>JAWWQZ010000268.1:0-620846 GCA_033815515.1 Cryptocheilus praepositus | reverse complement strand
CGAACTGCACCGTAGAAACGATAAAACAGCTCCTCCGTGCTGTTTTCATACCGAGTCACCGTCCACTGGGCTCAGCGAGAAAACGCGATTTCGGCGCTTCTGAGGGCCGAAAACGCGATATCGGCCGATTTGCGATCTGTCAGCAGATTCGGCTGGGCAGTTTACATGTCGAACTGCACGGTAGAAACGATAAAACAGCTCCTCCGTGCAGTTTTCATACCGAGTCACCGTCCACTGGGCTCAGCGAGAAAACGCGATTTCGGCGCTTCTGAGGGCCGAAAACGCGATATCGGCCGATTTGCGATCTGTCAGCAGATTCGGTTTCTGGGCAGTTTACATGTCGAACTGCACGGTAGAAACGATAAAACAGCTCCTCCGTGCAGTTTTCATACCGAGTCACCGTCCACTGGGCTCAGCGAGAAAACGCGATTTCGGCGCTTCTGAGGGCCGAAAACGCGATATCGGCCGATTTGCGATCTGTCAGCAGATTCGGTTTCTGGGCAGTTTACATGTCGAACTGCACGGTAGAAACGATAAAACAGCTCCCCGTGCAGTTTTCATACCGAGTCACCGTCCACTGGGCTCAGCGAGAAAACGCGATTTCGGCGCTTCTGAGGGCCGAAAACGCGATATCGGCCGATTTGCGATCTGTCAGCAGATTCGGTTTCTGGGCAGTTTACATGTCGAACTGCACGGTAGAAACGATAAAACAGCTCCTCCGTGCAGTTTTCATACCGAGTCACCGTCCACTGGGCTCAGCGAGAAAACGCGATTTCGGCACTCCTGAGGGCCGAAAACGCGATATCGGCCGATTTTCGATCTGTCAGCAGATTCGGTTTCTGGGCAGTTTACATGTCGAACTGCACGGTAGAAACGATAAAACAGCTCCTCCGTGCAGTTTTCATACCGAGTCACCGTCCACTGGGCTCAGCGAGAAAACGCGATTTCGGCGCTTCTGAGGGCCGAAAACGCGATATCGGCCGATTTTCGATCTGTCAGCAGATTCGGTTTCTGGGCAGTTTACATGTCGAACTGCACGGTAGAAACGATAAAACAGCTCCTCCGTGCAGTTTTCATACCGAGTCACCGTCCACTGGGCTCAGCGAGAAAACGCGATTTCGGCGCTTCTGAGGGCCGAAAACGCGATATCGCCGATTTTCGATCTGTCAGCAGATTCGGTTTCTGGGCAGTTTACATGTCGAACTGCACGGTAGAAACGATAAAACAGCTCCTCCGTGCAGTTTTCATACCGAGTCACCGTCCACTGGGCTCAGCGAGAAAACGCGATTTCGGCGCTTCTGAGGGCCGAAAACGCGATATCGGCCGATTTGCGATCTGTCAGCAGATTCGGTTTCTGGGCAGTTTACATGTCGAACTGCACGGTAGAAACGATAAAACAGCTCCTCCGTGCAGTTTTCATACCGAGTCACCGTCCACTGGGCTCAGCGAGAAAACGCGATTTCGGCGCTTCTGAGGGCCGAAAACGCGATATCGGCCGATTTTCGATCTGTCAGCAGATTCGGTTTCTGGGCAGTTTACATGTCGAACTGCACGGTAGAAACGATAAAACAGCTCCTCCGTGCAGTTTTCATACCGAGTCACCGTCCACTGGGCTCAGCGAGAAAACGCGATTTCGGCGCTTCTGAGGGCCGAAAACGCGATATCGGCCGATTTGCGATCTGTCAGCAGATTCGGTTTCTGGGCAGTTTACATGTCGAACTGCACGGTAGAAACGATAAAACAGCTCCCCCGTGCAGTTTTCATACCGCGCTTCTGAGGGCCGAAAACGCGATATCGGCCGATTTTCGATCTGTCAGCAGATTCGGTTTCTGGGCAGTTTACATGTCGAACTGCACGGTAGAAACGATAAAACAGCTCCTCCGTGCAGTTTTCATACCGAGTCACCGTCCACTGGGCTCAGCGAGAAAACGCGATTTCGGCGCTTCTGAGGGCCGAAAACGCGATATCGGCCGATTTTCGATCTGTCAGCAGATTCGGTTTCTGGGCAGTTTACATGTCGAACTGCACGGTAGAAACGATAAAACAGCTCCTCCGTGCAGTTTTCATACCGAGTCACCGTCCACTGGGCTCAGCGAGAAAACGCGATTTCGGCGCTTCTGAGGGCCGAAAACGCGATACCGGCCGATTTGCGATCTGTCAGCAGATTCGGTTTCTGGGCAGTTTACATGTCGAACTGCACGGTAGAAACGATAAAACAGCTCCTCCGTGCAGTTTTCATACCGAGTCACCGTCCACTGGGCTCAGCGAGAAAACGCGATTTCGGCGCTTCTGAGGGCCGAAAACGCGATATCGGCCGATTTGCGATCTGTCAGCAGATTCGGTTTCTGGGCAGTTTACATGTCGAACTGCACGGTAGAAACGATAAAACAGCTCCTCCGTGCAGTTTTCATACCGAGTCACCGTCCACTGGGCTCAGCGAGAAAACGCGATTTCGGCGCTTCTGAGGGCCGAAAACGCGATATCGGCCGATTTTCGATCTGTCAGCAGATTCGGTTTCTGGGCAGTTTACATGTCGAACTGCACGGTAGAAACGATAAAACAGCTCCTCCGTGCAGTTTTCATACCGAGTCACCGTCCACTGGGCTCAGCGAGAAAACGCGATTTCGGCGCTTCTGAGGGCCGAAAACGCGATATCGGCCGATTTGCGATCTGTCAGCAGATTCGGTTTCTGGGCAGTTTACATGTCGAACTGCACGGTAGAAACGATAAAACAGCTCCTCCGTGCAGTTTTCATACCGAGTCACCGTCCACTGGGCTCAGCGAGAAAACGCGATTTCGGCGCTTCTGAGGGCCGAAAACGCGATATCGGCCGATTTGCGATCTGTCAGCAGATTCGGTTTCTGGGCAGTTTACATGTCGAACTGCACGGTAGAAACGATAAAACAGCTCCTCCGTGCAGTTTTCATACCGAGTCACCGTCCACTGGGCTCAGCGAGAAAACGCGATTTCGGCGCTTCTGAGGGCCGAAAACGCGATATCGGCCGATTTGCGATCTGTCAGCAGATTCGGTTTCTGGGCAGTTTACATGTCGAACTGCACGGTAGAAACGATAAAACAGCTCCTCCGTGCAGTTTTCATACCGAGTCACCGTCCACTGGGCTCAGCGAGAAAACGCGATTTCGGCGCTTCTGAGGGCCGAAAACGCGATATCGGCCGATTTGCGATCTGTCAGCAGATTCGGTTTCTGGGCAGTTTACATGTCGAACTGCACGGTAGAAACGATAAAACAGCTCCTCCGTGCAGTTTTCATACCGAGTCACCGTCCACTGGGCTCAGCGAGAAAACGCGATTTCGGCGCTTCTGAGGGCCGAAAACGCGATATCGGCCGATTTGCGATCTGTCAGCAGATTCGGTTTCTGGGCAGTTTACATGTCGAACTGCACGGTAGAAACGATAAAACAGCTCCTCCGTGCAGTTTTCATACCGAGTCACCGTCCACTGGGCTCAGCGAGAAAACGCGATTTCGGCGCTTCTGAGGGCCGAAAACGCGATATCGGCCGATTTGCGATCTGTCAGCAGATTCGGTTTCTGGGCAGTTTACATGTCGAACTGCACGGTAGAAACGATAAAACAGCTCCTCCGTGCAGTTTTCATACCGAGTCACCGTCCACTGGGCTCAGCGAGAAAACGCGATTTCGGCGCTTCTGAGGGCCGAAAACGCGATATCGGCCGATTTGCGATCTGTCAGCAGATTCGGTTTCTGGGCAGTTTACATGTCGAACTGCACGGTAGAAACGATAAAACAGCTCCTCCGTGCAGTTTTCATACCGAGTCACCGTCCACTGGGCTCAGCGAGAAAACGCGATTTCGGCGCTTCTGAGGGCCGAAAACGCGATATCGGCCGATTTGCGATCTGTCAGCAGATTCGGTTTCTGGGCAGTTTACATGTCGAACTGCACGGTAGAAACGATAAAACAGCTCCTCCGTGCAGTTTTCATACCGAGTCACCGTCCACTGGGCTCAGCGAGAAAACGCGATTTCGGCGCTTCTGAGGGCCGAAAACGCGATATCGGCCGATTTGCGATCTGTCAGCAGATTCGGTTTCTGGGCAGTTTACATGTCGAACTGCACGGTAGAAACGATAAAACAGCTCCTCCGTGCAGTTTTCATACCGAGTCACCGTCCACTGGGCTCAGCGAGAAAACGCGATTTCGGCGCTTCTGAGGGCCGAAAACGCGATATCGGCCGATTTGCGATCTGTCAGCAGATTCGGTTTCTGGGCAGTTTACATGTCGAACTGCACGGTAGAAACGATAAAACAGCTCCTCCGTGCAGTTTTCATACCGAGTCACCGTCCACTGGGCTCAGCGAGAAAACGCGATTTCGGCGCTTCTGAGGGCCGAAAACGCGATATCGGCCGATTTGCGATCTGTCAGCAGATTCGGTTTCTGGGCAGTTTACATGTCGAACTGCACGGTAGAAACGATAAAACAGCTCCTCCGTGCAGTTTTCATACCGAGTCACCGTCCACTCGGCTCAGCGAGAAAACGCGATTTCGGCGCTTCTGAGGGCCGAAAACGCGATATCGGCCGATTTGCGATCTGTCAGCAGATTCGGTTTCTGGGCAGTTTACATGTCGAACTGCACGGTAGAAACGATAAAACAGCTCCTCCATGCAGTTTTCATACCGAGTCACCGTCCACTGGGCTCAGCGAGAAAACGCGATTTCGGCGCTTCTGAGGGCCGAAAACGCGATATCGGCCGATTTGCGATCTGTCAGCAGATTCGGTTTCTGGGCAGTTTACATGTCGAACTGCACGGTAGAAACGATAAAACAGCTCCTCCGTGCAGTTTTCATACCGAGTCACCGTCCACTGGGCTCAGCGAGAAAACGCGATTTCGGCGCTTCTGAGGGCCGAAAACGCGATATCGGCCGATTTGCGATCTGTCAGCAGATTCGGTTTCTGGGCAGTTTACATGTCGAACTGCACGGTAGAAACGATAAAACAGCTCCTCCGTGCAGTTTTCATACCGAGTCACCGTCCACTGGGCTCAGCGAGAAAACGCGATTTCGGCGCTTCTGAGGGCCGAAAACGCGATATCGGCCGATTTGCGATCTGTCAGCAGATTCGGTTTCTGGGCAGTTTACATGTCGAACTGCACGGTAGAAACGATAAAACAGCTCCTCCGTGCAGTTTTCATACCGAGTCACCGTCCACTGGGCTCAGCGAGAAAACGCGATTTCGGCGCTTCTGAGGGCCGAAAACGCGATATCGGCCGATTTGCGATCTGTCAGCAGATTCGGTTTCTGGGCAGTTTACATGTCGAACTGCACGGTAGAAACGATAAAACAGCTCCTCCGTGCAGTTTTCATACCGAGTCACCGTCCACTGGCTCAGCGAGAAAACGCGATTTCGGCGCTTCTGAGGGCCGAAAACGCGATATCGGCCGATTTGCGATCTGTCAGCAGATTCGGTTTCTGGGCAGTTTACATGTCGAACTGCACGGTAGAAACGATAAAACAGCTCCTCCGTGCAGTTTTCATACCGAGTCACCGTCCACTGGGCTCAGCGAGAAAACGCGATTTCGGCGCTTCTGAGGGCCGAAAACGCGATATCGGCCGATTTGCGATCTGTCAGCAGATTCGGTTTCTGGGCAGTTTACATGTCGAACTGCACGGTAGAAACGATAAAACAGCTCCTCCGTGCAGTTTTCATACCGAGTCACCGTCCACTGGGCTCAGCGAGAAAACGCGATTTCGGCGCTTCTGAGGGCCGAAAACGCGATATCGGCCGATTTTCGATCTGTCAGCAGATTCGGTTTCTGGGCAGTTTACATGTCGAACTGCACGGTAGAAACGATAAAACAGCTCCTCCGTGCAGTTTTCATACCGAGTCACCGTCCACTGGGCTCAGCGAGAAAACGCGATTTCGGCGCTTCTGAGGGCCGAAAACGCGATATCGGCCGATTTGCGATCTGTCAGCAGATTCGGTTTCTGGGCAGTTTACATGTCGAACTGCACGGTAGAAACGATAAAACAGCTCCTCCGTGCAGTTTTCATACCGAGTCACCGTCCACTGGGCTCAGCGAGAAAACGCGATTTCGGCGCTTCTGAGGGCCGAAAACGCGATATCGGCCGATTTGCGATCTGTCAGCAGATTCGGTTTCTGGGCAGTTTACATGTCGAACTGCACGGTAGAAACGATAAAACAGCTCCTCCGTGCAGTTTTCATACCGAGTCACCGTCCACTCGGCTCAGCGAGAAAACGCGATTTCGGCGCTTCTGAGGGCCGAAAACGCGATATCGGCCGATTTTCGATCTGTCAGCAGATTCGGTTTCTGGGCAGTTTACATGTCGAACTGCACGGTAGAAACGATAAAACAGCTCCTCCGTGCAGTTTTCATACCGAGTCACCGTCCACTGGGCTCAGCGAGAAAACGCGATTTCGGCGCTTCTGAGGGCCGAAAACGCGATATCGGCCGATTTGCGATCTGTCAGCAGATTCGGTTTCTGGGCAGTTTACATGTCGAACTGCACGGTAGAAACGATAAAACAGCTCCTCCGTGCAGTTTTCATACCGAGTCACCGTCCACTGGGCTCAGCGAGAAAACGCGATTTCGGCGCTTCTGAGGGCCGAAAACGCGATATCGGCCGATTTGCGATCTGTCAGCAGATTCGGTTTCTGGGCAGTTTACATGTCGAACTGCACGGTAGAAACGATAAAACAGCTCCTCCGTGCAGTTTTCATACCGAGTCACCGTCCACTGGCTCAGCGAGAAAACGCGATTTCGGCGCTTCTGAGGGCCGAAAACGCGATATCGGCCGATTTTCGATCTGTCAGCAGATTCGGTTTCTGGGCAGTTTACATGTCGAACTGCACGGTAGAAACGATAAAACAGCTCCTCCGTGCAGTTTTCATACCGAGTCACCGTCCACTGGGCTCAGCGAGAAAACGCGATTTCGGCGCTTCTGAGGGCCGAAAACGCGATATCGGCCGATTTGCGATCTGTCAGCAGATTCGGTTTCTGGGCAGTTTACATGTCGAACTGCACGGTAGAAACGATAAAACAGCTCCTCCGTGCAGTTTTCATACCGAGTCACCGTCCACTCGGCTCAGCGAGAAAACGCGATTTCGGCGCTTCTGAGGGCCGAAAACGCGATATCGGCCGATTTTCGATCTGTCAGCAGATTCGGTTTCTGGGCAGTTTACATGTCGAACTGCACGGTAGAAACGATAAAACAGCTCCTCCGTGCAGTTTTCATACCGAGTCACCGTCCACTGGGCTCAGCGAGAAAACGCGATTTCGGCGCTTCTGAGGGCCGAAAACGCGATATCGGCCGATTTGCGATCTGTCAGCAGATTCGGTTTCTGGGCAGTTTACATGTCGAACTGCACGGTAGAAACGATAAAACAGCTCCTCCGTGCAGTTTTCATACCGAGTCACCGTCCACTGGGCTCAGCGAGAAAACGCGATTTCGGCGCTTCTGAGGGCCGAAAACGCGATATCGGCCGATTTGCGATCTGTCAGCAGATTCGGTTTCTGGGCAGTTTACATGTCGAACTGCACGGTAGAAACGATAAAACAGCTCCTCCGTGCAGTTTTCATACCGAGTCACCGTCCACTGGGCTCAGCGAGAAAACGCGATTTCGGCGCTTCTGAGGGCCGAAAACGCGATATCGGCCGATTTGCGATCTGTCAGCAGATTCGGTTTCTGGGCAGTTTACATGTCGAACTGCACGGTAGAAACGATAAAACAGCTCCTCCGTGCAGTTTTCATACCGAGTCACCGTCCACTGGGCTCAGCGAGAAAACGCGATTTCGGCGCTTCTGAGGGCCGAAAACGCGATATCGGCCGATTTGCGATCTGTCAGCAGATTCGGTTTCTGGGCAGTTTACATGTCGAACTGCACGGTAGAAACGATAAAACAGCTCCTCCGTGCAGTTTTCATACCGAGTCACCGTCCACTGGGCTCAGCGAGAAAACGCGATTTCGGCGCTTCTGAGGGCCGAAAACGCGATATCGGCCGATTTGCGATCTGTCAGCAGATTCGGTTTCTGGGCAGTTTACATGTCGAACTGCACGGTAGAAACGATAAAACAGCTCCTCCGTGCAGTTTTCATACCGAGTCACCGTCCACTGGGCTCAGCGAGAAAACGCGATTTCGGCGCTTCTGAGGGCCGAAAACGCGATATCGGCCGATTTGCGATCTGTCAGCAGATTCGGTTTCTGGGCAGTTTACATGTCGAACTGCACGGTAGAAACGATAAAACAGCTCCTCCGTGCAGTTTTCATACCGAGTCACCGTCCACTGGGCTCAGCGAGAAAACGCGATTTCGGCGCTTCTGAGGGCCGAAAACGCGATATCGGCCGATTTTCGATCTGTCAGCAGATTCGGTTTCTGGGCAGTTTACATGTCGAACTGCACGGTAGAAACGATAAAACAGCTCCTCCGTGCAGTTTTCATACCGAGTCACCGTCCACTGGGCTCAGCGAGAAAACGCGATTTCGGCGCTTCTGAGGGCCGAAAACGCGATATCGGCCGATTTGCGATCTGTCAGCAGATTCGGTTTCTGGGCAGTTTACATGTCGAACTGCACGGTAGAAACGATAAAACAGCTCCTCCGTGCAGTTTTCATACCGAGTCACCGTCCACTGGGCTCAGCGAGAAAACGCGATTTCGGCGCTTCTGAGGGCCGAAAACGCGATATCGGCCGATTTGCGATCTGTCAGCAGATTCGGTTTCTGGGCAGTTTACATGTCGAACTGCACGGTAGAAACGATAAAACAGCTCCTCCGTGCAGTTTTCATACCGAGTCACCGTCCACTGGGCTCAGCGAGAAAACGCGATTTCGGCGCTTCTGAGGGCCGAAAACGCGATATCGGCCGATTTGCGATCTGTCAGCAGATTCGGTTTCTGGGCAGTTTACATGTCGAACTGCACGGTAGAAACGATAAAACAGCTCCTCCGTGCAGTTTTCATACCGAGTCACCGTCCACTGGGCTCAGCGAGAAAACGCGATTTCGGCGCTTCTGAGGGCCGAAAACGCGATATCGGCCGATTTGCGATCTGTCAGCAGATTCGGTTTCTGGGCAGTTTACATGTCGAACTGCACGGTAGAAACGATAAAACAGCTCCTCCGTGCAGTTTTCATACCGAGTCACCGTCCACTGGGCTCAGCGAGAAAACGCGATTTCGGCGCTTCTGAGGGCCGAAAACGCGATATCGGCCGATTTTCGATCTGTCAGCAGATTCGGTTTCTGGGCAGTTTACATGTCGAACTGCACGGTAGAAACGATAAAACAGCTCCTCCGTGCAGTTTTCATACCGAGTCACCGTCCACTGGGCTCAGCGAGAAAACGCGATTTCGGCGCTTCTGAGGGCCGAAAACGCGATATCGGCCGATTTGCGATCTGTCAGCAGATTCGGTTTCTGGGCAGTTTACATGTCGAACTGCACGGTAGAAACGATAAAACAGCTCCTCCGTGCAGTTTTATACCGAGTCACCGTCCACTGGGCTCAGCGAGAAAACGCGATTTCGGCGCTTCTGAGGGCCGAAAACGCGATATCGGCCGATTTGCGATCTGTCAGCAGATTCGGTTTCTGGGCAGTTTACATGTCGAACTGCACGGTAGAAACGATAAAACAGCTCCTCCGTGCAGTTTTCATACCGAGTCACCGTCCACTCGGCTCAGCGAGAAAACGCGATTTCGGCGCTTCTGAGGGCCGAAAACGCGATATCGGCCGATTTTCGATCTGTCAGCAGATTCGGTTTCTGGGCAGTTTACATGTCGAACTGCACGGTAGAAACGATAAAACAGCTCCTCCGTGCAGTTTTCATACCGAGTCACCGTCCACTGGGCTCAGCGAGAAAACGCGATTTCGGCGCTTCTGAGGGCCGAAAACGCGATATCGGCCGATTTGCGATCTGTCAGCAGATTCGGTTTCTGGGCAGTTTACATGTCGAACTGCACGGTAGAAACGATAAAACAGCTCCTCCGTGCAGTTTTCATACCGAGTCACCGTCCACTCGGCTCAGCGAGAAAACGCGATTTCGGCGCTTCTGAGGGCCGAAAACGCGATATCGGCCGATTTTCGATCTGTCAGCAGATTCGGTTTCTGGGCAGTTTACATGTCGAACTGCACGGTAGAAACGATAAAACAGCTCCTCCGTGCAGTTTTCATACCGAGTCACCGTCCACTGGGCTCAGCGAGAAAACGCGATTTCGGCGCTTCTGAGGGCCGAAAACGCGATATCGGCCGATTTGCGATCTGTCAGCAGATTCGGTTTCTGGGCAGTTTACATGTCGAACTGCACGGTAGAAACGATAAAACAGCTCCTCCGTGCAGTTTTCATACCGAGTCACCGTCCACTGGGCTCAGCGAGAAAACGCGATTTCGGCGCTTCTGAGGGCCGAAAACGCGATATCGGCCGATTTGCGATCTGTCAGCAGATTCGGTTTCTGGGCAGTTTACATGTCGAACTGCACGGTAGAAACGATAAAACAGCTCCTCCGTGCAGTTTTCATACCGAGTCACCGTCCACTCGGCTCAGCGAGAAAACGCGATTTCGGCGCTTCTGAGGGCCGAAAACGCGATATCGGCCGATTTTCGATCTGTCAGCAGATTCGGTTTCTGGGCAGTTTACATGTCGAACTGCACGGTAGAAACGATAAAACAGCTCCTCCGTGCAGTTTTCATACCGAGTCACCGTCCACTGGGCTCAGCGAGAAAACGCGATTTCGGCGCTTCTGAGGGCCGAAAACGCGATATCGGCCGATTTGCGATCTGTCAGCAGATTCGGTTTCTGGGCAGTTTACATGTCGAACTGCACGGTAGAAACGATAAAACAGCTCCTCCGTGCAGTTTTCATACCGAGTCACCGTCCACTCGGCTCAGCGAGAAAACGCGATTTCGGCGCTTCTGAGGGCCGAAAACGCGATATCGGCCGATTTTCGATCTGTCAGCAGATTCGGTTTCTGGGCAGTTTACATGTCGAACTGCACGGTAGAAACGATAAAACAGCTCCTCCGTGCAGTTTTCATACCGAGTCACCGTCCACTGGGCTCAGCGAGAAAACGCGATTTCGGCGCTTCTGAGGGCCGAAAACGCGATATCGGCCGATTTGCGATCTGTCAGCAGATTCGGTTTCTGGGCAGTTTACATGTCGAACTGCACGGTAGAAACGATAAAACAGCTCCTCCGTGCAGTTTTCATACCGAGTCACCGTCCACTGGGCTCAGCGAGAAAACGCGATTTCGGCGCTTCTGAGGGCCGAAAACGCGATATCGGCCGATTTGCGATCTGTCAGCAGATTCGGTTTCTGGGCAGTTTACATGTCGAACTGCACGGTAGAAACGATAAAACAGCTCCTCCGTGCAGTTTTCATACCGAGTCACCGTCCACTGGGCTCAGCGAGAAAACGCGATTTCGGCGCTTCTGAGGGCCGAAAACGCGATATCGGCCGATTTGCGATCTGTCAGCAGATTCGGTTTCTGGGCAGTTTACATGTCGAACTGCACGGTAGAAACGATAAAACAGCTCCTCCGTGCAGTTTTCATACCGAGTCACCGTCCACTCGGCTCAGCGAGAAAACGCGATTTCGGCGCTTCTGAGGGCCGAAAACGCGATATCGGCCGATTTGCGATCTGTCAGCAGATTCGGTTTCTGGGCAGTTTACATGTCGAACTGCACGGTAGAAACGATAAAACAGCTCCTCCGTGCAGTTTTCATACCGAGTCACCGTCCACTGGGCTCAGCGAGAAAACGCGATTTCGGCGCTTCTGAGGGCCGAAAACGCGATATCGGCCGATTTGCGATCTGTCAGCAGATTCGGTTTCTGGGCAGTTTACATGTCGAACTGCACGGTAGAAACGATAAAACAGCTCCTCCGTGCAGTTTTCATACCGAGTCACCGTCCACTGGGCTCAGCGAGAAAACGCGATTTCGGCGCTTCTGAGGGCCGAAAACGCGATATCGGCCGATTTGCGATCTGTCAGCAGATTCGGTTTCTGGGAGTTTACATGTCGAACTGCACGGTAGAAACGATAAAACAGCTCCTCCGTGCAGTTTTCATACCGAGTCACCGTCCACTGGGCTCAGCGAGAAAACGCGATTTCGGCGCTTCTGAGGGCCGAAAACGCGATATCGGCCGATTTGCGATCTGTCAGCAGATTCGGTTTCTGGGCAGTTTACATGTCGAACTGCACGGTAGAAACGATAAAACAGCTCCTCCGTGCAGTTTTCATACCGAGTCACCGTCCACTGGGCTCAGCGAGAAAACGCGATTTCGGCGCTTCTGAGGGCCGAAAACGCGATATCGGCCGATTTGCGATCTGTCAGCAGATTCGGTTTCTGGGCAGTTTACATGTCGAACTGCACGGTAGAAACGATAAAACAGCTCCTCCGTGCAGTTTTCATACCGAGTCACCGTCCACTGGCTCAGCGAGAAAACGCGATTTCGGCGCTTCTGAGGGCCGAAAACGCGATATCGGCCGATTTGCGATCTGTCAGCAGATTCGGTTTCTGGGCAGTTTACATGTCGAACTGCACGGTAGAAACGATAAAACAGCTCCTCCGTGCAGTTTTCATACCGAGTCACCGTCCACTGGGCTCAGCGAGAAAACGCGATTTCGGCGCTTCTGAGGGCCGAAAACGCGATATCGGCCGATTTGCGATCTGTCAGCAGATTCGGTTTCTGGGCAGTTTACATGTCGAACTGCACGGTAGAAACGATAAAACAGCTCCTCCGTGCAGTTTTCATACCGAGTCACCGTCCACTGGGCTCAGCGAGAAAACGCGATTTCGGCGCTTCTGAGGGCCGAAAACGCGATATCGGCCGATTTGCGATCTGTCAGCAGATTCGGTTTCTGGGCAGTTTACATGTCGAACTGCACGGTAGAAACGATAAAACAGCTCCTCCGTGCAGTTTTCATACCGAGTCACCGTCCACTGGGCTCAGCGAGAAAACGCGATTTCGGCGCTTCTGAGGGCCGAAAACGCGATATCGGCCGATTTGCGATCTGTCAGCAGATTCGGTTTCTGGGCAGTTTACATGTCGAACTGCACGGTAGAAACGATAAAACAGCTCCTCCGTGCAGTTTTCATACCGAGTCACCGTCCACTGGCTCAGCGAGAAAACGCGATTTCGGCGCTTCTGAGGGCCGAAAACGCGATATCGGCCGATTTGCGATCTGTCAGCAGATTCGGTTTCTGGGCAGTTTACATGTCGAACTGCACGGTAGAAACGATAAAACAGCTCCTCCGTGCAGTTTTCATACCGAGTCACCGTCCACTGGGCTCAGCGAGAAAACGCGATTTCGGCGCTTCTGAGGGCCGAAAACGCGATATCGGCCGATTTGCGATCTGTCAGCAGATTCGGTTTCTGGGCAGTTTACATGTCGAACTGCACGGTAGAAACGATAAAACAGCTCCTCCGTGCAGTTTTCATACCGAGTCACCGTCCACTGGGCTCAGCGAGAAAACGCGATTTCGGCGCTTCTGAGGGCCGAAAACGCGATATCGGCCGATTTGCGATCTGTCAGCAGATTCGGTTTCTGGGCAGTTTACATGTCGAACTGCACGGTAGAAACGATAAAACAGCTCCTCCGTGCAGTTTTCATACCGAGTCACCGTCCACTGGGCTCAGCGAGAAAACGCGATTTCGGCGCTTCTGAGGGCCGAAAACGCGATATCGGCCGATTTGCGATCTGTCAGCAGATTCGGTTTCTGGGCAGTTTACATGTCGAACTGCACGGTAGAAACGATAAAACAGCTCCTCCGTGCAGTTTTCATACCGAGTCACCGTCCACTGGCTCAGCGAGAAAACGCGATTTCGGCGCTTCTGAGGGCCGAAAACGCGATATCGGCCGATTTGCGATCTGTCAGCAGATTCGGTTTCTGGGCAGTTTACATGTCGAACTGCACGGTAGAAACGATAAAACAGCTCCTCCGTGCAGTTTTCATACCGAGTCACCGTCCACTGGGCTCAGCGAGAAAACGCGATTTCGGCGCTTCTGAGGGCCGAAAACGCGATATCGGCCGATTTGCGATCTGTCAGCAGATTCGGTTTCTGGGCAGTTTACATGTCGAACTGCACGGTAGAAACGATAAAACAGCTCCTCCGTGCAGTTTTCATACCGAGTCACCGTCCACTGGGCTCAGCGAGAAAACGCGATTTCGGCGCTTCTGAGGGCCGAAAACGCGATATCGGCCGATTTGCGATCTGTCAGCAGATTCGGTTTCTGGGCAGTTTACATGTCGAACTGCACGGTAGAAACGATAAAACAGCTCCTCCGTGCAGTTTTCATACCGAGTCACCGTCCACTGGGCTCAGCGAGAAAACGCGATTTCGGCGCTTCTGAGGGCCGAAAACGCGATATCGGCCGATTTTCGATCTGTCAGCAGATTCGGTTTCTGGGCAGTTTACATGTCGAACTGCACGGTAGAAACGATAAAACAGCTCCTCCGTGCAGTTTTCATACCGAGTCACCGTCCACTGGGCTCAGCGAGAAAACGCGATTTCGGCGCTTCTGAGGGCCGAAAACGCGATATCGGCCGATTTGCGATCTGTCAGCAGATTCGGTTTCTGGGCAGTTTACATGTCGAACTGCACGGTAGAAACGATAAAACAGCTCCTCCGTGCAGTTTTCATACCGAGTCACCGTCCACTGGGCTCAGCGAGAAAACGCGATTTCGGCGCTTCTGAGGGCCGAAAACGCGATATCGGCCGATTTGCGATCTGTCAGCAGATTCGGTTTCTGGGCAGTTTACATGTCGAACTGCACGGTAGAAACGATAAAACAGCTCCTCCGTGCAGTTTTCATACCGAGTCACCGTCCACTGGGCTCAGCGAGAAAACGCGATTTCGGCGCTTCTGAGGGCCGAAAACGCGATATCGGCCGATTTGCGATCTGTCAGCAGATTCGGTTTCTGGGCAGTTTACATGTCGAACTGCACGGTAGAAACGATAAAACAGCTCCTCCGTGCAGTTTTCATACCGAGTCACCGTCCACTGGGCTCAGCGAGAAAACGCGATTTCGGCGCTTCTGAGGGCCGAAAACGCGATATCGGCCGATTTGCGATCTGTCAGCAGATTCGGTTTCTGGGCAGTTTACATGTCGAACTGCACGGTAGAAACGATAAAACAGCTCCTCCGTGCAGTTTTCATACCGAGTCACCGTCCACTCGGCTCAGCGAGAAAACGCGATTTCGGCGCTTCTGAGGGCCGAAAACGCGATATCGGCCGATTTTCGATCTGTCAGCAGATTCGGTTTCTGGGCAGTTTACATGTCGAACTGCACGGTAGAAACGATAAAACAGCTCCTCC
Source organism: Cryptocheilus praepositus (assembly GCA_033815515.1). Classification (NCBI taxonomy): domain Eukaryota; kingdom Metazoa; phylum Arthropoda; class Insecta; order Hymenoptera; family Pompilidae; genus Cryptocheilus; species Cryptocheilus praepositus. The sequence goes on along the minus strand of JAWWQZ010000268.1, from coordinate 605,555 downwards.
GTGCAGTTTTCATACCGAGTCACCGTCCACTGGGCTCAGCGAGAAAACGCGATTTCGGCGCTTCTGAGGGCCGAAAACGCGATATCGGCCGATTTGCGATCTGTCAGCAGATTCGGTTTCTGGGCAGTTTACATGTCGAACTGCACGGTAGAAACGATAAAACAGCTCCTCCGTGCAGTTTTCATACCGAGTCACCGTCCACTGGGCTCAGCGAGAAAACGCGATTTCGGCGCTTCTGAGGGCCGAAAACGCGATATCGGCCGATTTGCGATCTGTCAGCAGATTCGGTTTCTGGGCAGTTTACATGTCGAACTGCACGGTAGAAACGATAAAACAGCTCCTCCGTGCAGTTTTCATACCGAGTCACCGTCCACTGGGCTCAGCGAGAAAACGCGATTTCGGCGCTTCTGAGGGCCGAAAACGCGATATCGGCCGATTTTCGATCTGTCAGCAGATTCGGTTTCTGGGCAGTTTACATGTCGAACTGCACGGTAGAAACGATAAAACAGCTCCTCCGTGCAGTTTTCATACCGAGTCACCGTCCACTGGGCTCAGCGAGAAAACGCGATTTCGGCGCTTCTGAGGGCCGAAAACGCGATATCGGCCGATTTTCGATCTGTCAGCAGATTCGGTTTCTGGGCAGTTTACATGTCGAACTGCACGGTAGAAACGATAAAACAGCTCCTCCGTGCAGTTTTCATACCGAGTCACCGTCCACTGGGCTCAGCGAGAAAACGCGATTTCGGCGCTTCTGAGGGCCGAAAACGCGATATCGGCCGATTTGCGATCTGTCAGCAGATTCGGTTTCTGGGCAGTTTACATGTCGAACTGCACGGTAGAAACGATAAAACAGCTCCTCCGTGCAGTTTTCATACCGAGTCACCGTCCACTGGGCTCAGCGAGAAAACGCGATTTCGGCGCTTCTGAGGGCCGAAAACGCGATATCGGCCGATTTGCGATCTGTCAGCAGATTCGGTTTCTGGGCAGTTTACATGTCGAACTGCACGGTAGAAACGATAAAACAGCTCCTCCGTGCAGTTTTCATACCGAGTCACCGTCCACTGGGCTCAGCGAGAAAACGCGATTTCGGCGCTTCTGAGGGCCGAAAACGCGATATCGGCCGATTTTCGATCTGTCAGCAGATTCGGTTTCTGGGCAGTTTACATGTCGAACTGCACGGTAGAAACGATAAAACAGCTCCTCCGTGCAGTTTTCATACCGAGTCACCGTCCACTGGGCTCAGCGAGAAAACGCGATTTCGGCGCTTCTGAGGGCCGAAAACGCGATATCGGCCGATTTGCGATCTGTCAGCAGATTCGGTTTCTGGGCAGTTTACATGTCGAACTGCACGGTAGAAACGATAAAACAGCTCCTCCGTGCAGTTTTCATACCGAGTCACCGTCCACTGGGCTCAGCGAGAAAACGCGATTTCGGCGCTTCTGAGGGCCGAAAACGCGATATCGGCCGATTTGCGATCTGTCAGCAGATTCGGTTTCTGGGCAGTTTACATGTCGAACTGCACGGTAGAAACGATAAAACAGCTCCTCCGTGCAGTTTTCATACCGAGTCACCGTCCACTGGGCTCAGCGAGAAAACGCGATTTCGGCGCTTCTGAGGGCCGAAAACGCGATATCGGCCGATTTGCGATCTGTCAGCAGATTCGGTTTCTGGGCAGTTTACATGTCGAACTGCACGGTAGAAACGATAAAACAGCTCCTCCGTGCAGTTTTCATACCGAGTCACCGTCCACTGGGCTCAGCGAGAAAACGCGATTTCGGCGCTTCTGAGGGCCGAAAACGCGATATCGGCCGATTTGCGATCTGTCAGCAGATTCGGTTTCTGGGCAGTTTACATGTCGAACTGCACGGTAGAAACGATAAAACAGCTCCTCCGTGCAGTTTTCATACCGAGTCACCGTCCACTGGGCTCAGCGAGAAAACGCGATTTCGGCGCTTCTGAGGGCCGAAAACGCGATATCGGCCGATTTGCGATCTGTCAGCAGATTCGGTTTCTGGGCAGTTTACATGTCGAACTGCACGGTAGAAACGATAAAACAGCTCCTCCGTGCAGTTTTCATACCGAGTCACCGTCCACTGGGCTCAGCGAGAAAACGCGATTTCGGCGCTTCTGAGGGCCGAAAACGCGATATCGGCCGATTTGCGATCTGTCAGCAGATTCGGTTTCTGGGCAGTTTACATGTCGAACTGCACGGTAGAAACGATAAAACAGCTCCTCCGTGCAGTTTTCATACCGAGTCACCGTCCACTGGGCTCAGCGAGAAAACGCGATTTCGGCGCTTCTGAGGGCCGAAAACGCGATATCGGCCGATTTTCGATCTGTCAGCAGATTCGGTTTCTGGGCAGTTTACATGTCGAACTGCACGGTAGAAACGATAAAACAGCTCCTCCGTGCAGTTTTCATACCGAGTCACCGTCCACTGGGCTCAGCGAGAAAACGCGATTTCGGCGCTTCTGAGGGCCGAAAACGCGATATCGGCCGATTTGCGATCTGTCAGCAGATTCGGTTTCTGGGCAGTTTACATGTCGAACTGCACGGTAGAAACGATAAAACAGCTCCTCCGTGCAGTTTTCATACCGAGTCACCGTCCACTGGGCTCAGCGAGAAAACGCGATTTCGGCGCTTCTGAGGGCCGAAAACGCGATATCGGCCGATTTGCGATCTGTCAGCAGATTCGGTTTCTGGGCAGTTTACATGTCGAACTGCACGGTAGAAACGATAAAACAGCTCCTCCGTGCAGTTTTCATACCGAGTCACCGTCCACTGGGCTCAGCGAGAAAACGCGATTTCGGCGCTTCTGAGGGCCGAAAACGCGATATCGGCCGATTTGCGATCTGTCAGCAGATTCGGTTTCTGGGCAGTTTACATGTCGAACTGCACGGTAGAAACGATAAAACAGCTCCTCCGTGCAGTTTTCATACCGAGTCACCGTCCACTGGGCTCAGCGAGAAAACGCGATTTCGGCGCTTCTGAGGGCCGAAAACGCGATATCGGCCGATTTGCGATCTGTCAGCAGATTCGGTTTCTGGGCAGTTTACATGTCGAACTGCACGGTAGAAACGATAAAACAGCTCCTCCGTGCAGTTTTCATACCGAGTCACCGTCCACTGGGCTCAGCGAGAAAACGCGATTTCGGCGCTTCTGAGGGCCGAAAACGCGATATCGGCCGATTTGCGATCTGTCAGCAGATTCGGTTTCTGGGCAGTTTACATGTCGAACTGCACGGTAGAAACGATAAAACAGCTCCTCCGTGCAGTTTTCATACCGAGTCACCGTCCACTGGGCTCAGCGAGAAAACGCGATTTCGGCGCTTCTGAGGGCCGAAAACGCGATATCGGCCGATTTGCGATCTGTCAGCAGATTCGGTTTCTGGGCAGTTTACATGTCGAACTGCACGGTAGAAACGATAAAACAGCTCCTCCGTGCAGTTTTCATACCGAGTCACCGTCCACTGGGCTCAGCGAGAAAACGCGATTTCGGCGCTTCTGAGGGCCGAAAACGCGATATCGGCCGATTTGCGATCTGTCAGCAGATTCGGTTTCTGGGCAGTTTACATGTCGAACTGCACGGTAGAAACGATAAAACAGCTCCTCCGTGCAGTTTTCATACCGAGTCACCGTCCACTGGGCTCAGCGAGAAAACGCGATTTCGGCGCTTCTGAGGGCCGAAAACGCGATATCGGCCGATTTGCGATCTGTCAGCAGATTCGGTTTCTGGGCAGTTTACATGTCGAACTGCACGGTAGAAACGATAAAACAGCTCCTCCGTGCAGTTTTCATACCGAGTCACCGTCCACTGGGCTCAGCGAGAAAACGCGATTTCGGCGCTTCTGAGGGCCGAAAACGCGATATCGGCCGATTTGCGATCTGTCAGCAGATTCGGTTTCTGGGCAGTTTACATGTCGAACTGCACGGTAGAAACGATAAAACAGCTCCTCCGTGCAGTTTTCATACCGAGTCACCGTCCACTGGGCTCAGCGAGAAAACGCGATTTCGGCGCTTCTGAGGGCCGAAAACGCGATATCGGCCGATTTGCGATCTGTCAGCAGATTCGGTTTCTGGGCAGTTTACATGTCGAACTGCACGGTAGAAACGATAAAACAGCTCCTCCGTGCAGTTTTCATACCGAGTCACCGTCCACTGGGCTCAGCGAGAAAACGCGATTTCGGCGCTTCTGAGGGCCGAAAACGCGATATCGGCCGATTTGCGATCTGTCAGCAGATTCGGTTTCTGGGCAGTTTACATGTCGAACTGCACGGTAGAAACGATAAAACAGCTCCTCCGTGCAGTTTTCATACCGAGTCACCGTCCACTGGGCTCAGCGAGAAAACGCGATTTCGGCGCTTCTGAGGGCCGAAAACGCGATATCGGCCGATTTGCGATCTGTCAGCAGATTCGGTTTCTGGGCAGTTTACATGTCGAACTGCACGGTAGAAACGATAAAACAGCTCCTCCGTGCAGTTTTCATACCGAGTCACCGTCCACTGGGCTCAGCGAGAAAACGCGATTTCGGCGCTTCTGAGGGCCGAAAACGCGATATCGGCCGATTTGCGATCTGTCAGCAGATTCGGTTTCTGGGCAGTTTACATGTCGAACTGCACGGTAGAAACGATAAAACAGCTCCTCCGTGCAGTTTTCATACCGAGTCACCGTCCACTGGGCTCAGCGAGAAAACGCGATTTCGGCGCTTCTGAGGGCCGAAAACGCGATATCGGCCGATTTGCGATCTGTCAGCAGATTCGGTTTCTGGGCAGTTTACATGTCGAACTGCACGGTAGAAACGATAAAACAGCTCCTCCGTGCAGTTTTCATACCGAGTCACCGTCCACTGGGCTCAGCGAGAAAACGCGATTTCGGCGCTTCTGAGGGCCGAAAACGCGATATCGGCCGATTTGCGATCTGTCAGCAGATTCGGTTTCTGGGCAGTTTACATGTCGAACTGCACGGTAGAAACGATAAAACAGCTCCTCCGTGCAGTTTTCATACCGAGTCACCGTCCACTGGGCTCAGCGAGAAAACGCGATTTCGGCGCTTCTGAGGGCCGAAAACGCGATATCGGCCGATTTTCGATCTGTCAGCAGATTCGGTTTCTGGGCAGTTTACATGTCGAACTGCACGGTAGAAACGATAAAACAGCTCCTCCGTGCAGTTTTCATACCGAGTCACCGTCCACTGGGCTCAGCGAGAAAACGCGATTTCGGCGCTTCTGAGGGCCGAAAACGCGATATCGGCCGATTTGCGATCTGTCAGCAGATTCGGTTTCTGGGCAGTTTACATGTCGAACTGCACGGTAGAAACGATAAAACAGCTCCTCCGTGCAGTTTTCATACCGAGTCACCGTCCACTGGGCTCAGCGAGAAAACGCGATTTCGGCGCTTCTGAGGGCCGAAAACGCGATATCGGCCGATTTGCGATCTGTCAGCAGATTCGGTTTCTGGGCAGTTTACATGTCGAACTGCACGGTAGAAACGATAAAACAGCTCCTCCGTGCAGTTTTCATACCGAGTCACCGTCCACTGGGCTCAGCGAGAAAACGCGATTTCGGCGCTTCTGAGGGCCGAAAACGCGATATCGGCCGATTTTCGATCTGTCAGCAGATTCGGTTTCTGGGCAGTTTACATGTCGAACTGCACGGTAGAAACGATAAAACAGCTCCTCCGTGCAGTTTTCATACCGAGTCACCGTCCACTGGGCTCAGCGAGAAAACGCGATTTCGGCGCTTCTGAGGGCCGAAAACGCGATATCGGCCGATTTGCGATCTGTCAGCAGATTCGGTTTCTGGGCAGTTTACATGTCGAACTGCACGGTAGAAACGATAAAACAGCTCCTCCGTGCAGTTTTCATACCGAGTCACCGTCCACTGGGCTCAGCGAGAAAACGCGATTTCGGCGCTTCTGAGGGCCGAAAACGCGATATCGGCCGATTTGCGATCTGTCAGCAGATTCGGTTTCTGGGCAGTTTACATGTCGAACTGCACGGTAGAAACGATAAAACAGCTCCTCCGTGCAGTTTTCATACCGAGTCACCGTCCACTGGGCTCAGCGAGAAAACGCGATTTCGGCGCTTCTGAGGGCCGAAAACGCGATATCGGCCGATTTGCGATCTGTCAGCAGATTCGGTTTCTGGGCAGTTTACATGTCGAACTGCACGGTAGAAACGATAAAACAGCTCCTCCGTGCAGTTTTCATACCGAGTCACCGTCCACTGGGCTCAGCGAGAAAACGCGATTTCGGCGCTTCTGAGGGCCGAAAACGCGATATCGGCCGATTTGCGATCTGTCAGCAGATTCGGTTTCTGGGCAGTTTACATGTCGAACTGCACGGTAGAAACGATAAAACAGCTCCTCCGTGCAGTTTTCATACCGAGTCACCGTCCACTGGGCTCAGCGAGAAAACGCGATTTCGGCGCTTCTGAGGGCCGAAAACGCGATATCGGCCGATTTGCGATCTGTCAGCAGATTCGGTTTCTGGGCAGTTTACATGTCGAACTGCACGGTAGAAACGATAAAACAGCTCCTCCGTGCAGTTTTCATACCGAGTCACCGTCCACTGGGCTCAGCGAGAAAACGCGATTTCGGCGCTTCTGAGGGCCGAAAACGCGATATCGGCCGATTTGCGATCTGTCAGCAGATTCGGTTTCTGGGCAGTTTACATGTCGAACTGCACGGTAGAAACGATAAAACAGCTCCTCCGTGCAGTTTTCATACCGAGTCACCGTCCACTGGGCTCAGCGAGAAAACGCGATTTCGGCGCTTCTGAGGGCCGAAAACGCGATATCGGCCGATTTGCGATCTGTCAGCAGATTCGGTTTCTGGGCAGTTTACATGTCGAACTGCACGGTAGAAACGATAAAACAGCTCCTCCGTGCAGTTTTCATACCGAGTCACCGTCCACTGGGCTCAGCGAGAAAACGCGATTTCGGCGCTTCTGAGGGCCGAAAACGCGATATCGGCCGATTTGCGATCTGTCAGCAGATTCGGTTTCTGGGCAGTTTACATGTCGAACTGCACGGTAGAAACGATAAAACAGCTCCTCCGTGCAGTTTTCATACCGAGTCACCGTCCACTGGGCTCAGCGAGAAAACGCGATTTCGGCGCTTCTGAGGGCCGAAAACGCGATATCGGCCGATTTGCGATCTGTCAGCAGATTCGGTTTCTGGGCAGTTTACATGTCGAACTGCACGGTAGAAACGATAAAACAGCTCCTCCGTGCAGTTTTCATACCGAGTCACCGTCCACTGGGCTCAGCGAGAAAACGCGATTTCGGCGCTTCTGAGGGCCGAAAACGCGATATCGGCCGATTTGCGATCTGTCAGCAGATTCGGTTTCTGGGCAGTTTACATGTCGAACTGCACGGTAGAAACGATAAAACAGCTCCTCCGTGCAGTTTTCATACCGAGTCACCGTCCACTGGGCTCAGCGAGAAAACGCGATTTCGGCGCTTCTGAGGGCCGAAAACGCGATATCGGCCGATTTTCGATCTGTCAGCAGATTCGGTTTCTGGGCAGTTTACATGTCGAACTGCACGGTAGAAACGATAAAACAGCTCCTCCGTGCAGTTTTCATACCGAGTCACCGTCCACTGGGCTCAGCGAGAAAACGCGATTTCGGCGCTTCTGAGGGCCGAAAACGCGATATCGGCCGATTTGCGATCTGTCAGCAGATTCGGTTTCTGGGCAGTTTACATGTCGAACTGCACGGTAGAAACGATAAAACAGCTCCTCCGTGCAGTTTTCATACCGAGTCACCGTCCACTGGGCTCAGCGAGAAAACGCGATTTCGGCGCTTCTGAGGGCCGAAAACGCGATATCGGCCGATTTGCGATCTGTCAGCAGATTCGGTTTCTGGGCAGTTTACATGTCGAACTGCACGGTAGAAACGATAAAACAGCTCCTCCGTGCAGTTTTCATACCGAGTCACCGTCCACTGGGCTCAGCGAGAAAACGCGATTTCGGCGCTTCTGAGGGCCGAAAACGCGATATCGGCCGATTTGCGATCTGTCAGCAGATTCGGTTTCTGGGCAGTTTACATGTCGAACTGCACGGTAGAAACGATAAAACAGCTCCTCCGTGCAGTTTTCATACCGAGTCACCGTCCACTGGGCTCAGCGAGAAAACGCGATTTCGGCGCTTCTGAGGGCCGAAAACGCGATATCGGCCGATTTTCGATCTGTCAGCAGATTCGGTTTCTGGGCAGTTTACATGTCGAACTGCACGGTAGAAACGATAAAACAGCTCCTCCGTGCAGTTTTCATACCGAGTCACCGTCCACTGGGCTCAGCGAGAAAACGCGATTTCGGCGCTTCTGAGGGCCGAAAACGCGATATCGGCCGATTTGCGATCTGTCAGCAGATTCGGTTTCTGGGCAGTTTACATGTCGAACTGCACGGTAGAAACGATAAAACAGCTCCTCCGTGCAGTTTTCATACCGAGTCACCGTCCACTGGGCTCAGCGAGAAAACGCGATTTCGGCGCTTCTGAGGGCCGAAAACGCGATATCGGCCGATTTGCGATCTGTCAGCAGATTCGGTTTCTGGGCAGTTTACATGTCGAACTGCACGGTAGAAACGATAAAACAGCTCCTCCGTGCAGTTTTCATACCGAGTCACCGTCCACTGGGCTCAGCGAGAAAACGCGATTTCGGCGCTTCTGAGGGCCGAAAACGCGATATCGGCCGATTTTCGATCTGTCAGCAGATTCGGTTTCTGGGCAGTTTACATGTCGAACTGCACGGTAGAAACGATAAAACAGCTCCTCCGTGCAGTTTTCATACCGAGTCACCGTCCACTGGGCTCAGCGAGAAAACGCGATTTCGGCGCTTCTGAGGGCCGAAAACGCGATATCGGCCGATTTGCGATCTGTCAGCAGATTCGGTTTCTGGGCAGTTTACATGTCGAACTGCACGGTAGAAACGATAAAACAGCTCCTCCGTGCAGTTTTCATACCGAGTCACCGTCCACTGGGCTCAGCGAGAAAACGCGATTTCGGCGCTTCTGAGGGCCGAAAACGCGATATCGGCCGATTTGCGATCTGTCAGCAGATTCGGTTTCTGGGCAGTTTACATGTCGAACTGCACGGTAGAAACGATAAAACAGCTCCTCCGTGCAGTTTTCATACCGAGTCACCGTCCACTGGGCTCAGCGAGAAAACGCGATTTCGGCGCTTCTGAGGGCCGAAAACGCGATATCGGCCGATTTGCGATCTGTCAGCAGATTCGGTTTCTGGGCAGTTTACATGTCGAACTGCACGGTAGAAACGATAAAACAGCTCCTCCGTGCAGTTTTCATACCGAGTCACCGTCCACTGGGCTCAGCGAGAAAACGCGATTTCGGCGCTTCTGAGGGCCGAAAACGCGATATCGGCCGATTTGCGATCTGTCAGCAGATTCGGTTTCTGGGCAGTTTACATGTCGAACTGCACGGTAGAAACGATAAAACAGCTCCTCCGTGCAGTTTTCATACCGAGTCACCGTCCACTGGGCTCAGCGAGAAAACGCGATTTCGGCGCTTCTGAGGGCCGAAAACGCGATATCGGCCGATTTGCGATCTGTCAGCAGATTCGGTTTCTGGGCAGTTTACATGTCGAACTGCACGGTAGAAACGATAAAACAGCTCCTCCGTGCAGTTTTCATACCGAGTCACCGTCCACTGGGCTCAGCGAGAAAACGCGATTTCGGCGCTTCTGAGGGCCGAAAACGCGATATCGGCCGATTTGCGATCTGTCAGCAGATTCGGTTTCTGGGCAGTTTACATGTCGAACTGCACGGTAGAAACGATAAAACAGCTCCTCCGTGCAGTTTTCATACCGAGTCACCGTCCACTGGGCTCAGCGAGAAAACGCGATTTCGGCGCTTCTGAGGGCCGAAAACGCGATATCGGCCGATTTGCGATCTGTCAGCAGATTCGGTTTCTGGGCAGTTTACATGTCGAACTGCACGGTAGAAACGATAAAACAGCTCCTCCGTGCAGTTTTCATACCGAGTCACCGTCCACTGGGCTCAGCGAGAAAACGCGATTTCGGCGCTTCTGAGGGCCGAAAACGCGATATCGGCCGATTTGCGATCTGTCAGCAGATTCGGTTTCTGGGCAGTTTACATGTCGAACTGCACGGTAGAAACGATAAAACAGCTCCTCCGTGCAGTTTTCATACCGAGTCACCGTCCACTGGGCTCAGCGAGAAAACGCGATTTCGGCGCTTCTGAGGGCCGAAAACGCGATATCGGCCGATTTTCGATCTGTCAGCAGATTCGGTTTCTGGGCAGTTTACATGTCGAACTGCACGGTAGAAACGATAAAACAGCTCCTCCGTGCAGTTTTCATACCGAGTCACCGTCCACTGGGCTCAGCGAGAAAACGCGATTTCGGCGCTTCTGAGGGCCGAAAACGCGATATCGGCCGATTTGCGATCTGTCAGCAGATTCGGTTTCTGGGCAGTTTACATGTCGAACTGCACGGTAGAAACGATAAAACAGCTCCTCCGTGCAGTTTTCATACCGAGTCACCGTCCACTGGGCTCAGCGAGAAAACGCGATTTCGGCGCTTCTGAGGGCCGAAAACGCGATATCGGCCGATTTGCGATCTGTCAGCAGATTCGGTTTCTGGGCAGTTTACATGTCGAACTGCACGGTAGAAACGATAAAACAGCTCCTCCGTGCAGTTTTCATACCGAGTCACCGTCCACTGGGCTCAGCGAGAAAACGCGATTTCGGCGCTTCTGAGGGCCGAAAACGCGATATCGGCCGATTTTCGATCTGTCAGCAGATTCGGTTTCTGGGCAGTTTACATGTCGAACTGCACGGTAGAAACGATAAAACAGCTCCTCCGTGCAGTTTTCATACCGAGTCACCGTCCACTGGGCTCAGCGAGAAAACGCGATTTCGGCGCTTCTGAGGGCCGAAAACGCGATATCGGCCGATTTGCGATCTGTCAGCAGATTCGGTTTCTGGGCAGTTTACATGTCGAACTGCACGGTAGAAACGATAAAACAGCTCCTCCGTGCAGTTTTCATACCGAGTCACCGTCCACTGGGCTCAGCGAGAAAACGCGATTTCGGCGCTTCTGAGGGCCGAAAACGCGATATCGGCCGATTTGCGATCTGTCAGCAGATTCGGTTTCTGGGCAGTTTACATGTCGAACTGCACGGTAGAAACGATAAAACAGCTCCTCCGTGCAGTTTTCATACCGAGTCACCGTCCACTGGGCTCAGCGAGAAAACGCGATTTCGGCGCTTCTGAGGGCCGAAAACGCGATATCGGCCGATTTGATCTGTCAGCAGATTCGGTTTCTGGGCAGTTTACATGTCGAACTGCACGGTAGAAACGATAAAACAGCTCCTCCGTGCAGTTTTCATACCGAGTCACCGTCCACTGGGCTCAGCGAGAAAACGCGATTTCGGCGCTTCTGAGGGCCGAAAACGCGATATCGGCCGATTTGCGATCTGTCAGCAGATTCGGTTTCTGGGCAGTTTACATGTCGAACTGCACGGTAGAAACGATAAAACAGCTCCTCCGTGCAGTTTTCATACCGAGTCACCGTCCACTGGGCTCAGCGAGAAAACGCGATTTCGGCGCTTCTGAGGGCCGAAAACGCGATATCGGCCGATTTGCGATCTGTCAGCAGATTCGGTTTCTGGGCAGTTTACATGTCGAACTGCACGGTAGAAACGATAAAACAGCTCCTCCGTGCAGTTTTCATACCGAGTCACCGTCCACTGGGCTCAGCGAGAAAACGCGATTTCGGCGCTTCTGAGGGCCGAAAACGCGATATCGGCCGATTTGCGATCTGTCAGCAGATTCGGTTTCTGGGCAGTTTACATGTCGAACTGCACGGTAGAAACGATAAAACAGCTCCTCCGTGCAGTTTTCATACCGAGTCACCGTCCACTGGGCTCAGCGAGAAAACGCGATTTCGGCGCTTCTGAGGGCCGAAAACGCGATATCGGCCGATTTTCGATCTGTCAGCAGATTCGGTTTCTGGGCAGTTTACATGTCGAACTGCACGGTAGAAACGATAAAACAGCTCCTCCGTGCAGTTTTCATACCGAGTCACCGTCCACTGGGCTCAGCGAGAAAACGCGATTTCGGCGCTTCTGAGGGCCGAAAACGCGATATCGGCCGATTTGCGATCTGTCAGCAGATTCGGTTTCTGGGCAGTTTACATGTCGAACTGCACGGTAGAAACGATAAAACAGCTCCTCCGTGCAGTTTTCATACCGAGTCACCGTCCACTGGGCTCAGCGAGAAAACGCGATTTCGGCGCTTCTGAGGGCCGAAAACGCGATATCGGCCGATTTTCGATCTGTCAGCAGATTCGGTTTCTGGGCAGTTTACATGTCGAACTGCACGGTAGAAACGATAAAACAGCTCCTCCGTGCAGTTTTCATACCGAGTCACCGTCCACTGGGCTCAGCGAGAAAACGCGATTTCGGCGCTTCTGAGGGCCGAAAACGCGATATCGGCCGATTTGCGATCTGTCAGCAGATTCGGTTTCTGGGCAGTTTACATGTCGAACTGCACGGTAGAAACGATAAAACAGCTCCTCCGTGCAGTTTTCATACCGAGTCACCGTCCACTGGGCTCAGCGAGAAAACGCGATTTCGGCGCTTCTGAGGGCCGAAAACGCGATATCGGCCGATTTGCGATCTGTCAGCAGATTCGGTTTCTGGGCAGTTTACATGTCGAACTGCACGGTAGAAACGATAAAACAGCTCCTCCGTGCAGTTTTCATACCGAGTCACCGTCCACTGGGCTCAGCGAGAAAACGCGATTTCGGCTTCTGAGGGCCGAAAACGCGATATCGGCCGATTTGCGATCTGTCAGCAGATTCGGTTTCTGGGCAGTTTACATGTCGAACTGCACGGTAGAAACGATAAAACAGCTCCTCCGTGCAGTTTTCATACCGAGTCACCGTCCACTGGGCTCAGCGAGAAAACGCGATTTCGGCGCTTCTGAGGGCCGAAAACGCGATATCGGCCGATTTTCGATCTGTCAGCAGATTCGGTTTCTGGGCAGTTTACATGTCGAACTGCACGGTAGAAACGATAAAACAGCTCCTCCGTGCAGTTTTCATACCGAGTCACCGTCCACTGGGCTCAGCGAGAAAACGCGATTTCGGCGCTTCTGAGGGCCGAAAACGCGATATCGGCCGATTTGCGATCTGTCAGCAGATTCGGTTTCTGGGCAGTTTACATGTCGAACTGCACGGTAGAAACGATAAAACAGCTCCTCCGTGCAGTTTTCATACCGAGTCACCGTCCACTGGGCTCAGCGAGAAAACGCGATTTCGGCGCTTCTGAGGGCCGAAAACGCGATATCGGCCGATTTGCGATCTGTCAGCAGATTCGGTTTCTGGGCAGTTTACATGTCGAACTGCACGGTAGAAACGATAAAACAGCTCCTCCGTGCAGTTTTCATACCGAGTCACCGTCCACTGGGCTCAGCGAGAAAACGCGATTTCGGCGCTTCTGAGGGCCGAAAACGCGATATCGGCCGATTTGCGATCTGTCAGCAGATTCGGTTTCTGGGCAGTTTACATGTCGAACTGCACGGTAGAAACGATAAAACAGCTCCTCCGTGCAGTTTTCATACCGAGTCACCGTCCACTGGGCTCAGCGAGAAAACGCGATTTCGGCGCTTCTGAGGGCCGAAAACGCGATATCGGCCGATTTTCGATCTGTCAGCAGATTCGGTTTCTGGGCAGTTTACATGTCGAACTGCACGGTAGAAACGATAAAACAGCTCCTCCGTGCAGTTTTCATACCGAGTCACCGTCCACTGGGCTCAGCGAGAAAACGCTAACTCGAAAACGCGATATCGGCCGATTTGCGATCTCGATTTCGGCGCTTCTGAGGGCCGAAAACGCGATATCGGCCGATTTGCGATCTGTCAGCAGATTCGGTTTCTGGGCAGTTTACATGTCGAACTGCACGGTAGAAACGATAAAACAGCTCCTCCGTGCAGTTTTCATACCGAGTCACCGTCCACTGGGCTCAGCGAGAAAACGCGATTTCGGCGCTTCTGAGGGCCGAAAACGCGATATCGGCCGATTTGCGATCTGTCAGCAGATTCGGTTTCTGGGCAGTTTACATGTCGAACTGCACGGTAGAAACGATAAAACAGCTCCTCCGTGCAGTTTTCATACCGAGTCACCGTCCACTGGGCTCAGCGAGAAAACGCGATTTCGGCGCTTCTGAGGGCCGAAAACGCGATATCGGCCGATTTGCGATCTGTCAGCAGATTCGGTTTCTGGGCAGTTTACATGTCGAACTGCACGGTAGAAACGATAAAACAGCTCCTCCGTGCAGTTTTCATACCGAGTCACCGTCCACTGGGCTCAGCGAGAAAACGCGATTTCGGCGCTTCTGAGGGCCGAAAACGCGATATCGGCCGATTTGCGATCTGTCAGCAGATTCGGTTTCTGGGCAGTTTACATGTCGAACTGCACGGTAGAAACGATAAAACAGCTCCTCCGTGCAGTTTTCATACCGAGTCACCGTCCACTGGGCTCAGCGAGAAAACGCGATTTCGGCGCTTCTGAGGGCCGAAAACGCGATATCGGCCGATTTGCGATCTGTCAGCAGATTCGGTTTCTGGGCAGTTTACATGTCGAACTGCACGGTAGAAACGATAAAACAGCTCCTCCGTGCAGTTTTCATACCGAGTCACCGTCCACTGGGCTCAGCGAGAAAACGCGATTTCGGCGCTTCTGAGGGCCGAAAACGCGATATCGGCCGATTTGCGATCTGTCAGCAGATTCGGTTTCTGGGCAGTTTACATGTCGAACTGCACGGTAGAAACGATAAAACAGCTCCTCCGTGCAGTTTTCATACCGAGTCACCGTCCACTGGGCTCAGCGAGAAAACGCGATTTCGGCGCTTCTGAGGGCCGAAAACGCGATATCGGCCGATTTGCGATCTGTCAGCAGATTCGGTTTCTGGGCAGTTTACATGTCGAACTGCACGGTAGAAACGATAAAACAGCTCCTCCGTGCAGTTTTCATACCGAGTCACCGTCCACTGGGCTCAGCGAGAAAACGCGATTTCGGCGCTTCTGAGGGCCGAAAACGCGATATCGGCCGATTTGCGATCTGTCAGCAGATTCGGTTTCTGGGCAGTTTACATGTCGAACTGCACGGTAGAAACGATAAAACAGCTCCTCCGTGCAGTTTTCATACCGAGTCACCGTCCACTGGGCTCAGCGAGAAAACGCGATTTCGGCGCTTCTGAGGGCCGAAAACGCGATATCGGCCGATTTTCGATCTGTCAGCAGATTCGGTTTCTGGGCAGTTTACATGTCGAACTGCACGGTAGAAACGATAAACAGCTCCTCCGTGCAGTTTTCATACCGAGTCACCGTCCACTGGGCTCAGCGAGAAAACGCGATTTCGGCGCTTCTGAGGGCCGAAAACGCGATATCGGCCGATTTGCGATCTGTCAGCAGATTCGGTTTCTGGGCAGTTTACATGTCGAACTGCACGGTAGAAACGATAAAACAGCTCCTCCGTGCAGTTTTCATACCGAGTCACCGTCCACTGGGCTCAGCGAGAAAACGCGATTTCGGCGCTTCTGAGGGCCGAAAACGCGATATCGGCCGATTTGCGATCTGTCAGCAGATTCGGTTTCTGGGCAGTTTACATGTCGAACTGCACGGTAGAAACGATAAAACAGCTCCTCCGTGCAGTTTTCATACCGAGTCACCGTCCACTGGGCTCAGCGAGAAAACGCGATTTCGGCGCTTCTGAGGGCCGAAAACGCGATATCGGCCGATTTTCGATCTGTCAGCAGATTCGGTTTCTGGGCAGTTTACATGTCGAACTGCACGGTAGAAACGATAAAACAGCTCCTCCGTGCAGTTTTCATACCGAGTCACCGTCCACTGGGCTCAGCGAGAAAACGCGATTTCGGCGCTTCTGAGGGCCGAAAACGCGATATCGGCCGATTTGCGATCTGTCAGCAGATTCGGTTTCTGGGCAGTTTACATGTCGAACTGCACGGTAGAAACGATAAAACAGCTCCTCCGTGCAGTTTTCATACCGAGTCACCGTCCACTGGGCTCAGCGAGAAAACGCGATTTCGGCGCTTCTGAGGGCCGAAAACGCGATATCGGCCGATTTGCGATCTGTCAGCAGATTCGGTTTCTGGGCAGTTTACATGTCGAACTGCACGGTAGAAACGATAAAACAGCTCCTCCGTGCAGTTTTCATACCGAGTCACCGTCCACTGGGCTCAGCGAGAAAACGCGATTTCGGCGCTTCTGAGGGCCGAAAACGCGATATCGGCCGATTTGCGATCTGTCAGCAGATTCGGTTTCTGGGCAGTTTACATGTCGAACTGCACGGTAGAAACGATAAAACAGCTCCTCCGTGCAGTTTTCATACCGAGTCACCGTCCACTGGGCTCAGCGAGAAAACGCGATTTCGGCGCTTCTGAGGGCCGAAAACGCGATATCGGCCGATTTTCGATCTGTCAGCAGATTCGGTTTCTGGGCAGTTTACATGTCGAACTGCACGGTAGAAACGATAAAACAGCTCCTCCGTGCAGTTTTCATACCGAGTCACCGTCCACTGGGCTCAGCGAGAAAACGCGATTTCGGCGCTTCTGAGGGCCGAAAACGCGATATCGGCCGATTTGCGATCTGTCAGCAGATTCGGTTTCTGGGCAGTTTACATGTCGAACTGCACGGTAGAAACGATAAAACAGCTCCTCCGTGCAGTTTTCATACCGAGTCACCGTCCACTGGGCTCAGCGAGAAAACGCGATTTCGGCGCTTCTGAGGGCCGAAAACGCGATATCGGCCGATTTGCGATCTGTCAGCAGATTCGGTTTCGGGGCAGTTTACATGTCGAACTGCACGGTAGAAACGATAAAACAGCTCCTCCGTGCAGTTTTCATACCGAGTCACCGTCCACTGGGCTCAGCGAGAAAACGCGATTTCGGCGCTTCTGAGGGCCGAAAACGCGATATCGGCCGATTTTCGATCTGTCAGCAGATTCGGTTTCTGGGCAGTTTACATGTCGAACTGCACGGTAGAAACGATAAAACAGCTCCTCCGTGCAGTTTTCATACCGAGTCACCGTCCACTGGGCTCAGCGAGAAAACGCGATTTCGGCGCTTCTGAGGGCCGAAAACGCGATATCGGCCGATTTGCGATCTGTCAGCAGATTCGGTTTCTGGGCAGTTTACATGTCGAACTGCACGGTAGAAACGATAAAACAGCTCCTCCGTGCAGTTTTCATACCGAGTCACCGTCCACTGGGCTCAGCGAGAAAACGCGATTTCGGCGCTTCTGAGGGCCGAAAACGCGATATCGGCCGATTTTCGATCTGTCAGCAGATTCGGTTTCTGGGCAGTTTACATGTCGAACTGCACGGTAGAAACGATAAAACAGCTCCTCCGTGCAGTTTTCATACCGAGTCACCGTCCACTGGGCTCAGCGAGAAAACGCGATTTCGGCGCTTCTGAGGGCCGAAAACGCGATATCGGCCGATTTGCGATCTGTCAGCAGATTCGGTTTCTGGGCAGTTTACATGTCGAACTGCACGGTAGAAACGATAAAACAGCTCCTCCGTGCAGTTTTCATACCGAGTCACCGTCCACTGGGCTCAGCGAGAAAACGCGATTTCGGCGCTTCTGAGGGCCGAAAACGCGATATCGGCCGATTTGCGATCTGTCAGCAGATTCGGTTTCTGGGCAGTTTACATGTCGAACTGCACGGTAGAAACGATAAAACAGCTCCTCCGTGCAGTTTTCATACCGAGTCACCGTCCACTGGGCTCAGCGAGAAAACGCGATTTCGGCGCTTCTGAGGGCCGAAAACGCGATATCGGCCGATTTGCGATCTGTCAGCAGATTCGGTTTCTGGGCAGTTTACATGTCGAACTGCACGGTAGAAACGATAAAACAGCTCCTCCGTGCAGTTTTCATACCGAGTCACCGTCCACTGGGCTCAGCGAGAAAACGCGATTTCGGCGCTTCTGAGGGCCGAAAACGCGATATCGGCCGATTTTCGATCTGTCAGCAGATTCGGTTTCTGGGCAGTTTACATGTCGAACTGCACGGTAGAAACGATAAAACAGCTCCTCCGTGCAGTTTTCATACCGAGTCACCGTCCACTGGGCTCAGCGAGAAAACGCGATTTCGGCGCTTCTGAGGGCCGAAAACGCGATATCGGCCGATTTGCGATCTGTCAGCAGATTCGGTTTCTGGGCAGTTTACATGTCGAACTGCACGGTAGAAACGATAAAACAGCTCCTCCGTGCAGTTTTCATACCGAGTCACCGTCCACTGGGCTCAGCGAGAAAACGCGATTTCGGCGCTTCTGAGGGCCGAAAACGCGATATCGGCCGATTTGCGATCTGTCAGCAGATTCGGTTTCTGGGCAGTTTACATGTCGAACTGCACGGTAGAAACGATAAAACAGCTCCTCCGTGCAGTTTTCATACCGAGTCACCGTCCACTGGGCTCAGCGAGAAAACGCGATTTCGGCGCTTCTGAGGGCCGAAAACGCGATATCGGCCGATTTGCGATCTGTCAGCAGATTCGGTTTCTGGGCAGTTTACATGTCGAACTGCACGGTAGAAACGATAAAACAGCTCCTCCGTGCAGTTTTCATACCGAGTCACCGTCCACTGGGCTCAGCGAGAAAACGCGATTTCGGCGCTTCTGAGGGCCGAAAACGCGATATCGGCCGATTTGCGATCTGTCAGCAGATTCGGTTTCTGGGCAGTTTACATGTCGAACTGCACGGTAGAAACGATAAAACAGCTCCTCCGTGCAGTTTTCATACCGAGTCACCGTCCACTGGGCTCAGCGAGAAAACGCGATTTCGGCGCTTCTGAGGGCCGAAAACGCGATATCGGCCGATTTTCGATCTGTCAGCAGATTCGGTTTCTGGGCAGTTTACATGTCGAACTGCACGGTAGAAACGATAAAACAGCTCCTCCGTGCAGTTTTCATACCGAGTCACCGTCCACTGGGCTCAGCGAGAAAACGCGATTTCGGCGCTTCTGAGGGCCGAAAACGCGATATCGGCCGATTTTCGATCTGTCAGCAGATTCGGTTTCTGGGCAGTTTACATGTCGAACTGCACGGTAGAAACGATAAAACAGCTCCTCCGTGCAGTTTTCATACCGAGTCACCGTCCACTGGGCTCAGCGAGAAAACGCGATTTCGGCGCTTCTGAGGGCCGAAAACGCGATATCGGCCGATTTGCGATCTGTCAGCAGATTCGGTTTCTGGGCAGTTTACATGTCGAACTGCACGGTAGAAACGATAAAACAGCTCCTCCGTGCAGTTTTCATACCGAGTCACCGTCCACTGGGCTCAGCGAGAAAACGCGATTGCGGCGCTTCTGAGGGCCGAAAACGCGATATCGGCCGATTTTCGATCTGTCAGCAGATTCGGTTTCTGGGCAGTTTACATGTCGAACTGCACGGTAGAAACGATAAAACAGCTCCTCCGTGCAGTTTTCATACCGAGTCACCGTCCACTGGGCTCAGCGAGAAAACGCGATTTCGGCGCTTCTGAGGGCCGAAAACGCGATATCGGCCGATTTGCGATCTGTCAGCAGATTCGGTTTCTGGGCAGTTTACATGTCGAACTGCACGGTAGAAACGATAAAACAGCTCCTCCGTGCAGTTTTCATACCGAGTCACCGTCCACTGGGCTCAGCGAGAAAACGCGATTTCGGCGCTTCTGAGGGCCGAAAACGCGATATCGGCCGATTTGCGATCTGTCAGCAGATTCGGTTTCTGGGCAGTTTACATGTCGAACTGCACGGTAGAAACGATAAAACAGCTCCTCCGTGCAGTTTTCATACCGAGTCACCGTCCACTGGGCTCAGCGAGAAACGCGATTTCGGCGCTTCTGAGGGCCGAAAACGCGATATCGGCCGATTTTCGATCTGTCAGCAGATTCGGTTTCTGGGCAGTTTACATGTCGAACTGCACGGTAGAAACGATAAAACAGCTCCTCCGTGCAGTTTTCATACCGAGTCACCGTCCACTGGGCTCAGCGAGAAAACGCGATTTCGGCGCTTCTGAGGGCCGAAAACGCGATATCGGCCGATTTTCGATCTGTCAGCAGATTCGGTTTCTGGGCAGTTTACATGTCGAACTGCACGGTAGAAACGATAAAACAGCTCCTCCGTGCAGTTTTCATACCGAGTCACCGTCCACTGGGCTCAGCGAGAAAACGCGATTTCGGCGCTTCTGAGGGCCGAAAACGCGATATCGGCCGATTTGCGATCTGTCAGCAGATTCGGTTTCTGGGCAGTTTACATGTCGAACTGCACGGTAGAAACGATAAAACAGCTCCTCCGTGCAGTTTTCATACCGAGTCACCGTCCACTGGGCTCAGCGAGAAAACGCGATTTCGCGCTTCTGAGGGCCGAAAACGCGATATCGGCCGATTTTCGATCTGTCAGCAGATTCGGTTTCTGGGCAGTTTACATGTCGAACTGCACGGTAGAAACGATAAAACAGCTCCTCCGTGCAGTTTTCATACCGAGTCACCGTCCACTGGGCTCAGCGAGAAAACGCGATTTCGGCGCTTCTGAGGGCCGAAAACGCGATATCGGCCGATTTGCGATCTGTCAGCAGATTCGGTTTCTGGGCAGTTTACATGTCGAACTGCACGGTAGAAACGATAAAACAGCTCCTCCGTGCAGTTTTCATACCGAGTCACCGTCCACTGGGCTCAGCGAGAAAACGCGATTTCGGCGCTTCTGAGGGCCGAAAACGCGATATCGGCCGATTTGCGATCTGTCAGCAGATTCGGTTTCTGGGCAGTTTACATGTCGAACTGCACGGTAGAAACGATAAAACAGCTCCTCCGTGCAGTTTTCATACCGAGTCACCGTCCACTGGGCTCAGCGAGAAAACGCGATTTCGGCGCTTCTGAGGGCCGAAAACGCGATATCGGCCGATTTGCGATCTGTCAGCAGATTCGGTTTCTGGGCAGTTTACATGTCGAACTGCACGGTAGAAACGATAAAACAGCTCCTCCGTGCAGTTTTCATACCGAGTCACCGTCCACTGGGCTCAGCGAGAAAACGCGATTTCGGCGCTTCTGAGGGCCGAAAACGCGATATCGGCCGATTTTCGATCTGTCAGCAGATTCGGTTTCTGGGCAGTTTACATGTCGAACTGCACGGTAGAAACGATAAAACAGCTCCTCCGTGCAGTTTTCATACCGAGTCACCGTCCACTGGGCTCAGCGAGAAAACGCGATTTCGGCGCTTCTGAGGGCCGAAAACGCGATATCGGCCGATTTGCGATCTGTCAGCAGATTCGGTTTCTGGGCAGTTTACATGTCGAACTGCACGGTAGAAACGATAAAACAGCTCCTCCGTGCAGTTTTCATACCGAGTCACCGTCCACTGGGCTCAGCGAGAAAACGCGATTTCGGCGCTTCTGAGGGCCGAAAACGCGATATCGGCCGATTTGCGATCTGTCAGCAGATTCGGTTTCTGGGCAGTTTACATGTCGAACTGCACGGTAGAAACGATAAAACAGCTCCTCCGTGCAGTTTTCATACCGAGTCACCGTCCACTGGGCTCAGCGAGAAAACGCGATTTCGGCGCTTCTGAGGGCCGAAAACGCGATATCGGCCGATTTTCGATCTGTCAGCAGATTCGGTTTCTGGGCAGTTTACATGTCGAACTGCACGGTAGAAACGATAAAACAGCTCCTCCGTGCAGTTTTCATACCGAGTCACCGTCCACTGGGCTCAGCGAGAAAACGCGATTTCGGCGCTTCTGAGGGCCGAAAACGCGATATCGGCCGATTTGCGATCTGTCAGCAGATTCGGTTTCTGGGCAGTTTACATGTCGAACTGCACGGTAGAAACGATAAAACAGCTCCTCCGTGCAGTTTTCATACCGAGTCACCGTCCACTGGGCTCAGCGAGAAAACGCGATTTCGGCGCTTCTGAGGGCCGAAAACGCGATATCGGCCGATTTTCGATCTGTCAGCAGATTCGGTTTCTGGGCAGTTTACATGTCGAACTGCACGGTAGAAACGATAAAACAGCTCCTCCGTGCAGTTTTCATACCGAGTCACCGTCCACTGGGCTCAGCGAGAAAACGCGATTTCGGCGCTTCTGAGGGCCGAAAACGCGATATCGGCCGATTTGCGATCTGTCAGCAGATTCGGTTTCTGGGCAGTTTACATGTCGAACTGCACGGTAGAAACGATAAAACAGCTCCTCCGTGCAGTTTTCATACCGAGTCACCGTCCACTGGGCTCAGCGAGAAAACGCGATTTCGGCGCTTCTGAGGGCCGAAAACGCGATATCGGCCGATTTTCGATCTGTCAGCAGATTCGGTTTCTGGGCAGTTTACATGTCGAACTGCACGGTAGAAACGATAAAACAGCTCCTCCGTGCAGTTTTCATACCGAGTCACCGTCCACTGGGCTCAGCGAGAAAACGCGATTTCGGCGCTTCTGAGGGCCGAAAACGCGATATCGGCCGATTTGCGATCTGTCAGCAGATTCGGTTTCTGGGCAGTTTACATGTCGAACTGCACGGTAGAAACGATAAAACAGCTCCTCCGTGCAGTTTTCATACCGAGTCACCGTCCACTGGGCTCAGCGAGAAAACGCGATTTCGGCGCTTCTGAGGGCCGAAAACGCGATATCGGCCGATTTGCGATCTGTCAGCAGATTCGGTTTCTGGGCAGTTTACATGTCGAACTGCACGGTAGAAACGATAAAACAGCTCCTCCGTGCAGTTTTCATACCGAGTCACCGTCCACTGGGCTCAGCGAGAAAACGCGATTTCGGCGCTTCTGAGGGCCGAAAACGCGATATCGGCCGATTTTCGATCTGTCAGCAGATTCGGTTTCTGGGCAGTTTACATGTCGAACTGCACGGTAGAAACGATAAAACAGCTCCTCCGTGCAGTTTTCATACCGAGTCACCGTCCACTGGGCTCAGCGAGAAAACGCGATTTCGGCGCTTCTGAGGGCCGAAAACGCGATATCGGCCGATTTGCGATCTGTCAGCAGATTCGGTTTCTGGGCAGTTTACATGTCGAACTGCACGGTAGAAACGATAAAACAGCTCCTCCGTGCAGTTTTCATACCGAGTCACCGTCCACTGGGCTCAGCGAGAAAACGCGATTTCGGCGCTTCTGAGGGCCGAAAACGCGATATCGGCCGATTTTCGATCTGTCAGCAGATTCGGTTTCTGGGCAGTTTACATGTCGAACTGCACGGTAGAAACGATAAAACAGCTCCTCCGTGCAGTTTTCATACCGAGTCACCGTCCACTGGGCTCAGCGAGAAAACGCGATTTCGGCGCTTCTGAGGGCCGAAAACGCGATATCGGCCGATTTTCGATCTGTCAGCAGATTCGGTTTCTGGGCAGTTTACATGTCGAACTGCACGGTAGAAACGATAAAACAGCTCCTCCGTGCAGTTTTCATACCGAGTCACCGTCCACTGGGCTCAGCGAGAAAACGCGATTTCGGCGCTTCTGAGGGCCGAAAACGCGATATCGGCCGATTTGCGATCTGTCAGCAGATTCGGTTTCTGGGCAGTTTACATGTCGAACTGCACGGTAGAAACGATAAAACAGCTCCTCCGTGCAGTTTTCATACCGAGTCACCGTCCACTGGGCTCAGCGAGAAAACGCGATTTCGGCGCTTCTGAGGGCCGAAAACGCGATATCGGCCGATTTGCGATCTGTCAGCAGATTCGGTTTCTGGGCAGTTTACATGTCGAACTGCACGGTAGAAACGATAAAACAGCTCCTCCGTGCAGTTTTCATACCGAGTCACCGTCCACTGGGCTCAGCGAGAAAACGCGATTTCGGCGCTTCTGAGGGCCGAAAACGCGATATCGGCCGATTTTCGATCTGTCAGCAGATTCGGTTTCTGGGCAGTTTACATGTCGAACTGCACGGTAGAAACGATAAAACAGCTCCTCCGTGCAGTTTTCATACCGAGTCACCGTCCACTGGGCTCAGCGAGAAAACGCGATTTCGGCGCTTCTGAGGGCCGAAAACGCGATATCGGCCGATTTTCGATCTGTCAGCAGATTCGGTTTCTGGGCAGTTTACATGTCGAACTGCACGGTAGAAACGATAAAACAGCTCCTCCGTGCAGTTTTCATACCGAGTCACCGTCCACTGGGCTCAGCGAGAAAACGCGATTTCGGCGCTTCTGAGGGCCGAAAACGCGATATCGGCCGATTTGCGATCTGTCAGCAGATTCGGTTTCTGGGCAGTTTACATGTCGAACTGCACGGTAGAAACGATAAAACAGCTCCTCCGTGCAGTTTTCATACCGAGTCACCGTCCACTGGGCTCAGCGAGAAAACGCGATTTCGGCGCTTCTGAGGGCCGAAAACGCGATATCGGCCGATTTGCGATCTGTCAGCAGATTCGGTTTCTGGGCAGTTTACATGTCGAACTGCACGGTAGAAACGATAAAACAGCTCCTCCGTGCAGTTTTCATACCGAGTCACCGTCCACTGGGCTCAGCGAGAAAACGCGATTTCGGCGCTTCTGAGGGCCGAAAACGCGATATCGGCCGATTTTCGATCTGTCAGCAGATTCGGTTTCTGGGCAGTTTACATGTCGAACTGCACGGTAGAAACGATAAAACAGCTCCTCCGTGCAGTTTTCATACCGAGTCACCGTCCACTGGGCTCAGCGAGAAAACGCGATTTCGGCGCTTCTGAGGGCCGAAAACGCGATATCGGCCGATTTGCGATCTGTCAGCAGATTCGGTTTCTGGGCAGTTTACATGTCGAACTGCACGGTAGAAACGATAAAACAGCTCCTCCGTGCAGTTTTCATACCGAGTCACCGTCCACTGGGCTCAGCGAGAAAACGCGATTTCGGCGCTTCTGAGGGCCGAAAACGCGATATCGGCCGATTTGCGATCTGTCAGCAGATTCGGTTTCTGGGCAGTTTACATGTCGAACTGCACGGTAGAAACGATAAAACAGCTCCTCCGTGCAGTTTTCATACCGAGTCACCGTCCACTGGGCTCAGCGAGAAAACGCGATTTCGGCGCTTCTGAGGGCCGAAAACGCGATATCGGCCGATTTTCGATCTGTCAGCAGATTCGGTTTCTGGGCAGTTTACATGTCGAACTGCACGGTAGAAACGATAAAACAGCTCCTCCGTGCAGTTTTCATACCGAGTCACCGTCCACTGGGCTCAGCGAGAAAACGCGATTTCGGCGCTTCTGAGGGCCGAAAACGCGATATCGGCCGATTTTCGATCTGTCAGCAGATTCGGTTTCTGGGCAGTTTACATGTCGAACTGCACGGTAGAAACGATAAAACAGCTCCTCCGTGCAGTTTTCATACCGAGTCACCGTCCACTGGGCTCAGCGAGAAAACGCGATTTCGGCGCTTCTGAGGGCCGAAAACGCGATATCGGCCGATTTGCGATCTGTCAGCAGATTCGGTTTCTGGGCAGTTTACATGTCGAACTGCACGGTAGAAACGATAAAACAGCTCCTCCGTGCAGTTTTCATACCGAGTCACCGTCCACTG
Organism: Cryptocheilus praepositus; assembly: GCA_033815515.1. Lineage (NCBI taxonomy): Eukaryota > Metazoa > Arthropoda > Insecta > Hymenoptera > Pompilidae > Cryptocheilus > Cryptocheilus praepositus. The sequence goes on along the minus strand of JAWWQZ010000268.1, from coordinate 580,037 downwards.
GCTCAGCGAGAAAACGCGATTTCGGCGCTTCTGAGGGCCGAAAACGCGATATCGGCCGATTTTCGATCTGTCAGCAGATTCGGTTTCTGGGCAGTTTACATGTCGAACTGCACGGTAGAAACGATAAAACAGCTCCTCCGTGCAGTTTTCATACCGAGTCACCGTCCACTGGGCTCAGCGAGAAAACGCGATTTCGGCGCTTCTGAGGGCCGAAAACGCGATATCGGCCGATTTGCGATCTGTCAGCAGATTCGGTTTCTGGGCAGTTTACATGTCGAACTGCACGGTAGAAACGATAAAACAGCTCCTCCGTGCAGTTTTCATACCGAGTCACCGTCCACTGGGCTCAGCGAGAAAACGCGATTTCGGCGCTTCTGAGGGCCGAAAACGCGATATCGGCCGATTTGCGATCTGTCAGCAGATTCGGTTTCTGGGCAGTTTACATGTCGAACTGCACGGTAGAAACGATAAAACAGCTCCTCCGTGCAGTTTTCATACCGAGTCACCGTCCACTGGGCTCAGCGAGAAAACGCGATTTCGGCGCTTCTGAGGGCCGAAAACGCGATATCGGCCGATTTTCGATCTGTCAGCAGATTCGGTTTCTGGGCAGTTTACATGTCGAACTGCACGGTAGAAACGATAAAACAGCTCCTCCGTGCAGTTTTCATACCGAGTCACCGTCCACTGGGCTCAGCGAGAAAACGCGATTTCGGCGCTTCTGAGGGCCGAAAACGCGATATCGGCCGATTTTCGATCTGTCAGCAGATTCGGTTTCTGGGCAGTTTACATGTCGAACTGCACGGTAGAAACGATAAAACAGCTCCTCCGTGCAGTTTTCATACCGAGTCACCGTCCACTGGGCTCAGCGAGAAAACGCGATTTCGGCGCTTCTGAGGGCCGAAAACGCGATATCGGCCGATTTGCGATCTGTCAGCAGATTCGGTTTCTGGGCAGTTTACATGTCGAACTGCACGGTAGAAACGATAAAACAGCTCCTCCGTGCAGTTTTCATACCGAGTCACCGTCCACTGGGCTCAGCGAGAAAACGCGATTTCGGCGCTTCTGAGGGCCGAAAACGCGATATCGGCCGATTTTCGATCTGTCAGCAGATTCGGTTTCTGGGCAGTTTACATGTCGAACTGCACGGTAGAAACGATAAAACAGCTCCTCCGTGCAGTTTTCATACCGAGTCACCGTCCACTGGGCTCAGCGAGAAAACGCGATTTCGGCGCTTCTGAGGGCCGAAAACGCGATATCGGCCGATTTGCGATCTGTCAGCAGATTCGGTTTCTGGGCAGTTTACATGTCGAACTGCACGGTAGAAACGATAAAACAGCTCCTCCGTGCAGTTTTCATACCGAGTCACCGTCCACTGGGCTCAGCGAGAAAACGCGATTTCGGCGCTTCTGAGGGCCGAAAACGCGATATCGGCCGATTTGCGATCTGTCAGCAGATTCGGTTTCTGGGCAGTTTACATGTCGAACTGCACGGTAGAAACGATAAAACAGCTCCTCCGTGCAGTTTTCATACCGAGTCACCGTCCACTGGGCTCAGCGAGAAAACGCGATTTCGGCGCTTCTGAGGGCCGAAAACGCGATATCGGCCGATTTGCGATCTGTCAGCAGATTCGGTTTCTGGGCAGTTTACATGTCGAACTGCACGGTAGAAACGATAAAACAGCTCCTCCGTGCAGTTTTCATACCGAGTCACCGTCCACTGGGCTCAGCGAGAAAACGCGATTTCGGCGCTTCTGAGGGCCGAAAACGCGATATCGGCCGATTTTCGATCTGTCAGCAGATTCGGTTTCTGGGCAGTTTACATGTCGAACTGCACGGTAGAAACGATAAAACAGCTCCTCCGTGCAGTTTTCATACCGAGTCACCGTCCACTGGGCTCAGCGAGAAAACGCGATTTCGGCGCTTCTGAGGGCCGAAAACGCGATATCGGCCGATTTGCGATCTGTCAGCAGATTCGGTTTCTGGGCAGTTTACATGTCGAACTGCACGGTAGAAACGATAAAACAGCTCCTCCGTGCAGTTTTCATACCGAGTCACCGTCCACTGGGCTCAGCGAGAAAACGCGATTTCGGCGCTTCTGAGGGCCGAAAACGCGATATCGGCCGATTTGCGATCTGTCAGCAGATTCGGTTTCTGGGCAGTTTACATGTCGAACTGCACGGTAGAAACGATAAAACAGCTCCTCCGTGCAGTTTTCATACCGAGTCACCGTCCACTGGGCTCAGCGAGAAAACGCGATTTCGGCGCTTCTGAGGGCCGAAAACGCGATATCGGCCGATTTTCGATCTGTCAGCAGATTCGGTTTCTGGGCAGTTTACATGTCGAACTGCACGGTAGAAACGATAAAACAGCTCCTCCGTGCAGTTTTCATACCGAGTCACCGTCCACTGGGCTCAGCGAGAAAACGCGATTTCGGCGCTTCTGAGGGCCGAAAACGCGATATCGGCCGATTTTCGATCTGTCAGCAGATTCGGTTTCTGGGCAGTTTACATGTCGAACTGCACGGTAGAAACGATAAAACAGCTCCTCCGTGCAGTTTTCATACCGAGTCACCGTCCACTGGGCTCAGCGAGAAAACGCGATTTCGGCGCTTCTGAGGGCCGAAAACGCGATATCGGCCGATTTGCGATCTGTCAGCAGATTCGGTTTCTGGGCAGTTTACATGTCGAACTGCACGGTAGAAACGATAAAACAGCTCCTCCGTGCAGTTTTCATACCGAGTCACCGTCCACTGGGCTCAGCGAGAAAACGCGATTTCGGCGCTTCTGAGGGCCGAAAACGCGATATCGGCCGATTTTCGATCTGTCAGCAGATTCGGTTTCTGGGCAGTTTACATGTCGAACTGCACGGTAGAAACGATAAAACAGCTCCTCCGTGCAGTTTTCATACCGAGTCACCGTCCACTGGGCTCAGCGAGAAAACGCGATTTCGGCGCTTCTGAGGGCCGAAAACGCGATATCGGCCGATTTGCGATCTGTCAGCAGATTCGGTTTCTGGGCAGTTTACATGTCGAACTGCACGGTAGAAACGATAAAACAGCTCCTCCGTGCAGTTTTCATACCGAGTCACCGTCCACTGGGCTCAGCGAGAAAACGCGATTTCGGCGCTTCTGAGGGCCGAAAACGCGATATCGGCCGATTTGCGATCTGTCAGCAGATTCGGTTTCTGGGCAGTTTACATGTCGAACTGCACGGTAGAAACGATAAAACAGCTCCTCCGTGCAGTTTTCATACCGAGTCACCGTCCACTGGGCTCAGCGAGAAAACGCGATTTCGGCGCTTCTGAGGGCCGAAAACGCGATATCGGCCGATTTTCGATCTGTCAGCAGATTCGGTTTCTGGGCAGTTTACATGTCGAACTGCACGGTAGAAACGATAAAACAGCTCCTCCGTGCAGTTTTCATACCGAGTCACCGTCCACTGGGCTCAGCGAGAAAACGCGATTTCGGCGCTTCTGAGGGCCGAAAACGCGATATCGGCCGATTTGCGATCTGTCAGCAGATTCGGTTTCTGGGCAGTTTACATGTCGAACTGCACGGTAGAAACGATAAAACAGCTCCTCCGTGCAGTTTTCATACCGAGTCACCGTCCACTGGGCTCAGCGAGAAAACGCGATTTCGGCGCTTCTGAGGGCCGAAAACGCGATATCGGCCGATTTGCGATCTGTCAGCAGATTCGGTTTCTGGGCAGTTTACATGTCGAACTGCACGGTAGAAACGATAAAACAGCTCCTCCGTGCAGTTTTCATACCGAGTCACCGTCCACTGGGCTCAGCGAGAAAACGCGATTTCGGCGCTTCTGAGGGCCGAAAACGCGATATCGGCCGATTTTCGATCTGTCAGCAGATTCGGTTTCTGGGCAGTTTACATGTCGAACTGCACGGTAGAAACGATAAAACAGCTCCTCCGTGCAGTTTTCATACCGAGTCACCGTCCACTGGGCTCAGCGAGAAAACGCGATTTCGGCGCTTCTGAGGGCCGAAAACGCGATATCGGCCGATTTGCGATCTGTCAGCAGATTCGGTTTCTGGGCAGTTTACATGTCGAACTGCACGGTAGAAACGATAAAACAGCTCCTCCGTGCAGTTTTCATACCGAGTCACCGTCCACTGGGCTCAGCGAGAAAACGCGATTTCGGCGCTTCTGAGGGCCGAAAACGCGATATCGGCCGATTTGCGATCTGTCAGCAGATTCGGTTTCTGGGCAGTTTACATGTCGAACTGCACGGTAGAAACGATAAAACAGCTCCTCCGTGCAGTTTTCATACCGAGTCACCGTCCACTGGGCTCAGCGAGAAAACGCGATTTCGGCGCTTCTGAGGGCCGAAAACGCGATATCGGCCGATTTTCGATCTGTCAGCAGATTCGGTTTCTGGGCAGTTTACATGTCGAACTGCACGGTAGAAACGATAAAACAGCTCCTCCGTGCAGTTTTCATACCGAGTCACCGTCCACTGGGCTCAGCGAGAAAACGCGATTTCGGCGCTTCTGAGGGCCGAAAACGCGATATCGGCCGATTTGCGATCTGTCAGCAGATTCGGTTTCTGGGCAGTTTACATGTCGAACTGCACGGTAGAAACGATAAAACAGCTCCTCCGTGCAGTTTTCATACCGAGTCACCGTCCACTGGGCTCAGCGAGAAAACGCGATTTCGGCGCTTCTGAGGGCCGAAAACGCGATATCGGCCGATTTGCGATCTGTCAGCAGATTCGGTTTCTGGGCAGTTTACATGTCGAACTGCACGGTAGAAACGATAAAACAGCTCCTCCGTGCAGTTTTCATACCGAGTCACCGTCCACTGGGCTCAGCGAGAAAACGCGATTTCGGCGCTTCTGAGGGCCGAAAACGCGATATCGGCCGATTTTCGATCTGTCAGCAGATTCGGTTTCTGGGCAGTTTACATGTCGAACTGCACGGTAGAAACGATAAAACAGCTCCTCCGTGCAGTTTTCATACCGAGTCACCGTCCACTGGGCTCAGCGAGAAAACGCGATTTCGGCGCTTCTGAGGGCCGAAAACGCGATATCGGCCGATTTGCGATCTGTCAGCAGATTCGGTTTCTGGGCAGTTTACATGTCGAACTGCACGGTAGAAACGATAAAACAGCTCCTCCGTGCAGTTTTCATACCGAGTCACCGTCCACTGGGCTCAGCGAGAAAACGCGATTTCGGCGCTTCTGAGGGCCGAAAACGCGATATCGGCCGATTTGCGATCTGTCAGCAGATTCGGTTTCTGGGCAGTTTACATGTCGAACTGCACGGTAGAAACGATAAAACAGCTCCTCCGTGCAGTTTTCATACCGAGTCACCGTCCACTGGGCTCAGCGAGAAAACGCGATTTCGGCGCTTCTGAGGGCCGAAAACGCGATATCGGCCGATTTTCGATCTGTCAGCAGATTCGGTTTCTGGGCAGTTTACATGTCGAACTGCACGGTAGAAACGATAAAACAGCTCCTCCGTGCAGTTTTCATACCGAGTCACCGTCCACTGGGCTCAGCGAGAAAACGCGATTTCGGCGCTTCTGAGGGCCGAAAACGCGATATCGGCCGATTTTCGATCTGTCAGCAGATTCGGTTTCTGGGCAGTTTACATGTCGAACTGCACGGTAGAAACGATAAAACAGCTCCTCCGTGCAGTTTTCATACCGAGTCACCGTCCACTGGGCTCAGCGAGAAAACGCGATTTCGGCGCTTCTGAGGGCCGAAAACGCGATATCGGCCGATTTGCGATCTGTCAGCAGATTCGGTTTCTGGGCAGTTTACATGTCGAACTGCACGGTAGAAACGATAAAACAGCTCCTCCGTGCAGTTTTCATACCGAGTCACCGTCCACTGGGCTCAGCGAGAAAACGCGATTTCGGCGCTTCTGAGGGCCGAAAACGCGATATCGGCCGATTTGCGATCTGTCAGCAGATTCGGTTTCTGGGCAGTTTACATGTCGAACTGCACGGTAGAAACGATAAAACAGCTCCTCCGTGCAGTTTTCATACCGAGTCACCGTCCACTGGGCTCAGCGAGAAAACGCGATTTCGGCGCTTCTGAGGGCCGAAAACGCGATATCGGCCGATTTTCGATCTGTCAGCAGATTCGGTTTCTGGGCAGTTTACATGTCGAACTGCACGGTAGAAACGATAAAACAGCTCCTCCGTGCAGTTTTCATACCGAGTCACCGTCCACTGGGCTCAGCGAGAAAACGCGATTTCGGCGCTTCTGAGGGCCGAAAACGCGATATCGGCCGATTTGCGATCTGTCAGCAGATTCGGTTTCTGGGCAGTTTACATGTCGAACTGCACGGTAGAAACGATAAAACAGCTCCTCCGTGCAGTTTTCATACCGAGTCACCGTCCACTGGGCTCAGCGAGAAAACGCGATTTCGGCGCTTCTGAGGGCCGAAAACGCGATATCGGCCGATTTGCGATCTGTCAGCAGATTCGGTTTCTGGGCAGTTTACATGTCGAACTGCACGGTAGAAACGATAAAACAGCTCCTCCGTGCAGTTTTCATACCGAGTCACCGTCCACTGGGCTCAGCGAGAAAACGCGATTTCGGCGCTTCTGAGGGCCGAAAACGCGATATCGGCCGATTTTCGATCTGTCAGCAGATTCGGTTTCTGGGCAGTTTACATGTCGAACTGCACGGTAGAAACGATAAAACAGCTCCTCCGTGCAGTTTTCATACCGAGTCACCGTCCACTGGGCTCAGCGAGAAAACGCGATTTCGGCGCTTCTGAGGGCCGAAAACGCGATATCGGCCGATTTGCGATCTGTCAGCAGATTCGGTTTCTGGGCAGTTTACATGTCGAACTGCACGGTAGAAACGATAAAACAGCTCCTCCGTGCAGTTTTCATACCGAGTCACCGTCCACTGGGCTCAGCGAGAAAACGCGATTTCGGCGCTTCTGAGGGCCGAAAACGCGATATCGGCCGATTTGCGATCTGTCAGCAGATTCGGTTTCTGGGCAGTTTACATGTCGAACTGCACGGTAGAAACGATAAAACAGCTCCTCCGTGCAGTTTTCATACCGAGTCACCGTCCACTGGGCTCAGCGAGAAAACGCGATTTCGGCGCTTCTGAGGGCCGAAAACGCGATATCGGCCGATTTTCGATCTGTCAGCAGATTCGGTTTCTGGGCAGTTTACATGTCGAACTGCACGGTAGAAACGATAAAACAGCTCCTCCGTGCAGTTTTCATACCGAGTCACCGTCCACTGGGCTCAGCGAGAAAACGCGATTTCGGCGCTTCTGAGGGCCGAAAACGCGATATCGGCCGATTTTCGATCTGTCAGCAGATTCGGTTTCTGGGCAGTTTACATGTCGAACTGCACGGTAGAAACGATAAAACAGCTCCTCCGTGCAGTTTTCATACCGAGTCACCGTCCACTGGGCTCAGCGAGAAAACGCGATTTCGGCGCTTCTGAGGGCCGAAAACGCGATATCGGCCGATTTGCGATCTGTCAGCAGATTCGGTTTCTGGGCAGTTTACATGTCGAACTGCACGGTAGAAACGATAAAACAGCTCCTCCGTGCAGTTTTCATACCGAGTCACCGTCCACTGGGCTCAGCGAGAAAACGCGATTTCGGCGCTTCTGAGGGCCGAAAACGCGATATCGGCCGATTTTCGATCTGTCAGCAGATTCGGTTTCTGGGCAGTTTACATGTCGAACTGCACGGTAGAAACGATAAAACAGCTCCTCCGTGCAGTTTTCATACCGAGTCACCGTCCACTGGGCTCAGCGAGAAAACGCGATTTCGGCGCTTCTGAGGGCCGAAAACGCGATATCGGCCGATTTGCGATCTGTCAGCAGATTCGGTTTCTGGGCAGTTTACATGTCGAACTGCACGGTAGAAACGATAAAACAGCTCCTCCGTGCAGTTTTCATACCGAGTCACCGTCCACTGGGCTCAGCGAGAAAACGCGATTTCGGCGCTTCTGAGGGCCGAAAACGCGATATCGGCCGATTTGCGATCTGTCAGCAGATTCGGTTTCTGGGCAGTTTACATGTCGAACTGCACGGTAGAAACGATAAAACAGCTCCTCCGTGCAGTTTTCATACCGAGTCACCGTCCACTGGGCTCAGCGAGAAAACGCGATTTCGGCGCTTCTGAGGGCCGAAAACGCGATATCGGCCGATTTGCGATCTGTCAGCAGATTCGGTTTCTGGGCAGTTTACATGTCGAACTGCACGGTAGAAACGATAAAACAGCTCCTCCGTGCAGTTTTCATACCGAGTCACCGTCCACTGGGCTCAGCGAGAAAACGCGATTTCGGCGCTTCTGAGGGCCGAAAACGCGATATCGGCCGATTTGCGATCTGTCAGCAGATTCGGTTTCTGGGCAGTTTACATGTCGAACTGCACGGTAGAAACGATAAAACAGCTCCTCCGTGCAGTTTTCATACCGAGTCACCGTCCACTGGGCTCAGCGAGAAAACGCGATTTCGGCGCTTTTGAGGGCCGAAAACGCGATATCGGCCGATTTGCGATCTGTCAGCAGATTCGGTTTCTGGGCAGTTTACATGTCGAACTGCACGGTAGAAACGATAAAACAGCTCCTCCGTGCAGTTTTCATACCGAGTCACCGTCCACTGGGCTCAGCGAGAAAACGCGATTTCGGCGCTTCTGAGGGCCGAAAACGCGATATCGGCCGATTTTCGATCTGTCAGCAGATTCGGTTTCTGGGCAGTTTACATGTCGAACTGCACGGTAGAAACGATAAAACAGCTCCTCCGTGCAGTTTTCATACCGAGTCACCGTCCACTGGGCTCAGCGAGAAAACGCGATTTCGGCGCTTCTGAGGGCCGAAAACGCGATATCGGCCGATTTTCGATCTGTCAGCAGATTCGGTTTCTGGGCAGTTTACATGTCGAACTGCACGGTAGAAACGATAAAACAGCTCCTCCGTGCAGTTTTCATACCGAGTCACCGTCCACTGGAGCTCAGCGAGAAAACGCGATTTCGGCGCTTCTGAGGGCCGAAAACGCGATATCGGCCGATTTGCGATCTGTCAGCAGATTCGGTTTCTGGGCAGTTTACATGTCGAACTGCACGGTAGAAACGATAAAACAGCTCCTCCGTGCAGTTTTCATACCGAGTCACCGTCCACTGGGCTCAGCGAGAAAACGCGATTTCGGCGCTTCTGAGGGCCGAAAACGCGATATCGGCCGATTTGCGATCTGTCAGCAGATTCGGTTTCTGGGCAGTTTACATGTCGAACTGCACGGTAGAAACGATAAAACAGCTCCTCCGTGCAGTTTTCATACCGAGTCACCGTCCACTGGGCTCAGCGAGAAAACGCGATTTCGGCGCTTCTGAGGGCCGAAAACGCGATATCGGCCGATTTGCGATCTGTCAGCAGATTCGGTTTCTGGGCAGTTTACATGTCGAACTGCACGGTAGAAACGATAAAACAGCTCCTCCGTGCAGTTTTCATACCGAGTCACCGTCCACTGGGCTCAGCGAGAAAACGCGATTTCGGCGCTTCTGAGGGCCGAAAACGCGATATCGGCCGATTTGCGATCTGTCAGCAGATTCGGTTTCTGGGCAGTTTACATGTCGAACTGCACGGTAGAAACGATAAAACAGCTCCTCCGTGCAGTTTTCATACCGAGTCACCGTCCACTGGGCTCAGCGAGAAAACGCGATTTCGGCGCTTCTGAGGGCCGAAAACGCGATATCGGCCGATTTTCGATCTGTCAGCAGATTCGGTTTCTGGGCAGTTTACATGTCGAACTGCACGGTAGAAACGATAAAACAGCTCCTCCGTGCAGTTTTCATACCGAGTCACCGTCCACTGGGCTCAGCGAGAAAACGCGATTTCGGCGCTTCTGAGGGCCGAAAACGCGATATCGGCCGATTTGCGATCTGTCAGCAGATTCGGTTTCTGGGCAGTTTACATGTCGAACTGCACGGTAGAAACGATAAAACAGCTCCTCCGTGCAGTTTTCATACCGAGTCACCGTCCACTGGGCTCAGCGAGAAAACGCGATTTCGGCGCTTCTGAGGGCCGAAAACGCGATATCGGCCGATTTGCGATCTGTCAGCAGATTCGGTTTCTGGGCAGTTTACATGTCGAACTGCACGGTAGAAACGATAAAACAGCTCCTCCGTGCAGTTTTCATACCGAGTCACCGTCCACTGGGCTCAGCGAGAAAACGCGATTTCGGCGCTTCTGAGGGCCGAAAACGCGATATCGGCCGATTTGCGATCTGTCAGCAGATTCGGTTTCTGGGCAGTTTACATGTCGAACTGCACGGTAGAAACGATAAAACAGCTCCTCCGTGCAGTTTTCATACCGAGTCACCGTCCACTGGGCTCAGCGAGAAAACGCGATTTCGGCGCTTCTGAGGGCCGAAAACGCGATATCGGCCGATTTTCGATCTGTCAGCAGATTCGGTTTCTGGGCAGTTTACATGTCGAACTGCACGGTAGAAACGATAAAACAGCTCCTCCGTGCAGTTTTCATACCGAGTCACCGTCCACTGGGCTCAGCGAGAAAACGCGATTTCGGCGCTTCTGAGGGCCGAAAACGCGATATCGGCCGATTTGCGATCTGTCAGCAGATTCGGTTTCTGGGCAGTTTACATGTCGAACTGCACGGTAGAAACGATAAAACAGCTCCTCCGTGCAGTTTTCATACCGAGTCACCGTCCACTGGGCTCAGCGAGAAAACGCGATTTCGGCGCTTCTGAGGGCCGAAAACGCGATATCGGCCGATTTGCGATCTGTCAGCAGATTCGGTTTCTGGGCAGTTTACATGTCGAACTGCACGGTAGAAACGATAAAACAGCTCCTCCGTGCAGTTTTCATACCGAGTCACCGTCCACTGGGCTCAGCGAGAAAACGCGATTTCGGCGCTTCTGAGGGCCGAAAACGCGATATCGGCCGATTTGCGATCTGTCAGCAGATTCGGTTTCTGGGCAGTTTACATGTCGAACTGCACGGTAGAAACGATAAAACAGCTCCTCCGTGCAGTTTTCATACCGAGTCACCGTCCACTGGGCTCAGCGAGAAAACGCGATTTCGGCGCTTCTGAGGGCCGAAAACGCGATATCGGCCGATTTTCGATCTGTCAGCAGATTCGGTTTCTGGGCAGTTTACATGTCGAACTGCACGGTAGAAACGATAAAACAGCTCCTCCGTGCAGTTTTCATACCGAGTCACCGTCCACTGGGCTCAGCGAGAAAACGCGATTTCGGCGCTTCTGAGGGCCGAAAACGCGATATCGGCCGATTTGCGATCTGTCAGCAGATTCGGTTTCTGGGCAGTTTACATGTCGAACTGCACGGTAGAAACGATAAAACAGCTCCTCCGTGCAGTTTTCATACCGAGTCACCGTCCACTGGGCTCAGCGAGAAAACGCGATTTCGGCGCTTCTGAGGGCCGAAAACGCGATATCGGCCGATTTGCGATCTGTCAGCAGATTCGGTTTCTGGGCAGTTTACATGTCGAACTGCACGGTAGAAACGATAAAACAGCTCCTCCGTGCAGTTTTCATACCGAGTCACCGTCCACTGGGCTCAGCGAGAAAACGCGATTTCGGCGCTTCTGAGGGCCGAAAACGCGATATCGGCCGATTTGCGATCTGTCAGCAGATTCGGTTTCTGGGCAGTTTACATGTCGAACTGCACGGTAGAAACGATAAAACAGCTCCTCCGTGCAGTTTTCATACCGAGTCACCGTCCACTGGGCTCAGCGAGAAAACGCGATTTCGGCGCTTCTGAGGGCCGAAAACGCGATATCGGCCGATTTTCGATCTGTCAGCAGATTCGGTTTCTGGGCAGTTTACATGTCGAACTGCACGGTAGAAACGATAAAACAGCTCCTCCGTGCAGTTTTCATACCGAGTCACCGTCCACTGGGCTCAGCGAGAAAACGCGATTTCGGCGCTTCTGAGGGCCGAAAACGCGATATCGGCCGATTTGCGATCTGTCAGCAGATTCGGTTTCTGGGCAGTTTACATGTCGAACTGCACGGTAGAAACGATAAAACAGCTCCTCCGTGCAGTTTTCATACCGAGTCACCGTCCACTGGGCTCAGCGAGAAAACGCGATTTCGGCGCTTCTGAGGGCCGAAAACGCGATATCGGCCGATTTGCGATCTGTCAGCAGATTCGGTTTCTGGGCAGTTTACATGTCGAACTGCACGGTAGAAACGATAAAACAGCTCCTCCGTGCAGTTTTCATACCGAGTCACCGTCCACTGGGCTCAGCGAGAAAACGCGATTTCGGCGCTTCTGAGGGCCGAAAACGCGATATCGGCCGATTTGCGATCTGTCAGCAGATTCGGTTTCTGGGCAGTTTACATGTCGAACTGCACGGTAGAAACGATAAAACAGCTCCTCCGTGCAGTTTTCATACCGAGTCACCGTCCACTGGGCTCAGCGAGAAAACGCGATTTCGGCGCTTCTGAGGGCCGAAAACGCGATATCGGCCGATTTGCGATCTGTCAGCAGATTCGGTTTCTGGGCAGTTTACATGTCGAACTGCACGGTAGAAACGATAAAACAGCTCCTCCGTGCAGTTTTCATACCGAGTCACCGTCCACTGGGCTCAGCGAGAAAACGCGATTTCGGCGCTTCTGAGGGCCGAAAACGCGATATCGGCCGATTTGCGATCTGTCAGCAGATTCGGTTTCTGGGCAGTTTACATGTCGAACTGCACGGTAGAAACGATAAAACAGCTCCTCCGTGCAGTTTTCATACCGAGTCACCGTCCACTGGGCTCAGCGAGAAAACGCGATTTCGGCGCTTCTGAGGGCCGAAAACGCGATATCGGCCGATTTGCGATCTGTCAGCAGATTCGGTTTCTGGGCAGTTTACATGTCGAACTGCACGGTAGAAACGATAAAACAGCTCCTCCGTGCAGTTTTCATACCGAGTCACCGTCCACTGGGCTCAGCGAGAAAACGCGATTTCGGCGCTTCTGAGGGCCGAAAACGCGATATCGGCCGATTTGCGATCTGTCAGCAGATTCGGTTTCTGGGCAGTTTACATGTCGAACTGCACGGTAGAAACGATAAAACAGCTCCTCCGTGCAGTTTTCATACCGAGTCACCGTCCACTGGGCTCAGCGAGAAAACGCGATTTCGGCGCTTCTGAGGGCCGAAAACGCGATATCGGCCGATTTGCGATCTGTCAGCAGATTCGGTTTCTGGGCAGTTTACATGTCGAACTGCACGGTAGAAACGATAAAACAGCTCCTCCGTGCAGTTTTCATACCGAGTCACCGTCCACTGGGCTCAGCGAGAAAACGCGATTTCGGCGCTTCTGAGGGCCGAAAACGCGATATCGGCCGATTTGCGATCTGTCAGCAGATTCGGTTTCTGGGCAGTTTACATGTCGAACTGCACGGTAGAAACGATAAAACAGCTCCTCCGTGCAGTTTTCATACCGAGTCACCGTCCACTGGGCTCAGCGAGAAAACGCGATTTCGGCGCTTCTGAGGGCCGAAAACGCGATATCGGCCGATTTGCGATCTGTCAGCAGATTCGGTTTCTGGGCAGTTTACATGTCGAACTGCACGGTAGAAACGATAAAACAGCTCCTCCGTGCAGTTTTCATACCGAGTCACCGTCCACTGGGCTCAGCGAGAAAACGCGATTTCGGCGCTTCTGAGGGCCGAAAACGCGATATCGGCCGATTTGCGATCTGTCAGCAGATTCGGTTTCTGGGCAGTTTACATGTCGAACTGCACGGTAGAAACGATAAAACAGCTCCTCCGTGCAGTTTTCATACCGAGTCACCGTCCACTGGGCTCAGCGAGAAAACGCGATTTCGGCGCTTCTGAGGGCCGAAAACGCGATATCGGCCGATTTGCGATCTGTCAGCAGATTCGGTTTCTGGGCAGTTTACATGTCGAACTGCACGTTAGAAACGATAAAACAGCTCCTCCGTGCAGTTTTCATACCGAGTCACCGTCCACTGGGCTCAGCGAGAAAACGCGATTTCGGCGCTTCTGAGGGCCGAAAACGCGATATCGGCCGATTTGCGATCTGTCAGCAGATTCGGTTTCTGGGCAGTTTACATGTCGAACTGCACGGTAGAAACGATAAAACAGCTCCTCCGTGCAGTTTTCATACCGAGTCACCGTCCACTGGGCTCAGCGAGAAAACGCGATTTCGGCGCTTCTGAGGGCCGAAAACGCGATATCGGCCGATTTGCGATCTGTCAGCAGATTCGGTTTCTGGGCAGTTTACATGTCGAACTGCACGGTAGAAACGATAAAACAGCTCCTCCGTGCAGTTTTCATACCGAGTCACCGTCCACTGGGCTCAGCGAGAAAACGCGATTTCGGCGCTTCTGAGGGCCGAAAACGCGATATCGGCCGATTTGCGATCTGTCAGCAGATTCGGTTTCTGGGCAGTTTACATGTCGAACTGCACGGTAGAAACGATAAAACAGCTCCTCCGTGCAGTTTTCATACCGAGTCACCGTCCACTGGGCTCAGCGAGAAAACGCGATTTCGGCGCTTCTGAGGGCCGAAAACGCGATATCGGCCGATTTGCGATCTGTCAGCAGATTCGGTTTCTGGGCAGTTTACATGTCGAACTGCACGGTAGAAACGATAAAACAGCTCCTCCGTGCAGTTTTCATACCGAGTCACCGTCCACTGGGCTCAGCGAGAAAACGCGATTTCGGCGCTTCTGAGGGCCGAAAACGCGATATCGGCCGATTTGCGATCTGTCAGCAGATTCGGTTTCTGGGCAGTTTACATGTCGAACTGCACGGTAGAAACGATAAAACAGCTCCTCCGTGCAGTTTTCATACCGAGTCACCGTCCACTGGGCTCAGCGAGAAAACGCGATTTCGGCGCTTCTGAGGGCCGAAAACGCGATATCGGCCGATTTGCGATCTGTCAGCAGATTCGGTTTCTGGGCAGTTTACATGTCGAACTGCACGGTAGAAACGATAAAACAGCTCCTCCGTGCAGTTTTCATACCGAGTCACCGTCCACTGGGCTCAGCGAGAAAACGCGATTTCGGCGCTTCTGAGGGCCGAAAACGCGATATCGGCCGATTTTCGATCTGAGGGCCGAAAACGCGATATCGGCCGATTTGCGATCTGTCAGCAGATTCGGTTTCTGGGCAGTTTACATGTCGAACTGCACGGTAGAAACGATAAAACAGCTCCTCCGTGCAGTTTTCATACCGAGTCACCGTCCACTGGGCTCAGCGAGAAAACGCGATTTCGGCGCTTCTGAGGGCCGAAAACGCGATATCGGCCGATTTGCGATCTGTCAGCAGATTCGGTTTCTGGGCAGTTTACATGTCGAACTGCACGGTAGAAACGATAAAACAGCTCCTCCGTGCAGTTTTCATACCGAGTCACCGTCCACTGGGCTCAGCGAGAAAACGCGATTTCGGCGCTTCTGAGGGCCGAAAACGCGATATCGGCCGATTTGCGATCTGTCAGCAGATTCGGTTTCTGGGCAGTTTACATGTCGAACTGCACGGTAGAAACGATAAAACAGCTCCTCCGTGCAGTTTTCATACCGAGTCACCGTCCACTGGGCTCAGCGAGAAAACGCGATTTCGGCGCTTCTGAGGGCCGAAAACGCGATATCGGCCGATTTGCGATCTGTCAGCAGATTCGGTTTCTGGGCAGTTTACATGTCGAACTGCACGGTAGAAACGATAAAACAGCTCCTCCGTGCAGTTTTCATACCGAGTCACCGTCCACTGGGCTCAGCGAGAAAACGCGATTTCGGCGCTTCTGAGGGCCGAAAACGCGATATCGGCCGATTTGCGATCTGTCAGCAGATTCGGTTTCTGGGCAGTTTACATGTCGAACTGCACGGTAGAAACGATAAAACAGCTCCTCCGTGCAGTTTTCATACCGAGTCACCGTCCACTGGGCTCAGCGAGAAAACGCGATTTCGGCGCTTCTGAGGGCCGAAAACGCGATATCGGCCGATTTGCGATCTGTCAGCAGATTCGGTTTCTGGGCAGTTTACATGTCGAACTGCACGGTAGAAACGATAAAACAGCTCCTCCGTGCAGTTTTCATACCGAGTCACCGTCCACTGGGCTCAGCGAGAAAACGCGATTTCGGCGCTTCTGAGGGCCGAAAACGCGATATCGGCCGATTTGCGATCTGTCAGCAGATTCGGTTTCTGGGCAGTTTACATGTCGAACTGCACGGTAGAAACGATAAAACAGCTCCTCCGTGCAGTTTTCATACCGAGTCACCGTCCACTGGGCTCAGCGAGAAAACGCGATTTCGGCGCTTCTGAGGGCCGAAAACGCGATATCGGCCGATTTGCGATCTGTCAGCAGATTCGGTTTCTGGGCAGTTTACATGTCGAACTGCACGGTAGAAACGATAAAACAGCTCCTCCGTGCAGTTTTCATACCGAGTCACCGTCCACTGGGCTCAGCGAGAAAACGCGATTTCGGCGCTTCTGAGGGCCGAAAACGCGATATCGGCCGATTTGCGATCTGTCAGCAGATTCGGTTTCTGGGCAGTTTACATGTCGAACTGCACGGTAGAAACGATAAAACAGCTCCTCCGTGCAGTTTTCATACCGAGTCACCGTCCACTGGGCTCAGCGAGAAAACGCGATTTCGGCGCTTCTGAGGGCCGAAAACGCGATATCGGCCGATTTTCGATCTGTCAGCAGATTCGGTTTCTGGGCAGTTTACATGTCGAACTGCACGGTAGAAACGATAAAACAGCTCCTCCGTGCAGTTTTCATACCGAGTCACCGTCCACTGGGCTCAGCGAGAAAACGCGATTTCGGCGCTTCTGAGGGCCGAAAACGCGATATCGGCCGATTTGCGATCTGTCAGCAGATTCGGTTTCTGGGCAGTTTACATGTCGAACTGCACGGTAGAAACGATAAAACAGCTCCTCCGTGCAGTTTTCATACCGAGTCACCGTCCACTGGGCTCAGCGAGAAAACGCGATTTCGGCGCTTCTGAGGGCCGAAAACGCGATATCGGCCGATTTTCGATCTGTCAGCAGATTCGGTTTCTGGGCAGTTTACATGTCGAACTGCACGGTAGAAACGATAAAACAGCTCCTCCGTGCAGTTTTCATACCGAGTCACCGTCCACTGGGCTCAGCGAGAAAACGCGATTTCGGCGCTTCTGAGGGCCGAAAACGCGATATCGGCCGATTTGCGATCTGTCAGCAGATTCGGTTTCTGGGCAGTTTACATGTCGAACTGCACGGTAGAAACGATAAAACAGCTCCTCCGTGCAGTTTTCATACCGAGTCACCGTCCACTGGGCTCAGCGAGAAAACGCGATTTCGGCGCTTCTGAGGGCCGAAAACGCGATATCGGCCGATTTGCGATCTGTCAGCAGATTCGGTTTCTGGGCAGTTTACATGTCGAACTGCACGGTAGAAACGATAAAACAGCTCCTCCGTGCAGTTTTCATACCGAGTCACCGTCCACTGGGCTCAGCGAGAAAACGCGATTTCGGCGCTTCTGAGGGCCGAAAACGCGATATCGGCCGATTTGCGATCTGTCAGCAGATTCGGTTTCTGGGCAGTTTACATGTCGAACTGCACGGTAGAAACGATAAAACAGCTCCTCCGTGCAGTTTTCATACCGAGTCACCGTCCACTGGGCTCAGCGAGAAAACGCGATTTCGGCGCTTCTGAGGGCCGAAAACGCGATATCGGCCGATTTGCGATCTGTCAGCAGATTCGGTTTCTGGGCAGTTTACATGTCGAACTGCACGGTAGAAACGATAAAACAGCTCCTCCGTGCAGTTTTCATACCGAGTCACCGTCCACTGGGCTCAGCGAGAAAACGCGATTTCGGCGCTTCTGAGGGCCGAAAACGCGATATCGGCCGATTTGCGATCTGTCAGCAGATTCGGTTTCTGGGCAGTTTACATGTCGAACTGCACGGTAGAAACGATAAAACAGCTCCTCCGTGCAGTTTTCATACCGAGTCACCGTCCACTGGGCTCAGCGAGAAAACGCGATTTCGGCGCTTCTGAGGGCCGAAAACGCGATATCGGCCGATTTGCGATCTGTCAGCAGATTCGGTTTCTGGGCAGTTTACATGTCGAACTGCACGGTAGAAACGATAAAACAGCTCCTCCGTGCAGTTTTCATACCGAGTCACCGTCCACTGGGCTCAGCGAGAAAACGCGATTTCGGCGCTTCTGAGGGCCGAAAACGCGATATCGGCCGATTTGCGATCTGTCAGCAGATTCGGTTTCTGGGCAGTTTACATGTCGAACTGCACGGTAGAAACGATAAAACAGCTCCTCCGTGCAGTTTTCATACCGAGTCACCGTCCACTGGGCTCAGCGAGAAAACGCGATTTCGGCGCTTCTGAGGGCCGAAAACGCGATATCGGCCGATTTGCGATCTGTCAGCAGATTCGGTTTCTGGGCAGTTTACATGTCGAACTGCACGGTAGAAACGATAAAACAGCTCCTCCGTGCAGTTTTCATACCGAGTCACCGTCCACTGGGCTCAGCGAGAAAACGCGATTTCGGCGCTTCTGAGGGCCGAAAACGCGATATCGGCCGATTTGCGATCTGTCAGCAGATTCGGTTTCTGGGCAGTTTACATGTCGAACTGCACGGTAGAAACGATAAAACAGCTCCTCCGTGCAGTTTTCATACCGAGTCACCGTCCACTGGGCTCAGCGAGAAAACGCGATTTCGGCGCTTCTGAGGGCCGAAAACGCGATATCGGCCGATTTGCGATCTGTCAGCAGATTCGGTTTCTGGGCAGTTTACATGTCGAACTGCACGGTAGAAACGATAAAACAGCTCCTCCGTGCAGTTTTCATACCGAGTCACCGTCCACTGGGCTCAGCGAGAAAACGCGATTTCGGCGCTTCTGAGGGCCGAAAACGCGATATCGGCCGATTTGCGATCTGTCAGCAGATTCGGTTTCTGGGCAGTTTACATGTCGAACTGCACGGTAGAAACGATAAAACAGCTCCTCCGTGCAGTTTTCATACCGAGTCACCGTCCACTGGGCTCAGCGAGAAAACGCGATTTCGGCGCTTCTGAGGGCCGAAAACGCGATATCGGCCGATTTGCGATCTGTCAGCAGATTCGGTTTCTGGGCAGTTTACATGTCGAACTGCACGGTAGAAACGATAAAACAGCTCCTCCGTGCAGTTTTCATACCGAGTCACCGTCCACTGGGCTCAGCGAGAAAACGCGATTTCGGCGCTTCTGAGGGCCGAAAACGCGATATCGGCCGATTTGCGATCTGTCAGCAGATTCGGTTTCTGGGCAGTTTACATGTCGAACTGCACGGTAGAAACGATAAAACAGCTCCTCCGTGCAGTTTTCATACCGAGTCACCGTCCACTGGGCTCAGCGAGAAAACGCGATTTCGGCGCTTCTGAGGGCCGAAAACGCGATATCGGCCGATTTGCGATCTGTCAGCAGATTCGGTTTCTGGGCAGTTTACATGTCGAACTGCACGGTAGAAACGATAAAACAGCTCCTCCGTGCAGTTTTCATACCGAGTCACCGTCCACTGGGCTCAGCGAGAAAACGCGATTTCGGCGCTTCTGAGGGCCGAAAACGCGATATCGGCCGATTTGCGATCTGTCAGCAGATTCGGTTTCTGGGCAGTTTACATGTCGAACTGCACGGTAGAAACGATAAAACAGCTCCTCCGTGCAGTTTTCATACCGAGTCACCGTCCACTGGGCTCAGCGAGAAAACGCGATTTCGGCGCTTCTGAGGGCCGAAAACGCGATATCGGCCGATTTGCGATCTGTCAGCAGATTCGGTTTCTGGGCAGTTTACATGTCGAACTGCACGGTAGAAACGATAAAACAGCTCCTCCGTGCAGTTTTCATACCGAGTCACCGTCCACTGGGCTCAGCGAGAAAACGCGATTTCGGCGCTTCTGAGGGCCGAAAACGCGATATCGGCCGATTTTCGATCTGTCAGCAGATTCGGTTTCTGGGCAGTTTACATGTCGAACTGCACGGTAGAAACGATAAAACAGCTCCTCCGTGCAGTTTTCATACCGAGTCACCGTCCACTGGGCTCAGCGAGAAAACGCGATTTCGGCGCTTCTGAGGGCCGAAAACGCGATATCGGCCGATTTGCGATCTGTCAGCAGATTCGGTTTCTGGGCAGTTTACATGTCGAACTGCACGGTAGAAACGATAAAACAGCTCCTCCGTGCAGTTTTCATACCGAGTCACCGTCCACTGGGCTCAGCGAGAAAACGCGATTTCGGCGCTTCTGAGGGCCGAAAACGCGATATCGGCCGATTTGCGATCTGTCAGCAGATTCGGTTTCTGGGCAGTTTACATGTCGAACTGCACGGTAGAAACGATAAAACAGCTCCTCCGTGCAGTTTTCATACCGAGTCACCGTCCACTGGGCTCAGCGAGAAAACGCGATTTCGGCGCTTCTGAGGGCCGAAAACGCGATATCGGCCGATTTGCGATCTGTCAGCAGATTCGGTTTCTGGGCAGTTTACATGTCGAACTGCACGGTAGAAACGATAAAACAGCTCCTCCGTGCAGTTTTCATACCGAGTCACCGTCCACTGGGCTCAGCGAGAAAACGCGATTTCGGCGCTTCTGAGGGCCGAAAACGCGATATCGGCCGATTTGCGATCTGTCAGCAGATTCGGTTTCTGGGCAGTTTACATGTCGAACTGCACGGTAGAAACGATAAAACAGCTCCTCCGTGCAGTTTTCATACCGAGTCACCGTCCACTGGGCTCAGCGAGAAAACGCGATTTCGGCGCTTCTGAGGGCCGAAAACGCGATATCGGCCGATTTGCGATCTGTCAGCAGATTCGGTTTCTGGGCAGTTTACATGTCGAACTGCACGGTAGAAACGATAAAACAGCTCCTCCGTGCAGTTTTCATACCGAGTCACCGTCCACTGGGCTCAGCGAGAAAACGCGATTTCGGCGCTTCTGAGGGCCGAAAACGCGATATCGGCCGATTTGCGATCTGTCAGCAGATTCGGTTTCTGGGCAGTTTACATGTCGAACTGCACGGTAGAAACGATAAAACAGCTCCTCCGTGCAGTTTTCATACCGAGTCACCGTCCACTGGGCTCAGCGAGAAAACGCGATTTCGGCGCTTCTGAGGGCCGAAAACGCGATATCGGCCGATTTGCGATCTGTCAGCAGATTCGGTTTCTGGGCAGTTTACATGTCGAACTGCACGGTAGAAACGATAAAACAGCTCCTCCGTGCAGTTTTCATACCGAGTCACCGTCCACTGGGCTCAGCGAGAAAACGCGATTTCGGCGCTTCTGAGGGCCGAAAACGCGATATCGGCCGATTTGCGATCTGTCAGCAGATTCGGTTTCTGGGCAGTTTACATGTCGAACTGCACGGTAGAAACGATAAAACAGCTCCTCCGTGCAGTTTTCATACCGAGTCACCGTCCACTGGGCTCAGCGAGAAAACGCGATTTCGGCGCTTCTGAGGGCCGAAAACGCGATATCGGCCGATTTGCGATCTGTCAGCAGATTCGGTTTCTGGGCAGTTTACATGTCGAACTGCACGGTAGAAACGATAAAACAGCTCCTCCGTGCAGTTTTCATACCGAGTCACCGTCCACTGGGCTCAGCGAGAAAACGCGATTTCGGCGCTTCTGAGGGCCGAAAACGCGATATCGGCCGATTTGCGATCTGTCAGCAGATTCGGTTTCTGGGCAGTTTACATGTCGAACTGCACGGTAGAAACGATAAAACAGCTCCTCCGTGCAGTTTTCATACCGAGTCACCGTCCACTGGGCTCAGCGAGAAAACGCGATTTCGGCGCTTCTGAGGGCCGAAAACGCGATATCGGCCGATTTGCGATCTGTCAGCAGATTCGGTTTCTGGGCAGTTTACATGTCGAACTGCACGGTAGAAACGATAAAACAGCTCCTCCGTGCAGTTTTCATACCGAGTCACCGTCCACTGGGCTCAGCGAGAAAACGCGATTTCGGCGCTTCTGAGGGCCGAAAACGCGATATCGGCCGATTTGCGATCTGTCAGCAGATTCGGTTTCTGGGCAGTTTACATGTCGAACTGCACGGTAGAAACGATAAAACAGCTCCTCCGTGCAGTTTTCATACCGAGTCACCGTCCACTGGGCTCAGCGAGAAAACGCGATTTCGGCGCTTCTGAGGGCCGAAAACGCGATATCGGCCGATTTGCGATCTGTCAGCAGATTCGGTTTCTGGGCAGTTTACATGTCGAACTGCACGGTAGAAACGATAAAACAGCTCCTCCGTGCAGTTTTCATACCGAGTCACCGTCCACTGGGCTCAGCGAGAAAACGCGATTTCGGCGCTTCTGAGGGCCGAAAACGCGATATCGGCCGATTTGCGATCTGTCAGCAGATTCGGTTTCTGGGCAGTTTACATGTCGAACTGCACGGTAGAAACGATAAAACAGCTCCTCCGTGCAGTTTTCATACCGAGTCACCGTCCACTGGGCTCAGCGAGAAAACGCGATTTCGGCGCTTCTGAGGGCCGAAAACGCGATATCGGCCGATTTTCGATCTGTCAGCAGATTCGGTTTCTGGGCAGTTTACATGTCGAACTGCACGGTAGAAACGATAAAACAGCTCCTCCGTGCAGTTTTCATACCGAGTCACCGTCCACTGGGCTCAGCGAGAAAACGCGATTTCGGCGCTTCTGAGGGCCGAAAACGCGATATCGGCCGATTTGCGATCTGTCAGCAGATTCGGTTTCTGGGCAGTTTACATGTCGAACTGCACGGTAGAAACGATAAAACAGCTCCTCCGTGCAGTTTTCATACCGAGTCACCGTCCACTGGGCTCAGCGAGAAAACGCGATTTCGGCGCTTCTGAGGGCCGAAAACGCGATATCGGCCGATTTGCGATCTGTCAGCAGATTCGGTTTCTGGGCAGTTTACATGTCGAACTGCACGGTAGAAACGATAAAACAGCTCCTCCGTGCAGTTTTCATACCGAGTCACCGTCCACTGGGCTCAGCGAGAAAACGCGATTTCGGCGCTTCTGAGGGCCGAAAACGCGATATCGGCCGATTTGCGATCTGTCAGCAGATTCGGTTTCTGGGCAGTTTACATGTCGAACTGCACGGTAGAAACGATAAAACAGCTCCTCCGTGCAGTTTTCATACCGAGTCACCGTCCACTGGGCTCAGCGAGAAAACGCGATTTCGGCGCTTCTGAGGGCCGAAAACGCGATATCGGCCGATTTGCGATCTGTCAGCAGATTCGGTTTCTGGGCAGTTTACATGTCGAACTGCACGGTAGAAACGATAAAACAGCTCCTCCGTGCAGTTTTCATACCGAGTCACCGTCCACTGGGCTCAGCGAGAAAACGCGATTTCGGCGCTTCTGAGGGCCGAAAACGCGATATCGGCCGATTTGCGATCTGTCAGCAGATTCGGTTTCTGGGCAGTTTACATGTCGAACTGCACGGTAGAAACGATAAAACAGCTCCTCCGTGCAGTTTTCATACCGAGTCACCGTCCACTGGGCTCAGCGAGAAAACGCGATTTCGGCGCTTCTGAGGGCCGAAAACGCGATATCGGCCGATTTGCGATCTGTCAGCAGATTCGGTTTCTGGGCAGTTTACATGTCGAACTGCACGGTAGAAACGATAAAACAGCTCCTCCGTGCAGTTTTCATACCGAGTCACCGTCCACTGGGCTCAGCGAGAAAACGCGATTTCGGCGCTTCTGAGGGCCGAAAACGCGATATCGGCCGATTTGCGATCTGTCAGCAGATTCGGTTTCTGGGCAGTTTACATGTCGAACTGCACGGTAGAAACGATAAAACAGCTCCTCCGTGCAGTTTTCATACCGAGTCACCGTCCACTGGGCTCAGCGAGAAAACGCGATTTCGGCGCTTCTGAGGGCCGAAAACGCGATATCGGCCGATTTGCGATCTGTCAGCAGATTCGGTTTCTGGGCAGTTTACATGTCGAACTGCACGGTAGAAACGATAAAACAGCTCCTCCGTGCAGTTTTCATACCGAGTCACCGTCCACTGGGCTCAGCGAGAAAACGCGATTTCGGCGCTTCTGAGGGCCGAAAACGCGATATCGGCCGATTTGCGATCTGTCAGCAGATTCGGTTTCTGGGCAGTTTACATGTCGAACTGCACGGTAGAAACGATAAAACAGCTCCTCCGTGCAGTTTTCATACCGAGTCACCGTCCACTGGGCTCAGCGAGAAAACGCGATTTCGGCGCTTCTGAGGGCCGAAAACGCGATATCGGCCGATTTGCGATCTGTCAGCAGATTCGGTTTCTGGGCAGTTTACATGTCGAACTGCACGGTAGAAACGATAAAACAGCTCCTCCGTGCAGTTTTCATACCGAGTCACCGTCCACTGGGCTCAGCGAGAAAACGCGATTTCGGCGCTTCTGAGGGCCGAAAACGCGATATCGGCCGATTTGCGATCTGTCAGCAGATTCGGTTTCTGGGCAGTTTACATGTCGAACTGCACGGTAGAAACGATAAAACAGCTCCTCCGTGCAGTTTTCATACCGAGTCACCGTCCACTGGGCTCAGCGAGAAAACGCGATTTCGGCGCTTCTGAGGGCCGAAAACGCGATATCGGCCGATTTGCGATCTGTCAGCAGATTCGGTTTCTGGGCAGTTTACATGTCGAACTGCACGGTAGAAACGATAAAACAGCTCCTCCGTGCAGTTTTCATACCGAGTCACCGTCCACTGGGCTCAGCGAGAAAACGCGATTTCGGCGCTTCTGAGGGCCGAAAACGCGATATCGGCCGATTTGCGATCTGTCAGCAGATTCGGTTTCTGGGCAGTTTACATGTCGAACTGCACGGTAGAAACGATAAAACAGCTCCTCCGTGCAGTTTTCATACCGAGTCACCGTCCACTGGGCTCAGCGAGAAAACGCGATTTCGGCGCTTCTGAGGGCCGAAAACGCGATATCGGCCGATTTGCGATCTGTCAGCAGATTCGGTTTCTGGGCAGTTTACATGTCGAACTGCACGGTAGAAACGATAAAACAGCTCCTCCGTGCAGTTTTCATACCGAGTCACCGTCCACTGGGCTCAGCGAGAAAACGCGATTTCGGCGCTTCTGAGGGCCGAAAACGCGATATCGGCCGATTTTCGATCTGTCAGCAGATTCGGTTTCTGGGCAGTTTACATGTCGAACTGCACGGTAGAAACGATAAAACAGCTCCTCCGTGCAGTTTTCATACCGAGTCACCGTCCACTGGGCTCAGCGAGAAAACGCGATTTCGGCGCTTCTGAGGGCCGAAAACGCGATATCGGCCGATTTGCGATCTGTCAGCAGATTCGGTTTCTGGGCAGTTTACATGTCGAACTGCACGGTAGAAACGATAAAACAGCTCCTCCGTGCAGTTTTCATACCGAGTCACCGTCCACTGGGCTCAGCGAGAAAACGCGATTTCGGCGCTTCTGAGGGCCGAAAACGCGATATCGGCCGATTTGCGATCTGTCAGCAGATTCGGTTTCTGGGCAGTTTACATGTCGAACTGCACGGTAGAAACGATAAAACAGCTCCTCCGTGCAGTTTTCATACCGAGTCACCGTCCACTGGGCTCAGCGAGAAAACGCGATTTCGGCGCTTCTGAGGGCCGAAAACGCGATATCGGCCGATTTGCGATCTGTCAGCAGATTCGGTTTCTGGGCAGTTTACATGTCGAACTGCACGGTAGAAACGATAAAACAGCTCCTCCGTGCAGTTTTCATACCGAGTCACCGTCCACTGGGCTCAGCGAGAAAACGCGATTTCGGCGCTTCTGAGGGCCGAAAACGCGATATCGGCCGATTTGCGATCTGTCAGCAGATTCGGTTTCTGGGCAGTTTACATGTCGAACTGCACGGTAGAAACGATAAAACAGCTCCTCCGTGCAGTTTTCATACCGAGTCACCGTCCACTGGGCTCAGCGAGAAAACGCGATTTCGGCGCTTCTGAGGGCCGAAAACGCGATATCGGCCGATTTGCGATCTGTCAGCAGATTCGGTTTCTGGGCAGTTTACATGTCGAACTGCACGGTAGAAACGATAAAACAGCTCCTCCGTGCAGTTTTCATACCGAGTCACCGTCCACTGGGCTCAGCGAGAAAACGCGATTTCGGCGCTTCTGAGGGCCGAAAACGCGATATCGGCCGATTTGCGATCTGTCAGCAGATTCGGTTTCTGGGCAGTTTACATGTCGAACTGCACGGTAGAAACGATAAAACAGCTCCTCCGTGCAGTTTTCATACCGAGTCACCGTCCACTGGGCTCAGCGAGAAAACGCGATTTCGGCGCTTCTGAGGGCCGAAAACGCGATATCGGCCGATTTGCGATCTGTCAGCAGATTCGGTTTCTGGGCAGTTTACATGTCGAACTGCACGGTAGAAACGATAAAACAGCTCCTCCGTGCAGTTTTCATACCGAGTCACCGTCCACTGGGCTCAGCGAGAAAACGCGATTTCGGCGCTTCTGAGGGCCGAAAACGCGATATCGGCCGATTTGCGATCTGTCAGCAGATTCGGTTTCTGGGCAGTTTACATGTCGAACTGCACGGTAGAAACGATAAAACAGCTCCTCCGTGCAGTTTTCATACCGAGTCACCGTCCACTGGGCTCAGCGAGAAAACGCGATTTCGGCGCTTCTGAGGGCCGAAAACGCGATATCGGCCGATTTGCGATCTGTCAGCAGATTCGGTTTCTGGGCAGTTTACATGTCGAACTGCACGGTAGAAACGATAAAACAGCTCCTCCGTGCAGTTTTCATACCGAGTCACCGTCCACTGGGCTCAGCGAGAAAACGCGATTTCGGCGCTTCTGAGGGCCGAAAACGCGATATCGGCCGATTTGCGATCTGTCAGCAGATTCGGTTTCTGGGCAGTTTACATGTCGAACTGCACGGTAGAAACGATAAAACAGCTCCTCCGTGCAGTTTTCATACCGAGTCACCGTCCACTGGGCTCAGCGAGAAAACGCGATTTCGGCGCTTCTGAGGGCCGAAAACGCGATATCGGCCGATTTGCGATCTGTCAGCAGATTCGGTTTCTGGGCAGTTTACATGTCGAACTGCACGGTAGAAACGATAAAACAGCTCCTCCGTGCAGTTTTCATACCGAGTCACCGTCCACTGGGCTCAGCGAGAAAACGCGATTTCGGCGCTTCTGAGGGCCGAAAACGCGATATCGGCCGATTTGCGATCTGTCAGCAGATTCGGTTTCTGGGCAGTTTACATGTCGAACTGCACGGTAGAAACGATAAAACAGCTCCTCCGTGCAGTTTTCATACCGAGTCACCGTCCACTGGGCTCAGCGAGAAAACGCGATTTCGGCGCTTCTGAGGGCCGAAAACGCGATATCGGCCGATTTGCGATCTGTCAGCAGATTCGGTTTCTGGGCAGTTTACATGTCGAACTGCACGGTAGAAACGATAAAACAGCTCCTCCGTGCAGTTTTCATACCGAGTCACCGTCCACTGGGCTCAGCGAGAAAACGCGATTTCGGCGCTTCTGAGGGCCGAAAACGCGATATCGGCCGATTTGCGATCTGTCAGCAGATTCGGTTTCTGGGCAGTTTACATGTCGAACTGCACGGTAGAAACGATAAAACAGCTCCTCCGTGCAGTTTTCATACCGAGTCACCGTCCACTGGGCTCAGCGAGAAAACGCGATTTCGGCGCTTCTGAGGGCCGAAAACGCGATATCGGCCGATTTGCGATCTGTCAGCAGATTCGGTTTCTGGGCAGTTTACATGTCGAACTGCACGGTAGAAACGATAAAACAGCTCCTCCGTGCAGTTTTCATACCGAGTCACCGTCCACTGGGCTCAGCGAGAAAACGCGATTTCGGCGCTTCTGAGGGCCGAAAACGCGATATCGGCCGATTTGCGATCTGTCAGCAGATTCGGTTTCTGGGCAGTTTACATGTCGAACTGCACGGTAGAAACGATAAAACAGCTCCTCCGTGCAGTTTTCATACCGAGTCACCGTCCACTGGGCTCAGCGAGAAAACGCGATTTCGGCGCTTCTGAGGGCCGAAAACGCGATATCGGCCGATTTTCGATCTGTCAGCAGATTCGGTTTCTGGGCAGTTTACATGTCGAACTGCACGGTAGAAACGATAAAACAGCTCCTCCGTGCAGTTTTCATACCGAGTCACCGTCCACTGGGCTCAGCGAGAAAACGCGATTTCGGCGCTTCTGAGGGCCGAAAACGCGATATCGGCCGATTTGCGATCTGTCAGCAGATTCGGTTTCTGGGCAGTTTACATGTCGAACTGCACGGTAGAAACGATAAAACAGCTCCTCCGTGCAGTTTTCATACCGAGTCACCGTCCACTGGGCTCAGCGAGAAAACGCGATTTCGGCGCTTCTGAGGGCCGAAAACGCGATATCGGCCGATTTTCGATCTGTCAGCAGATTCGGTTTCTGGGCAGTTTACATGTCGAACTGCACGGTAGAAACGATAAAACAGCTCCTCCGTGCAGTTTTCATACCGAGTCACCGTCCACTGGGCTCAGCGAGAAAACGCGATTTCGGCGCTTCTGAGGGCCGAAAACGCGATATCGGCCGATTTGCGATCTGTCAGCAGATTCGGTTTCTGGGCAGTTTACATGTCGAACTGCACGGTAGAAACGATAAAACAGCTCCTCCGTGCAGTTTTCATACCGAGTCACCGTCCACTGGGCTCAGCGAGAAAACGCGATTTCGGCGCTTCTGAGGGCCGAAAACGCGATATCGGCCGATTTGCGATCTGTCAGCAGATTCGGTTTCTGGGCAGTTTACATGTCGAACTGCACGGTAGAAACGATAAAACAGCTCCTCCGTGCAGTTTTCATACCGAGTCACCGTCCACTGGGCTCAGCGAGAAAACGCGATTTCGGCGCTTCTGAGGGCCGAAAACGCGATATCGGCCGATTTGCGATCTGTCAGCAGATTCGGTTTCTGGGCAGTTTACATGTCGAACTGCACGGTAGAAACGATAAAACAGCTCCTCCGTGCAGTTTTCATACCGAGTCACCGTCCACTGGGCTCAGCGAGAAAACGCGATTTCGGCGCTTCTGAGGGCCGAAAACGCGATATCGGCCGATTTGCGATCTGTCAGCAGATTCGGTTTCTGGGCAGTTTACATGTCGAACTGCACGGTAGAAACGATAAAACAGCTCCTCCGTGCAGTTTTCATACCGAGTCACCGTCCACTGGGCTCAGCGAGAAAACGCGATTTCGGCGCTTCTGAGGGCCGAAAACGCGATATCGGCCGATTTGCGATCTGTCAGCAGATTCGGTTTCTGGGCAGTTTACATGTCGAACTGCACGGTAGAAACGATAAAACAGCTCCTCCGTGCAGTTTTCATACCGAGTCACCGTCCACTGGGCTCAGCGAGAAAACGCGATTTCGGCGCTTCTGAGGGCCGAAAACGCGATATCGGCCGATTTGCGATCTGTCAGCAGATTCGGTTTCTGGGCAGTTTACATGTCGAACTGCACGGTAGAAACGATAAAACAGCTCCTCCGTGCAGTTTTCATACCGAGTCACCGTCCACTGGGCTCAGCGAGAAAACGCGATTTCGGCGCTTCTGAGGGCCGAAAACGCGATATCGGCCGATTTGCGATCTGTCAGCAGATTCGGTTTCTGGGCAGTTTACATGTCGAACTGCACGGTAGAAACGATAAAACAGCTCCTCCGTGCAGTTTTCATACCGAGTCACCGTCCACTGGGCTCAGCGAGAAAACGCGATTTCGGCGCTTCTGAGGGCCGAAAACGCGATATCGGCCGATTTGCGATCTGTCAGCAGATTCGGTTTCTGGGCAGTTTACATGTCGAACTGCACGGTAGAAACGATAAAACAGCTCCTCCGTGCAGTTTTCATACCGAGTCACCGTCCACTGGGCTCAGCGAGAAAACGCGATTTCGGCGCTTCTGAGGGCCGAAAACGCGATATCGGCCGATTTGCGATCTGTCAGCAGATTCGGTTTCTGGGCAGTTTACATGTCGAACTGCACGGTAGAAACGATAAAACAGCTCCTCCGTGCAGTTTTCATACCGAGTCACCGTCCACTGGGCTCAGCGAGAAAACGCGATTTCGGCGCTTCTGAGGGCCGAAAACGCGATATCGGCCGATTTGCGATCTGTCAGCAGATTCGGTTTCTGGGCAGTTTACATGTCGAACTGCACGGTAGAAACGATAAAACAGCTCCTCCGTGCAGTTTTCATACCGAGTCACCGTCCACTGGGCTCAGCGAGAAAACGCGATTTCGGCGCTTCTGAGGGCCGAAAACGCGATATCGGCCGATTTTCGATCTGTCAGCAGATTCGGTTTCTGGGCAGTTTACATGTCGAACTGCACGGTAGAAACGATAAAACAGCTCCTCCGTGCAGTTTTCATACCGAGTCACCGTCCACTGGGCTCAGCGAGAAAACGCGATTTCGGCGCTTCTGAGGGCCGAAAACGCGATATCGGCCGATTTGCGATCTGTCAGCAGATTCGGTTTCTGGGCAGTTTACATGTCGAACTGCACGGTAGAAACGATAAAACAGCTCCTCCGTGCAGTTTTCATACCGAGTCACCGTCCACTGGGCTCAGCGAGAAAACGCGATTTCGGCGCTTCTGAGGGCCGAAAACGCGATATCGGCCGATTTGCGATCTGTCAGCAGATTCGGTTTCTGGGCAGTTTACATGTCGAACTGCACGGTAGAAACGATAAAACAGCTCCTCCGTGCAGTTTTCATACCGAGTCACCGTCCACTGGGCTCAGCGAGAAAACGCGATTTCGGCGCTTCTGAGGGCCGAAAACGCGATATCGGCCGATTTGCGATCTGTCAGCAGATTCGGTTTCTGGGCAGTTTACATGTCGAACTGCACGGTAGAAACGATAAAACAGCTCCTCCGTGCAGTTTTCATACCGAGTCACCGTCCACTGGGCTCAGCGAGAAAACGCGATTTCGGCGCTTCTGAGGGCCGAAAACGCGATATCGGCCGATTTTCGATCTGTCAGCAGATTCGGTTTCTGGGCAGTTTACATGTCGAACTGCACGGTAGAAACGATAAAACAGCTCCTCCGTGCAGTTTTCATACCGAGTCACCGTCCACTGGGCTCAGCGAGAAAACGCGATTTCGGCGCTTCTGAGGGCCGAAAACGCGATATCGGCCGATTTTCGATCTGTCAGCAGATTCGGTTTCTGGGCAGTTTACATGTCGAACTGCACGGTAGAAACGATAAAACAGCTCCTCCGTGCAGTTTTCATACCGAGTCACCGTCCACTGGGCTCAGCGAGAAAACGCGATTTCGGCGCTTCTGAGGGCCGGCGCTTCTGAAAACGCGATATCGGCCGATTTGCGATCTGTCAGCAGATTCGGTTTCTGGGCAGTTTACATGTCGAACTGCACGGTAGAAACGATAAAACAGCTCCTCCGTGCAGTTTTCATACCGAGTCACCGTCCACTGGGCTCAGCGAGAAAACGCGATTTCGGCGCTTCTGAGGGCCGAAAACGCGATATCGGCCGATTTGCGATCTGTCAGCAGATTCGGTTTCTGGGCAGTTTACATGTCGAACTGCACGGTAGAAACGATAAAACAGCTCCTCCGTGCAGTTTTCATACCGAGTCACCGTCCACTGGGCTCAGCGAGAAAACGCGATTTCGGCGCTTCTGAGGGCCGAAAACGCGATATCGGCCGATTTGCGATCTGTCAGCAGATTCGGTTTCTGGGCAGTTTACATGTCGAACTGCACGGTAGAAACGATAAAACAGCTCCTCCGTGCAGTTTTCATACCGAGTCACCGTCCACTGGGCTCAGCGAGAAAACGCGATTTCGGCGCTTCTGAGGGCCGAAAACGCGATATCGGCCGATTTGCGATCTGTCAGCAGATTCGGTTTCTGGGCAGTTTACATGTCGAACTGCACGGTAGAAACGATAAAACAGCTCCTCCGTGCAGTTTTCATACCGAGTCACCGTCCACTGGGCTCAGCGAGAAAACGCGATTTCGGCGCTTCTGAGGGCCGAAAACGCGATATCGGCCGATTTGCGATCTGTCAGCAGATTCGGTTTCTGGGCAGTTTACATGTCGAACTGCACGGTAGAAACGATAAAACAGCTCCTCCGTGCAGTTTTCATACCGAGTCACCGTCCACTGGGCTCAGCGAGAAAACGCGATTTCGGCGCTTCTGAGGGCCGAAAACGCGATATCGGCCGATTTTCGATCTGTCAGCAGATTCGGTTTCTGGGCAGTTTACATGTCGAACTGCACGGTAGAAACGATAAAACAGCTCCTCCGTGCAGTTTTCATACCGAGTCACCGTCCACTGGGCTCAGCGAGAAAACGCGATTTCGGCGCTTCTGAGGGCCGAAAACGCGATATCGGCCGATTTGCGATCTGTCAGCAGATTCGGTTTCTGGGCAGTTTACATGTCGAACTGCACGGTAGAAACGATAAAACAGCTCCTCCGTGCAGTTTTCATACCGAGTCACCGTCCACTGGGCTCAGCGAGAAAACGCGATTTCGGCGCTTCTGAGGGCCGAAAACGCGATATCGGCCGATTTGCGATCTGTCAGCAGATTCGGTTTCTGGGCAGTTTACATGTCGAACTGCACGGTAGAAACGATAAAACAGCTCCTCCGTGCAGTTTTCATACCGAGTCACCGTCCACTGGGCTCAGCGAGAAAACGCGATTTCGGCGCTTCTGAGGGCCGAAAACGCGATATCGGCCGATTTTCGATCTGTCAGCAGATTCGGTTTCTGGGCAGTTTACATGTCGAACTGCACGGTAGAAACGATAAAACAGCTCCTCCGTGCAGTTTTCATACCGAGTCACCGTCCACTGGGCTCAGCGAGAAAACGCGATTTCGGCGCTTCTGAGGGCCGAAAACGCGATATCGGCCGATTTGCGATCTGTCAGCAGATTCGGTTTCTGGGCAGTTTACATGTCGAACTGCACGGTAGAAACGATAAAACAGCTCCTCCGTGCAGTTTTCATACCGAGTCACCGTCCACTGGGCTCAGCGAGAAAACGCGATTTCGGCGCTTCTGAGGGCCGAAAACGCGATATCGGCCGATTTGCGATCTGTCAGCAGATTCGGTTTCTGGGCAGTTTACATGTCGAACTGCACGGTAGAAACGATAAAACAGCTCCTCCGTGCAGTTTTCATACCGAGTCACCGTCCACTGGGCTCAGCGAGAAAACGCGATTTCGGCGCTTCTGAGGGCCGAAAACGCGATATCGGCCGATTTGCGATCTGTCAGCAGATTCGGTTTCTGGGCAGTTTACATGTCGAACTGCACGGTAGAAACGATAAAACAGCTCCTCCGTGCAGTTTTCATACCGAGTCACCGTCCACTGGGCTCAGCGAGAAAACGCGATTTCGGCGCTTCTGAGGGCCGAAAACGCGATATCGGCCGATTTGCGATCTGTCAGCAGATTCGGTTTCTGGGCAGTTTACATGTCGAACTGCACGGTAGAAACGATAAAACAGCTCCTCCGTGCAGTTTTCATACCGAGTCACCGTCCACTGGGCTCAGCGAGAAAACGCGATTTCGGCGCTTCTGAGGGCCGAAAACGCGATATCGGCCGATTTGCGATCTGTCAGCAGATTCGGTTTCTGGGCAGTTTACATGTCGAACTGCACGGTAGAAACGATAAAACAGCTCCTCCGTGCAGTTTTCATACCGAGTCACCGTCCACTGGGCTCAGCGAGAAAACGCGATTTCGGCGCTTCTGAGGGCCGAAAACGCGATATCGGCCGATTTGCGATCTGTCAGCAGATTCGGTTTCTGGGCAGTTTACATGTCGAACTGCACGGTAGAAACGATAAAACAGCTCCTCCGTGCAGTTTTCATACCGAGTCACCGTCCACTGGGCTCAGCGAGAAAACGCGATTTCGGCGCTTCTGAGGGCCGAAAACGCGATATCGGCCGATTTGCGATCTGTCAGCAGATTCGGTTTCTGGGCAGTTTACATGTCGAACTGCACGGTAGAAACGATAAAACAGCTCCTCCGTGCAGTTTTCATACCGAGTCACCGTCCACTGGGCTCAGCGAGAAAACGCGATTTCGGCGCTTCTGAGGGCCGAAAACGCGATATCGGCCGATTTGCGATCTGTCAGCAGATTCGGTTTCTGGGCAGTTTACATGTCGAACTGCACGGTAGAAACGATAAAACAGCTCCTCCGTGCAGTTTTCATACCGAGTCACCGTCCACTGGGCTCAGCGAGAAAACGCGATTTCGGCGCTTCTGAGGGCCGAAAACGCGATATCGGCCGATTTGCGATCTGTCAGCAGATTCGGTTTCTGGGCAGTTTACATGTCGAACTGCACGGTAGAAACGATAAAACAGCTCCTCCGTGCAGTTTTCATACCGAGTCACCGTCCACTGGGCTCAGCGAGAAAACGCGATTTCGGCGCTTCTGAGGGCCGAAAACGCGATATCGGCCGATTTGCGATCTGTCAGCAGATTCGGTTTCTGGGCAGTTTACATGTCGAACTGCACGGTAGAAACGATAAAACAGCTCCTCCGTGCAGTTTTCATACCGAGTCACCGTCCACTGGGCTCAGCGAGAAAACGCGATTTCGGCGCTTCTGAGGGCCGAAAACGCGATATCGGCCGATTTGCGATCTGTCAGCAGATTCGGTTTCTGGGCAGTTTACATGTCGAACTGCACGGTAGAAACGATAAAACAGCTCCTCCGTGCAGTTTTCATACCGAGTCACCGTCCACTGGGCTCAGCGAGAAAACGCGATTTCGGCGCTTCTGAGGGCCGAAAACGCGATATCGGCCGATTTGCGATCTGTCAGCAGATTCGGTTTCTGGGCAGTTTACATGTCGAACTGCACGGTAGAAACGATAAAACAGCTCCTCCGTGCAGTTTTCATACCGAGTCACCGTCCACTGGGCTCAGCGAGAAAACGCGATTTCGGCGCTTCTGAGGGCCGAAAACGCGATATCGGCCGATTTGCGATCTGTCAGCAGATTCGGTTTCTGGGCAGTTTACATGTCGAACTGCACGGTAGAAACGATAAAACAGCTCCTCCGTGCAGTTTTCATACCGAGTCACCGTCCACTGGGCTCAGCGAGAAAACGCGATTTCGGCGCTTCTGAGGGCCGAAAACGCGATATCGGCCGATTTTCGATCTGTCAGCAGATTCGGTTTCTGGGCAGTTTACATGTCGAACTGCACGGTAGAAACGATAAAACAGCTCCTCCGTGCAGTTTTCATACCGAGTCACCGTCCACTGGGCTCAGCGAGAAAACGCGATTTCGGCGCTTCTGAGGGCCGAAAACGCGATATCGGCCGATTTGCGATCTGTCAGCAGATTCGGTTTCTGGGCAGTTTACATGTCGAACTGCACGGTAGAAACGATAAAACAGCTCCTCCGTGCAGTTTTCATACCGAGTCACCGTCCACTGGGCTCAGCGAGAAAACGCGATTTCGGCGCTTCTGAGGGCCGAAAACGCGATATCGGCCGATTTGCGATCTGTCAGCAGATTCGGTTTCTGGGCAGTTTACATGTCGAACTGCACGGTAGAAACGATAAAACAGCTCCTCCGTGCAGTTTTCATACCGAGTCACCGTCCACTGGGCTCAGCGAGAAAACGCGATTTCGGCGCTTCTGAGGGCCGAAAACGCGATATCGGCCGATTTGCGATCTGTCAGCAGATTCGGTTTCTGGGCAGTTTACATGTCGAACTGCACGGTAGAAACGATAAAACAGCTCCTCCGTGCAGTTTTCATACCGAGTCACCGTCCACTGGGCTCAGCGAGAAAACGCGATTTCGGCGCTTCTGAGGGCCGAAAACGCGATATCGGCCGATTTGCGATCTGTCAGCAGATTCGGTTTCTGGGCAGTTTACATGTCGAACTGCACGGTAGAAACGATAAAACAGCTCCTCCGTGCAGTTTTCATACCGAGTCACCGTCCACTGGGCTCAGCGAGAAAACGCGATTTCGGCGCTTCTGAGGGCCGAAAACGCGATATCGGCCGATTTTCGATCTGTCAGCAGATTCGGTTTCTGGGCAGTTTACATGTCGAACTGCACGGTAGAAACGATAAAACAGCTCCTCCGTGCAGTTTTCATACCGAGTCACCGTCCACTGGGCTCAGCGAGAAAACGCGATTTCGGCGCTTCTGAGGGCCGAAAACGCGATATCGGCCGATTTGCGATCTGTCAGCAGATTCGGTTTCTGGGCAGTTTACATGTCGAACTGCACGGTAGAAACGATAAAACAGCTCCTCCGTGCAGTTTTCATACCGAGTCACCGTCCACTGGGCTCAGCGAGAAAACGCGATTTCGGCGCTTCTGAGGGCCGAAAACGCGATATCGGCCGATTTGCGATCTGTCAGCAGATTCGGTTTCTGGGCAGTTTACATGTCGAACTGCACGGTAGAAACGATAAAACAGCTCCTCCGTGCAGTTTTCATACCGAGTCACCGTCCACTGGGCTCAGCGAGAAAACGCGATTTCGGCGCTTCTGAGGGCCGAAAACGCGATATCGGCCGATTTGCGATCTGTCAGCAGATTCGGTTTCTGGGCAGTTTACATGTCGAACTGCACGGTAGAAACGATAAAACAGCTCCTCCGTGCAGTTTTCATACCGAGTCACCGTCCACTGGGCTCAGCGAGAAAACGCGATTTCGGCGCTTCTGAGGGCCGAAAACGCGATATCGGCCGATTTGCGATCTGTCAGCAGATTCGGTTTCTGGGCAGTTTACATGTCGAACTGCACGGTAGAAACGATAAAACAGCTCCTCCGTGCAGTTTTCATACCGAGTCACCGTCCACTGGGCTCAGCGAGAAAACGCGATTTCGGCGCTTCTGAGGGCCGAAAACGCGATATCGGCCGATTTTCGATCTGTCAGCAGATTCGGTTTCTGGGCAGTTTACATGTCGAACTGCACGGTAGAAACGATAAAACAGCTCCTCCGTGCAGTTTTCATACCGAGCGGTAGAACGATAAAACAGCTCCTCCGTGCAGTTTTCATACCGAGTCACCGTCCACTGGGCTCAGCGAGAAAACGCGATTTCGGCGCTTCTGAGGGCCGAAAACGCGATATCGGCCGATTTGCGTCCACTGGGCTCAGCGAGAAAACGCGATTTCGGCGCTTCTGAGGGCCGAAAACGCGATATCGGCCGATTTGCGATCTGTCAGCAGATTCGGTTTCTGGGCAGTTTACATGTCGAACTGCACGGTAGAAACGATAAAACAGCTCCTCCGTGCAGTTTTCATACCGAGTCACCGTCCACTGGGCTCAGCGAGAAAACGCGATTTCGGCGCTTCTGAGGGCCGAAAACGCGATATCGGCCGATTTTCGATCTGTCAGCAGATTCGGTTTCTGGGCAGTTTACATGTCGAACTGCACGGTAGAAACGATAAAACAGCTCCTCCGTGCAGTTTTCATACCGAGTCACCGTCCACTGGGCTCAGCGAGAAAACGCGATTTCGGCGCTTCTGAGGGCCGAAAACGCGATATCGGCCGATTTGCGATCTGTCAGCAGATTCGGTTTCTGGGCAGTTTACATGTCGAACTGCACGGTAGAAACGATAAAACAGCTCCTCCGTGCAGTTTTCATACCGAGTCACCGTCCACTGGGCTCAGCGAGAAAACGCGATTTCGGCGCTTCTGAGGGCCGAAAACGCGATATCGGCCGATTTTCGATCTGTCAGCAGATTCGGTTTCTGGGCAGTTTACATGTCGAACTGCACGGTAGAAACGATAAAACAGCTCCTCCGTGCAGTTTTCATACCGAGTCACCGTCCACTGGGCTCAGCGAGAAAACGCGATTTCGGCGCTTCTGAGGGCCGAAAACGCGATATCGGCCGATTTGCGATCTGTCAGCAGATTCGGTTTCTGGGCAGTTTACATGTCGAACTGCACGGTAGAAACGATAAAACAGCTCCTCCGTGCAGTTTTCATACCGAGTCACCGTCCACTGGGCTCAGCGAGAAAACGCGATTTCGGCGCTTCTGAGGGCCGAAAACGCGATATCGGCCGATTTGCGATCTGTCAGCAGATTCGGTTTCTGGGCAGTTTACATGTCGAACTGCACGGTAGAAACGATAAAACAGCTCCTCCGTGCAGTTTTCATACCGAGTCACCGTCCACTGGGCTCAGCGAGAAAACGCGATTTCGGCGCTTCTGAGGGCCGAAAACGCGATATCGGCCGATTTGCGATCTGTCAGCAGATTCGGTTTCTGGGCAGTTTACATGTCGAACTGCACGGTAGAAACGATAAAACAGCTCCTCCGTGCAGTTTTCATACCGAGTCACCGTCCACTGGGCTCAGCGAGAAAACGCGATTTCGGCGCTTCTGAGGGCCGAAAACGCGATATCGGCCGATTTGCGATCTGTCAGCAGATTCGGTTTCTGGGCAGTTTACATGTCGAACTGCACGGTAGAAACGATAAAACAGCTCCTCCGTGCAGTTTTCATACCGAGTCACCGTCCACTGGGCTCAGCGAGAAAACGCGATTTCGGCGCTTCTGAGGGCCGAAAACGCGATATCGGCCGATTTGCGATCTGTCAGCAGATTCGGTTTCTGGGCAGTTTACATGTCGAACTGCACGGTAGAAACGATAAAACAGCTCCTCCGTGCAGTTTTCATACCGAGTCACCGTCCACTGGGCTCAGCGAGAAAACGCGATTTCGGCGCTTCTGAGGGCCGAAAACGCGATATCGGCCGATTTGCGATCTGTCAGCAGATTCGGTTTCTGGGCAGTTTACATGTCGAACTGCACGGTAGAAACGATAAAACAGCTCCTCCGTGCAGTTTTCATACCGAGTCACCGTCCACTGGGCTCAGCGAGAAAACGCGATTTCGGCGCTTCTGAGGGCCGAAAACGCGATATCGGCCGATTTGCGATCTGTCAGCAGATTCGGTTTCTGGGCAGTTTACATGTCGAACTGCACGGTAGAAACGATAAAACAGCTCCTCCGTGCAGTTTTCATACCGAGTCACCGTCCACTGGGCTCAGCGAGAAAACGCGATTTCGGCGCTTCTGAGGGCCGAAAACGCGATATCGGCCGATTTGCGATCTGTCAGCAGATTCGGTTTCTGGGCAGTTTACATGTCGAACTGCACGGTAGAAACGATAAAACAGCTCCTCCGTGCAGTTTTCATACCGAGTCACCGTCCACTGGGCTCAGCGAGAAAACGCGATTTCGGCGCTTCTGAGGGCCGAAAACGCGATATCGGCCGATTTGCGATCTGTCAGCAGATTCGGTTTCTGGGCAGTTTACATGTCGAACTGCACGGTAGAAACGATAAAACAGCTCCTCCGTGCAGTTTTCATACCGAGTCACCGTCCACTGGGCTCAGCGAGAAAACGCGATTTCGGCGCTTCTGAGGGCCGAAAACGCGATATCGGCCGATTTGCGATCTGTCAGCAGATTCGGTTTCTGGGCAGTTTACATGTCGAACTGCACGGTAGAAACGATAAAACAGCTCCTCCGTGCAGTTTTCATACCGAGTCACCGTCCACTGGGCTCAGCGAGAAAACGCGATTTCGGCGCTTCTGAGGGCCGAAAACGCGATATCGGCCGATTTGCGATCTGTCAGCAGATTCGGTTTCTGGGCAGTTTACATGTCGAACTGCACGGTAGAAACGATAAAACAGCTCCTCCGTGCAGTTTTCATACCGAGTCACCGTCCACTGGGCTCAGCGAGAAAACGCGATTTCGGCGCTTCTGAGGGCCGAAAACGCGATATCGGCCGATTTGCGATCTGTCAGCAGATTCGGTTTCTGGGCAGTTTACATGTCGAACTGCACGGTAGAAACGATAAAACAGCTCCTCCGTGCAGTTTTCATACCGAGTCACCGTCCACTGGGCTCAGCGAGAAAACGCGATTTCGGCGCTTCTGAGGGCCGAAAACGCGATATCGGCCGATTTGCGATCTGTCAGCAGATTCGGTTTCTGGGCAGTTTACATGTCGAACTGCACGGTAGAAACGATAAAACAGCTCCTCCGTGCAGTTTTCATACCGAGTCACCGTCCACTGGGCTCAGCGAGAAAACGCGATTTCGGCGCTTCTGAGGGCCGAAAACGCGATATCGGCCGATTTGCGATCTGTCAGCAGATTCGGTTTCTGGGCAGTTTACATGTCGAACTGCACGGTAGAAACGATAAAACAGCTCCTCCGTGCAGTTTTCATACCGAGTCACCGTCCACTGGGCTCAGCGAGAAAACGCGATTTCGGCGCTTCTGAGGGCCGAAAACGCGATATCGGCCGATTTGCGATCTGTCAGCAGATTCGGTTTCTGGGCAGTTTACATGTCGAACTGCACGGTAGAAACGATAAAACAGCTCCTCCGTGCAGTTTTCATACCGAGTCACCGTCCACTGGGCTCAGCGAGAAAACGCGATTTCGGCGCTTCTGAGGGCCGAAAACGCGATATCGGCCGATTTGCGATCTGTCAGCAGATTCGGTTTCTGGGCAGTTTACATGTCGAACTGCACGGTAGAAACGATAAAA
The DNA here is from genome assembly GCA_033815515.1 of Cryptocheilus praepositus. Classification (NCBI taxonomy): domain Eukaryota; kingdom Metazoa; phylum Arthropoda; class Insecta; order Hymenoptera; family Pompilidae; genus Cryptocheilus; species Cryptocheilus praepositus. Next base: position 539,667 of record JAWWQZ010000268.1, on the reverse strand, counting down.
CAGCTCCTCCGTGCAGTTTTCATACCGAGTCACCGTCCACTGGGCTCAGCGAGAAAACGCGATTTCGGCGCTTCTGAGGGCCGAAAACGCGATATCGGCCGATTTGCGATCTGTCAGCAGATTCGGTTTCTGGGCAGTTTACATGTCGAACTGCACGGTAGAAACGATAAAACAGCTCCTCCGTGCAGTTTTCATACCGAGTCACCGTCCACTCGGCTCAGCGAGAAAACGCGATTTCGGCGCTTCTGAGGGCCGAAAACGCGATATCGGCCGATTTGCGATCTGTCAGCAGATTCGGTTTCTGGGCAGTTTACATGTCGAACTGCACGGTAGAAACGATAAAACAGCTCCTCCGTGCAGTTTTCATACCGAGTCACCGTCCACTGGGCTCAGCGAGAAAACGCGATTTCGGCGCTTCTGAGGGCCGAAAACGCGATATCGGCCGATTTGCGATCTGTCAGCAGATTCGGTTTCTGGGCAGTTTACATGTCGAACTGCACGGTAGAAACGATAAAACAGCTCCTCCGTGCAGTTTTCATACCGAGTCACCGTCCACTGGGCTCAGCGAGAAAACGCGATTTCGGCGCTTCTGAGGGCCGAAAACGCGATATCGGCCGATTTGCGATCTGTCAGCAGATTCGGTTTCTGGGCAGTTTACATGTCGAACTGCACGGTAGAAACGATAAAACAGCTCCTCCGTGCAGTTTTCATACCGAGTCACCGTCCACTGGGCTCAGCGAGAAAACGCGATTTCGGCGCTTCTGAGGGCCGAAAACGCGATATCGGCCGATTTGCGATCTGTCAGCAGATTCGGTTTCTGGGCAGTTTACATGTCGAACTGCACGGTAGAAACGATAAAACAGCTCCTCCGTGCAGTTTTCATACCGAGTCACCGTCCACTGGGCTCAGCGAGAAAACGCGATTTCGGCGCTTCTGAGGGCCGAAAACGCGATATCGGCCGATTTGCGATCTGTCAGCAGATTCGGTTTCTGGGCAGTTTACATGTCGAACTGCACGGTAGAAACGATAAAACAGCTCCTCCGTGCAGTTTTCATACCGAGTCACCGTCCACTGGGCTCAGCGAGAAAACGCGATTTCGGCGCTTCTGAGGGCCGAAAACGCGATATCGGCCGATTTGCGATCTGTCAGCAGATTCGGTTTCTGGGCAGTTTACATGTCGAACTGCACGGTAGAAACGATAAAACAGCTCCTCCGTGCAGTTTTCATACCGAGTCACCGTCCACTGGGCTCAGCGAGAAAACGCGATTTCGGCGCTTCTGAGGGCCGAAAACGCGATATCGGCCGATTTGCGATCTGTCAGCAGATTCGGTTTCTGGGCAGTTTACATGTCGAACTGCACGGTAGAAACGATAAAACAGCTCCTCCGTGCAGTTTTCATACCGAGTCACCGTCCACTGGGCTCAGCGAGAAAACGCGATTTCGGCGCTTCTGAGGGCCGAAAACGCGATATCGGCCGATTTGCGATCTGTCAGCAGATTCGGTTTCTGGGCAGTTTACATGTCGAACTGCACGGTAGAAACGATAAAACAGCTCCTCCGTGCAGTTTTCATACCGAGTCACCGTCCACTGGGCTCAGCGAGAAAACGCGATTTCGGCGCTTCTGAGGGCCGAAAACGCGATATCGGCCGATTTGCGATCTGTCAGCAGATTCGGTTTCTGGGCAGTTTACATGTCGAACTGCACGGTAGAAACGATAAAACAGCTCCTCCGTGCAGTTTTCATACCGAGTCACCGTCCACTGGGCTCAGCGAGAAAACGCGATTTCGGCGCTTCTGAGGGCCGAAAACGCGATATCGGCCGATTTGCGATCTGTCAGCAGATTCGGTTTCTGGGCAGTTTACATGTCGAACTGCACGGTAGAAACGATAAAACAGCTCCTCCGTGCAGTTTTCATACCGAGTCACCGTCCACTGGGCTCAGCGAGAAAACGCGATTTCGGCGCTTCTGAGGGCCGAAAACGCGATATCGGCCGATTTGCGATCTGTCAGCAGATTCGGTTTCTGGGCAGTTTACATGTCGAACTGCACGGTAGAAACGATAAAACAGCTCCTCCGTGCAGTTTTCATACCGAGTCACCGTCCACTGGGCTCAGCGAGAAAACGCGATTTCGGCGCTTCTGAGGGCCGAAAACGCGATATCGGCCGATTTGCGATCTGTCAGCAGATTCGGTTTCTGGGCAGTTTACATGTCGAACTGCACGGTAGAAACGATAAAACAGCTCCTCCGTGCAGTTTTCATACCGAGTCACCGTCCACTGGGCTCAGCGAGAAAACGCGATTTCGGCGCTTCTGAGGGCCGAAAACGCGATATCGGCCGATTTGCGATCTGTCAGCAGATTCGGTTTCTGGGCAGTTTACATGTCGAACTGCACGGTAGAAACGATAAAACAGCTCCTCCGTGCAGTTTTCATACCGAGTCACCGTCCACTGGGCTCAGCGAGAAAACGCGATTTCGGCGCTTCTGAGGGCCGAAAACGCGATATCGGCCGATTTGCGATCTGTCAGCAGATTCGGTTTCTGGGCAGTTTACATGTCGAACTGCACGGTAGAAACGATAAAACAGCTCCTCCGTGCAGTTTTCATACCGAGTCACCGTCCACTGGGCTCAGCGAGAAAACGCGATTTCGGCGCTTCTGAGGGCCGAAAACGCGATATCGGCCGATTTGCGATCTGTCAGCAGATTCGGTTTCTGGGCAGTTTACATGTCGAACTGCACGGTAGAAACGATAAAACAGCTCCTCCGTGCAGTTTTCATACCGAGTCACCGTCCACTGGGCTCAGCGAGAAAACGCGATTTCGGCGCTTCTGAGGGCCGAAAACGCGATATCGGCCGATTTGCGATCTGTCAGCAGATTCGGTTTCTGGGCAGTTTACATGTCGAACTGCACGGTAGAAACGATAAAACAGCTCCTCCGTGCAGTTTTCATACCGAGTCACCGTCCACTGGGCTCAGCGAGAAAACGCGATTTCGGCGCTTCTGAGGGCCGAAAACGCGATATCGGCCGATTTGCGATCTGTCAGCAGATTCGGTTTCTGGGCAGTTTACATGTCGAACTGCACGGTAGAAACGATAAAACAGCTCCTCCGTGCAGTTTTCATACCGAGTCACCGTCCACTGGGCTCAGCGAGAAAACGCGATTTCGGCGCTTCTGAGGGCCGAAAACGCGATATCGGCCGATTTTCGATCTGTCAGCAGATTCGGTTTCTGGGCAGTTTACATGTCGAACTGCACGGTAGAAACGATAAAACAGCTCCTCCGTGCAGTTTTCATACCGAGTCACCGTCCACTGGGCTCAGCGAGAAAACGCGATTTCGGCGCTTCTGAGGGCCGAAAACGCGATATCGGCCGATTTGCGATCTGTCAGCAGATTCGGTTTCTGGGCAGTTTACATGTCGAACTGCACGGTAGAAACGATAAAACAGCTCCTCCGTGCAGTTTTCATACCGAGTCACCGTCCACTGGGCTCAGCGAGAAAACGCGATTTCGGCGCTTCTGAGGGCCGAAAACGCGATATCGGCCGATTTGCGATCTGTCAGCAGATTCGGTTTCTGGGCAGTTTACATGTCGAACTGCACGGTAGAAACGATAAAACAGCTCCTCCGTGCAGTTTTCATACCGAGTCACCGTCCACTGGGCTCAGCGAGAAAACGCGATTTCGGCGCTTCTGAGGGCCGAAAACGCGATATCGGCCGATTTGCGATCTGTCAGCAGATTCGGTTTCTGGGCAGTTTACATGTCGAACTGCACGGTAGAAACGATAAAACAGCTCCTCCGTGCAGTTTTCATACCGAGTCACCGTCCACTGGGCTCAGCGAGAAAACGCGATTTCGGCGCTTCTGAGGGCCGAAAACGCGATATCGGCCGATTTGCGATCTGTCAGCAGATTCGGTTTCTGGGCAGTTTACATGTCGAACTGCACGGTAGAAACGATAAAACAGCTCCTCCGTGCAGTTTTCATACCGAGTCACCGTCCACTGGGCTCAGCGAGAAAACGCGATTTCGGCGCTTCTGAGGGCCGAAAACGCGATATCGGCCGATTTGCGATCTGTCAGCAGATTCGGTTTCTGGGCAGTTTACATGTCGAACTGCACGGTAGAAACGATAAAACAGCTCCTCCGTGCAGTTTTCATACCGAGTCACCGTCCACTGGGCTCAGCGAGAAAACGCGATTTCGGCGCTTCTGAGGGCCGAAAACGCGATATCGGCCGATTTGCGATCTGTCAGCAGATTCGGTTTCTGGGCAGTTTACATGTCGAACTGCACGGTAGAAACGATAAAACAGCTCCTCCGTGCAGTTTTCATACCGAGTCACCGTCCACTGGGCTCAGCGAGAAAACGCGATTTCGGCGCTTCTGAGGGCCGAAAACGCGATATCGGCCGATTTGCGATCTGTCAGCAGATTCGGTTTCTGGGCAGTTTACATGTCGAACTGCACGGTAGAAACGATAAAACAGCTCCTCCGTGCAGTTTTCATACCGAGTCACCGTCCACTCGGCTCAGCGAGAAAACGCGATTTCGGCGCTTCTGAGGGCCGAAAACGCGATATCGGCCGATTTGCGATCTGTCAGCAGATTCGGTTTCTGGGCAGTTTACATGTCGAACTGCACGGTAGAAACGATAAAACAGCTCCTCCGTGCAGTTTTCATACCGAGTCACCGTCCACTGGGCTCAGCGAGAAAACGCGATTTCGGCGCTTCTGAGGGCCGAAAACGCGATATCGGCCGATTTGCGATCTGTCAGCAGATTCGGTTTCTGGGCAGTTTACATGTCGAACTGCACGGTAGAAACGATAAAACAGCTCCTCCGTGCAGTTTTCATACCGAGTCACCGTCCACTGGGCTCAGCGAGAAAACGCGATTTCGGCGCTTCTGAGGGCCGAAAACGCGATATCGGCCGATTTGCGATCTGTCAGCAGATTCGGTTTCTGGGCAGTTTACATGTCGAACTGCACGGTAGAAACGATAAAACAGCTCCTCCGTGCAGTTTTCATACCGAGTCACCGTCCACTGGGCTCAGCGAGAAAACGCGATTTCGGCGCTTCTGAGGGCCGAATACGCGATATCGGCCGATTTGCGATCTGTCAGCAGATTCGGTTTCTGGGCAGTTTACATGTCGAACTGCACGGTAGAAACGATAAAACAGCTCCTCCGTGCAGTTTTCATACCGAGTCACCGTCCACTGGGCTCAGCGAGAAAACGCGATTTCGGCGCTTCTGAGGGCCGAAAACGCGATATCGGCCGATTTGCGATCTGTCAGCAGATTCGGTTTCTGGGCAGTTTACATGTCGAACTGCACGGTAGAAACGATAAAACAGCTCCTCCGTGCAGTTTTCATACCGAGTCACCGTCCACTGGGCTCAGCGAGAAAACGCGATTTCGGCGCTTCTGAGGGCCGAAAACGCGATATCGGCCGATTTGCGATCTGTCAGCAGATTCGGTTTCTGGGCAGTTTACATGTCGAACTGCACGGTAGAAACGATAAAACAGCTCCTCCGTGCAGTTTTCATACCGAGTCACCGTCCACTGGGCTCAGCGAGAAAACGCGATTTCGGCGCTTCTGAGGGCCGAAAACGCGATATCGGCCGATTTGCGATCTGTCAGCAGATTCGGTTTCTGGGCAGTTTACATGTCGAACTGCACGGTAGAAACGATAAAACAGCTCCTCCGTGCAGTTTTCATACCGAGTCACCGTCCACTCGGCTCAGCGAGAAAACGCGATTTCGGCGCTTCTGAGGGCCGAAAACGCGATATCGGCCGATTTGCGATCTGTCAGCAGATTCGGTTTCTGGGCAGTTTACATGTCGAACTGCACGGTAGAAACGATAAAACAGCTCCTCCGTGCAGTTTTCATACCGAGTCACCGTCCACTGGGCTCAGCGAGAAAACGCGATTTCGGCGCTTCTGAGGGCCGAAAACGCGATATCGGCCGATTTTCGATCTGTCAGCAGATTCGGTTTCTGGGCAGTTTACATGTCGAACTGCACGGTAGAAACGATAAAACAGCTCCTCCGTGCAGTTTTCATACCGAGTCACCGTCCACTGGGCTCAGCGAGAAAACGCGATTTCGGCGCTTCTGAGGGCCGAAAACGCGATATCGGCCGATTTGCGATCTGTCAGCAGATTCGGTTTCTGGGCAGTTTACATGTCGAACTGCACGGTAGAAACGATAAAACAGCTCCTCCGTGCAGTTTTCATACCGAGTCACCGTCCACTGGGCTCAGCGAGAAAACGCGATTTCGGCGCTTCTGAGGGCCGAAAACGCGATATCGGCCGATTTGCGATCTGTCAGCAGATTCGGTTTCTGGGCAGTTTACATGTCGAACTGCACGGTAGAAACGATAAAACAGCTCCTCCGTGCAGTTTTCATACCGAGTCACCGTCCACTGGGCTCAGCGAGAAAACGCGATTTCGGCGCTTCTGAGGGCCGAAAACGCGATATCGGCCGATTTGCGATCTGTCAGCAGATTCGGTTTCTGGGCAGTTTACATGTCGAACTGCACGGTAGAAACGATAAAACAGCTCCTCCGTGCAGTTTTCATACCGAGTCACCGTCCACTGGCTCAGCGAGAAAACGCGATTTCGGCGCTTCTGAGGGCCGAAAACGCGATATCGGCCGATTTTCGATCTGTCAGCAGATTCGGTTTCTGGGCAGTTTACATGTCGAACTGCACGGTAGAAACGATAAAACAGCTCCTCCGTGCAGTTTTCATACCGAGTCACCGTCCACTGGGCTCAGCGAGAAAACGCGATTTCGGCGCTTCTGAGGGCCGAAAACGCGATATCGGCCGATTTGCGATCTGTCAGCAGATTCGGTTTCTGGGCAGTTTACATGTCGAACTGCACGGTAGAAACGATAAAACAGCTCCTCCGTGCAGTTTTCATACCGAGTCACCGTCCACTGGGCTCAGCGAGAAAACGCGATTTCGGCGCTTCTGAGGGCCGAAAACGCGATATCGGCCGATTTGCGATCTGTCAGCAGATTCGGTTTCTGGGCAGTTTACATGTCGAACTGCACGGTAGAAACGATAAAACAGCTCCTCCGTGCAGTTTTCATACCGAGTCACCGTCCACTGGGCTCAGCGAGAAAACGCGATTTCGGCGCTTCTGAGGGCCGAAAACGCGATATCGGCCGATTTTCGATCTGTCAGCAGATTCGGTTTCTGGGCAGTTTACATGTCGAACTGCACGGTAGAAACGATAAAACAGCTCCTCCGTGCAGTTTTCATACCGAGTCACCGTCCACTGGGCTCAGCGAGAAAACGCGATTTCGGCGCTTCTGAGGGCCGAAAACGCGATATCGGCCGATTTGCGATCTGTCAGCAGATTCGGTTTCTGGGCAGTTTACATGTCGAACTGCACGGTAGAAACGATAAAACAGCTCCTCCGTGCAGTTTTCATACCGAGTCACCGTCCACTGGGCTCAGCGAGAAAACGCGATTTCGGCGCTTCTGAGGGCCGAAAACGCGATATCGGCCGATTTGCGATCTGTCAGCAGATTCGGTTTCTGGGCAGTTTACATGTCGAACTGCACGGTAGAAACGATAAAACAGCTCCTCCGTGCAGTTTTCATACCGAGTCACCGTCCACTGGGCTCAGCGAGAAAACGCGATTTCGGCGCTTCTGAGGGCCGAAAACGCGATATCGGCCGATTTGCGATCTGTCAGCAGATTCGGTTTCTGGGCAGTTTACATGTCGAACTGCACGGTAGAAACGATAAAACAGCTCCTCCGTGCAGTTTTCATACCGAGTCACCGTCCACTGGGCTCAGCGAGAAAACGCGATTTCGGCGCTTCTGAGGGCCGAAAACGCGATATCGGCCGATTTGCGATCTGTCAGCAGATTCGGTTTCTGGGCAGTTTACATGTCGAACTGCACGGTAGAAACGATAAAACAGCTCCTCCGTGCAGTTTTCATACCGAGTCACCGTCCACTGGGCTCAGCGAGAAAACGCGATTTCGGCGCTTCTGAGGGCCGAAAACGCGATATCGGCCGATTTGCGATCTGTCAGCAGATTCGGTTTCTGGGCAGTTTACATGTCGAACTGCACGGTAGAAACGATAAAACAGCTCCTCCGTGCAGTTTTCATACCGAGTCACCGTCCACTGGGCTCAGCGAGAAAACGCGATTTCGGCGCTTCTGAGGGCCGAAAACGCGATATCGGCCGATTTGCGATCTGTCAGCAGATTCGGTTTCTGGGCAGTTTACATGTCGAACTGCACGGTAGAAACGATAAAACAGCTCCTCCGTGCAGTTTTCATACCGAGTCACCGTCCACTGGGCTCAGCGAGAAAACGCGATTTCGGCGCTTCTGAGGGCCGAAAACGCGATATCGGCCGATTTGCGATCTGTCAGCAGATTCGGTTTCTGGGCAGTTTACATGTCGAACTGCACGGTAGAAACGATAAAACAGCTCCTCCGTGCAGTTTTCATACCGAGTCACCGTCCACTGGGCTCAGCGAGAAAACGCGATTTCGGCGCTTCTGAGGGCCGAAAACGCGATATCGGCCGATTTGCGATCTGTCAGCAGATTCGGTTTCTGGGCAGTTTACATGTCGAACTGCACGGTAGAAACGATAAAACAGCTCCTCCGTGCAGTTTTCATACCGAGTCACCGTCCACTGGGCTCAGCGAGAAAACGCGATTTCGGCGCTTCTGAGGGCCGAAAACGCGATATCGGCCGATTTGCGATCTGTCAGCAGATTCGGTTTCTGGGCAGTTTACATGTCGAACTGCACGGTAGAAACGATAAAACAGCTCCTCCGTGCAGTTTTCATACCGAGTCACCGTCCACTGGGCTCAGCGAGAAAACGCGATTTCGGCGCTTCTGAGGGCCGAAAACGCGATATCGGCCGATTTGCGATCTGTCAGCAGATTCGGTTTCTGGGCAGTTTACATGTCGAACTGCACGGTAGAAACGATAAAACAGCTCCTCCGTGCAGTTTTCATACCGAGTCACCGTCCACTGGGCTCAGCGAGAAAACGCGATTTCGGCGCTTCTGAGGGCCGAAAACGCGATATCGGCCGATTTGCGATCTGTCAGCAGATTCGGTTTCTGGGCAGTTTACATGTCGAACTGCACGGTAGAAACGATAAAACAGCTCCTCCGTGCAGTTTTCATACCGAGTCACCGTCCACTGGGCTCAGCGAGAAAACGCGATTTCGGCGCTTCTGAGGGCCGAAAACGCGATATCGGCCGATTTGCGATCTGTCAGCAGATTCGGTTTCTGGGCAGTTTACATGTCGAACTGCACGGTAGAAACGATAAAACAGCTCCTCCGTGCAGTTTTCATACCGAGTCACCGTCCACTGGGCTCAGCGAGAAAACGCGATTTCGGCGCTTCTGAGGGCCGAAAACGCGATATCGGCCGATTTGCGATCTGTCAGCAGATTCGGTTTCTGGGCAGTTTACATGTCGAACTGCACGGTAGAAACGATAAAACAGCTCCTCCGTGCAGTTTTCATACCGAGTCACCGTCCACTGGGCTCAGCGAGAAAACGCGATTTCGGCGCTTCTGAGGGCCGAAAACGCGATATCGGCCGATTTGCGATCTGTCAGCAGATTCGGTTTCTGGGCAGTTTACATGTCGAACTGCACGGTAGAAACGATAAAACAGCTCCTCCGTGCAGTTTTCATACCGAGTCACCGTCCACTGGGCTCAGCGAGAAAACGCGATTTCGGCGCTTCTGAGGGCCGAAAACGCGATATCGGCCGATTTGCGATCTGTCAGCAGATTCGGTTTCTGGGCAGTTTACATGTCGAACTGCACGGTAGAAACGATAAAACAGCTCCTCCGTGCAGTTTTCATACCGAGTCACCGTCCACTGGGCTCAGCGAGAAAACGCGATTTCGGCGCTTCTGAGGGCCGAAAACGCGATATCGGCCGATTTGCGATCTGTCAGCAGATTCGGTTTCTGGGCAGTTTACATGTCGAACTGCACGGTAGAAACGATAAAACAGCTCCTCCGTGCAGTTTTCATACCGAGTCACCGTCCACTGGGCTCAGCGAGAAAACGCGATTTCGGCGCTTCTGAGGGCCGAAAACGCGATATCGGCCGATTTGCGATCTGTCAGCAGATTCGGTTTCTGGGCAGTTTACATGTCGAACTGCACGGTAGAAACGATAAAACAGCTCCTCCGTGCAGTTTTCATACCGAGTCACCGTCCACTGGGCTCAGCGAGAAAACGCGATTTCGGCGCTTCTGAGGGCCGAAAACGCGATATCGGCCGATTTTCGATCTGTCAGCAGATTCGGTTTCTGGGCAGTTTACATGTCGAACTGCACGGTAGAAACGATAAAACAGCTCCTCCGTGCAGTTTTCATACCGAGTCACCGTCCACTGGGCTCAGCGAGAAAACGCGATTTCGGCGCTTCTGAGGGCCGAAAACGCGATATCGGCCGATTTGCGATCTGTCAGCAGATTCGGTTTCTGGGCAGTTTACATGTCGAACTGCACGGTAGAAACGATAAAACAGCTCCTCCGTGCAGTTTTCATACCGAGTCACCGTCCACTGGGCTCAGCGAGAAAACGCGATTTCGGCGCTTCTGAGGGCCGAAAACGCGATATCGGCCGATTTGCGATCTGTCAGCAGATTCGGTTTCTGGGCAGTTTACATGTCGAACTGCACGGTAGAAACGATAAAACAGCTCCTCCGTGCAGTTTTCATACCGAGTCACCGTCCACTCGGCTCAGCGAGAAAACGCGATTTCGGCGCTTCTGAGGGCCGAAAACGCGATATCGGCCGATTTGCGATCTGTCAGCAGATTCGGTTTCTGGGCAGTTTACATGTCGAACTGCACGGTAGAAACGATAAAACAGCTCCTCCGTGCAGTTTTCATACCGAGTCACCGTCCACTCGGCTCAGCGAGAAAACGCGATTTCGGCGCTTCTGAGGGCCGAAAACGCGATATCGGCCGATTTGCGATCTGTCAGCAGATTCGGTTTCTGGGCAGTTTACATGTCGAACTGCACGGTAGAAACGATAAAACAGCTCCTCCGTGCAGTTTTCATACCGAGTCACCGTCCACTGGCTCAGCGAGAAAACGCGATTTCGGCGCTTCTGAGGGCCGAAAACGCGATATCGGCCGATTTGCGATCTGTCAGCAGATTCGGTTTCTGGGCAGTTTACATGTCGAACTGCACGGTAGAAACGATAAAACAGCTCCTCCGTGCAGTTTTCATACCGAGTCACCGTCCACTGGCTCAGCGAGAAAACGCGATTTCGGCGCTTCTGAGGGCCGAAAACGCGATATCGGCCGATTTGCGATCTGTCAGCAGATTCGGTTTCTGGGCAGTTTACATGTCGAACTGCACGGTAGAAACGATAAAACAGCTCCTCCGTGCAGTTTTCATACCGAGTCACCGTCCACTGGGCTCAGCGAGAAAACGCGATTTCGGCGCTTCTGAGGGCCGAAAACGCGATATCGGCCGATTTGCGATCTGTCAGCAGATTCGGTTTCTGGGCAGTTTACATGTCGAACTGCACGGTAGAAACGATAAAACAGCTCCTCCGTGCAGTTTTCATACCGAGTCACCGTCCACTCGGCTCAGCGAGAAAACGCGATTTCGGCGCTTCTGAGGGCCGAAAACGCGATATCGGCCGATTTGCGATCTGTCAGCAGATTCGGTTTCTGGGCAGTTTACATGTCGAACTGCACGGTAGAAACGATAAAACAGCTCCTCCGTGCAGTTTTCATACCGAGTCACCGTCCACTGGGCTCAGCGAGAAAACGCGATTTCGGCGCTTCTGAGGGCCGAAAACGCGATATCGGCCGATTTGCGATCTGTCAGCAGATTCGGTTTCTGGGCAGTTTACATGTCGAACTGCACGGTAGAAACGATAAAACAGCTCCTCCGTGCAGTTTTCATACCGAGTCACCGTCCACTGGGCTCAGCGAGAAAACGCGATTTCGGCGCTTCTGAGGGCCGAAAACGCGATATCGGCCGATTTGCGATCTGTCAGCAGATTCGGTTTCTGGGCAGTTTACATGTCGAACTGCACGGTAGAAACGATAAAACAGCTCCTCCGTGCAGTTTTCATACCGAGTCACCGTCCACTCGGCTCAGCGAGAAAACGCGATTTCGGCGCTTCTGAGGGCCGAAAACGCGATATCGGCCGATTTGCGATCTGTCAGCAGATTCGGTTTCTGGGCAGTTTACATGTCGAACTGCACGGTAGAAACGATAAAACAGCTCCTCCGTGCAGTTTTCATACCGAGTCACCGTCCACTGGGCTCAGCGAGAAAACGCGATTTCGGCGCTTCTGAGGGCCGAAAACGCGATATCGGCCGATTTGCGATCTGTCAGCAGATTCGGTTTCTGGGCAGTTTACATGTCGAACTGCACGGTAGAAACGATAAAACAGCTCCTCCGTGCAGTTTTCATACCGAGTCACCGTCCACTGGGCTCAGCGAGAAAACGCGATTTCGGCGCTTCTGAGGGCCGAAAACGCGATATCGGCCGATTTGCGATCTGTCAGCAGATTCGGTTTCTGGGCAGTTTACATGTCGAACTGCACGGTAGAAACGATAAAACAGCTCCTCCGTGCAGTTTTCATACCGAGTCACCGTCCACTGGGCTCAGCGAGAAAACGCGATTTCGGCGCTTCTGAGGGCCGAAAACGCGATATCGGCCGATTTGCGATCTGTCAGCAGATTCGGTTTCTGGGCAGTTTACATGTCGAACTGCACGGTAGAAACGATAAAACAGCTCCTCCGTGCAGTTTTCATACCGAGTCACCGTCCACTGGGCTCAGCGAGAAAACGCGATTTCGGCGCTTCTGAGGGCCGAAAACGCGATATCGGCCGATTTGCGATCTGTCAGCAGATTCGGTTTCTGGGCAGTTTACATGTCGAACTGCACGGTAGAAACGATAAAACAGCTCCTCCGTGCAGTTTTCATACCGAGTCACCGTCCACTGGGCTCAGCGAGAAAACGCGATTTCGGCGCTTCTGAGGGCCGAAAACGCGATATCGGCCGATTTGCGATCTGTCAGCAGATTCGGTTTCTGGGCAGTTTACATGTCGAACTGCACGGTAGAAACGATAAAACAGCTCCTCCGTGCAGTTTTCATACCGAGTCACCGTCCACTGGGCTCAGCGAGAAAACGCGATTTCGGCGCTTCTGAGGGCCGAAAACGCGATATCGGCCGATTTGCGATCTGTCAGCAGATTCGGTTTCTGGGCAGTTTACATGTCGAACTGCACGGTAGAAACGATAAAACAGCTCCTCCGTGCAGTTTTCATACCGAGTCACCGTCCACTGGGCTCAGCGAGAAAACGCGATTTCGGCGCTTCTGAGGGCCGAAAACGCGATATCGGCCGATTTGCGATCTGTCAGCAGATTCGGTTTCTGGGCAGTTTACATGTCGAACTGCACGGTAGAAACGATAAAACAGCTCCTCCGTGCAGTTTTCATACCGAGTCACCGTCCACTGGGCTCAGCGAGAAAACGCGATTTCGGCGCTTCTGAGGGCCGAAAACGCGATATCGGCCGATTTTCGATCTGTCAGCAGATTCGGTTTCTGGGCAGTTTACATGTCGAACTGCACGGTAGAAACGATAAAACAGCTCCTCCGTGCAGTTTTCATACCGAGTCACCGTCCACTGGGCTCAGCGAGAAAACGCGATTTCGGCGCTTCTGAGGGCCGAAAACGCGATATCGGCCGATTTGCGATCTGTCAGCAGATTCGGTTTCTGGGCAGTTTACATGTCGAACTGCACGGTAGAAACGATAAAACAGCTCCTCCGTGCAGTTTTCATACCGAGTCACCGTCCACTCGGCTCAGCGAGAAAACGCGATTTCGGCGCTTCTGAGGGCCGAAAACGCGATATCGGCCGATTTTCGATCTGTCAGCAGATTCGGTTTCTGGGCAGTTTACATGTCGAACTGCACGGTAGAAACGATAAAACAGCTCCTCCGTGCAGTTTTCATACCGAGTCACCGTCCACTGGGCTCAGCGAGAAAACGCGATTTCGGCGCTTCTGAGGGCCGAAAACGCGATATCGGCCGATTTGCGATCTGTCAGCAGATTCGGTTTCTGGGCAGTTTACATGTCGAACTGCACGGTAGAAACGATAAAACAGCTCCTCCGTGCAGTTTTCATACCGAGTCACCGTCCACTGGGCTCAGCGAGAAAACGCGATTTCGGCGCTTCTGAGGGCCGAAAACGCGATATCGGCCGATTTTCGATCTGTCAGCAGATTCGGTTTCTGGGCAGTTTACATGTCGAACTGCACGGTAGAAACGATAAAACAGCTCCTCCGTGCAGTTTTCATACCGAGTCACCGTCCACTGGGCTCAGCGAGAAAACGCGATTTCGGCGCTTCTGAGGGCCGAAAACGCGATATCGGCCGATTTGCGATCTGTCAGCAGATTCGGTTTCTGGGCAGTTTACATGTCGAACTGCACGGTAGAAACGATAAAACAGCTCCTCCGTGCAGTTTTCATACCGAGTCACCGTCCACTGGGCTCAGCGAGAAAACGCGATTTCGGCGCTTCTGAGGGCCGAAAACGCGATATCGGCCGATTTGCGATCTGTCAGCAGATTCGGTTTCTGGGCAGTTTACATGTCGAACTGCACGGTAGAAACGATAAAACAGCTCCTCCGTGCAGTTTTCATACCGAGTCACCGTCCACTGGGCTCAGCGAGAAAACGCGATTTCGGCGCTTCTGAGGGCCGAAAACGCGATATCGGCCGATTTGCGATCTGTCAGCAGATTCGGTTTCTGGGCAGTTTACATGTCGAACTGCACGGTAGAAACGATAAAACAGCTCCTCCGTGCAGTTTTCATACCGAGTCACCGTCCACTGGGCTCAGCGAGAAAACGCGATTTCGGCGCTTCTGAGGGCCGAAAACGCGATATCGGCCGATTTGCGATCTGTCAGCAGATTCGGTTTCTGGGCAGTTTACATGTCGAACTGCACGGTAGAAACGATAAAACAGCTCCTCCGTGCAGTTTTCATACCGAGTCACCGTCCACTGGGCTCAGCGAGAAAACGCGATTTCGGCGCTTCTGAGGGCCGAAAACGCGATATCGGCCGATTTTCGATCTGTCAGCAGATTCGGTTTCTGGGCAGTTTACATGTCGAACTGCACGGTAGAAACGATAAAACAGCTCCTCCGTGCAGTTTTCATACCGAGTCACCGTCCACTGGGCTCAGCGAGAAAACGCGATTTCGGCGCTTCTGAGGGCCGAAAACGCGATATCGGCCGATTTGCGATCTGTCAGCAGATTCGGTTTCTGGGCAGTTTACATGTCGAACTGCACGGTAGAAACGATAAAACAGCTCCTCCGTGCAGTTTTCATACCGAGTCACCGTCCACTGGGCTCAGCGAGAAAACGCGATTTCGGCGCTTCTGAGGGCCGAAAACGCGATATCGGCCGATTTGCGATCTGTCAGCAGATTCGGTTTCTGGGCAGTTTACATGTCGAACTGCACGGTAGAAACGATAAAACAGCTCCTCCGTGCAGTTTTCATACCGAGTCACCGTCCACTGGGCTCAGCGAGAAAACGCGATTTCGGCGCTTCTGAGGGCCGAAAACGCGATATCGGCCGATTTTCGATCTGTCAGCAGATTCGGTTTCTGGGCAGTTTACATGTCGAACTGCACGGTAGAAACGATAAAACAGCTCCTCCGTGCAGTTTTCATACCGAGTCACCGTCCACTGGGCTCAGCGAGAAAACGCGATTTCGGCGCTCCTGAGGGCCGAAAACGCGATATCGGCCGATTTGCGATCTGTCAGCAGATTCGGTTTCTGGGCAGTTTACATGTCGAACTGCACGGTAGAAACGATAAAACAGCTCCTCCGTGCAGTTTTCATACCGAGTCACCGTCCACTGGGCTCAGCGAGAAAACGCGATTTCGGCGCTTCTGAGGGCCGAAAACGCGATATCGGCCGATTTTCGATCTGTCAGCAGATTCGGTTTCTGGGCAGTTTACATGTCGAACTGCACGGTAGAAACGATAAAACAGCTCCTCCGTGCAGTTTTCATACCGAGTCACCGTCCACTGGGCTCAGCGAGAAAACGCGATTTCGGCGCTTCTGAGGGCCGAAAACGCGATATCGGCCGATTTGCGATCTGTCAGCAGATTCGGTTTCTGGGCAGTTTACATGTCGAACTGCACGGTAGAAACGATAAAACAGCTCCTCCGTGCAGTTTTCATACCGAGTCACCGTCCACTGGCTCAGCGAGAAAACGCGATTTCGGCGCTTCTGAGGGCCGAAAACGCGATATCGGCCGATTTGCGATCTGTCAGCAGATTCGGTTTCTGGGCAGTTTACATGTCGAACTGCACGGTAGAAACGATAAAACAGCTCCTCCGTGCAGTTTTCATACCGAGTCACCGTCCACTGGGCTCAGCGAGAAAACGCGATTTCGGCGCTTCTGAGGGCCGAAAACGCGATATCGGCCGATTTGCGATCTGTCAGCAGATTCGGTTTCTGGGCAGTTTACATGTCGAACTGCACGGTAGAAACGATAAAACAGCTCCTCCGTGCAGTTTTCATACCGAGTCACCGTCCACTGGGCTCAGCGAGAAAACGCGATTTCGGCGCTTCTGAGGGCCGAAAACGCGATATCGGCCGATTTGCGATCTGTCAGCAGATTCGGTTTCTGGGCAGTTTACATGTCGAACTGCACGGTAGAAACGATAAAACAGCTCCTCCGTGCAGTTTTCATACCGAGTCACCGTCCACTGGGCTCAGCGAGAAAACGCGATTTCGGCGCTTCTGAGGGCCGAAAACGCGATATCGGCCGATTTGCGATCTGTCAGCAGATTCGGTTTCTGGGCAGTTTACATGTCGAACTGCACGGTAGAAACGATAAAACAGCTCCTCCGTGCAGTTTTCATACCGAGTCACCGTCCACTGGGCTCAGCGAGAAAACGCGATTTCGGCGCTTCTGAGGGCCGAAAACGCGATATCGGCCGATTTGCGATCTGTCAGCAGATTCGGTTTCTGGGCAGTTTACATGTCGAACTGCACGGTAGAAACGATAAAACAGCTCCTCCGTGCAGTTTTCATACCGAGTCACCGTCCACTGGGCTCAGCGAGAAAACGCGATTTCGGCGCTTCTGAGGGCCGAAAACGCGATATCGGCCGATTTGCGATCTGTCAGCAGATTCGGTTTCTGGGCAGTTTACATGTCGAACTGCACGGTAGAAACGATAAAACAGCTCCTCCGTGCAGTTTTCATACCGAGTCACCGTCCACTGGGCTCAGCGAGAAAACGCGATTTCGGCGCTTCTGAGGGCCGAAAACGCGATATCGGCCGATTTGCGATCTGTCAGCAGATTCGGTTTCTGGGCAGTTTACATGTCGAACTGCACGGTAGAAACGATAAAACAGCTCCTCCGTGCAGTTTTCATACCGAGTCACCGTCCACTGGGCTCAGCGAGAAAACGCGATTTCGGCGCTTCTGAGGGCCGAAAACGCGATATCGGCCGATTTGCGATCTGTCAGCAGATTCGGTTTCTGGGCAGTTTACATGTCGAACTGCACGGTAGAAACGATAAAACAGCTCCTCCGTGCAGTTTTCATACCGAGTCACCGTCCACTGGGCTCAGCGAGAAAACGCGATTTCGGCGCTTCTGAGGGCCGAAAACGCGATATCGGCCGATTTGCGATCTGTCAGCAGATTCGGTTTCTGGGCAGTTTACATGTCGAACTGCACGGTAGAAACGATAAAACAGCTCCTCCGTGCAGTTTTCATACCGAGTCACCGTCCACTGGGCTCAGCGAGAAAACGCGATTTCGGCGCTTCTGAGGGCCGAAAACGCGATATCGGCCGATTTGCGATCTGTCAGCAGATTCGGTTTCTGGGCAGTTTACATGTCGAACTGCACGGTAGAAACGATAAAACAGCTCCTCCGTGCAGTTTTCATACCGAGTCACCGTCCACTGGGCTCAGCGAGAAAACGCGATTTCGGCGCTTCTGAGGGCCGAAAACGCGATATCGGCCGATTTGCGATCTGTCAGCAGATTCGGTTTCTGGGCAGTTTACATGTCGAACTGCACGGTAGAAACGATAAAACAGCTCCTCCGTGCAGTTTTCATACCGAGTCACCGTCCACTGGGCTCAGCGAGAAAACGCGATTTCGGCGCTTCTGAGGGCCGAAAACGCGATATCGGCCGATTTGCGATCTGTCAGCAGATTCGGTTTCTGGGCAGTTTACATGTCGAACTGCACGGTAGAAACGATAAAACAGCTCCTCCGTGCAGTTTTCATACCGAGTCACCGTCCACTCGGGTCAGCGAGAAAACGCGATTTCGGCGCTTCTGAGGGCCGAAAACGCGATATCGGCCGATTTGCGATCTGTCAGCAGATTCGGTTTCTGGGCAGTTTACATGTCGAACTGCACGGTAGAAACGATAAAACAGCTCCTCCGTGCAGTTTTCATACCGAGTCACCGTCCACTCGGCTCAGCGAGAAAACGCGATTTCGGCGCTTCTGAGGGCCGAAAACGCGATATCGGCCGATTTTCGATCTGTCAGCAGATTCGGTTTCTGGGCAGTTTACATGTCGAACTGCACGGTAGAAACGATAAAACAGCTCCTCCGTGCAGTTTTCATACCGAGTCACCGTCCACTGGGCTCAGCGAGAAAACGCGATTTCGGCGCTTCTGAGGGCCGAAAACGCGATATCGGCCGATTTGCGATCTGTCAGCAGATTCGGTTTCTGGGCAGTTTACATGTCGAACTGCACGGTAGAAACGATAAAACAGCTCCTCCGTGCAGTTTTCATACCGAGTCACCGTCCACTGGGCTCAGCGAGAAAACGCGATTTCGGCGCTTCTGAGGGCCGAAAACGCGATATCGGCCGATTTGCGATCTGTCAGCAGATTCGGTTTCTGGGCAGTTTACATGTCGAACTGCACGGTAGAAACGATAAAACAGCTCCTCCGTGCAGTTTTCATACCGAGTCACCGTCCACTGGGCTCAGCGAGAAAACGCGATTTCGGCGCTTCTGAGGGCCGAAAACGCGATATCGGCCGATTTGCGATCTGTCAGCAGATTCGGTTTCTGGGCAGTTTACATGTCGAACTGCACGGTAGAAACGATAAAACAGCTCCTCCGTGCAGTTTTCATACCGAGTCACCGTCCACTGGGCTCAGCGAGAAAACGCGATTTCGGCGCTTCTGAGGGCCGAAAACGCGATATCGGCCGATTTGCGATCTGTCAGCAGATTCGGTTTCTGGGCAGTTTACATGTCGAACTGCACGGTAGAAACGATAAAACAGCTCCTCCGTGCAGTTTTCATACCGAGTCACCGTCCACTGGGCTCAGCGAGAAAACGCGATTTCGGCGCTTCTGAGGGCCGAAAACGCGATATCGGCCGATTTGCGATCTGTCAGCAGATTCGGTTTCTGGGCAGTTTACATGTCGAACTGCACGGTAGAAACGATAAAACAGCTCCTCCGTGCAGTTTTCATACCGAGTCACCGTCCACTGGGCTCAGCGAGAAAACGCGATTTCGGCGCTTCTGAGGGCCGAAAACGCGATATCGGCCGATTTGCGATCTGTCAGCAGATTCGGTTTCTGGGCAGTTTACATGTCGAACTGCACGGTAGAAACGATAAAACAGCTCCTCCGTGCAGTTTTCATACCGAGTCACCGTCCACTGGGCTCAGCGAGAAAACGCGATTTCGGCGCTTCTGAGGGCCGAAAACGCGATATCGGCCGATTTGCGATCTGTCAGCAGATTCGGTTTCTGGGCAGTTTACATGTCGAACTGCACGGTAGAAACGATAAAACAGCTCCTCCGTGCAGTTTTCATACCGAGTCACCGTCCACTGGGCTCAGCGAGAAAACGCGATTTCGGCGCTTCTGAGGGCCGAAAACGCGATATCGGCCGATTTGCGATCTGTCAGCAGATTCGGTTTCTGGGCAGTTTACATGTCGAACTGCACGGTAGAAACGATAAAACAGCTCCTCCGTGCAGTTTTCATACCGAGTCACCGTCCACTGGGCTCAGCGAGAAAACGCGATTTCGGCGCTTCTGAGGGCCGAAAACGCGATATCGGCCGATTTGCGATCTGTCAGCAGATTCGGTTTCTGGGCAGTTTACATGTCGAACTGCACGGTAGAAACGATAAAACAGCTCCTCCGTGCAGTTTTCATACCGAGTCACCGTCCACTGGGCTCAGCGAGAAAACGCGATTTCGGCGCTTCTGAGGGCCGAAAACGCGATATCGGCCGATTTGCGATCTGTCAGCAGATTCGGTTTCTGGGCAGTTTACATGTCGAACTGCACGGTAGAAACGATAAAACAGCTCCTCCGTGCAGTTTTCATACCGAGTCACCGTCCACTCGGCTCAGCGAGAAAACGCGATTTCGGCGCTTCTGAGGGCCGAAAACGCGATATCGGCCGATTTGCGATCTGTCAGCAGATTCGGTTTCTGGGCAGTTTACATGTCGAACTGCACGGTAGAAACGATAAAACAGCTCCTCCGTGCAGTTTTCATACCGAGTCACCGTCCACTGGGCTCAGCGAGAAAACGCGATTTCGGCGCTTCTGAGGGCCGAAAACGCGATATCGGCCGATTTGCGATCTGTCAGCAGATTCGGTTTCTGGGCAGTTTACATGTCGAACTGCACGGTAGAAACGATAAAACAGCTCCTCCGTGCAGTTTTCATACCGAGTCACCGTCCACTGGGCTCAGCGAGAAAACGCGATTTCGGCGCTTCTGAGGGCCGAAAACGCGATATCGGCCGATTTGCGATCTGTCAGCAGATTCGGTTTCTGGGCAGTTTACATGTCGAACTGCACGGTAGAAACGATAAAACAGCTCCTCCGTGCAGTTTTCATACCGAGTCACCGTCCACTGGCTCAGCGAGAAAACGCGATTTCGGCGCTTCTGAGGGCCGAAAACGCGATATCGGCCGATTTGCGATCTGTCAGCAGATTCGGTTTCTGGGCAGTTTACATGTCGAACTGCACGGTAGAAACGATAAAACAGCTCCTCCGTGCAGTTTTCATACCGAGTCACCGTCCACTGGGCTCAGCGAGAAAACGCGATTTCGGCGCTTCTGAGGGCCGAAAACGCGATATCGGCCGATTTTCGATCTGTCAGCAGATTCGGTTTCTGGGCAGTTTACATGTCGAACTGCACGGTAGAAACGATAAAACAGCTCCTCCGTGCAGTTTTCATACCGAGTCACCGTCCACTGGGCTCAGCGAGAAAACGCGATTTCGGCGCTTCTGAGGGCCGAAAACGCGATATCGGCCGATTTGCGATCTGTCAGCAGATTCGGTTTCTGGGCAGTTTACATGTCGAACTGCACGGTAGAAACGATAAAACAGCTCCTCCGTGCAGTTTTCATACCGAGTCACCGTCCACTCGGCTCAGCGAGAAAACGCGATTTCGGCGCTTCTGAGGGCCGAAAACGCGATATCGGCCGATTTGCGATCTGTCAGCAGATTCGGTTTCTGGGCAGTTTACATGTCGAACTGCACGGTAGAAACGATAAAACAGCTCCTCCGTGCAGTTTTCATACCGAGTCACCGTCCACTCGGCTCAGCGAGAAAACGCGATTTCGGCGCTTCTGAGGGCCGAAAACGCGATATCGGCCGATTTGCGATCTGTCAGCAGATTCGGTTTCTGGGCAGTTTACATGTCGAACTGCACGGTAGAAACGATAAAACAGCTCCTCCGTGCAGTTTTCATACCGAGTCACCGTCCACTGGGCTCAGCGAGAAAACGCGATTTCGGCGCTTCTGAGGGCCGAAAACGCGATATCGGCCGATTTGCGATCTGTCAGCAGATTCGGTTTCTGGGCAGTTTACATGTCGAACTGCACGGTAGAAACGATAAAACAGCTCCTCCGTGCAGTTTTCATACCGAGTCACCGTCCACTGGGCTCAGCGAGAAAACGCGATTTCGGCGCTTCTGAGGGCCGAAAACGCGATATCGGCCGATTTGCGATCTGTCAGCAGATTCGGTTTCTGGGCAGTTTACATGTCGAACTGCACGGTAGAAACGATAAAACAGCTCCTCCGTGCAGTTTTCATACCGAGTCACCGTCCACTGGGCTCAGCGAGAAAACGCGATTTCGGCGCTTCTGAGGGCCGAAAACGCGATATCGGCCGATTTGCGATCTGTCAGCAGATTCGGTTTCTGGGCAGTTTACATGTCGAACTGCACGGTAGAAACGATAAAACAGCTCCTCCGTGCAGTTTTCATACCGAGTCACCGTCCACTGGGCTCAGCGAGAAAACGCGATTTCGGCGCTTCTGAGGGCCGAAAACGCGATATCGGCCGATTTGCGATCTGTCAGCAGATTCGGTTTCTGGGCAGTTTACATGTCGAACTGCACGGTAGAAACGATAAAACAGCTCCTCCGTGCAGTTTTCATACCGAGTCACCGTCCACTGGGCTCAGCGAGAAAACGCGATTTCGGCGCTTCTGAGGGCCGAAAACGCGATATCGGCCGATTTGCGATCTGTCAGCAGATTCGGTTTCTGGGCAGTTTACATGTCGAACTGCACGGTAGAAACGATAAAACAGCTCCTCCGTGCAGTTTTCATACCGAGTCACCGTCCACTGGGCTCAGCGAGAAAACGCGATTTCGGCGCTTCTGAGGGCCGAAAACGCGATATCGGCCGATTTGCGATCTGTCAGCAGATTCGGTTTCTGGGCAGTTTACATGTCGAACTGCACGGTAGAAACGATAAAACAGCTCCTCCGTGCAGTTTTCATACCGAGTCACCGTCCACTCGGGTCAGCGAGAAAACGCGATTTCGGCGCTTCTGAGGGCCGAAAACGCGATATCGGCCGATTTGCGATCTGTCAGCAGATTCGGTTTCTGGGCAGTTTACATGTCGAACTGCACGGTAGAAACGATAAAACAGCTCCTCCGTGCAGTTTTCATACCGAGTCACCGTCCACTGGGCTCAGCGAGAAAACGCGATTTCGGCGCTTCTGAGGGCCGAAAACGCGATATCGGCCGATTTTCGATCTGTCAGCAGATTCGGTTTCTGGGCAGTTTACATGTCGAACTGCACGGTAGAAACGATAAAACAGCTCCTCCGTGCAGTTTTCATACCGAGTCACCGTCCACTGGGCTCAGCGAGAAAACGCGATTTCGGCGCTTCTGAGGGCCGAAAACGCGATATCGGCCGATTTGCGATCTGTCAGCAGATTCGGTTTCTGGGCAGTTTACATGTCGAACTGCACGGTAGAAACGATAAAACAGCTCCTCCGTGCAGTTTTCATACCGAGTCACCGTCCACTGGGCTCAGCGAGAAAACGCGATTTCGGCGCTTCTGAGGGCCGAAAACGCGATATCGGCCGATTTGCGATCTGTCAGCAGATTCGGTTTCTGGGCAGTTTACATGTCGAACTGCACGGTAGAAACGATAAAACAGCTCCTCCGTGCAGTTTTCATACCGAGTCACCGTCCACTGGGCTCAGCGAGAAAACGCGATTTCGGCGCTTCTGAGGGCCGAAAACGCGATATCGGCCGATTTTCGATCTGTCAGCAGATTCGGTTTCTGGGCAGTTTACATGTCGAACTGCACGGTAGAAACGATAAAACAGCTCCTCCGTGCAGTTTTCATACCGAGTCACCGTCCACTGGGCTCAGCGAGAAAACGCGATTTCGGCGCTTCTGAGGGCCGAAAACGCGATATCGGCCGATTTTCGATCTGTCAGCAGATTCGGTTTCTGGGCAGTTTACATGTCGAACTGCACGGTAGAAACGATAAAACAGCTCCTCCGTGCAGTTTTCATACCGAGTCACCGTCCACTGGGCTCAGCGAGAAAACGCGATTTCGGCGCTTCTGAGGGCCGAAAACGCGATATCGGCCGATTTGCGATCTGTCAGCAGATTCGGTTTCTGGGCAGTTTACATGTCGAACTGCACGGTAGAAACGATAAAACAGCTCCTCCGTGCAGTTTTCATACCGAGTCACCGTCCACTGGGCTCAGCGAGAAAACGCGATTTCGGCGCTTCTGAGGGCCGAAAACGCGATATCGGCCGATTTGCGATCTGTCAGCAGATTCGGTTTCTGGGCAGTTTACATGTCGAACTGCACGGTAGAAACGATAAAACAGCTCCTCCGTGCAGTTTTCATACCGAGTCACCGTCCACTGGGCTCAGCGAGAAAACGCGATTTCGGCGCTTCTGAGGGCCGAAAACGCGATATCGGCCGATTTGCGATCTGTCAGCAGATTCGGTTTCTGGGCAGTTTACATGTCGAACTGCACGGTAGAAACGATAAAACAGCTCCTCCGTGCAGTTTTCATACCGAGTCACCGTCCACTGGGCTCAGCGAGAAAACGCGATTTCGGCGCTTCTGAGGGCCGAAAACGCGATATCGGCCGATTTGCGATCTGTCAGCAGATTCGGTTTCTGGGCAGTTTACATGTCGAACTGCACGGTAGAAACGATAAAACAGCTCCTCCGTGCAGTTTTCATACCGAGTCACCGTCCACTGGCTCAGCGAGAAAACGCGATTTCGGCGCTTCTGAGGGCCGAAAACGCGATATCGGCCGATTTGCGATCTGTCAGCAGATTCGGTTTCTGGGCAGTTTACATGTCGAACTGCACGGTAGAAACGATAAAACAGCTCCTCCGTGCAGTTTTCATACCGAGTCACCGTCCACTGGGCTCAGCGAGAAAACGCGATTTCGGCGCTTCTGAGGGCCGAAAACGCGATATCGGCCGATTTGCGATCTGTCAGCAGATTCGGTTTCTGGGCAGTTTACATGTCGAACTGCACGGTAGAAACGATAAAACAGCTCCTCCGTGCAGTTTTCATACCGAGTCACCGTCCACTGGGCTCAGCGAGAAAACGCGATTTCGGCGCTTCTGAGGGCCGAAAACGCGATATCGGCCGATTTGCGATCTGTCAGCAGATTCGGTTTCTGGGCAGTTTACATGTCGAACTGCACGGTAGAAACGATAAAACAGCTCCTCCGTGCAGTTTTCATACCGAGTCACCGTCCACTGGGCTCAGCGAGAAAACGCGATTTCGGCGCTTCTGAGGGCCGAAAACGCGATATCGGCCGATTTGCGATCTGTCAGCAGATTCGGTTTCTGGGCAGTTTACATGTCGAACTGCACGGTAGAAACGATAAAACAGCTCCTCCGTGCAGTTTTCATACCGAGTCACCGTCCACTGGGCTCAGCGAGAAAACGCGATTTCGGCGCTTCTGAGGGCCGAAAACGCGATATCGGCCGATTTGCGATCTGTCAGCAGATTCGGTTTCTGGGCAGTTTACATGTCGAACTGCACGGTAGAAACGATAAAACAGCTCCTCCGTGCAGTTTTCATACCGAGTCACCGTCCACTGGGCTCAGCGAGAAAACGCGATTTCGGCGCTTCTGAGGGCCGAAAACGCGATATCGGCCGATTTGCGATCTGTCAGCAGATTCGGTTTCTGGGCAGTTTACATGTCGAACTGCACGGTAGAAACGATAAAACAGCTCCTCCGTGCAGTTTTCATACCGAGTCACCGTCCACTGGGCTCAGCGAGAAAACGCGATTTCGGCGCTTCTGAGGGCCGAAAACGCGATATCGGCCGATTTGCGATCTGTCAGCAGATTCGGTTTCTGGGCAGTTTACATGTCGAACTGCACGGTAGAAACGATAAAACAGCTCCTCCGTGCAGTTTTCATACCGAGTCACCGTCCACTGGGCTCAGCGAGAAAACGCGATTTCGGCGCTTCTGAGGGCCGAAAACGCGATATCGGCCGATTTGCGATCTGTCAGCAGATTCGGTTTCTGGGCAGTTTACATGTCGAACTGCACGGTAGAAACGATAAAACAGCTCCTCCGTGCAGTTTTCATACCGAGTCACCGTCCACTGGGCTCAGCGAGAAAACGCGATTTCGGCGCTTCTGAGGGCCGAAAACGCGATATCGGCCGATTTGCGATCTGTCAGCAGATTCGGTTTCTGGGCAGTTTACATGTCGAACTGCACGGTAGAAACGATAAAACAGCTCCTCCGTGCAGTTTTCATACCGAGTCACCGTCCACTGGGCTCAGCGAGAAAACGCGATTTCGGCGCTTCTGAGGGCCGAAAACGCGATATCGGCCGATTTGCGATCTGTCAGCAGATTCGGTTTCTGGGCAGTTTACATGTCGAACTGCACGGTAGAAACGATAAAACAGCTCCTCCGTGCAGTTTTCATACCGAGTCACCGTCCACTGGGCTCAGCGAGAAAACGCGATTTCGGCGCTTCTGAGGGCCGAAAACGCGATATCGGCCGATTTGCGATCTGTCAGCAGATTCGGTTTCTGGGCAGTTTACATGTCGAACTGCACGGTAGAAACGATAAAACAGCTCCTCCGTGCAGTTTTCATACCGAGTCACCGTCCACTGGGCTCAGCGAGAAAACGCGATTTCGGCGCTTCTGAGGGCCGAAAACGCGATATCGGCCGATTTGCGATCTGTCAGCAGATTCGGTTTCTGGGCAGTTTACATGTCGAACTGCACGGTAGAAACGATAAAACAGCTCCTCCGTGCAGTTTTCATACCGAGTCACCGTCCACTGGGCTCAGCGAGAAAACGCGATTTCGGCGCTTCTGAGGGCCGAAAACGCGATATCGGCCGATTTGCGATCTGTCAGCAGATTCGGTTTCTGGGCAGTTTACATGTCGAACTGCACGGTAGAAACGATAAAACAGCTCCTCCGTGCAGTTTTCATACCGAGTCACCGTCCACTGGGCTCAGCGAGAAAACGCGATTTCGGCGCTTCTGAGGGCCGAAAACGCGATATCGGCCGATTTGCGATCTGTCAGCAGATTCGGTTTCTGGGCAGTTTACATGTCGAACTGCACGGTAGAAACGATAAAACAGCTCCTCCGTGCAGTTTTCATACCGAGTCACCGTCCACTGGGCTCAGCGAGAAAACGCGATTTCGGCGCTTCTGAGGGCCGAAAACGCGATATCGGCCGATTTGCGATCTGTCAGCAGATTCGGTTTCTGGGCAGTTTACATGTCGAACTGCACGGTAGAAACGATAAAACAGCTCCTCCGTGCAGTTTTCATACCGAGTCACCGTCCACTGGGCTCAGCGAGAAAACGCGATTTCGGCGCTTCTGAGGGCCGAAAACGCGATATCGGCCGATTTGCGATCTGTCAGCAGATTCGGTTTCTGGGCAGTTTACATGTCGAACTGCACGGTAGAAACGATAAAACAGCTCCTCCGTGCAGTTTTCATACCGAGTCACCGTCCACTGGGCTCAGCGAGAAAACGCGATTTCGGCGCTTCTGAGGGCCGAAAACGCGATATCGGCCGATTTGCGATCTGTCAGCAGATTCGGTTTCTGGGCAGTTTACATGTCGAACTGCACGGTAGAAACGATAAAACAGCTCCTCCGTGCAGTTTTCATACCGAGTCACCGTCCACTGGGCTCAGCGAGAAAACGCGATTTCGGCGCTTCTGAGGGCCGAAAACGCGATATCGGCCGATTTGCGATCTGTCAGCAGATTCGGTTTCTGGGCAGTTTACATGTCGAACTGCACGGTAGAAACGATAAAACAGCTCCTCCGTGCAGTTTTCATACCGAGTCACCGTCCACTGGGCTCAGCGAGAAAACGCGATTTCGGCGCTTCTGAGGGCCGAAAACGCGATATCGGCCGATTTGCGATCTGTCAGCAGATTCGGTTTCTGGGCAGTTTACATGTCGAACTGCACGGTAGAAACGATAAAACAGCTCCTCCGTGCAGTTTTCATACCGAGTCACCGTCCACTGGCTCAGCGAGAAAACGCGATTTCGGCGCTTCTGAGGGCCGAAAACGCGATATCGGCCGATTTGCGATCTGTCAGCAGATTCGGTTTCTGGGCAGTTTACATGTCGAACTGCACGGTAGAAACGATAAAACAGCTCCTCCGTGCAGTTTTCATACCGAGTCACCGTCCACTGGGCTCAGCGAGAAAACGCGATTTCGGCGCTTCTGAGGGCCGAAAACGCGATATCGGCCGATTTGCGATCTGTCAGCAGATTCGGTTTCTGGGCAGTTTACATGTCGAACTGCACGGTAGAAACGATAAAACAGCTCCTCCGTGCAGTTTTCATACCGAGTCACCGTCCACTGGGCTCAGCGAGAAAACGCGATTTCGGCGCTTCTGAGGGCCGAAAACGCGATATCGGCCGATTTGCGATCTGTCAGCAGATTCGGTTTCTGGGCAGTTTACATGTCGAACTGCACGGTAGAAACGATAAAACAGCTCCTCCGTGCAGTTTTCATACCGAGTCACCGTCCACTGGCTCAGCGAGAAAACGCGATTTCGGCGCTTCTGAGGGCCGAAAACGCGATATCGGCCGATTTGCGATCTGTCAGCAGATTCGGTTTCTGGGCAGTTTACATGTCGAACTGCACGGTAGAAACGATAAAACAGCTCCTCCGTGCAGTTTTCATACCGAGTCACCGTCCACTGGGCTCAGCGAGAAAACGCGATTTCGGCGCTTCTGAGGGCCGAAAACGCGATATCGGCCGATTTGCGATCTGTCAGCAGATTCGGTTTCTGGGCAGTTTACATGTCGAACTGCACGGTAGAAACGATAAAACAGCTCCTCCGTGCAGTTTTCATACCGAGTCACCGTCCACTGGCTCAGCGAGAAAACGCGATTTCGGCGCTTCTGAGGGCCGAAAACGCGATATCGGCCGATTTGCGATCTGTCAGCAGATTCGGTTTCTGGGCAGTTTACATGTCGAACTGCACGGTAGAAACGATAAAACAGCTCCTCCGTGCAGTTTTCATACCGAGTCACCGTCCACTGGGCTCAGCGAGAAAACGCGATTTCGGCGCTTCTGAGGGCCGAAAACGCGATATCGGCCGATTTGCGATCTGTCAGCAGATTCGGTTTCTGGGCAGTTTACATGTCGAACTGCACGGTAGAAACGATAAAACAGCTCCTCCGTGCAGTTTTCATACCGAGTCACCGTCCACTGGGCTCAGCGAGAAAACGCGATTTCGGCGCTTCTGAGGGCCGAAAACGCGATATCGGCCGATTTGCGATCTGTCAGCAGATTCGGTTTCTGGGCAGTTTACATGTCGAACTGCACGGTAGAAACGATAAAACAGCTCCTCCGTGCAGTTTTCATACCGAGTCACCGTCCACTGGGCTCAGCGAGAAAACGCGATTTCGGCGCTTCTGAGGGCCGAAAACGCGATATCGGCCGATTTGCGATCTGTCAGCAGATTCGGTTTCTGGGCAGTTTACATGTCGAACTGCACGGTAGAAACGATAAAACAGCTCCTCCGTGCAGTTTTCATACCGAGTCACCGTCCACTCGGCTCAGCGAGAAAACGCGATTTCGGCGCTTCTGAGGGCCGAAAACGCGATATCGGCCGATTTTCGATCTGTCAGCAGATTCGGTTTCTGGGCAGTTTACATGTCGAACTGCACGGTAGAAACGATAAAACAGCTCCTCCGTGCAGTTTTCATACCGAGTCACCGTCCACTGGGCTCAGCGAGAAAACGCGATTTCGGCGCTTCTGAGGGCCGAAAACGCGATATCGGCCGATTTGCGATCTGTCAGCAGATTCGGTTTCTGGGCAGTTTACATGTCGAACTGCACGGTAGAAACGATAAAACAGCTCCTCCGTGCAGTTTTCATACCGAGTCACCGTCCACTGGGCTCAGCGAGAAAACGCGATTTCGGCGCTTCTGAGGGCCGAAAACGCGATATCGGCCGATTTGCGATCTGTCAGCAGATTCGGTTTCTGGGCAGTTTACATGTCGAACTGCACGGTAGAAACGATAAAACAGCTCCTCCGTGCAGTTTTCATACCGAGTCACCGTCCACTGGCTCAGCGAGAAAACGCGATTTCGGCGCTTCTGAGGGCCGAAAACGCGATATCGGCCGATTTGCGATCTGTCAGCAGATTCGGTTTCTGGGCAGTTTACATGTCGAACTGCACGGTAGAAACGATAAAACAGCTCCTCCGTGCAGTTTTCATACCGAGTCACCGTCCACTGGGCTCAGCGAGAAAACGCGATTTCGGCGCTTCTGAGGGCCGAAAACGCGATATCGGCCGATTTGCGATCTGTCAGCAGATTCGGTTTCTGGGCAGTTTACATGTCGAACTGCACGGTAGAAACGATAAAACAGCTCCTCCGTGCAGTTTTCATACCGAGTCACCGTCCACTGGGCTCAGCGAGAAAACGCGATTTCGGCGCTTCTGAGGGCCGAAAACGCGATATCGGCCGATTTGCGATCTGTCAGCAGATTCGGTTTCTGGGCAGTTTACGCGAACTGCACGGTAGAAACGATAAAACAGCTCCTCCGTGCAGTTTTCATACCGAGTCACCGTCCACTGGGCTCAGCGAGAAAACGCGATTTCGGCGCTCGAGGGCCGAAAACGCGATATCGGCCGATTTGCGATCTGTCAGCAGATTCGGTTTCTGGGCAGTTTACATGTCGAACTGCACGGTAGAAACGATAAAACAGCTCCTCCGTGCAGTTTTCATACCGAGTCACCGTCCACTGGGCTCAGCGAGAAAACGCGATTTCGGCGCTTCTGAGGGCCGAAAACGCGATATCGGCCGATTTGCGATCTGTCAGCAGATTCGGTTTCTGGGCAGTTTACATGTCGAACTGCACGGTAGAAACGATAAAACAGCTCCTCCGTGCAGTTTTCATACCGAGTCACCGTCCACTGGGCTCAGCGAGAAAACGCGATTTCGGCGCTTCTGAGGGCCGAAAACGCGATATCGGCCGATTTGCGATCTGTCAGCAGATTCGGTTTCTGGGCAGTTTACATGTCGAACTGCACGGTAGAAACGATAAAACAGCTCCTCCGTGCAGTTTTCATACCGAGTCACCGTCCACTGGGCTCAGCGAGAAAACGCGATTTCGGCGCTTCTGAGGGCCGAAAACGCGATATCGGCCGATTTGCGATCTGTCAGCAGATTCGGTTTCTGGGCAGTTTACATGTCGAACTGCACGGTAGAAACGATAAAACAGCTCCTCCGTGCAGTTTTCATACCGAGTCACCGTCCACTGGGCTCAGCGAGAAAACGCGATTTCGGCGCTTCTGAGGGCCGAAAACGCGATATCGGCCGATTTGCGATCTGTCAGCAGATTCGGTTTCTGGGCAGTTTACATGTCGAACTGCACGGTAGAAACGATAAAACAGCTCCTCCGTGCAGTTTTCATACCGAGTCACCGTCCACTGGGCTCAGCGAGAAAACGCGATTTCGGCGCTTCTGAGGGCCGAAAACGCGATATCGGCCGATTTGCGATCTGTCAGCAGATTCGGTTTCTGGGCAGTTTACATGTCGAACTGCACGGTAGAAACGATAAAACAGCTCCTCCGTGCAGTTTTCATACCGAGTCACCGTCCACTGGGCTCAGCGAGAAAACGCGATTTCGGCGCTTCTGAGGGCCGAAAACGCGATATCGGCCGATTTGCGATCTGTCAGCAGATTCGGTTTCTGGGCAGTTTACATGTCGAACTGCACGGTAGAAACGATAAAACAGCTCCTCCGTGCAGTTTTCATACCGAGTCACCGTCCACTGGGCTCAGCGAGAAAACGCGATTTCGGCGCTTCTGAGGGCCGAAAACGCGATATCGGCCGATTTGCGATCTGTCAGCAGATTCGTTTCTGGGCAGTTTACATGTCGAACTGCACGGTAGAAACGATAAAACAGCTCCTCCGTGCAGTTTTCATACCGAGTCACCGTCCACTGGGCTCAGCGAGAAAACGCGATTTCGGCGCTTCTGAGGGCCGAAAACGCGATATCGGCCGATTTGCGATCTGTCAGCAGATTCGGTTTCTGGGCAGTTTACATGTCGAACTGCACGGTAGAAACGATAAAACAGCTCCTCCGTGCAGTTTTCATACCGAGTCACCGTCCACTGGGCTCAGCGAGAAAACGCGATTTCGGCGCTTCTGAGGGCCGAAAACGCGATATCGGCCGATTTGCGATCTGTCAGCAGATTCGGTTTCTGGGCAGTTTACATGTCGAACTGCACGGTAGAAACGATAAAACAGCTCCTCCGTGCAGTTTTCATACCGAGTCACCGTCCACTGGGCTCAGCGAGAAAACGCGATTTCGGCGCTTCTGAGGGCCGAAAACGCGATATCGGCCGATTTGCGATCTGTCAGCAGATTCGGTTTCTGGGCAGTTTACATGTCGAACTGCACGGTAGAAACGATAAAACAGCTCCTCCGTGCAGTTTTCATACCGAGTCACCGTCCACTGGGCTCAGCGAGAAAACGCGATTTCGGCGCTTCTGAGGGCCGAAAACGCGATATCGGCCGATTTGCGATCTGTCAGCAGATTCGGTTTCTGGGCAGTTTACATGTCGAACTGCACGGTAGAAACGATAAAACAGCTCCTCCGTGCAGTTTTCATACCGAGTCACCGTCCACTGGGCTCAGCGAGAAAACGCGATTTCGGCGCTTCTGAGGGCCGAAAACGCGATATCGGCCGATTTGCGATCTGTCAGCAGATTCGGTTTCTGGGCAGTTTACATGTCGAACTGCACGGTAGAAACGATAAAACAGCTCCTCCGTGCAGTTTTCATACCGAGTCACCGTCCACTGGGCTCAGCGAGAAAACGCGATTTCGGCGCTTCTGAGGGCCGAAAACGCGATATCGGCCGATTTGCGATCTGTCAGCAGATTCGGTTTCTGGGCAGTTTACATGTCGAACTGCACGGTAGAAACGATAAAACAGCTCCTCCGTGCAGTTTTCATACCGAGTCACCGTCCACTGGGCTCAGCGAGAAAACGCGATTTCGGCGCTTCTGAGGGCCGAAAACGCGATATCGGCCGATTTGCGATCTGTCAGCAGATTCGGTTTCTGGGCAGTTTACATGTCGAACTGCACGGTAGAAACGATAAAACAGCTCCTCCGTGCAGTTTTCATACCGAGTCACCGTCCACTGGGCTCAGCGAGAAAACGCGATTTCGGCGCTTCTGAGGGCCGAAAACGCGATATCGGCCGATTTGCGATCTGTCAGCAGATTCGGTTTCTGGGCAGTTTACATGTCGAACTGCACGGTAGAAACGATAAAACAGCTCCTCCGTGCAGTTTTCATACCGAGTCACCGTCCACTGGGCTCAGCGAGAAAACGCGATTTCGGCGCTTCTGAGGGCCGAAAACGCGATATCGGCCGATTTGCGATCTGTCAGCAGATTCGGTTTCTGGGCAGTTTACATGTCGAACTGCACGGTAGAAACGATAAAACAGCTCCTCCGTGCAGTTTTCATACCGAGTCACCGTCCACTGGGCTCAGCGAGAAAACGCGATTTCGGCGCTTCTGAGGGCCGAAAACGCGATATCGGCCGATTTGCGATCTGTCAGCAGATTCGGTTTCTGGGCAGTTTACATGTCGAACTGCACGGTAGAAACGATAAAACAGCTCCTCCGTGCAGTTTTCATACCGAGTCACCGTCCACTGGGCTCAGCGAGAAAACGCGATTTCGGCGCTTCTGAGGGCCGAAAACGCGATATCGGCCGATTTGCGATCTGTCAGCAGATTCGGTTTCTGGGCAGTTTACATGTCGAACTGCACGGTAGAAACGATAAAACAGCTCCTCCGTGCAGTTTTCATACCGAGTCACCGTCCACTGGGCTCAGCGAGAAAACGCGATTTCGGCGCTTCTGAGGGCCGAAAACGCGATATCGGCCGATTTGCGATCTGTCAGCAGATTCGGTTTCTGGGCAGTTTACATGTCGAACTGCACGGTAGAAACGATAAAACAGCTCCTCCGTGCAGTTTTCATACCGAGTCACCGTCCACTGGGCTCAGCGAGAAAACGCGATTTCGGCGCTTCTGAGGGCCGAAAACGCGATATCGGCCGATTTGCGATCTGTCAGCAGATTCGGTTTCTGGGCAGTTTACATGTCGAACTGCACGGTAGAAACGATAAAACAGCTCCTCCGTGCAGTTTTCATACCGAGTCACCGTCCACTGGGCTCAGCGAGAAAACGCGATTTCGGCGCTTCTGAGGGCCGAAAACGCGATATCGGCCGATTTGCGATCTGTCAGCAGATTCGGTTTCTGGGCAGTTTACATGTCGAACTGCACGGTAGAAACGATAAAACAGCTCCTCCGTGCAGTTTTCATACCGAGTCACCGTCCACTGGGCTCAGCGAGAAAACGCGATTTCGGCGCTTCTGAGGGCCGAAAACGCGATATCGGCCGATTTGCGATCTGTCAGCAGATTCGGTTTCTGGGCAGTTTACATGTCGAACTGCACGGTAGAAACGATAAAACAGCTCCTCCGTGCAGTTTTCATACCGAGTCACCGTCCACTGGGCTCAGCGAGAAAACGCGATTTCGGCGCTTCTGAGGGCCGAAAACGCGATATCGGCCGATTTGCGATCTGTCAGCAGATTCGGTTTCTGGGCAGTTTACATGTCGAACTGCACGGTAGAAACGATAAAACAGCTCCTCCGTGCAGTTTTCATACCGAGTCACCGTCCACTGGGCTCAGCGAGAAAACGCGATTTCGGCGCTTCTGAGGGCCGAAAACGCGATATCGGCCGATTTGCGATCTGTCAGCAGATTCGGTTTCTGGGCAGTTTACATGTCGAACTGCACGGTAGAAACGATAAAACAGCTCCTCCGTGCAGTTTTCATACCGAGTCACCGTCCACTGGGCTCAGCGAGAAAACGCGATTTCGGCGCTTCTGAGGGCCGAAAACGCGATATCGGCCGATTTGCGATCTGTCAGCAGATTCGGTTTCTGGGCAGTTTACATGTCGAACTGCACGGTAGAAACGATAAAACAGCTCCTCCGTGCAGTTTTCATACCGAGTCACCGTCCACTGGGCTCAGCGAGAAAACGCGATTTCGGCGCTTCTGAGGGCCGAAAACGCGATATCGGCCGATTTGCGATCTGTCAGCAGATTCGGTTTCTGGGCAGTTTACATGTCGAACTGCACGGTAGAAACGATAAAACAGCTCCTCCGTGCAGTTTTCATACCGAGTCACCGTCCACTGGGCTCAGCGAGAAAACGCGATTTCGGCGCTTCTGAGGGCCGAAAACGCGATATCGGCCGATTTGCGATCTGTCAGCAGATTCGGTTTCTGGGCAGTTTACATGTCGAACTGCACGGTAGAAACGATAAAACAGCTCCTCCGTGCAGTTTTCATACCGAGTCACCGTCCACTGGGCTCAGCGAGAAAACGCGATTTCGGCGCTTCTGAGGGCCGAAAACGCGATATCGGCCGATTTGCGATCTGTCAGCAGATTCGGTTTCTGGGCAGTTTACATGTCGAACTGCACGGTAGAAACGATAAAACAGCTCCTCCGTGCAGTTTTCATACCGAGTCACCGTCCACTGGGCTCAGCGAGAAAACGCGATTTCGGCGCTTCTGAGGGCCGAAAACGCGATATCGGCCGATTTGCGATCTGTCAGCAGATTCGGTTTCTGGGCAGTTTACATGTCGAACTGCACGGTAGAAACGATAAAACAGCTCCTCCGTGCAGTTTTCATACCGAGTCACCGTCCACTGGGCTCAGCGAGAAAACGCGATTTCGGCGCTTCTGAGGGCCGAAAACGCGATATCGGCCGATTTGCGATCTGTCAGCAGATTCGGTTTCTGGGCAGTTTACATGTCGAACTGCACGGTAGAAACGATAAAACAGCTCCTCCGTGCAGTTTTCATACCGAGTCACCGTCCACTGGGCTCAGCGAGAAAACGCGATTTCGGCGCTTCTGAGGGCCGAAAACGCGATATCGGCCGATTTGCGATCTGTCAGCAGATTCGGTTTCTGGGCAGTTTACATGTCGAACTGCACGGTAGAAACGATAAAACAGCTCCTCCGTGCAGTTTTCATACCGAGTCACCGTCCACTGGGCTCAGCGAGAAAACGCGATTTCGGCGCTTCTGAGGGCCGAAAACGCGATATCGGCCGATTTGCGATCTGTCAGCAGATTCGGTTTCTGGGCAGTTTACATGTCGAACTGCACGGTAGAAACGATAAAACAGCTCCTCCGTGCAGTTTTCATACCGAGTCACCGTCCACTGGGCTCAGCGAGAAAACGCGATTTCGGCGCTTCTGAGGGCCGAAAACGCGATATCGGCCGATTTGCGATCTGTCAGCAGATTCGGTTTCTGGGCAGTTTACATGTCGAACTGCACGGTAGAAACGATAAAACAGCTCCTCCGTGCAGTTTTCATACCGAGTCACCGTCCACTGGGCTCAGCGAGAAAACGCGATTTCGGCGCTTCTGAGGGCCGAAAACGCGATATCGGCCGATTTGCGATCTGTCAGCAGATTCGGTTTCTGGGCAGTTTACATGTCGAACTGCACGGTAGAAACGATAAAACAGCTCCTCCGTGCAGTTTTCATACCGAGTCACCGTCCACTGGGCTCAGCGAGAAAACGCGATTTCGGCGCTTCTGAGGGCCGAAAACGCGATATCGGCCGATTTGCGATCTGTCAGCAGATTCGGTTTCTGGGCAGTTTACATGTCGAACTGCACGGTAGAAACGATAAAACAGCTCCTCCGTGCAGTTTTCATACCGAGTCACCGTCCACTGGGCTCAGCGAGAAAACGCGATTTCGGCGCTTCTGAGGGCCGAAAACGCGATATCGGCCGATTTGCGATCTGTCAGCAGATTCGGTTTCTGGGCAGTTTACATGTCGAACTGCACGGTAGAAACGATAAAACAGCTCCTCCGTGCAGTTTTCATACCGAGTCACCGTCCACTGGGCTCAGCGAGAAAACGCGATTTCGGCGCTTCTGAGGGCCGAAAACGCGATATCGGCCGATTTGCGATCTGTCAGCAGATTCGGTTTCTGGGCAGTTTACATGTCGAACTGCACGGTAGAAACGATAAAACAGCTCCTCCGTGCAGTTTTCATACCGAGTCACCGTCCACTGGGCTCAGCGAGAAAACGCGATTTCGGCGCTTCTGAGGGCCGAAAACGCGATATCGGCCGATTTGCGATCTGTCAGCAGATTCGGTTTCTGGGCAGTTTACATGTCGAACTGCACGGTAGAAACGATAAAACAGCTCCTCCGTGCAGTTTTCATACCGAGTCACCGTCCACTGGGCTCAGCGAGAAAACGCGATTTCGGCGCTTCTGAGGGCCGAAAACGCGATATCGGCCGATTTGCGATCTGTCAGCAGATTCGGTTTCTGGGCAGTTTACATGTCGAACTGCACGGTAGAAACGATAAAACAGCTCCTCCGTGCAGTTTTCATACCGAGTCACCGTCCACTGGGCTCAGCGAGAAAACGCGATTTCGGCGCTTCTGAGGGCCGAAAACGCGATATCGGCCGATTTGCGATCTGTCAGCAGATTCGGTTTCTGGGCAGTTTACATGTCGAACTGCACGGTAGAAACGATAAAACAGCTCCTCCGTGCAGTTTTCATACCGAGTCACCGTCCACTGGGCTCAGCGAGAAAACGCGATTTCGGCGCTTCTGAGGGCCGAAAACGCGATATCGGCCGATTTGCGATCTGTCAGCAGATTCGGTTTCTGGGCAGTTTACATGTCGAACTGCACGGTAGAAACGATAAAACAGCTCCTCCGTGCAGTTTTCATACCGAGTCACCGTCCACTGGGCTCAGCGAGAAAACGCGATTTCGGCGCTTCTGAGGGCCGAAAACGCGATATCGGCCGATTTGCGATCTGTCAGCAGATTCGGTTTCTGGGCAGTTTACATGTCGAACTGCACGGTAGAAACGATAAAACAGCTCCTCCGTGCAGTTTTCATACCGAGTCACCGTCCACTGGGCTCAGCGAGAAAACGCGATTTCGGCGCTTCTGAGGGCCGAAAACGCGATATCGGCCGATTTGCGATCTGTCAGCAGATTCGGTTTCTGGGCAGTTTACATGTCGAACTGCACGGTAGAAACGATAAAACAGCTCCTCCGTGCAGTTTTCATACCGAGTCACCGTCCACTGGGCTCAGCGAGAAAACGCGATTTCGGCGCTTCTGAGGGCCGAAAACGCGATATCGGCCGATTTGCGATCTGTCAGCAGATTCGGTTTCTGGGCAGTTTACATGTCGAACTGCACGGTAGAAACGATAAAACAGCTCCTCCGTGCAGTTTTCATACCGAGTCACCGTCCACTGGGCTCAGCGAGAAAACGCGATTTCGGCGCTTCTGAGGGCCGAAAACGCGATATCGGCCGATTTGCGATCTGTCAGCAGATTCGGTTTCTGGGCAGTTTACATGTCGAACTGCACGGTAGAAACGATAAAACAGCTCCTCCGTGCAGTTTTCATACCGAGTCACCGTCCACTGGGCTCAGCGAGAAAACGCGATTTCGGCGCTTCTGAGGGCCGAAAACGCGATATCGGCCGATTTGCGATCTGTCAGCAGATTCGGTTTCTGGGCAGTTTACATGTCGAACTGCACGGTAGAAACGATAAAACAGCTCCTCCGTGCAGTTTTCATACCGAGTCACCGTCCACTGGGCTCAGCGAGAAAACGCGATTTCGGCGCTTCTGAGGGCCGAAAACGCGATATCGGCCGATTTGCGATCTGTCAGCAGATTCGGTTTCTGGGCAGTTTACATGTCGAACTGCACGGTAGAAACGATAAAACAGCTCCTCCGTGCAGTTTTCATACCGAGTCACCGTCCACTGGGCTCAGCGAGAAAACGCGATTTCGGCGCTTCTGAGGGCCGAAAACGCGATATCGGCCGATTTGCGATCTGTCAGCAGATTCGGTTTCTGGGCAGTTTACATGTCGAACTGCACGGTAGAAACGATAAAACAGCTCCTCCGTGCAGTTTTCATACCGAGTCACCGTCCACTGGGCTCAGCGAGAAAACGCGATTTCGGCGCTTCTGAGGGCCGAAAACGCGATATCGGCCGATTTGCGATCTGTCAGCAGATTCGGTTTCTGGGCAGTTTACATGTCGAACTGCACGGTAGAAACGATAAAACAGCTCCTCCGTGCAGTTTTCATACCGAGTCACCGTCCACTGGGCTCAGCGAGAAAACGCGATTTCGGCGCTTCTGAGGGCCGAAAACGCGATATCGGCCGATTTGCGATCTGTCAGCAGATTCGGTTTCTGGGCAGTTTACATGTCGAACTGCACGGTAGAAACGATAAAACAGCTCCTCCGTGCAGTTTTCATACCGAGTCACCGTCCACTGGGCTCAGCGAGATAACGCGATTTCGGCTTCTGAGGGCCGAAAACGCGATATCGGCCGATTTGCGATCTGTCAGCAGATTCGGTTTCTGGGCAGTTTACATGTCGAACTGCACGGTAGAAACGATAAAACAGCTCCTCCGTGCAGTTTTCATACCGAGTCACCGTCCACTGGGCTCAGCGAGAAAACGCGATTTCGGCGCTTCTGAGGGCCGAAAACGCGATATCGGCCGATTTGCGATCTGTCAGCAGATTCGGTTTCTGGGCAGTTTACATGTCGAACTGCACGGTAGAAACGATAAAACAGCTCCTCCGTGCAGTTTTCATACCGAGTCACCGTCCACTGGGCTCAGCGAGAAAACGCGATTTCGGCGCTTCTGAGGGCCGAAAACGCGATATCGGCCGATTTGCGATCTGTCAGCAGATTCGGTTTCTGGGCAGTTTACATGTCGAACTGCACGGTAGAAACGATAAAACAGCTCCTCCGTGCAGTTTTCATACCGAGTCACCGTCCACTGGGCTCAGCGAGAAAACGCGATTTCGGCGCTTCTGAGGGCCGAAAACGCGATATCGGCCGATTTGCGATCTGTCAGCAGATTCGGTTTCTGGGCAGTTTACATGTCGAACTGCACGGTAGAAACGATAAAACAGCTCCTCCGTGCAGTTTTCATACCGAGTCACCGTCCACTGGGCTCAGCGAGAAAACGCGATTTCGGCGCTTCTGAGGGCCGAAAACGCGATATCGGCCGATTTGCGATCTGTCAGCAGATTCGGTTTCTGGGCAGTTTACATGTCGAACTGCACGGTAGAAACGATAAAACAGCTCCTCCGTGCAGTTTTCATACCGAGTCACCGTCCACTGGGCTCAGCGAGAAAACGCGATTTCGGCGCTTCTGAGGGCCGAAAACGCGATATCGGCCGATTTGCGATCTGTCAGCAGATTCGGTTTCTGGGCAGTTTACATGTCGAACTGCACGGTAGAAACGATAAAACAGCTCCTCCGTGCAGTTTTCATACCGAGTCACCGTCCACTGGGCTCAGCGAGAAAACGCGATTTCGGCGCTTCTGAGGGCCGAAAACGCGATATCGGCCGATTTGCGATCTGTCAGCAGATTCGGTTTCTGGGCAGTTTACATGTCGAACTGCACGGTAGAAACGATAAAACAGCTCCTCCGTGCAGTTTTCATACCGAGTCACCGTCCACTGGGCTCAGCGAGAAAACGCGATTTCGGCGCTTCTGAGGGCCGAAAACGCGATATCGGCCGATTTGCGATCTGTCAGCAGATTCGGTTTCTGGGCAGTTTACATGTCGAACTGCACGGTAGAAACGATAAAACAGCTCCTCCGTGCAGTTTTCATACCGAGTCACCGTCCACTGGGCTCAGCGAGAAAACGCGATTTCGGCGCTTCTGAGGGCCGAAAACGCGATATCGGCCGATTTGCGATCTGTCAGCAGATTCGGTTTCTGGGCAGTTTACATGTCGAACTGCACGGTAGAAACGATAAAACAGCTCCTCCGTGCAGTTTTCATACCGAGTCACCGTCCACTGGGCTCAGCGAGAAAACGCGATTTCGGCGCTTCTGAGGGCCGAAAACGCGATATCGGCCGATTTGCGATCTGTCAGCAGATTCGGTTTCTGGGCAGTTTACATGTCGAACTGCACGGTAGAAACGATAAAACAGCTCCTCCGTGCAGTTTTCATACCGAGTCACCGTCCACTGGGCTCAGCGAGAAAACGCGATTTCGGCGCTTCTGAGGGCCGAAAACGCGATATCGGCCGATTTGCGATCTGTCAGCAGATTCGGTTTCTGGGCAGTTTACATGTCGAACTGCACGGTAGAAACGATAAAACAGCTCCTCCGTGCAGTTTTCATACCGAGTCACCGTCCACTGGGCTCAGCGAGAAAACGCGATTTCGGCGCTTCTGAGGGCCGAAAACGCGATATCGGCCGATTTGCGATCTGTCAGCAGATTCGGTTTCTGGGCAGTTTACATGTCGAACTGCACGGTAGAAACGATAAAACAGCTCCTCCGTGCAGTTTTCATACCGAGTCACCGTCCACTGGGCTCAGCGAGAAAACGCGATTTCGGCGCTTCTGAGGGCCGAAAACGCGATATCGGCCGATTTGCGATCTGTCAGCAGATTCGGTTTCTGGGCAGTTTACATGTCGAACTGCACGGTAGAAACGATAAAACAGCTCCTCCGTGCAGTTTTCATACCGAGTCACCGTCCACTGGGCTCAGCGAGAAAACGCGATTTCGGCGCTTCTGAGGGCCGAAAACGCGATATCGGCCGATTTGCGATCTGTCAGCAGATTCGGTTTCTGGGCAGTTTACATGTCGAACTGCACGGTAGAAACGATAAAACAGCTCCTCCGTGCAGTTTTCATACCGAGTCACCGTCCACTGGGCTCAGCGAGAAAACGCGATTTCGGCGCTTCTGAGGGCCGAAAACGCGATATCGGCCGATTTGCGATCTGTCAGCAGATTCGGTTTCTGGGCAGTTTACATGTCGAACTGCACGGTAGAAACGATAAAACAGCTCCTCCGTGCAGTTTTCATACCGAGTCACCGTCCACTGGGCTCAGCGAGAAAACGCGATTTCGGCGCTTCTGAGGGCCGAAAACGCGATATCGGCCGATTTGCGATCTGTCAGCAGATTCGGTTTCTGGGCAGTTTACATGTCGAACTGCACGGTAGAAACGATAAAACAGCTCCTCCGTGCAGTTTTCATACCGAGTCACCGTCCACTGGGCTCAGCGAGAAAACGCGATTTCGGCGCTTCTGAGGGCCGAAAACGCGATATCGGCCGATTTGCGATCTGTCAGCAGATTCGGTTTCTGGGCAGTTTACATGTCGAACTGCACGGTAGAAACGATAAAACAGCTCCTCCGTGCAGTTTTCATACCGAGTCACCGTCCACTCGGCTCAGCGAGAAAACGCGATTTCGGCGCTTCTGAGGGCCGAAAACGCGATATCGGCCGATTTTCGATCTGTCAGCAGATTCGGTTTCTGGGCAGTTTACATGTCGAACTGCACGGTAGAAACGATAAAACAGCTCCTCCGTGCAGTTTTCATACCGAGTCACCGTCCACTGGGCTCAGCGAGAAAACGCGATTTCGGCGCTTCTGAGGGCCGAAAACGCGATATCGGCCGATTTGCGATCTGTCAGCAGATTCGGTTTCTGGGCAGTTTACATGTCGAACTGCACGGTAGAAACGATAAAACAGCTCCTCCGTGCAGTTTTCATACCGAGTCACCGTCCACTGGGCTCAGCGAGAAAACGCGATTTCGGCGCTTCTGAGGGCCGAAAACGCGATATCGGCCGATTTGCGATCTGTCAGCAGATTCGGTTTCTGGGCAGTTTACATGTCGAACTGCACGGTAGAAACGATAAAACAGCTCCTCCGTGCAGTTTTCATACCGAGTCACCGTCCACATGGCTCAGCGAGAAAACGCGATTTCGGCGCTTCTGAGGGCCGAAAACGCGATATCGGCCGATTTGCGATCTGTCAGCAGATTCGGTTTCTGGGCAGTTTACATGTCGAACTGCACGGTAGAAACGATAAAACAGCTCCTCCGTGCAGTTTTCATACCGAGTCACCGTCCACTGGGCTCAGCGAGAAAACGCGATTTCGGCGCTTCTGAGGGCCGAAAACGCGATATCGGCCGATTTGCGATCTGTCAGCAGATTCGGTTTCTGGGCAGTTTACATGTCGAACTGCACGGTAGAAACGATAAAACAGCTCCTCCGTGCAG
Organism: Cryptocheilus praepositus; assembly: GCA_033815515.1. Lineage (NCBI taxonomy): Eukaryota > Metazoa > Arthropoda > Insecta > Hymenoptera > Pompilidae > Cryptocheilus > Cryptocheilus praepositus. Next base: position 496,841 of record JAWWQZ010000268.1, on the reverse strand, counting down.
TTTTCATACCGAGTCACCGTCCACTGGGCTCAGCGAGAAAACGCGATTTCGGCGCTTCTGAGGGCCGAAAACGCGATATCGGCCGATTTGCGATCTGTCAGCAGATTCGGTTTCTGGGCAGTTTACATGTCGAACTGCACGGTAGAAACGATAAAACAGCTCCTCCGTGCAGTTTTCATACCGAGTCACCGTCCACTGGGCTCAGCGAGAAAACGCGATTTCGGCGCTTCTGAGGGCCGAAAACGCGATATCGGCCGATTTGCGATCTGTCAGCAGATTCGGTTTCTGGGCAGTTTACATGTCGAACTGCACGGTAGAAACGATAAAACAGCTCCTCCGTGCAGTTTTCATACCGAGTCACCGTCCACTGGGCTCAGCGAGAAAACGCGATTTCGGCGCTTCTGAGGGCCGAAAACGCGATATCGGCCGATTTGCGATCTGTCAGCAGATTCGGTTTCTGGGCAGTTTACATGTCGAACTGCACGGTAGAAACGATAAAACAGCTCCTCCGTGCAGTTTTCATACCGAGTCACCGTCCACTGGGCTCAGCGAGAAAACGCGATTTCGGCGCTTCTGAGGGCCGAAAACGCGATATCGGCCGATTTGCGATCTGTCAGCAGATTCGGTTTCTGGGCAGTTTACATGTCGAACTGCACGGTAGAAACGATAAAACAGCTCCTCCGTGCAGTTTTCATACCGAGTCACCGTCCACTGGGCTCAGCGAGAAAACGCGATTTCGGCGCTTCTGAGGGCCGAAAACGCGATATCGGCCGATTTGCGATCTGTCAGCAGATTCGGTTTCTGGGCAGTTTACATGTCGAACTGCACGGTAGAAACGATAAAACAGCTCCTCCGTGCAGTTTTCATACCGAGTCACCGTCCACTGGGCTCAGCGAGAAAACGCGATTTCGGCGCTTCTGAGGGCCGAAAACGCGATATCGGCCGATTTGCGATCTGTCAGCAGATTCGGTTTCTGGGCAGTTTACATGTCGAACTGCACGGTAGAAACGATAAAACAGCTCCTCCGTGCAGTTTTCATACCGAGTCACCGTCCACTGGGCTCAGCGAGAAAACGCGATTTCGGCGCTTCTGAGGGCCGAAAACGCGATATCGGCCGATTTGCGATCTGTCAGCAGATTCGGTTTCTGGGCAGTTTACATGTCGAACTGCACGGTAGAAACGATAAAACAGCTCCTCCGTGCAGTTTTCATACCGAGTCACCGTCCACTGGGCTCAGCGAGAAAACGCGATTTCGGCGCTTCTGAGGGCCGAAAACGCGATATCGGCCGATTTGCGATCTGTCAGCAGATTCGGTTTCTGGGCAGTTTACATGTCGAACTGCACGGTAGAAACGATAAAACAGCTCCTCCGTGCAGTTTTCATACCGAGTCACCGTCCACTGGGCTCAGCGAGAAAACGCGATTTCGGCGCTTCTGAGGGCCGAAAACGCGATATCGGCCGATTTGCGATCTGTCAGCAGATTCGGTTTCTGGGCAGTTTACATGTCGAACTGCACGGTAGAAACGATAAAACAGCTCCTCCGTGCAGTTTTCATACCGAGTCACCGTCCACTGGGCTCAGCGAGAAAACGCGATTTCGGCGCTTCTGAGGGCCGAAAACGCGATATCGGCCGATTTGCGATCTGTCAGCAGATTCGGTTTCTGGGCAGTTTACATGTCGAACTGCACGGTAGAAACGATAAAACAGCTCCTCCGTGCAGTTTTCATACCGAGTCACCGTCCACTGGGCTCAGCGAGAAAACGCGATTTCGGCGCTTCTGAGGGCCGAAAACGCGATATCGGCCGATTTGCGATCTGTCAGCAGATTCGGTTTCTGGGCAGTTTACATGTCGAACTGCACGGTAGAAACGATAAAACAGCTCCTCCGTGCAGTTTTCATACCGAGTCACCGTCCACTGGGCTCAGCGAGAAAACGCGATTTCGGCGCTTCTGAGGGCCGAAAACGCGATATCGGCCGATTTGCGATCTGTCAGCAGATTCGGTTTCTGGGCAGTTTACATGTCGAACTGCACGGTAGAAACGATAAAACAGCTCCTCCGTGCAGTTTTCATACCGAGTCACCGTCCACTGGGCTCAGCGAGAAAACGCGATTTCGGCGCTTCTGAGGGCCGAAAACGCGATATCGGCCGATTTGCGATCTGTCAGCAGATTCGGTTTCTGGGCAGTTTACATGTCGAACTGCACGGTAGAAACGATAAAACAGCTCCTCCGTGCAGTTTTCATACCGAGTCACCGTCCACTGGGCTCAGCGAGAAAACGCGATTTCGGCGCTTCTGAGGGCCGAAAACGCGATATCGGCCGATTTGCGATCTGTCAGCAGATTCGGTTTCTGGGCAGTTTACATGTCGAACTGCACGGTAGAAACGATAAAACAGCTCCTCCGTGCAGTTTTCATACCGAGTCACCGTCCACTGGGCTCAGCGAGAAAACGCGATTTCGGCGCTTCTGAGGGCCGAAAACGCGATATCGGCCGATTTGCGATCTGTCAGCAGATTCGGTTTCTGGGCAGTTTACATGTCGAACTGCACGGTAGAAACGATAAAACAGCTCCTCCGTGCAGTTTTCATACCGAGTCACCGTCCACTGGGCTCAGCGAGAAAACGCGATTTCGGCGCTTCTGAGGGCCGAAAACGCGATATCGGCCGATTTGCGATCTGTCAGCAGATTCGGTTTCTGGGCAGTTTACATGTCGAACTGCACGGTAGAAACGATAAAACAGCTCCTCCGTGCAGTTTTCATACCGAGTCACCGTCCACTGGGCTCAGCGAGAAAACGCGATTTCGGCGCTTCTGAGGGCCGAAAACGCGATATCGGCCGATTTGCGATCTGTCAGCAGATTCGGTTTCTGGGCAGTTTACATGTCGAACTGCACGGTAGAAACGATAAAACAGCTCCTCCGTGCAGTTTTCATACCGAGTCACCGTCCACTGGGCTCAGCGAGAAAACGCGATTTCGGCGCTTCTGAGGGCCGAAAACGCGATATCGGCCGATTTGCGATCTGTCAGCAGATTCGGTTTCTGGGCAGTTTACATGTCGAACTGCACGGTAGAAACGATAAAACAGCTCCTCCGTGCAGTTTTCATACCGAGTCACCGTCCACTGGGCTCAGCGAGAAAACGCGATTTCGGCGCTTCTGAGGGCCGAAAACGCGATATCGGCCGATTTGCGATCTGTCAGCAGATTCGGTTTCTGGGCAGTTTACATGTCGAACTGCACGGTAGAAACGATAAAACAGCTCCTCCGTGCAGTTTTCATACCGAGTCACCGTCCACTGGGCTCAGCGAGAAAACGCGATTTCGGCGCTTCTGAGGGCCGAAAACGCGATATCGGCCGATTTGCGATCTGTCAGCAGATTCGGTTTCTGGGCAGTTTACATGTCGAACTGCACGGTAGAAACGATAAAACAGCTCCTCCGTGCAGTTTTCATACCGAGTCACCGTCCACTGGGCTCAGCGAGAAAACGCGATTTCGGCGCTTCTGAGGGCCGAAAACGCGATATCGGCCGATTTGCGATCTGTCAGCAGATTCGGTTTCTGGGCAGTTTACATGTCGAACTGCACGGTAGAAACGATAAAACAGCTCCTCCGTGCAGTTTTCATACCGAGTCACCGTCCACTGGGCTCAGCGAGAAAACGCGATTTCGGCGCTTCTGAGGGCCGAAAACGCGATATCGGCCGATTTGCGATCTGTCAGCAGATTCGGTTTCTGGGCAGTTTACATGTCGAACTGCACGGTAGAAACGATAAAACAGCTCCTCCGTGCAGTTTTCATACCGAGTCACCGTCCACTGGGCTCAGCGAGAAAACGCGATTTCGGCGCTTCTGAGGGCCGAAAACGCGATATCGGCCGATTTTCGATCTGTCAGCAGATTCGGTTTCTGGGCAGTTTACATGTCGAACTGCACGGTAGAAACGATAAAACAGCTCCTCCGTGCAGTCTTCATTTTGCGATCTGTCAGCAGATTCGGTTTCTGGGCAGTTTACATGTCGAACTGCACGGTAGAAACGATAAAACAGCTCCTCCGTGCAGTTTTCATACCGAGTCACCGTCCACTGGGCTCAGCGAGAAAACGCGATTTCGGCGCTTCTGAGGGCCGAAAACGCGATATCGGCCGATTTGCGATCTGTCAGCAGATTCGGTTTCTGGGCAGTTTACATGTCGAACTGCACGGTAGAAACGATAAAACAGCTCCTCCGTGCAGTTTTCATACCGAGTCACCGTCCACTGGGCTCAGCGAGAAAACGCGATTTCGGCGCTTCTGAGGGCCGAAAACGCGATATCGGCCGATTTGCGATCTGTCAGCAGATTCGGTTTCTGGGCAGTTTACATGTCGAACTGCACGGTAGAAACGATAAAACAGCTCCTCCGTGCAGTTTTCATACCGAGTCACCGTCCACTGGGCTCAGCGAGAAAACGCGATTTCGGCGCTTCTGAGGGCCGAAAACGCGATATCGGCCGATTTGCGATCTGTCAGCAGATTCGGTTTCTGGGCAGTTTACATGTCGAACTGCACGGTAGAAACGATAAAACAGCTCCTCCGTGCAGTTTTCATACCGAGTCACCGTCCACTGGGCTCAGCGAGAAAACGCGATTTCGGCGCTTCTGAGGGCCGAAAACGCGATATCGGCCGATTTGCGATCTGTCAGCAGATTCGGTTTCTGGGCAGTTTACATGTCGAACTGCACGGTAGAAACGATAAAACAGCTCCTCCGTGCAGTTTTCATACCGAGTCACCGTCCACTGGGCTCAGCGAGAAAACGCGATTTCGGCGCTTCTGAGGGCCGAAAACGCGATATCGGCCGATTTGCGATCTGTCAGCAGATTCGGTTTCTGGGCAGTTTACATGTCGAACTGCACGGTAGAAACGATAAAACAGCTCCTCCGTGCAGTTTTCATACCGAGTCACCGTCCACTGGGCTCAGCGAGAAAACGCGATTTCGGCGCTTCTGAGGGCCGAAAACGCGATATCGGCCGATTTGCGATCTGTCAGCAGATTCGGTTTCTGGGCAGTTTACATGTCGAACTGCACGGTAGAAACGATAAAACAGCTCCTCCGTGCAGTTTTCATACCGAGTCACCGTCCACTGGGCTCAGCGAGAAAACGCGATTTCGGCGCTTCTGAGGGCCGAAAACGCGATATCGGCCGATTTGCGATCTGTCAGCAGATTCGGTTTCTGGGCAGTTTACATGTCGAACTGCACGGTAGAAACGATAAAACAGCTCCTCCGTGCAGTTTTCATACCGAGTCACCGTCCACTGGGCTCAGCGAGAAAACGCGATTTCGGCGCTTCTGAGGGCCGAAAACGCGATATCGGCCGATTTGCGATCTGTCAGCAGATTCGGTTTCTGGGCAGTTTACATGTCGAACTGCACGGTAGAAACGATAAAACAGCTCCTCCGTGCAGTTTTCATACCGAGTCACCGTCCACTGGCTCAGCGAGAAAACGCGATTTCGGCGCTTCTGAGGGCCGAAAACGCGATATCGGCCGATTTGCGATCTGTCAGCAGATTCGGTTTCTGGGCAGTTTACATGTCGAACTGCACGGTAGAAACGATAAAACAGCTCCTCCGTGCAGTTTTCATACCGAGTCACCGTCCACTGGGCTCAGCGAGAAAACGCGATTTCGGCGCTTCTGAGGGCCGAAAACGCGATATCGGCCGATTTGCGATCTGTCAGCAGATTCGGTTTCTGGGCAGTTTACATGTCGAACTGCACGGTAGAAACGATAAAACAGCTCCTCCGTGCAGTTTTCATACCGAGTCACCGTCCACTGGGCTCAGCGAGAAAACGCGATTTCGGCGCTTCTGAGGGCCGAAAACGCGATATCGGCCGATTTGCGATCTGTCAGCAGATTCGGTTTCTGGGCAGTTTACATGTCGAACTGCACGGTAGAAACGATAAAACAGCTCCTCCGTGCAGTTTTCATACCGAGTCACCGTCCACTGGCTCAGCGAGAAAACGCGATTTCGGCGCTTCTGAGGGCCGAAAACGCGATATCGGCCGATTTGCGATCTGTCAGCAGATTCGGTTTCTGGGCAGTTTACATGTCGAACTGCACGGTAGAAACGATAAAACAGCTCCTCCGTGCAGTTTTCATACCGAGTCACCGTCCACTGGGCTCAGCGAGAAAACGCGATTTCGGCGCTTCTGAGGGCCGAAAACGCGATATCGGCCGATTTGCGATCTGTCAGCAGATTCGGTTTCTGGGCAGTTTACATGTCGAACTGCACGGTAGAAACGATAAAACAGCTCCTCCGTGCAGTTTTCATACCGAGTCACCGTCCACTGGGCTCAGCGAGAAAACGCGATTTCGGCGCTTCTGAGGGCCGAAAACGCGATATCGGCCGATTTGCGATCTGTCAGCAGATTCGGTTTCTGGGCAGTTTACATGTCGAACTGCACGGTAGAAACGATAAAACAGCTCCTCCGTGCAGTTTTCATACCGAGTCACCGTCCACTGGGCTCAGCGAGAAAACGCGATTTCGGCGCTTCTGAGGGCCGAAAACGCGATATCGGCCGATTTGCGATCTGTCAGCAGATTCGGTTTCTGGGCAGTTTACATGTCGAACTGCACGGTAGAAACGATAAAACAGCTCCTCCGTGCAGTTTTCATACCGAGTCACCGTCCACTGGCTCAGCGAGAAAACGCGATTTCGGCGCTTCTGAGGGCCGAAAACGCGATATCGGCCGATTTGCGATCTGTCAGCAGATTCGGTTTCTGGGCAGTTTACATGTCGAACTGCACGGTAGAAACGATAAAACAGCTCCTCCGTGCAGTTTTCATACCGAGTCACCGTCCACTGGGCTCAGCGAGAAAACGCGATTTCGGCGCTTCTGAGGGCCGAAAACGCGATATCGGCCGATTTGCGATCTGTCAGCAGATTCGGTTTCTGGGCAGTTTACATGTCGAACTGCACGGTAGAAACGATAAAACAGCTCCTCCGTGCAGTTTTCATACCGAGTCACCGTCCACTGGGCTCAGCGAGAAAACGCGATTTCGGCGCTTCTGAGGGCCGAAAACGCGATATCGGCCGATTTGCGATCTGTCAGCAGATTCGGTTTCTGGGCAGTTTACATGTCGAACTGCACGGTAGAAACGATAAAACAGCTCCTCCGTGCAGTTTTCATACCGAGTCACCGTCCACTGGGCTCAGCGAGAAAACGCGATTTCGGCGCTTCTGAGGGCCGAAAACGCGATATCGGCCGATTTGCGATCTGTCAGCAGATTCGGTTTCTGGGCAGTTTACATGTCGAACTGCACGGTAGAAACGATAAAACAGCTCCTCCGTGCAGTTTTCATACCGAGTCACCGTCCACTGGGCTCAGCGAGAAAACGCGATTTCGGCGCTTCTGAGGGCCGAAAACGCGATATCGGCCGATTTGCGATCTGTCAGCAGATTCGGTTTCTGGGCAGTTTACATGTCGAACTGCACGGTAGAAACGATAAAACAGCTCCTCCGTGCAGTTTTCATACCGAGTCACCGTCCACTGGGCTCAGCGAGAAAACGCGATTTCGGCGCTTCTGAGGGCCGAAAACGCGATATCGGCCGATTTGCGATCTGTCAGCAGATTCGGTTTCTGGGCAGTTTACATGTCGAACTGCACGGTAGAAACGATAAAACAGCTCCTCCGTGCAGTTTTCATACCGAGTCACCGTCCACTGGGCTCAGCGAGAAAACGCGATTTCGGCGCTTCTGAGGGCCGAAAACGCGATATCGGCCGATTTGCGATCTGTCAGCAGATTCGGTTTCTGGGCAGTTTACATGTCGAACTGCACGGTAGAAACGATAAAACAGCTCCTCCGTGCAGTTTTCATACCGAGTCACCGTCCACTGGGCTCAGCGAGAAAACGCGATTTCGGCGCTTCTGAGGGCCGAAAACGCGATATCGGCCGATTTGCGATCTGTCAGCAGATTCGGTTTCTGGGCAGTTTACATGTCGAACTGCACGGTAGAAACGATAAAACAGCTCCTCCGTGCAGTTTTCATACCGAGTCACCGTCCACTGGGCTCAGCGAGAAAACGCGATTTCGGCGCTTCTGAGGGCCGAAAACGCGATATCGGCCGATTTGCGATCTGTCAGCAGATTCGGTTTCTGGGCAGTTTACATGTCGAACTGCACGGTAGAAACGATAAAACAGCTCCTCCGTGCAGTTTTCATACCGAGTCACCGTCCACTGGGCTCAGCGAGAAAACGCGATTTCGGCGCTTCTGAGGGCCGAAAACGCGATATCGGCCGATTTGCGATCTGTCAGCAGATTCGGTTTCTGGGCAGTTTACATGTCGAACTGCACGGTAGAAACGATAAAACAGCTCCTCCGTGCAGTTTTCATACCGAGTCACCGTCCACTGGGCTCAGCGAGAAAACGCGATTTCGGCGCTTCTGAGGGCCGAAAACGCGATATCGGCCGATTTGCGATCTGTCAGCAGATTCGGTTTCTGGGCAGTTTACATGTCGAACTGCACGGTAGAAACGATAAAACAGCTCCTCCGTGCAGTTTTCATACCGAGTCACCGTCCACTGGGCTCAGCGAGAAAACGCGATTTCGGCGCTTCTGAGGGCCGAAAACGCGATATCGGCCGATTTTCGATCTGTCAGCAGATTCGGTTTCTGGGCAGTTTACATGTCGAACTGCACGGTAGAAACGATAAAACAGCTCCTCCGTGCAGTTTTCATACCGAGTCACCGTCCACTGGGCTCAGCGAGAAAACGCGATTTCGGCGCTTCTGAGGGCCGAAAACGCGATATCGGCCGATTTGCGATCTGTCAGCAGATTCGGTTTCTGGGCAGTTTACATGTCGAACTGCACGGTAGAAACGATAAAACAGCTCCTCCGTGCAGTTTTCATACCGAGTCACCGTCCACTGGGCTCAGCGAGAAAACGCGATTTCGGCGCTTCTGAGGGCCGAAAACGCGATATCGGCCGATTTGCGATCTGTCAGCAGATTCGGTTTCTGGGCAGTTTACATGTCGAACTGCACGGTAGAAACGATAAAACAGCTCCTCCGTGCAGTTTTCATACCGAGTCACCGTCCACTGGGCTCAGCGAGAAAACGCGATTTCGGCGCTTCTGAGGGCCGAAAACGCGATATCGGCCGATTTGCGATCTGTCAGCAGATTCGGTTTCTGGGCAGTTTACATGTCGAACTGCACGGTAGAAACGATAAAACAGCTCCTCCGTGCAGTTTTCATACCGAGTCACCGTCCACTGGGCTCAGCGAGAAAACGCGATTTCGGCGCTTCTGAGGGCCGAAAACGCGATATCGGCCGATTTGCGATCTGTCAGCAGATTCGGTTTCTGGGCAGTTTACATGTCGAACTGCACGGTAGAAACGATAAAACAGCTCCTCCGTGCAGTTTTCATACCGAGTCACCGTCCACTGGGCTCAGCGAGAAAACGCGATTTCGGCGCTTCTGAGGGCCGAAAACGCGATATCGGCCGATTTGCGATCTGTCAGCAGATTCGGTTTCTGGGCAGTTTACATGTCGAACTGCACGGTAGAAACGATAAAACAGCTCCTCCGTGCAGTTTTCATACCGAGTCACCGTCCACTGGGCTCAGCGAGAAAACGCGATTTCGGCGCTTCTGAGGGCCGAAAACGCGATATCGGCCGATTTGCGATCTGTCAGCAGATTCGGTTTCTGGGCAGTTTACATGTCGAACTGCACGGTAGAAACGATAAAACAGCTCCTCCGTGCAGTTTTCATACCGAGTCACCGTCCACTGGGCTCAGCGAGAAAACGCGATTTCGGCGCTTCTGAGGGCCGAAAACGCGATATCGGCCGATTTGCGATCTGTCAGCAGATTCGGTTTCTGGGCAGTTTACATGTCGAACTGCACGGTAGAAACGATAAAACAGCTCCTCCGTGCAGTTTTCATACCGAGTCACCGTCCACTGGGCTCAGCGAGAAAACGCGATTTCGGCGCTTCTGAGGGCCGAAAACGCGATATCGGCCGATTTGCGATCTGTCAGCAGATTCGGTTTCTGGGCAGTTTACATGTCGAACTGCACGGTAGAAACGATAAAACAGCTCCTCCGTGCAGTTTTCATACCGAGTCACCGTCCACTGGGCTCAGCGAGAAAACGCGATTTCGGCGCTTCTGAGGGCCGAAAACGCGATATCGGCCGATTTGCGATCTGTCAGCAGATTCGGTTTCTGGGCAGTTTACATGTCGAACTGCACGGTAGAAACGATAAAACAGCTCCTCCGTGCAGTTTTCATACCGAGTCACCGTCCACTGGGCTCAGCGAGAAAACGCGATTTCGGCGCTTCTGAGGGCCGAAAACGCGATATCGGCCGATTTGCGATCTGTCAGCAGATTCGGTTTCTGGGCAGTTTACATGTCGAACTGCACGGTAGAAACGATAAAACAGCTCCTCCGTGCAGTTTTCATACCGAGTCACCGTCCACTGGGCTCAGCGAGAAAACGCGATTTCGGCGCTTCTGAGGGCCGAAAACGCGATATCGGCCGATTTGCGATCTGTCAGCAGATTCGGTTTCTGGGCAGTTTACATGTCGAACTGCACGGTAGAAACGATAAAACAGCTCCTCCGTGCAGTTTTCATACCGAGTCACCGTCCACTGGGCTCAGCGAGAAAACGCGATTTCGGCGCTTCTGAGGGCCGAAAACGCGATATCGGCCGATTTGCGATCTGTCAGCAGATTCGGTTTCTGGGCAGTTTACATGTCGAACTGCACGGTAGAAACGATAAAACAGCTCCTCCGTGCAGTTTTCATACCGAGTCACCGTCCACTGGGCTCAGCGAGAAAACGCGATTTCGGCGCTTCTGAGGGCCGAAAACGCGATATCGGCCGATTTGCGATCTGTCAGCAGATTCGGTTTCTGGGCAGTTTACATGTCGAACTGCACGGTAGAAACGATAAAACAGCTCCTCCGTGCAGTTTTCATACCGAGTCACCGTCCACTGGGCTCAGCGAGAAAACGCGATTTCGGCGCTTCTGAGGGCCGAAAACGCGATATCGGCCGATTTGCGATCTGTCAGCAGATTCGGTTTCTGGGCAGTTTACATGTCGAACTGCACGGTAGAAACGATAAAACAGCTCCTCCGTGCAGTTTTCATACCGAGTCACCGTCCACTGGGCTCAGCGAGAAAACGCGATTTCGGCGCTTCTGAGGGCCGAAAACGCGATATCGGCCGATTTGCGATCTGTCAGCAGATTCGGTTTCTGGGCAGTTTACATGTCGAACTGCACGGTAGAAACGATAAAACAGCTCCTCCGTGCAGTTTTCATACCGAGTCACCGTCCACTGGGCTCAGCGAGAAAACGCGATTTCGGCGCTTCTGAGGGCCGAAAACGCGATATCGGCCGATTTGCGATCTGTCAGCAGATTCGGTTTCTGGGCAGTTTACATGTCGAACTGCACGGTAGAAACGATAAAACAGCTCCTCCGTGCAGTTTTCATACCGAGTCACCGTCCACTGGGCTCAGCGAGAAAACGCGATTTCGGCGCTTCTGAGGGCCGAAAACGCGATATCGGCCGATTTGCGATCTGTCAGCAGATTCGGTTTCTGGGCAGTTTACATGTCGAACTGCACGGTAGAAACGATAAAACAGCTCCTCCGTGCAGTTTTCATACCGAGTCACCGTCCACTGGGCTCAGCGAGAAAACGCGATTTCGGCGCTTCTGAGGGCCGAAAACGCGATATCGGCCGATTTGCGATCTGTCAGCAGATTCGGTTTCTGGGCAGTTTACATGTCGAACTGCACGGTAGAAACGATAAAACAGCTCCTCCGTGCAGTTTTCATACCGAGTCACCGTCCACTCGGCTCAGCGAGAAAACGCGATTTCGGCGCTTCTGAGGGCCGAAAACGCGATATCGGCCGATTTGCGATCTGTCAGCAGATTCGGTTTCTGGGCAGTTTACATGTCGAACTGCACGGTAGAAACGATAAAACAGCTCCTCCGTGCAGTTTTCATACCGAGTCACCGTCCACTGGGCTCAGCGAGAAAACGCGATTTCGGCGCTTCTGAGGGCCGAAAACGCGATATCGGCCGATTTGCGATCTGTCAGCAGATTCGGTTTCTGGGCAGTTTACATGTCGAACTGCACGGTAGAAACGATAAAACAGCTCCTCCGTGCAGTTTTCATACCGAGTCACCGTCCACTGGGCTCAGCGAGAAAACGCGATTTCGGCGCTTCTGAGGGCCGAAAACGCGATATCGGCCGATTTGCGATCTGTCAGCAGATTCGGTTTCTGGGCAGTTTACATGTCGAACTGCACGGTAGAAACGATAAAACAGCTCCTCCGTGCAGTTTTCATACCGAGTCACCGTCCACTGGCTCAGCGAGAAAACGCGATTTCGGCGCTTCTGAGGGCCGAAAACGCGATATCGGCCGATTTGCGATCTGTCAGCAGATTCGGTTTCTGGGCAGTTTACATGTCGAACTGCACGGTAGAAACGATAAAACAGCTCCTCCGTGCAGTTTTCATACCGAGTCACCGTCCACTGGGCTCAGCGAGAAAACGCGATTTCGGCGCTTCTGAGGGCCGAAAACGCGATATCGGCCGATTTGCGATCTGTCAGCAGATTCGGTTTCTGGGCAGTTTACATGTCGAACTGCACGGTAGAAACGATAAAACAGCTCCTCCGTGCAGTTTTCATACCGAGTCACCGTCCACTGGGCTCAGCGAGAAAACGCGATTTCGGCGCTTCTGAGGGCCGAAAACGCGATATCGGCCGATTTGCGATCTGTCAGCAGATTCGGTTTCTGGGCAGTTTACATGTCGAACTGCACGGTAGAAACGATAAAACAGCTCCTCCGTGCAGTTTTCATACCGAGTCACCGTCCACTGGGCTCAGCGAGAAAACGCGATTTCGGCGCTTCTGAGGGCCGAAAACGCGATATCGGCCGATTTGCGATCTGTCAGCAGATTCGGTTTCTGGGCAGTTTACATGTCGAACTGCACGGTAGAAACGATAAAACAGCTCCTCCGTGCAGTTTTCATACCGAGTCACCGTCCACTGGGCTCAGCGAGAAAACGCGATTTCGGCGCTTCTGAGGGCCGAAAACGCGATATCGGCCGATTTGCGATCTGTCAGCAGATTCGGTTTCTGGGCAGTTTACATGTCGAACTGCACGGTAGAAACGATAAAACAGCTCCTCCGTGCAGTTTTCATACCGAGTCACCGTCCACTCGGCTCAGCGAGAAAACGCGATTTCGGCGCTTCTGAGGGCCGAAAACGCGATATCGGCCGATTTGCGATCTGTCAGCAGATTCGGTTTCTGGGCAGTTTACATGTCGAACTGCACGGTAGAAACGATAAAACAGCTCCTCCGTGCAGTTTTCATACCGAGTCACCGTCCACTGGGCTCAGCGAGAAAACGCGATTTCGGCGCTTCTGAGGGCCGAAAACGCGATATCGGCCGATTTGCGATCTGTCAGCAGATTCGGTTTCTGGGCAGTTTACATGTCGAACTGCACGGTAGAAACGATAAAACAGCTCCTCCGTGCAGTTTTCATACCGAGTCACCGTCCACTGGGCTCAGCGAGAAAACGCGATTTCGGCGCTTCTGAGGGCCGAAAACGCGATATCGGCCGATTTGCGATCTGTCAGCAGATTCGGTTTCTGGGCAGTTTACATGTCGAACTGCACGGTAGAAACGATAAAACAGCTCCTCCGTGCAGTTTTCATACCGAGTCACCGTCCACTGGGCTCAGCGAGAAAACGCGATTTCGGCGCTTCTGAGGGCCGAAAACGCGATATCGGCCGATTTGCGATCTGTCAGCAGATTCGGTTTCTGGGCAGTTTACATGTCGAACTGCACGGTAGAAACGATAAAACAGCTCCTCCGTGCAGTTTTCATACCGAGTCACCGTCCACTGGGCTCAGCGAGAAAACGCGATTTCGGCGCTTCTGAGGGCCGAAAACGCGATATCGGCCGATTTGCGATCTGTCAGCAGATTCGGTTTCTGGGCAGTTTACATGTCGAACTGCACGGTAGAAACGATAAAACAGCTCCTCCGTGCAGTTTTCATACCGAGTCACCGTCCACTGGGCTCAGCGAGAAAACGCGATTTCGGCGCTTCTGAGGGCCGAAAACGCGATATCGGCCGATTTGCGATCTGTCAGCAGATTCGGTTTCTGGGCAGTTTACATGTCGAACTGCACGGTAGAAACGATAAAACAGCTCCTCCGTGCAGTTTTCATACCGAGTCACCGTCCACTGGGCTCAGCGAGAAAACGCGATTTCGGCGCTTCTGAGGGCCGAAAACGCGATATCGGCCGATTTGCGATCTGTCAGCAGATTCGGTTTCTGGGCAGTTTACATGTCGAACTGCACGGTAGAAACGATAAAACAGCTCCTCCGTGCAGTTTTCATACCGAGTCACCGTCCACTGGGCTCAGCGAGAAAACGCGATTTCGGCGCTTCTGAGGGCCGAAAACGCGATATCGGCCGATTTGCGATCTGTCAGCAGATTCGGTTTCTGGGCAGTTTACATGTCGAACTGCACGGTAGAAACGATAAAACAGCTCCTCCGTGCAGTTTTCATACCGAGTCACCGTCCACTGGGCTCAGCGAGAAAACGCGATTTCGGCGCTTCTGAGGGCCGAAAACGCGATATCGGCCGATTTTCGATCTGTCAGCAGATTCGGTTTCTGGGCAGTTTACATGTCGAACTGCACGGTAGAAACGATAAAACAGCTCCTCCGTGCAGTTTTCATACCGAGTCACCGTCCACTGGGCTCAGCGAGAAAACGCGATTTCGGCGCTTCTGAGGGCCGAAAACGCGATATCGGCCGATTTGCGATCTGTCAGCAGATTCGGTTTCTGGGCAGTTTACATGTCGAACTGCACGGTAGAAACGATAAAACAGCTCCTCCGTGCAGTTTTCATACCGAGTCACCGTCCACTGGGCTCAGCGAGAAAACGCGATTTCGGCGCTTCTGAGGGCCGAAAACGCGATATCGGCCGATTTGCGATCTGTCAGCAGATTCGGTTTCTGGGCAGTTTACATGTCGAACTGCACGGTAGAAACGATAAAACAGCTCCTCCGTGCAGTTTTCATACCGAGTCACCGTCCACTGGGCTCAGCGAGAAAACGCGATTTCGGCGCTTCTGAGGGCCGAAAACGCGATATCGGCCGATTTGCGATCTGTCAGCAGATTCGGTTTCTGGGCAGTTTACATGTCGAACTGCACGGTAGAAACGATAAAACAGCTCCTCCGTGCAGTTTTCATACCGAGTCACCGTCCACTGGGCTCAGCGAGAAAACGCGATTTCGGCGCTTCTGAGGGCCGAAAACGCGATATCGGCCGATTTGCGATCTGTCAGCAGATTCGGTTTCTGGGCAGTTTACATGTCGAACTGCACGGTAGAAACGATAAAACAGCTCCTCCGTGCAGTTTTCATACCGAGTCACCGTCCACTGGGCTCAGCGAGAAAACGCGATTTCGGCGCTTCTGAGGGCCGAAAACGCGATATCGGCCGATTTGCGATCTGTCAGCAGATTCGGTTTCTGGGCAGTTTACATGTCGAACTGCACGGTAGAAACGATAAAACAGCTCCTCCGTGCAGTTTTCATACCGAGTCACCGTCCACTGGCTCAGCGAGAAAACGCGATTTCGGCGCTTCTGAGGGCCGAAAACGCGATATCGGCCGATTTGCGATCTGTCAGCAGATTCGGTTTCTGGGCAGTTTACATGTCGAACTGCACGGTAGAAACGATAAAACAGCTCCTCCGTGCAGTTTTCATACCGAGTCACCGTCCACTGGGCTCAGCGAGAAAACGCGATTTCGGCGCTTCTGAGGGCCGAAAACGCGATATCGGCCGATTTGCGATCTGTCAGCAGATTCGGTTTCTGGGCAGTTTACATGTCGAACTGCACGGTAGAAACGATAAAACAGCTCCTCCGTGCAGTTTTCATACCGAGTCACCGTCCACTGGGCTCAGCGAGAAAACGCGATTTCGGCGCTTCTGAGGGCCGAAAACGCGATATCGGCCGATTTGCGATCTGTCAGCAGATTCGGTTTCTGGGCAGTTTACATGTCGAACTGCACGGTAGAAACGATAAAACAGCTCCTCCGTGCAGTTTTCATACCGAGTCACCGTCCACTGGGCTCAGCGAGAAAACGCGATTTCGGCGCTTCTGAGGGCCGAAAACGCGATATCGGCCGATTTGCGATCTGTCAGCAGATTCGGTTTCTGGGCAGTTTACATGTCGAACTGCACGGTAGAAACGATAAAACAGCTCCTCCGTGCAGTTTTCATACCGAGTCACCGTCCACTGGGCTCAGCGAGAAAACGCGATTTCGGCGCTTCTGAGGGCCGAAAACGCGATATCGGCCGATTTGCGATCTGTCAGCAGATTCGGTTTCTGGGCAGTTTACATGTCGAACTGCACGGTAGAAACGATAAAACAGCTCCTCCGTGCAGTTTTCATACCGAGTCACCGTCCACTGGGCTCAGCGAGAAAACGCGATTTCGGCGCTTCTGAGGGCCGAAAACGCGATATCGGCCGATTTGCGATCTGTCAGCAGATTCGGTTTCTGGGCAGTTTACATGTCGAACTGCACGGTAGAAACGATAAAACAGCTCCTCCGTGCAGTTTTCATACCGAGTCACCGTCCACTGGGCTCAGCGAGAAAACGCGATTTCGGCGCTTCTGAGGGCCGAAAACGCGATATCGGCCGATTTTCGATCTGTCAGCAGATTCGGTTTCTGGGCAGTTTACATGTCGAACTGCACGGTAGAAACGATAAAACAGCTCCTCCGTGCAGTTTTCATACCGAGTCACCGTCCACTGGGCTCAGCGAGAAAACGCGATTTCGGCGCTTCTGAGGGCCGAAAACGCGATATCGGCCGATTTGCGATCTGTCAGCAGATTCGGTTTCTGGGCAGTTTACATGTCGAACTGCACGGTAGAAACGATAAAACAGCTCCTCCGTGCAGTTTTCATACCGAGTCACCGTCCACTGGGCTCAGCGAGAAAACGCGATTTCGGCGCTTCTGAGGGCCGAAAACGCGATATCGGCCGATTTGCGATCTGTCAGCAGATTCGGTTTCTGGGCAGTTTACATGTCGAACTGCACGGTAGAAACGATAAAACAGCTCCTCCGTGCAGTTTTCATACCGAGTCACCGTCCACTGGGCTCAGCGAGAAAACGCGATTTCGGCGCTTCTGAGGGCCGAAAACGCGATATCGGCCGATTTGCGATCTGTCAGCAGATTCGGTTTCTGGGCAGTTTACATGTCGAACTGCACGGTAGAAACGATAAAACAGCTCCTCCGTGCAGTTTTCATACCGAGTCACCGTCCACTGGGCTCAGCGAGAAAACGCGATTTCGGCGCTTCTGAGGGCCGAAAACGCGATATCGGCCGATTTGCGATCTGTCAGCAGATTCGGTTTCTGGGCAGTTTACATGTCGAACTGCACGGTAGAAACGATAAAACAGCTCCTCCGTGCAGTTTTCATACCGAGTCACCGTCCACTGGGCTCAGCGAGAAAACGCGATTTCGGCGCTTCTGAGGGCCGAAAACGCGATATCGGCCGATTTGCGATCTGTCAGCAGATTCGGTTTCTGGGCAGTTTACATGTCGAACTGCACGGTAGAAACGATAAAACAGCTCCTCCGTGCAGTTTTCATACCGAGTCACCGTCCACTGGGCTCAGCGAGAAAACGCGATTTCGGCGCTTCTGAGGGCCGAAAACGCGATATCGGCCGATTTGCGATCTGTCAGCAGATTCGGTTTCTGGGCAGTTTACATGTCGAACTGCACGGTAGAAACGATAAAACAGCTCCTCCGTGCAGTTTTCATACCGAGTCACCGTCCACTGGGCTCAGCGAGAAAACGCGATTTCGGCGCTTCTGAGGGCCGAAAACGCGATATCGGCCGATTTGCGATCTGTCAGCAGATTCGGTTTCTGGGCAGTTTACATGTCGAACTGCACGGTAGAAACGATAAAACAGCTCCTCCGTGCAGTTTTCATACCGAGTCACCGTCCACTGGGCTCAGCGAGAAAACGCGATTTCGGCGCTTCTGAGGGCCGAAAACGCGATATCGGCCGATTTGCGATCTGTCAGCAGATTCGGTTTCTGGGCAGTTTACATGTCGAACTGCACGGTAGAAACGATAAAACAGCTCCTCCGTGCAGTTTTCATACCGAGTCACCGTCCACTGGGCTCAGCGAGAAAACGCGATTTCGGCGCTTCTGAGGGCCGAAAACGCGATATCGGCCGATTTGCGATCTGTCAGCAGATTCGGTTTCTGGGCAGTTTACATGTCGAACTGCACGGTAGAAACGATAAAACAGCTCCTCCGTGCAGTTTTCATACCGAGTCACCGTCCACTGGGCTCAGCGAGAAAACGCGATTTCGGCGCTTCTGAGGGCCGAAAACGCGATATCGGCCGATTTGCGATCTGTCAGCAGATTCGGTTTCTGGGCAGTTTACATGTCGAACTGCACGGTAGAAACGATAAAACAGCTCCTCCGTGCAGTTTTCATACCGAGTCACCGTCCACTGGGCTCAGCGAGAAAACGCGATTTCGGCGCTTCTGAGGGCCGAAAACGCGATATCGGCCGATTTGCGATCTGTCAGCAGATTCGGTTTCTGGGCAGTTTACATGTCGAACTGCACGGTAGAAACGATAAAACAGCTCCTCCGTGCAGTTTTCATACCGAGTCACCGTCCACTGGGCTCAGCGAGAAAACGCGATTTCGGCGCTTCTGAGGCGATATCCGATTTTCGAAGCAGATTCGCGATATCGATAAAACAGCCGATTTTCGACCGTCCACTGTCAGCAGATTTCGGTTTCTGGATATCGGCATTTTCTATTTACATGTCGAACTGCACGGTAGAAACGATAAAACAGCTCCTCCGTGCAGTTTTCATACCGAGTCACCGTCCACTGGGCTCAGCGAGAAAACGCGATTTCGGCGCTTCTGAGGGCCGAAAACGCGATATCGGCCGATTTGCGATCTGTCAGCAGATTCGGTTTCTGGGCAGTTTACATGTCGAACTGCACGGTAGAAACGATAAAACAGCTCCTCCGTGCAGTTTTCATACCGAGTCACCGTCCACTGGGCTCAGCGAGAAAACGCGATTTCGGCGCTTCTGAGGGCCGAAAACGCGATATCGGCCGATTTGCGATCTGTCAGCAGATTCGGTTTCTGGGCAGTTTACATGTCGAACTGCACGGTAGAAACGATAAAACAGCTCCTCCGTGCAGTTTTCATACCGAGTCACCGTCCACTGGGCTCAGCGAGAAAACGCGATTTCGGCGCTTCTGAGGGCCGAAAACGCGATATCGGCCGATTTGCGATCTGTCAGCAGATTCGGTTTCTGGGCAGTTTACATGTCGAACTGCACGGTAGAAACGATAAAA
The DNA here is from genome assembly GCA_033815515.1 of Cryptocheilus praepositus. Taxonomy (NCBI): domain Eukaryota; kingdom Metazoa; phylum Arthropoda; class Insecta; order Hymenoptera; family Pompilidae; genus Cryptocheilus; species Cryptocheilus praepositus. The sequence goes on along the minus strand of JAWWQZ010000268.1, from coordinate 477,461 downwards.
CAGCTCCTCCGTGCAGTTTTCATACCGAGTCACCGTCCACTCGGCTCAGCGAGAAAACGCGATTTCGGCGCTTCTGAGGGCCGAAAACGCGATATCGGCCGATTTGCGATCTGTCAGCAGATTCGGTTTCTGGGCAGTTTACATGTCGAACTGCACGGTAGAAACGATAAAACAGCTCCTCCGTGCAGTTTTCATACCGAGTCACCGTCCACTCGGCTCAGCGAGAAAACGCGATTTCGGCGCTTCTGAGGGCCGAAAACGCGATATCGGCCGATTTGCGATCTGTCAGCAGATTCGGTTTCTGGGCAGTTTACATGTCGAACTGCACGGTAGAAACGATAAAACAGCTCCTCCGTGCAGTTTTCATACCGAGTCACCGTCCACTGGGCTCAGCGAGAAAACGCGATTTCGGCGCTTCTGAGGGCCGAAAACGCGATATCGGCCGATTTGCGATCTGTCAGCAGATTCGGTTTCTGGGCAGTTTACATGTCGAACTGCACGGTAGAAACGATAAAACAGCTCCTCCGTGCAGTTTTCATACCGAGTCACCGTCCACTGGGCTCAGCGAGAAAACGCGATTTCGGCGCTTCTGAGGGCCGAAAACGCGATATCGGCCGATTTGCGATCTGTCAGCAGATTCGGTTTCTGGGCAGTTTACATGTCGAACTGCACGGTAGAAACGATAAAACAGCTCCTCCGTGCAGTTTTCATACCGAGTCACCGTCCACTGGGCTCAGCGAGAAAACGCGATTTCGGCGCTTCTGAGGGCCGAAAACGCGATATCGGCCGATTTGCGATCTGTCAGCAGATTCGGTTTCTGGGCAGTTTACATGTCGAACTGCACGGTAGAAACGATAAAACAGCTCCTCCGTGCAGTTTTCATACCGAGTCACCGTCCACTGGGCTCAGCGAGAAAACGCGATTTCGGCGCTTCTGAGGGCCGAAAACGCGATATCGGCCGATTTGCGATCTGTCAGCAGATTCGGTTTCTGGGCAGTTTACATGTCGAACTGCACGGTAGAAACGATAAAACAGCTCCTCCGTGCAGTTTTCATACCGAGTCACCGTCCACTGGGCTCAGCGAGAAAACGCGATTTCGGCGCTTCTGAGGGCCGAAAACGCGATATCGGCCGATTTGCGATCTGTCAGCAGATTCGGTTTCTGGGCAGTTTACATGTCGAACTGCACGGTAGAAACGATAAAACAGCTCCTCCGTGCAGTTTTCATACCGAGTCACCGTCCACTGGGCTCAGCGAGAAAACGCGATTTCGGCGCTTCTGAGGGCCGAAAACGCGATATCGGCCGATTTGCGATCTGTCAGCAGATTCGGTTTCTGGGCAGTTTACATGTCGAACTGCACGGTAGAAACGATAAAACAGCTCCTCCGTGCAGTTTTCATACCGAGTCACCGTCCACTGGGCTCAGCGAGAAAACGCGATTTCGGCGCTTCTGAGGGCCGAAAACGCGATATCGGCCGATTTGCGATCTGTCAGCAGATTCGGTTTCTGGGCAGTTTACATGTCGAACTGCACGGTAGAAACGATAAAACAGCTCCTCCGTGCAGTTTTCATACCGAGTCACCGTCCACTGGGCTCAGCGAGAAAACGCGATTTCGGCGCTTCTGAGGGCCGAAAACGCGATATCGGCCGATTTGCGATCTGTCAGCAGATTCGGTTTCTGGGCAGTTTACATGTCGAACTGCACGGTAGAAACGATAAAACAGCTCCTCCGTGCAGTTTTCATACCGAGTCACCGTCCACTGGGCTCAGCGAGAAAACGCGATTTCGGCGCTTCTGAGGGCCGAAAACGCGATATCGGCCGATTTGCGATCTGTCAGCAGATTCGGTTTCTGGGCAGTTTACATGTCGAACTGCACGGTAGAAACGATAAAACAGCTCCTCCGTGCAGTTTTCATACCGAGTCACCGTCCACTGGGCTCAGCGAGAAAACGCGATTTCGGCGCTTCTGAGGGCCGAAAACGCGATATCGGCCGATTTGCGATCTGTCAGCAGATTCGGTTTCTGGGCAGTTTACATGTCGAACTGCACGGTAGAAACGATAAAACAGCTCCTCCGTGCAGTTTTCATACCGAGTCACCGTCCACTGGGCTCAGCGAGAAAACGCGATTTCGGCGCTTCTGAGGGCCGAAAACGCGATATCGGCCGATTTTCGATCTGTCAGCAGATTCGGTTTCTGGGCAGTTTACATGTCGAACTGCACGGTAGAAACGATAAAACAGCTCCTCCGTGCAGTTTTCATACCGAGTCACCGTCCACTGGGCTCAGCGAGAAAACGCGATTTCGGCGCTTCTGAGGGCCGAAAACGCGATATCGGCCGATTTGCGATCTGTCAGCAGATTCGGTTTCTGGGCAGTTTACATGTCGAACTGCACGGTAGAAACGATAAAACAGCTCCTCCGTGCAGTTTTCATACCGAGTCACCGTCCACTGGGCTCAGCGAGAAAACGCGATTTCGGCGCTTCTGAGGGCCGAAAACGCGATATCGGCCGATTTGCGATCTGTCAGCAGATTCGGTTTCTGGGCAGTTTACATGTCGAACTGCACGGTAGAAACGATAAAACAGCTCCTCCGTGCAGTTTTCATACCGAGTCACCGTCCACTGGGCTCAGCGAGAAAACGCGATTTCGGCGCTTCTGAGGGCCGAAAACGCGATATCGGCCGATTTGCGATCTGTCAGCAGATTCGGTTTCTGGGCAGTTTACATGTCGAACTGCACGGTAGAAACGATAAAACAGCTCCTCCGTGCAGTTTTCATACCGAGTCACCGTCCACTGGGCTCAGCGAGAAAACGCGATTTCGGCGCTTCTGAGGGCCGAAAACGCGATATCGGCCGATTTGCGATCTGTCAGCAGATTCGGTTTCTGGGCAGTTTACATGTCGAACTGCACGGTAGAAACGATAAAACAGCTCCTCCGTGCAGTTTTCATACCGAGTCACCGTCCACTGGGCTCAGCGAGAAAACGCGATTTCGGCGCTTCTGAGGGCCGAAAACGCGATATCGGCCGATTTGCGATCTGTCAGCAGATTCGGTTTCTGGGCAGTTTACATGTCGAACTGCACGGTAGAAACGATAAAACAGCTCCTCCGTGCAGTTTTCATACCGAGTCACCGTCCACTGGGCTCAGCGAGAAAACGCGATTTCGGCGCTTCTGAGGGCCGAAAACGCGATATCGGCCGATTTGCGATCTGTCAGCAGATTCGGTTTCTGGGCAGTTTACATGTCGAACTGCACGGTAGAAACGATAAAACAGCTCCTCCGTGCAGTTTTCATACCGAGTCACCGTCCACTGGGCTCAGCGAGAAAACGCGATTTCGGCGCTTCTGAGGGCCGAAAACGCGATATCGGCCGATTTGCGATCTGTCAGCAGATTCGGTTTCTGGGCAGTTTACATGTCGAACTGCACGGTAGAAACGATAAAACAGCTCCTCCGTGCAGTTTTCATACCGAGTCACCGTCCACTGGGCTCAGCGAGAAAACGCGATTTCGGCGCTTCTGAGGGCCGAAAACGCGATATCGGCCGATTTGCGATCTGTCAGCAGATTCGGTTTCTGGGCAGTTTACATGTCGAACTGCACGGTAGAAACGATAAAACAGCTCCTCCGTGCAGTTTTCATACCGAGTCACCGTCCACTGGGCTCAGCGAGAAAACGCGATTTCGGCGCTTTCTGAGGGCCGAAAACGCGATATCGGCCGATTTGCGATCTGTCAGCAGATTCGGTTTCTGGGCAGTTTACATGTCGAACTGCACGGTAGAAACGATAAAACAGCTCCTCCGTGCAGTTTTCATACCGAGTCACCGTCCACTGGGCTCAGCGAGAAAACGCGATTTCGGCGCTTCTGAGGGCCGAAAACGCGATATCGGCCGATTTGCGATCTGTCAGCAGATTCGGTTTCTGGGCAGTTTACATGTCGAACTGCACGGTAGAAACGATAAAACAGCTCCTCCGTGCAGTTTTCATACCGAGTCACCGTCCACTGGGCTCAGCGAGAAAACGCGATTTCGGCGCTTCTGAGGGCCGAAAACGCGATATCGGCCGATTTGCGATCTGTCAGCAGATTCGGTTTCTGGGCAGTTTACATGTCGAACTGCACGGTAGAAACGATAAAACAGCTCCTCCGTGCAGTTTTCATACCGAGTCACCGTCCACTGGGCTCAGCGAGAAAACGCGATTTCGGCGCTTCTGAGGGCCGAAAACGCGATATCGGCCGATTTGCGATCTGTCAGCAGATTCGGTTTCTGGGCAGTTTACATGTCGAACTGCACGGTAGAAACGATAAAACAGCTCCTCCGTGCAGTTTTCATACCGAGTCACCGTCCACTGGGCTCAGCGAGAAAACGCGATTTCGGCGCTTCTGAGGGCCGAAAACGCGATATCGGCCGATTTGCGATCTGTCAGCAGATTCGGTTTCTGGGCAGTTTACATGTCGAACTGCACGGTAGAAACGATAAAACAGCTCCTCCGTGCAGTTTTCATACCGAGTCACCGTCCACTGGGCTCAGCGAGAAAACGCGATTTCGGCGCTTCTGAGGGCCGAAAACGCGATATCGGCCGATTTGCGATCTGTCAGCAGATTCGGTTTCTGGGCAGTTTACATGTCGAACTGCACGGTAGAAACGATAAAACAGCTCCTCCGTGCAGTTTTCATACCGAGTCACCGTCCACTGGGCTCAGCGAGAAAACGCGATTTCGGCGCTTCTGAGGGCCGAAAACGCGATATCGGCCGATTTGCGATCTGTCAGCAGATTCGGTTTCTGGGCAGTTTACATGTCGAACTGCACGGTAGAAACGATAAAACAGCTCCTCCGTGCAGTTTTCATACCGAGTCACCGTCCACTGGGCTCAGCGAGAAAACGCGATTTCGGCGCTTCTGAGGGCCGAAAACGCGATATCGGCCGATTTGCGATCTGTCAGCAGATTCGGTTTCTGGGCAGTTTACATGTCGAACTGCACGGTAGAAACGATAAAACAGCTCCTCCGTGCAGTTTTCATACCGAGTCACCGTCCACTGGGCTCAGCGAGAAAACGCGATTTCGGCGCTTCTGAGGGCCGAAAACGCGATATCGGCCGATTTGCGATCTGTCAGCAGATTCGGTTTCTGGGCAGTTTACATGTCGAACTGCACGGTAGAAACGATAAAACAGCTCCTCCGTGCAGTTTTCATACCGAGTCACCGTCCACTGGCTCAGCGAGAAAACGCGATTTCGGCGCTTCTGAGGGCCGAAAACGCGATATCGGCCGATTTGCGATCTGTCAGCAGATTCGGTTTCTGGGCAGTTTACATGTCGAACTGCACGGTAGAAACGATAAAACAGCTCCTCCGTGCAGTTTTCATACCGAGTCACCGTCCACTGGGCTCAGCGAGAAAACGCGATTTCGGCGCTTCTGAGGGCCGAAAACGCGATATCGGCCGATTTGCGATCTGTCAGCAGATTCGGTTTCTGGGCAGTTTACATGTCGAACTGCACGGTAGAAACGATAAAACAGCTCCTCCGTGCAGTTTTCATACCGAGTCACCGTCCACTGGGCTCAGCGAGAAAACGCGATTTCGGCGCTTCTGAGGGCCGAAAACGCGATATCGGCCGATTTTCGATCTGTCAGCAGATTCGGTTTCTGGGCAGTTTACATGTCGAACTGCACGGTAGAAACGATAAAACAGCTCCTCCGTGCAGTTTTCATACCGAGTCACCGTCCACTGGGCTCAGCGAGAAAACGCGATTTCGGCGCTTCTGAGGGCCGAAAACGCGATATCGGCCGATTTGCGATCTGTCAGCAGATTCGGTTTCTGGGCAGTTTACATGTCGAACTGCACGGTAGAAACGATAAAACAGCTCCTCCGTGCAGTTTTCATACCGAGTCACCGTCCACTGGGCTCAGCGAGAAAACGCGATTTCGGCGCTTCTGAGGGCCGAAAACGCGATATCGGCCGATTTTCGATCTGTCAGCAGATTCGGTTTCTGGGCAGTTTACATGTCGAACTGCACGGTAGAAACGATAAAACAGCTCCTCCGTGCAGTTTTCATACCGAGTCACCGTCCACTGGGCTCAGCGAGAAAACGCGATTTCGGCGCTTCTGAGGGCCGAAAACGCGATATCGGCCGATTTGCGATCTGTCAGCAGATTCGGTTTCTGGGCAGTTTACATGTCGAACTGCACGGTAGAAACGATAAAACAGCTCCTCCGTGCAGTTTTCATACCGAGTCACCGTCCACTGGGCTCAGCGAGAAAACGCGATTTCGGCGCTTCTGAGGGCCGAAAACGCGATATCGGCCGATTTGCGATCTGTCAGCAGATTCGGTTTCTGGGCAGTTTACATGTCGAACTGCACGGTAGAAACGATAAAACAGCTCCTCCGTGCAGTTTTCATACCGAGTCACCGTCCACTGGGCTCAGCGAGAAAACGCGATTTCGGCGCTTCTGAGGGCCGAAAACGCGATATCGGCCGATTTGCGATCTGTCAGCAGATTCGGTTTCTGGGCAGTTTACATGTCGAACTGCACGGTAGAAACGATAAAACAGCTCCTCCGTGCAGTTTTCATACCGAGTCACCGTCCACTGGGCTCAGCGAGAAAACGCGATTTCGGCGCTTCTGAGGGCCGAAAACGCGATATCGGCCGATTTGCGATCTGTCAGCAGATTCGGTTTCTGGGCAGTTTACATGTCGAACTGCACGGTAGAAACGATAAAACAGCTCCTCCGTGCAGTTTTCATACCGAGTCACCGTCCACTGGGCTCAGCGAGAAAACGCGATTTCGGCGCTTCTGAGGGCCGAAAACGCGATATCGGCCGATTTGCGATCTGTCAGCAGATTCGGTTTCTGGGCAGTTTACATGTCGAACTGCACGGTAGAAACGATAAAACAGCTCCTCCGTGCAGTTTTCATACCGAGTCACCGTCCACTGGGCTCAGCGAGAAAACGCGATTTCGGCGCTTCTGAGGGCCGAAAACGCGATATCGGCCGATTTGCGATCTGTCAGCAGATTCGGTTTCTGGGCAGTTTACATGTCGAACTGCACGGTAGAAACGATAAAACAGCTCCTCCGTGCAGTTTTCATACCGAGTCACCGTCCACTGGGCTCAGCGAGAAAACGCGATTTCGGCGCTTCTGAGGGCCGAAAACGCGATATCGGCCGATTTGCGATCTGTCAGCAGATTCGGTTTCTGGGCAGTTTACATGTCGAACTGCACGGTAGAAACGATAAAACAGCTCCTCCGTGCAGTTTTCATACCGAGTCACCGTCCACTGGGCTCAGCGAGAAAACGCGATTTCGGCGCTTCTGAGGGCCGAAAACGCGATATCGGCCGATTTGCGATCTGTCAGCAGATTCGGTTTCTGGGCAGTTTACATGTCGAACTGCACGGTAGAAACGATAAAACAGCTCCTCCGTGCAGTTTTCATACCGAGTCACCGTCCACTGGGCTCAGCGAGAAAACGCGATTTCGGCGCTTCTGAGGGCCGAAAACGCGATATCGGCCGATTTGCGATCTGTCAGCAGATTCGGTTTCTGGGCAGTTTACATGTCGAACTGCACGGTAGAAACGATAAAACAGCTCCTCCGTGCAGTTTTCATACCGAGTCACCGTCCACTGGGCTCAGCGAGAAAACGCGATTTCGGCGCTTCTGAGGGCCGAAAACGCGATATCGGCCGATTTGCGATCTGTCAGCAGATTCGGTTTCTGGGCAGTTTACATGTCGAACTGCACGGTAGAAACGATAAAACAGCTCCTCCGTGCAGTTTTCATACCGAGTCACCGTCCACTGGGCTCAGCGAGAAAACGCGATTTCGGCGCTTCTGAGGGCCGAAAACGCGATATCGGCCGATTTGCGATCTGTCAGCAGATTCGGTTTCTGGGCAGTTTACATGTCGAACTGCACGGTAGAAACGATAAAACAGCTCCTCCGTGCAGTTTTCATACCGAGTCACCGTCCACTGGGCTCAGCGAGAAAACGCGATTTCGGCGCTTCTGAGGGCCGAAAACGCGATATCGGCCGATTTGCGATCTGTCAGCAGATTCGGTTTCTGGGCAGTTTACATGTCGAACTGCACGGTAGAAACGATAAAACAGCTCCTCCGTGCAGTTTTCATACCGAGTCACCGTCCACTGGGCTCAGCGAGAAAACGCGATTTCGGCGCTTCTGAGGGCCGAAAACGCGATATCGGCCGATTTGCGATCTGTCAGCAGATTCGGTTTCTGGGCAGTTTACATGTCGAACTGCACGGTAGAAACGATAAAACAGCTCCTCCGTGCAGTTTTCATACCGAGTCACCGTCCACTGGGCTCAGCGAGAAAACGCGATTTCGGCGCTTCTGAGGGCCGAAAACGCGATATCGGCCGATTTGCGATCTGTCAGCAGATTCGGTTTCTGGGCAGTTTACATGTCGAACTGCACGGTAGAAACGATAAAACAGCTCCTCCGTGCAGTTTTCATACCGAGTCACCGTCCACTGGGCTCAGCGAGAAAACGCGATTTCGGCGCTTCTGAGGGCCGAAAACGCGATATCGGCCGATTTTCGATCTGTCAGCAGATTCGGTTTCTGGGCAGTTTACATGTCGAACTGCACGGTAGAAACGATAAAACAGCTCCTCCGTGCAGTTTTCATACCGAGTCACCGTCCACTGGGCTCAGCGAGAAAACGCGATTTCGGCGCTTCTGAGGGCCGAAAACGCGATATCGGCCGATTTGCGATCTGTCAGCAGATTCGGTTTCTGGGCAGTTTACATGTCGAACTGCACGGTAGAAACGATAAAACAGCTCCTCCGTGCAGTTTTCATACCGAGTCACCGTCCACTGGGCTCAGCGAGAAAACGCGATTTCGGCGCTTCTGAGGGCCGAAAACGCGATATCGGCCGATTTGCGATCTGTCAGCAGATTCGGTTTCTGGGCAGTTTACATGTCGAACTGCACGGTAGAAACGATAAAACAGCTCCTCCGTGCAGTTTTCATACCGAGTCACCGTCCACTGGGCTCAGCGAGAAAACGCGATTTCGGCGCTTCTGAGGGCCGAAAACGCGATATCGGCCGATTTGCGATCTGTCAGCAGATTCGGTTTCTGGGCAGTTTACATGTCGAACTGCACGGTAGAAACGATAAAACAGCTCCTCCGTGCAGTTTTCATACCGAGTCACCGTCCACTGGGCTCAGCGAGAAAACGCGATTTCGGCGCTTCTGAGGGCCGAAAACGCGATATCGGCCGATTTGCGATCTGTCAGCAGATTCGGTTTCTGGGCAGTTTACATGTCGAACTGCACGGTAGAAACGATAAAACAGCTCCTCCGTGCAGTTTTCATACCGAGTCACCGTCCACTGGGCTCAGCGAGAAAACGCGATTTCGGCGCTTCTGAGGGCCGAAAACGCGATATCGGCCGATTTGCGATCTGTCAGCAGATTCGGTTTCTGGGCAGTTTACATGTCGAACTGCACGGTAGAAACGATAAAACAGCTCCTCCGTGCAGTTTTCATACCGAGTCACCGTCCACTGGGCTCAGCGAGAAAACGCGATTTCGGCGCTTCTGAGGGCCGAAAACGCGATATCGGCCGATTTGCGATCTGTCAGCAGATTCGGTTTCTGGGCAGTTTACATGTCGAACTGCACGGTAGAAACGATAAAACAGCTCCTCCGTGCAGTTTTCATACCGAGTCACCGTCCACTGGGCTCAGCGAGAAAACGCGATTTCGGCGCTTCTGAGGGCCGAAAACGCGATATCGGCCGATTTTCGATCTGTCAGCAGATTCGGTTTCTGGGCAGTTTACATGTCGAACTGCACGGTAGAAACGATAAAACAGCTCCTCCGTGCAGTTTTCATACCGAGTCACCGTCCACTGGGCTCAGCGAGAAAACGCGATTTCGGCGCTTCTGAGGGCCGAAAACGCGATATCGGCCGATTTGCGATCTGTCAGCAGATTCGGTTTCTGGGCAGTTTACATGTCGAACTGCACGGTAGAAACGATAAAACAGCTCCTCCGTGCAGTTTTCATACCGAGTCACCGTCCACTGGGCTCAGCGAGAAAACGCGATTTCGGCGCTTCTGAGGGCCGAAAACGCGATATCGGCCGATTTGCGATCTGTCAGCAGATTCGGTTTCTGGGCAGTTTACATGTCGAACTGCACGGTAGAAACGATAAAACAGCTCCTCCGTGCAGTTTTCATACCGAGTCACCGTCCACTGGGCTCAGCGAGAAAACGCGATTTCGGCGCTTCTGAGGGCCGAAAACGCGATATCGGCCGATTTTCGATCTGTCAGCAGATTCGGTTTCTGGGCAGTTTACATGTCGAACTGCACGGTAGAAACGATAAAACAGCTCCTCCGTGCAGTTTTCATACCGAGTCACCGTCCACTGGGCTCAGCGAGAAAACGCGATTTCGGCGCTTCTGAGGGCCGAAAACGCGATATCGGCCGATTTGCGATCTGTCAGCAGATTCGGTTTCTGGGCAGTTTACATGTCGAACTGCACGGTAGAAACGATAAAACAGCTCCTCCGTGCAGTTTTCATACCGAGTCACCGTCCACTGGGCTCAGCGAGAAAACGCGATTTCGGCGCTTCTGAGGGCCGAAAACGCGATATCGGCCGATTTGCGATCTGTCAGCAGATTCGGTTTCTGGGCAGTTTACATGTCGAACTGCACGGTAGAAACGATAAAACAGCTCCTCCGTGCAGTTTTCATACCGAGTCACCGTCCACTGGGCTCAGCGAGAAAACGCGATTTCGGCGCTTCTGAGGGCCGAAAACGCGATATCGGCCGATTTGCGATCTGTCAGCAGATTCGGTTTCTGGGCAGTTTACATGTCGAACTGCACGGTAGAAACGATAAAACAGCTCCTCCGTGCAGTTTTCATACCGAGTCACCGTCCACTGGGCTCAGCGAGAAAACGCGATTTCGGCGCTTCTGAGGGCCGAAAACGCGATATCGGCCGATTTGCGATCTGTCAGCAGATTCGGTTTCTGGGCAGTTTACATGTCGAACTGCACGGTAGAAACGATAAAACAGCTCCTCCGTGCAGTTTTCATACCGAGTCACCGTCCACTGGGCTCAGCGAGAAAACGCGATTTCGGCGCTTCTGAGGGCCGAAAACGCGATATCGGCCGATTTGCGATCTGTCAGCAGATTCGGTTTCTGGGCAGTTTACATGTCGAACTGCACGGTAGAAACGATAAAACAGCTCCTCCGTGCAGTTTTCATACCGAGTCACCGTCCACTGGGCTCAGCGAGAAAACGCGATTTCGGCGCTTCTGAGGGCCGAAAACGCGATATCGGCCGATTTGCGATCTGTCAGCAGATTCGGTTTCTGGGCAGTTTACATGTCGAACTGCACGGTAGAAACGATAAAACAGCTCCTCCGTGCAGTTTTCATACCGAGTCACCGTCCACTGGGCTCAGCGAGAAAACGCGATTTCGGCGCTTCTGAGGGCCGAAAACGCGATATCGGCCGATTTGCGATCTGTCAGCAGATTCGGTTTCTGGGCAGTTTACATGTCGAACTGCACGGTAGAAACGATAAAACAGCTCCTCCGTGCAGTTTTCATACCGAGTCACCGTCCACTGGGCTCAGCGAGAAAACGCGATTTCGGCGCTTCTGAGGGCCGAAAACGCGATATCGGCCGATTTTCGATCTGTCAGCAGATTCGGTTTCTGGGCAGTTTACATGTCGAACTGCACGGTAGAAACGATAAAACAGCTCCTCCGTGCAGTTTTCATACCGAGTCACCGTCCACTGGGCTCAGCGAGAAAACGCGATTTCGGCGCTTCTGAGGGCCGAAAACGCGATATCGGCCGATTTGCGATCTGTCAGCAGATTCGGTTTCTGGGCAGTTTACATGTCGAACTGCACGGTAGAAACGATAAAACAGCTCCTCCGTGCAGTTTTCATACCGAGTCACCGTCCACTGGGCTCAGCGAGAAAACGCGATTTCGGCGCTTCTGAGGGCCGAAAACGCGATATCGGCCGATTTGCGATCTGTCAGCAGATTCGGTTTCTGGGCAGTTTACATGTCGAACTGCACGGTAGAAACGATAAAACAGCTCCTCCGTGCAGTTTTCATACCGAGTCACCGTCCACTGGGCTCAGCGAGAAAACGCGATTTCGGCGCTTCTGAGGGCCGAAAACGCGATATCGGCCGATTTTCGATCTGTCAGCAGATTCGGTTTCTGGGCAGTTTACATGTCGAACTGCACGGTAGAAACGATAAAACAGCTCCTCCGTGCAGTTTTCATACCGAGTCACCGTCCACTGGGCTCAGCGAGAAAACGCGATTTCGGCGCTTCTGAGGGCCGAAAACGCGATATCGGCCGATTTGCGATCTGTCAGCAGATTCGGTTTCTGGGCAGTTTACATGTCGAACTGCACGGTAGAAACGATAAAACAGCTCCTCCGTGCAGTTTTCATACCGAGTCACCGTCCACTGGGCTCAGCGAGAAAACGCGATTTCGGCGCTTCTGAGGGCCGAAAACGCGATATCGGCCGATTTGCGATCTGTCAGCAGATTCGGTTTCTGGGCAGTTTACATGTCGAACTGCACGGTAGAAACGATAAAACAGCTCCTCCGTGCAGTTTTCATACCGAGTCACCGTCCACTGGGCTCAGCGAGAAAACGCGATTTCGGCGCTTCTGAGGGCCGAAAACGCGATATCGGCCGATTTGCGATCTGTCAGCAGATTCGGTTTCTGGGCAGTTTACATGTCGAACTGCACGGTAGAAACGATAAAACAGCTCCTCCGTGCAGTTTTCATACCGAGTCACCGTCCACTGGGCTCAGCGAGAAAACGCGATTTCGGCGCTTCTGAGGGCCGAAAACGCGATATCGGCCGATTTGCGATCTGTCAGCAGATTCGGTTTCTGGGCAGTTTACATGTCGAACTGCACGGTAGAAACGATAAAACAGCTCCTCCGTGCAGTTTTCATACCGAGTCACCGTCCACTGGGCTCAGCGAGAAAACGCGATTTCGGCGCTTCTGAGGGCCGAAAACGCGATATCGGCCGATTTGCGATCTGTCAGCAGATTCGGTTTCTGGGCAGTTTACATGTCGAACTGCACGGTAGAAACGATAAAACAGCTCCTCCGTGCAGTTTTCATACCGAGTCACCGTCCACTGGGCTCAGCGAGAAAACGCGATTTCGGCGCTTCTGAGGGCCGAAAACGCGATATCGGCCGATTTGCGATCTGTCAGCAGATTCGGTTTCTGGGCAGTTTACATGTCGAACTGCACGGTAGAAACGATAAAACAGCTCCTCCGTGCAGTTTTCATACCGAGTCACCGTCCACTGGGCTCAGCGAGAAAACGCGATTTCGGCGCTTCTGAGGGCCGAAAACGCGATATCGGCCGATTTGCGATCTGTCAGCAGATTCGGTTTCTGGGCAGTTTACATGTCGAACTGCACGGTAGAAACGATAAAACAGCTCCTCCGTGCAGTTTTCATACCGAGTCACCGTCCACTGGGCTCAGCGAGAAAACGCGATTTCGGCGCTTCTGAGGGCCGAAAACGCGATATCGGCCGATTTGCGATCTGTCAGCAGATTCGGTTTCTGGGCAGTTTACATGTCGAACTGCACGGTAGAAACGATAAAACAGCTCCTCCGTGCAGTTTTCATACCGAGTCACCGTCCACTGGGCTCAGCGAGAAAACGCGATTTCGGCGCTTCTGAGGGCCGAAAACGCGATATCGGCCGATTTGCGATCTGTCAGCAGATTCGGTTTCTGGGCAGTTTACATGTCGAACTGCACGGTAGAAACGATAAAACAGCTCCTCCGTGCAGTTTTCATACCGAGTCACCGTCCACTGGGCTCAGCGAGAAAACGCGATTTCGGCGCTTCTGAGGGCCGAAAACGCGATATCGGCCGATTTGCGATCTGTCAGCAGATTCGGTTTCTGGGCAGTTTACATGTCGAACTGCACGGTAGAAACGATAAAACAGCTCCTCCGTGCAGTTTTCATACCGAGTCACCGTCCACTGGGCTCAGCGAGAAAACGCGATTTCGGCGCTTCTGAGGGCCGAAAACGCGATATCGGCCGATTTGCGATCTGTCAGCAGATTCGGTTTCTGGGCAGTTTACATGTCGAACTGCACGGTAGAAACGATAAAACAGCTCCTCCGTGCAGTTTTCATACCGAGTCACCGTCCACTGGGCTCAGCGAGAAAACGCGATTTCGGCGCTTCTGAGGGCCGAAAACGCGATATCGGCGATTTGCGATCTGTCAGCAGATTCGGTTTCTGGGCAGTTTACATGTCGAACTGCACGGTAGAAACGATAAAACAGCTCCTCCGTGCAGTTTTCATACCGAGTCACCGTCCACTGGGCTCAGCGAGAAAACGCGATTTCGGCGCTTCTGAGGGCCGAAAACGCGATATCGGCCGATTTGCGATCTGTCAGCAGATTCGGTTTCTGGGCAGTTTACATGTCGAACTGCACGGTAGAAACGATAAAACAGCTCCTCCGTGCAGTTTTCATACCGAGTCACCGTCCACTGGGCTCAGCGAGAAAACGCGATTTCGGCGCTTCTGAGGGCCGAAAACGCGATATCGGCCGATTTGCGATCTGTCAGCAGATTCGGTTTCTGGGCAGTTTACATGTCGAACTGCACGGTAGAAACGATAAAACAGCTCCTCCGTGCAGTTTTCATACCGAGTCACCGTCCACTGGGCTCAGCGAGAAAACGCGATTTCGGCGCTTCTGAGGGCCGAAAACGCGATATCGGCCGATTTGCGATCTGTCAGCAGATTCGGTTTCTGGGCAGTTTACATGTCGAACTGCACGGTAGAAACGATAAAACAGCTCCTCCGTGCAGTTTTCATACCGAGTCACCGTCCACTGGGCTCAGCGAGAAAACGCGATTTCGGCGCTTCTGAGGGCCGAAAACGCGATATCGGCCGATTTTCGATCTGTCAGCAGATTCGGTTTCTGGGCAGTTTACATGTCGAACTGCACGGTAGAAACGATAAAACAGCTCCTCCGTGCAGTTTTCATACCGAGTCACCGTCCACTGGGCTCAGCGAGAAAACGCGATTTCGGCGCTTCTGAGGGCCGAAAACGCGATATCGGCCGATTTGCGATCTGTCAGCAGATTCGGTTTCTGGGCAGTTTACATGTCGAACTGCACGGTAGAAACGATAAAACAGCTCCTCCGTGCAGTTTTCATACCGAGTCACCGTCCACTGGGCTCAGCGAGAAAACGCGATTTCGGCGCTTCTGAGGGCCGAAAACGCGATATCGGCCGATTTTCGATCTGTCAGCAGATTCGGTTTCTGGGCAGTTTACATGTCGAACTGCACGGTAGAAACGATAAAACAGCTCCTCCGTGCAGTTTTCATACCGAGTCACCGTCCACTGGGCTCAGCGAGAAAACGCGATTTC
The DNA here is from genome assembly GCA_033815515.1 of Cryptocheilus praepositus. Taxonomy (NCBI): domain Eukaryota; kingdom Metazoa; phylum Arthropoda; class Insecta; order Hymenoptera; family Pompilidae; genus Cryptocheilus; species Cryptocheilus praepositus. Next base: position 462,088 of record JAWWQZ010000268.1, on the reverse strand, counting down.
GGCGCTTCTGAGGGCCGAAAACGCGATATCGGCCGATTTGCGATCTGTCAGCAGATTCGGTTTCTGGGCAGTTTACATGTCGAACTGCACGGTAGAAACGATAAAACAGCTCCTCCGTGCAGTTTTCATACCGAGTCACCGTCCACTGGGCTCAGCGAGAAAACGCGATTTCGGCGCTTCTGAGGGCCGAAAACGCGATATCGGCCGATTTGCGATCTGTCAGCAGATTCGGTTTCTGGGCAGTTTACATGTCGAACTGCACGGTAGAAACGATAAAACAGCTCCTCCGTGCAGTTTTCATACCGAGTCACCGTCCACTGGGCTCAGCGAGAAAACGCGATTTCGGCGCTTCTGAGGGCCGAAAACGCGATATCGGCCGATTTTCGATCTGTCAGCAGATTCGGTTTCTGGGCAGTTTACATGTCGAACTGCACGGTAGAAACGATAAAACAGCTCCTCCGTGCAGTTTTCATACCGAGTCACCGTCCACTGGGCTCAGCGAGAAAACGCGATTTCGGCGCTTCTGAGGGCCGAAAACGCGATATCGGCCGATTTGCGATCTGTCAGCAGATTCGGTTTCTGGGCAGTTTACATGTCGAACTGCACGGTAGAAACGATAAAACAGCTCCTCCGTGCAGTTTTCATACCGAGTCACCGTCCACTGGGCTCAGCGAGAAAACGCGATTTCGGCGCTTCTGAGGGCCGAAAACGCGATATCGGCCGATTTGCGATCTGTCAGCAGATTCGGTTTCTGGGCAGTTTACATGTCGAACTGCACGGTAGAAACGATAAAACAGCTCCTCCGTGCAGTTTTCATACCGAGTCACCGTCCACTGGGCTCAGCGAGAAAACGCGATTTCGGCGCTTCTGAGGGCCGAAAACGCGATATCGGCCGATTTGCGATCTGTCAGCAGATTCGGTTTCTGGGCAGTTTACATGTCGAACTGCACGGTAGAAACGATAAAACAGCTCCTCCGTGCAGTTTTCATACCGAGTCACCGTCCACTGGGCTCAGCGAGAAAACGCGATTTCGGCGCTTCTGAGGGCCGAAAACGCGATATCGGCCGATTTGCGATCTGTCAGCAGATTCGGTTTCTGGGCAGTTTACATGTCGAACTGCACGGTAGAAACGATAAAACAGCTCCTCCGTGCAGTTTTCATACCGAGTCACCGTCCACTGGGCTCAGCGAGAAAACGCGATTTCGGCGCTTCTGAGGGCCGAAAACGCGATATCGGCCGATTTGCGATCTGTCAGCAGATTCGGTTTCTGGGCAGTTTACATGTCGAACTGCACGGTAGAAACGATAAAACAGCTCCTCCGTGCAGTTTTCATACCGAGTCACCGTCCACTGGGCTCAGCGAGAAAACGCGATTTCGGCGCTTCTGAGGGCCGAAAACGCGATATCGGCCGATTTGCGATCTGTCAGCAGATTCGGTTTCTGGGCAGTTTACATGTCGAACTGCACGGTAGAAACGATAAAACAGCTCCTCCGTGCAGTTTTCATACCGAGTCACCGTCCACTGGGCTCAGCGAGAAAACGCGATTTCGGCGATTCGGTTTCTGGGCAGGCACGGTAGAGACGAAAACGCGATATCGGCCGATTTTCGATCTGTCAGCAGATTCGGTTTCTGGGCAGTTTACATGTCGAACTGCACGGTAGAAACGATAAAACAGCTCCTCCGTGCAGTTTTCATACCGAGTCACCGTCCACTGGGCTCAGCGAGAAAACGCGATTTCGGCGCTTCTGAGGGCCGAAAACGCGATATCGGCCGATTTGCGATCTGTCAGCAGATTCGGTTTCTGGGCAGTTTACATGTCGAACTGCACGGTAGAAACGATAAAACAGCTCCTCCGTGCAGTTTTCATACCGAGTCACCGTCCACTGGGCTCAGCGAGAAAACGCGATTTCGGCGCTTCTGAGGGCCGAAAACGCGATATCGGCCGATTTGCGATCTGTCAGCAGATTCGGTTTCTGGGCAGTTTACATGTCGAACTGCACGGTAGAAACGATAAAACAGCTCCTCCGTGCAGTTTTCATACCGAGTCACCGTCCACTGGGCTCAGCGAGAAAACGCGATTTTTGCGATCTGTCAGCAGATTCGGTTTCTGGGCAGGTCGAACTGCACGAAAATAAAACGCGATATCCGAGTCACCGTCCACTTCAGCGAAAACGCGATCGGCGCTGTCATTTGCGATCTGTCAGCAGATTCGGTTTCTGGGCAGTTTACATGTCGAACTGCACGGTAGAAACGATAAAACAGCTCCTCCGTGCAGTTTTCATACCGAGTCACCGTCCACTGGGCTCAGCGAGAAAACGCGATTTCGGCGCTTCTGAGGGCCGAAAACGCGATATCGGCCGATTTGCGATCTGTCAGCAGATTCGGTTTCTGGGCAGTTTACATGTCGAACTGCACGGTAGAAACGATAAAACAGCTCCTCCGTGCAGTTTTCATACCGAGTCACCGTCCACTGGGCTCAGCGAGAAAACGCGATTTCGGCGCTTCTGAGGGCCGAAAACGCGATATCGGCCGATTTGCGATCTGTCAGCAGATTCGGTTTCTGGGCAGTTTACATGTCGAACTGCACGGTAGAAACGATAAAACAGCTCCTCCGTGCAGTTTTCATACCGAGTCACCGTCCACTGGGCTCAGCGAGAAAACGCGATTTCGGCGCTTCTGAGGGCCGAAAACGCGATATCGGCCGATTTGCGATCTGTCAGCAGATTCGGTTTCTGGGCAGTTTACATGTCGAACTGCACGGTAGAAACGATAAAACAGCTCCTCCGTGCAGTTTTCATACCGAGTCACCGTCCACTGGGCTCAGCGAGAAAACGCGATTTCGGCGCTTCTGAGGGCCGAAAACGCGATATCGGCCGATTTGCGATCTGTCAGCAGATTCGGTTTCTGGGCAGTTTACATGTCGAACTGCACGGTAGAAACGATAAAACAGCTCCTCCGTGCAGTTTTCATACCGAGTCACCGTCCACTGGGCTCAGCGAGAAAACGCGATTTCGGCGCTTCTGAGGGCCGAAAACGCGATATCGGCCGATTTGCGATCTGTCAGCAGATTCGGTTTCTGGGCAGTTTACATGTCGAACTGCACGGTAGAAACGATAAAACAGCTCCTCCGTGCAGTTTTCATACCGAGTCACCGTCCACTGGGCTCAGCGAGAAAACGCGATTTCGGCGCTTCTGAGGGCCGAAAACGCGATATCGGCCGATTTGCGATCTGTCAGCAGATTCGGTTTCTGGGCAGTTTACATGTCGAACTGCACGGTAGAAACGATAAAACAGCTCCTCCGTGCAGTTTTCATACCGAGTCACCGTCCACTGGGCTCAGCGAGAAAACGCGATTTCGGCGCTTCTGAGGGCCGAAAACGCGATATCGGCCGATTTGCGATCTGTCAGCAGATTCGGTTTCTGGGCAGTTTACATGTCGAACTGCACGGTAGAAACGATAAAACAGCTCCTCCGTGCAGTTTTCATACCGAGTCACCGTCCACTGGGCTCAGCGAGAAAACGCGATTTCGGCGCTTCTGAGGGCCGAAAACGCGATATCGGCCGATTTGCGATCTGTCAGCAGATTCGGTTTCTGGGCAGTTTACATGTCGAACTGCACGGTAGAAACGATAAAACAGCTCCTCCGTGCAGTTTTCATACCGAGTCACCGTCCACTGGGCTCAGCGAGAAAACGCGATTTCGGCGCTTCTGAGGGCCGAAAACGCGATATCGGCCGATTTTCGATCTGTCAGCAGATTCGGTTTCTGGGCAGTTTACATGTCGAACTGCACGGTAGAAACGATAAAACAGCTCCTCCGTGCAGTTTTCATACCGAGTCACCGTCCACTGGGCTCAGCGAGAAAACGCGATTTCGGCGCTTCTGAGGGCCGAAAACGCGATATCGGCCGATTTGCGATCTGTCAGCAGATTCGGTTTCTGGGCAGTTTACATGTCGAACTGCACGGTAGAAACGATAAAACAGCTCCTCCGTGCAGTTTTCATACCGAGTCACCGTCCACTGGGCTCAGCGAGAAAACGCGATTTCGGCGCTTCTGAGGGCCGAAAACGCGATATCGGCCGATTTTCGATCTGTCAGCAGATTCGGTTTCTGGGCAGTTTACATGTCGAACTGCACGGTAGAAACGATAAAACAGCTCCTCCGTGCAGTTTTCATACCGAGTCACCGTCCACTGGGCTCAGCGAGAAAACGCGATTTCGGCGCTTCTGAGGGCCGAAAACGCGATATCGGCCGATTTGCGATCTGTCAGCAGATTCGGTTTCTGGGCAGTTTACATGTCGAACTGCACGGTAGAAACGATAAAACAGCTCCTCCGTGCAGTTTTCATACCGAGTCACCGTCCACTGGGCTCAGCGAGAAAACGCGATTTCGGCGCTTCTGAGGGCCGAAAACGCGATATCGGCCGATTTGCGATCTGTCAGCAGATTCGGTTTCTGGGCAGTTTACATGTCGAACTGCACGGTAGAAACGATAAAACAGCTCCTCCGTGCAGTTTTCATACCGAGTCACCGTCCACTGGGCTCAGCGAGAAAACGCGATTTCGGCGCTTCTGAGGGCCGAAAACGCGATATCGGCCGATTTGCGATCTGTCAGCAGATTCGGTTTCTGGGCAGTTTACATGTCGAACTGCACGGTAGAAACGATAAAACAGCTCCTCCGTGCAGTTTTCATACCGAGTCACCGTCCACTGGCTCAGCGAGAAAACGCGATTTCGGCGCTTCTGAGGGCCGAAAACGCGATATCGGCCGATTTGCGATCTGTCAGCAGATTCGGTTTCTGGGCAGTTTACATGTCGAACTGCACGGTAGAAACGATAAAACAGCTCCTCCGTGCAGTTTTCATACCGAGTCACCGTCCACTGGGCTCAGCGAGAAAACGCGATTTCGGCGCTTCTGAGGGCCGAAAACGCGATATCGGCCGATTTGCGATCTGTCAGCAGATTCGGTTTCTGGGCAGTTTACATGTCGAACTGCACGGTAGAAACGATAAAACAGCTCCTCCGTGCAGTTTTCATACCGAGTCACCGTCCACTGGGCTCAGCGAGAAAACGCGATTTCGGCGCTTCTGAGGGCCGAAAACGCGATATCGGCCGATTTGCGATCTGTCAGCAGATTCGGTTTCTGGGCAGTTTACATGTCGAACTGCACGGTAGAAACGATAAAACAGCTCCTCCGTGCAGTTTTCATACCGAGTCACCGTCCACTGGGCTCAGCGAGAAAACGCGATTTCGGCGCTTCTGAGGGCCGAAAACGCGATATCGGCCGATTTGCGATCTGTCAGCAGATTCGGTTTCTGGGCAGTTTACATGTCGAACTGCACGGTAGAAACGATAAAACAGCTCCTCCGTGCAGTTTTCATACCGAGTCACCGTCCACTGGGCTCAGCGAGAAAACGCGATTTCGGCGCTTCTGAGGGCCGAAAACGCGATATCGGCCGATTTGCGATCTGTCAGCAGATTCGGTTTCTGGGCAGTTTACATGTCGAACTGCACGGTAGAAACGATAAAACAGCTCCTCCGTGCAGTTTTCATACCGAGTCACCGTCCACTGGGCTCAGCGAGAAAACGCGATTTCGGCGCTTCTGAGGGCCGAAAACGCGATATCGGCCGATTTGCGATCTGTCAGCAGATTCGGTTTCTGGGCAGTTTACATGTCGAACTGCACGGTAGAAACGATAAAACAGCTCCTCCGTGCAGTTTTCATACCGAGTCACCGTCCACTGGGCTCAGCGAGAAAACGCGATTTCGGCGCTTCTGAGGGCCGAAAACGCGATATCGGCCGATTTGCGATCTGTCAGCAGATTCGGTTTCTGGGCAGTTTACATGTCGAACTGCACGGTAGAAACGATAAAACAGCTCCTCCGTGCAGTTTTCATACCGAGTCACCGTCCACTGGGCTCAGCGAGAAAACGCGATTTCGGCGCTTCTGAGGGCCGAAAACGCGATATCGGCCGATTTGCGATCTGTCAGCAGATTCGGTTTCTGGGCAGTTTACATGTCGAACTGCACGGTAGAAACGATAAAACAGCTCCTCCGTGCAGTTTTCATACCGAGTCACCGTCCACTGGGCTCAGCGAGAAAACGCGATTTCGGCGCTTCTGAGGGCCGAAAACGCGATATCGGCCGATTTGCGATCTGTCAGCAGATTCGGTTTCTGGGCAGTTTACATGTCGAACTGCACGGTAGAAACGATAAAACAGCTCCTCCGTGCAGTTTTCATACCGAGTCACCGTCCACTGGGCTCAGCGAGAAAACGCGATTTCGGCGCTTCTGAGGGCCGAAAACGCGATATCGGCCGATTTGCGATCTGTCAGCAGATTCGGTTTCTGGGCAGTTTACATGTCGAACTGCACGGTAGAAACGATAAAACAGCTCCTCCGTGCAGTTTTCATACCGAGTCACCGTCCACTGGGCTCAGCGAGAAAACGCGATTTCGGCGCTTCTGAGGGCCGAAAACGCGATATCGGCCGATTTGCGATCTGTCAGCAGATTCGGTTTCTGGGCAGTTTACATGTCGAACTGCACGGTAGAAACGATAAAACAGCTCCTCCGTGCAGTTTTCATACCGAGTCACCGTCCACTGGGCTCAGCGAGAAAACGCGATTTCGGCGCTTCTGAGGGCCGAAAACGCGATATCGGCCGATTTGCGATCTGTCAGCAGATTCGGTTTCTGGGCAGTTTACATGTCGAACTGCACGGTAGAAACGATAAAACAGCTCCTCCGTGCAGTTTTCATACCGAGTCACCGTCCACTGGGCTCAGCGAGAAAACGCGATTTCGGCGCTTCTGAGGGCCGAAAACGCGATATCGGCCGATTTGCGATCTGTCAGCAGATTCGGTTTCTGGGCAGTTTACATGTCGAACTGCACGGTAGAAACGATAAAACAGCTCCTCCGTGCAGTTTTCATACCGAGTCACCGTCCACTGGGCTCAGCGAGAAAACGCGATTTCGGCGCTTCTGAGGGCCGAAAACGCGATATCGGCCGATTTGCGATCTGTCAGCAGATTCGGTTTCTGGGCAGTTTACATGTCGAACTGCACGGTAGAAACGATAAAACAGCTCCTCCGTGCAGTTTTCATACCGAGTCACCGTCCACTGGGCTCAGCGAGAAAACGCGATTTCGGCGCTTCTGAGGGCCGAAAACGCGATATCGGCCGATTTTCGATCTGTCAGCAGATTCGGTTTCTGGGCAGTTTACATGTCGAACTGCACGGTAGAAACGATAAAACAGCTCCTCCGTGCAGTTTTCATACCGAGTCACCGTCCACTGGGCTCAGCGAGAAAACGCGATTTCGGCGCTTCTGAGGGCCGAAAACGCGATATCGGCCGATTTGCGATCTGTCAGCAGATTCGGTTTCTGGGCAGTTTACATGTCGAACTGCACGGTAGAAACGATAAAACAGCTCCTCCGTGCAGTTTTCATACCGAGTCACCGTCCACTGGGCTCAGCGAGAAAACGCGATTTCGGCGCTTCTGAGGGCCGAAAACGCGATATCGGCCGATTTGCGATCTGTCAGCAGATTCGGTTTCTGGGCAGTTTACATGTCGAACTGCACGGTAGAAACGATAAAACAGCTCCTCCGTGCAGTTTTCATACCGAGTCACCGTCCACTGGGCTCAGCGAGAAAACGCGATTTCGGCGCTTCTGAGGGCCGAAAACGCGATATCGGCCGATTTGCGATCTGTCAGCAGATTCGGTTTCTGGGCAGTTTACATGTCGAACTGCACGGTAGAAACGATAAAACAGCTCCTCCGTGCAGTTTTCATACCGAGTCACCGTCCACTGGGCTCAGCGAGAAAACGCGATTTCGGCGCTTCTGAGGGCCGAAAACGCGATATCGGCCGATTTGCGATCTGTCAGCAGATTCGGTTTCTGGGCAGTTTACATGTCGAACTGCACGGTAGAAACGATAAAACAGCTCCTCCGTGCAGTTTTCATACCGAGTCACCGTCCACTGGGCTCAGCGAGAAAACGCGATTTCGGCGCTTCTGAGGGCCGAAAACGCGATATCGGCCGATTTGCGATCTGTCAGCAGATTCGGTTTCTGGGCAGTTTACATGTCGAACTGCACGGTAGAAACGATAAAACAGCTCCTCCGTGCAGTTTTCATACCGAGTCACCGTCCACTGGGCTCAGCGAGAAAACGCGATTTCGGCGCTTCTGAGGGCCGAAAACGCGATATCGGCCGATTTGCGATCTGTCAGCAGATTCGGTTTCTGGGCAGTTTACATGTCGAACTGCACGGTAGAAACGATAAAACAGCTCCTCCGTGCAGTTTTCATACCGAGTCACCGTCCACTGGGCTCAGCGAGAAAACGCGATTTCGGCGCTTCTGAGGGCCGAAAACGCGATATCGGCCGATTTGCGATCTGTCAGCAGATTCGGTTTCTGGGCAGTTTACATGTCGAACTGCACGGTAGAAACGATAAAACAGCTCCTCCGTGCAGTTTTCATACCGAGTCACCGTCCACTGGGCTCAGCGAGAAAACGCGATTTCGGCGCTTCTGAGGGCCGAAGACGCGATATCGGCCGATTTGCGATCTGTCAGCAGATTCGGTTTCTGGGCAGTTTACATGTCGAACTGCACGGTAGAAACGATAAAACAGCTCCTCCGTGCAGTTTTCATACCGAGTCACCGTCCACTGGGCTCAGCGAGAAAACGCGATTTCGGCGCTTCTGAGGGCCGAAAACGCGATATCGGCCGATTTTCGATCTGTCAGCAGATTCGGTTTCTGGGCAGTTTACATGTCGAACTGCACGGTAGAAACGATAAAACAGCTCCTCCGTGCAGTTTTCATACCGAGTCACCGTCCACTGGGCTCAGCGAGAAAACGCGATTTCGGCGCTTCTGAGGGCCGAAAACGCGATATCGGCCGATTTGCGATCTGTCAGCAGATTCGGTTTCTGGGCAGTTTACATGTCGAACTGCACGGTAGAAACGATAAAACAGCTCCTCCGTGCAGTTTTCATACCGAGTCACCGTCCACTGGGCTCAGCGAGAAAACGCGATTTCGGCGCTTCTGAGGGCCGAAAACGCGATATCGGCCGATTTGCGATCTGTCAGCAGATTCGGTTTCTGGGCAGTTTACATGTCGAACTGCACGGTAGAAACGATAAAACAGCTCCTCCGTGCAGTTTTCATACCGAGTCACCGTCCACTGGGCTCAGCGAGAAAACGCGATTTCGGCGCTTCTGAGGGCCGAAAACGCGATATCGGCCGATTTGCGATCTGTCAGCAGATTCGGTTTCTGGGCAGTTTACATGTCGAACTGCACGGTAGAAACGATAAAACAGCTCCTCCGTGCAGTTTTCATACCGAGTCACCGTCCACTGGGCTCAGCGAGAAAACGCGATTTCGGCGCTTCTGAGGGCCGAAAACGCGATATCGGCCGATTTTCGATCTGTCAGCAGATTCGGTTTCTGGGCAGTTTACATGTCGAACTGCACGGTAGAAACGATAAAACAGCTCCTCCGTGCAGTTTTCATACCGAGTCACCGTCCACTGGGCTCAGCGAGAAAACGCGATTTCGGCGCTTCTGAGGGCCGAAAACGCGATATCGGCCGATTTGCGATCTGTCAGCAGATTCGGTTTCTGGGCAGTTTACATGTCGAACTGCACGGTAGAAACGATAAAACAGCTCCTCCGTGCAGTTTTCATACCGAGTCACCGTCCACTGGGCTCAGCGAGAAAACGCGATTTCGGCGCTTCTGAGGGCCGAAAACGCGATATCGGCCGATTTTCGATCTGTCAGCAGATTCGGTTTCTGGGCAGTTTACATGTCGAACTGCACGGTAGAAACGATAAAACAGCTCCTCCGTGCAGTTTTCATACCGAGTCACCGTCCACTGGGCTCAGCGAGAAAACGCGATTTCGGCGCTTCTGAGGGCCGAAAACGCGATATCGGCCGATTTGCGATCTGTCAGCAGATTCGGTTTCTGGGCAGTTTACATGTCGAACTGCACGGTAGAAACGATAAAACAGCTCCTCCGTGCAGTTTTCATACCGAGTCACCGTCCACTGGGCTCAGCGAGAAAACGCGATTTCGGCGCTTCTGAGGGCCGAAAACGCGATATCGGCCGATTTGCGATCTGTCAGCAGATTCGGTTTCTGGGCAGTTTACATGTCGAACTGCACGGTAGAAACGATAAAACAGCTCCTCCGTGCAGTTTTCATACCGAGTCACCGTCCACTGGGCTCAGCGAGAAAACGCGATTTCGGCGCTTCTGAGGGCCGAAAACGCGATATCGGCCGATTTTCGATCTGTCAGCAGATTCGGTTTCTGGGCAGTTTACATGTCGAACTGCACGGTAGAAACGATAAAACAGCTCCTCCGTGCAGTTTTCATACCGAGTCACCGTCCACTGGGCTCAGCGAGAAAACGCGATTTCGGCGCTTCTGAGGGCCGAAAACGCGATATCGGCCGATTTGCGATCTGTCAGCAGATTCGGTTTCTGGGCAGTTTACATGTCGAACTGCACGGTAGAAACGATAAAACAGCTCCTCCGTGCAGTTTTCATACCGAGTCACCGTCCACTGGGCTCAGCGAGAAAACGCGATTTCGGCGCTTCTGAGGGCCGAAAACGCGATATCGGCCGATTTGCGATCTGTCAGCAGATTCGGTTTCTGGGCAGTTTACATGTCGAACTGCACGGTAGAAACGATAAAACAGCTCCTCCGTGCAGTTTTCATACCGAGTCACCGTCCACTGGGCTCAGCGAGAAAACGCGATTTCGGCGCTTCTGAGGGCCGAAAACGCGATATCGGCCGATTTGCGATCTGTCAGCAGATTCGGTTTCTGGGCAGTTTACATGTCGAACTGCACGGTAGAAACGATAAAACAGCTCCTCCGTGCAGTTTTCATACCGAGTCACCGTCCACTGGGCTCAGCGAGAAAACGCGATTTCGGCGCTTCTGAGGGCCGAAAACGCGATATCGGCCGATTTGCGATCTGTCAGCAGATTCGGTTTCTGGGCAGTTTACATGTCGAACTGCACGGTAGAAACGATAAAACAGCTCCTCCGTGCAGTTTTCATACCGAGTCACCGTCCACTGGGCTCAGCGAGAAAACGCGATTTCGGCGCTTCTGAGGGCCGAAAACGCGATATCGGCCGATTTGCGATCTGTCAGCAGATTCGGTTTCTGGGCAGTTTACATGTCGAACTGCACGGTAGAAACGATAAAACAGCTCCTCCGTGCAGTTTTCATACCGAGTCACCGTCCACTGGGCTCAGCGAGAAAACGCGATTTCGGCGCTTCTGAGGGCCGAAAACGCGATATCGGCCGATTTGCGATCTGTCAGCAGATTCGGTTTCTGGGCAGTTTACATGTCGAACTGCACGGTAGAAACGATAAAACAGCTCCTCCGTGCAGTTTTCATACCGAGTCACCGTCCACTGGGCTCAGCGAGAAAACGCGATTTCGGCGCTTCTGAGGGCCGAAAACGCGATATCGGCCGATTTGCGATCTGTCAGCAGATTCGGTTTCTGGGCAGTTTACATGTCGAACTGCACGGTAGAAACGATAAAACAGCTCCTCCGTGCAGTTTTCATACCGAGTCACCGTCCACTGGGCTCAGCGAGAAAACGCGATTTCGGCGCTTCTGAGGGCCGAAAACGCGATATCGGCCGATTTTCGATCTGTCAGCAGATTCGGTTTCTGGGCAGTTTACATGTCGAACTGCACGGTAGAAACGATAAAACAGCTCCTCCGTGCAGTTTTCATACCGAGTCACCGTCCACTGGGCTCAGCGAGAAAACGCGATTTCGGCGCTTCTGAGGGCCGAAAACGCGATATCGGCCGATTTGCGATCTGTCAGCAGATTCGGTTTCTGGGCAGTTTACATGTCGAACTGCACGGTAGAAACGATAAAACAGCTCCTCCGTGCAGTTTTCATACCGAGTCACCGTCCACTGGGCTCAGCGAGAAAACGCGATTTCGGCGCTTCTGAGGGCCGAAAACGCGATATCGGCCGATTTGCGATCTGTCAGCAGATTCGGTTTCTGGGCAGTTTACATGTCGAACTGCACGGTAGAAACGATAAAACAGCTCCTCCGTGCAGTTTTCATACCGAGTCACCGTCCACTGGGCTCAGCGAGAAAACGCGATTTCGGCGCTTCTGAGGGCCGAAAACGCGATATCGGCCGATTTGCGATCTGTCAGCAGATTCGGTTTCTGGGCAGTTTACATGTCGAACTGCACGGTAGAAACGATAAAACAGCTCCTCCGTGCAGTTTTCATACCGAGTCACCGTCCACTGGGCTCAGCGAGAAAACGCGATTTCGGCGCTTCTGAGGGCCGAAAACGCGATATCGGCCGATTTGCGATCTGTCAGCAGATTCGGTTTCTGGGCAGTTTACATGTCGAACTGCACGGTAGAAACGATAAAACAGCTCCTCCGTGCAGTTTTCATACCGAGTCACCGTCCACTGGGCTCAGCGAGAAAACGCGATTTCGGCGCTTCTGAGGGCCGAAAACGCGATATCGGCCGATTTGCGATCTGTCAGCAGATTCGGTTTCTGGGCAGTTTACATGTCGAACTGCACGGTAGAAACGATAAAACAGCTCCTCCGTGCAGTTTTCATACCGAGTCACCGTCCACTGGGCTCAGCGAGAAAACGCGATTTCGGCGCTTCTGAGGGCCGAAAACGCGATATCGGCCGATTTTCGATCTGTCAGCAGATTCGGTTTCTGGGCAGTTTACATGTCGAACTGCACGGTAGAAACGATAAAACAGCTCCTCCGTGCAGTTTTCATACCGAGTCACCGTCCACTGGGCTCAGCGAGAAAACGCGATTTCGGCGCTTCTGAGGGCCGAAAACGCGATATCGGCCGATTTGCGATCTGTCAGCAGATTCGGTTTCTGGGCAGTTTACATGTCGAACTGCACGGTAGAAACGATAAAACAGCTCCTCCGTGCAGTTTTCATACCGAGTCACCGTCCACTGGGCTCAGCGAGAAAACGCGATTTCGGCGCTTCTGAGGGCCGAAAACGCGATATCGGCCGATTTTCGATCTGTCAGCAGATTCGGTTTCTGGGCAGTTTACATGTCGAACTGCACGGTAGAAACGATAAAACAGCTCCTCCGTGCAGTTTTCATACCGAGTCACCGTCCACTGGGCTCAGCGAGAAAACGCGATTTCGGCGCTTCTGAGGGCCGAAAACGCGATATCGGCCGATTTGCGATCTGTCAGCAGATTCGGTTTCTGGGCAGTTTACATGTCGAACTGCACGGTAGAAACGATAAAACAGCTCCTCCGTGCAGTTTTCATACCGAGTCACCGTCCACTGGGCTCAGCGAGAAAACGCGATTTCGGCGCTTCTGAGGGCCGAAAACGCGATATCGGCCGATTTGCGATCTGTCAGCAGATTCGGTTTCTGGGCAGTTTACATGTCGAACTGCACGGTAGAAACGATAAAACAGCTCCTCCGTGCAGTTTTCATACCGAGTCACCGTCCACTGGGCTCAGCGAGAAAACGCGATTTCGGCGCTTCTGAGGGCCGAAAACGCGATATCGGCCGATTTGCGATCTGTCAGCAGATTCGGTTTCTGGGCAGTTTACATGTCGAACTGCACGGTAGAAACGATAAAACAGCTCCTCCGTGCAGTTTTCATACCGAGTCACCGTCCACTGGGCTCAGCGAGAAAACGCGATTTCGGCGCTTCTGAGGGCCGAAAACGCGATATCGGCCGATTTGCGATCTGTCAGCAGATTCGGTTTCTGGGCAGTTTACATGTCGAACTGCACGGTAGAAACGATAAAACAGCTCCTCCGTGCAGTTTTCATACCGAGTCACCGTCCACTGGGCTCAGCGAGAAAACGCGATTTCGGCGCTTCTGAGGGCCGAAAACGCGATATCGGCCGATTTGCGATCTGTCAGCAGATTCGGTTTCTGGGCAGTTTACATGTCGAACTGCACGGTAGAAACGATAAAACAGCTCCTCCGTGCAGTTTTCATACCGAGTCACCGTCCACTGGGCTCAGCGAGAAAACGCGATTTCGGCGCTTCTGAGGGCCGAAAACGCGATATCGGCCGATTTGCGATCTGTCAGCAGATTCGGTTTCTGGGCAGTTTACATGTCGAACTGCACGGTAGAAACGATAAAACAGCTCCTCCGTGCAGTTTTCATACCGAGTCACCGTCCACTGGGCTCAGCGAGAAAACGCGATTTCGGCGCTTCTGAGGGCCGAAAACGCGATATCGGCCGATTTTCGATCTGTCAGCAGATTCGGTTTCTGGGCAGTTTACATGTCGAACTGCACGGTAGAAACGATAAAACAGCTCCTCCGTGCAGTTTTCATACCGAGTCACCGTCCACTGGGCTCAGCGAGAAAACGCGATTTCGGCGCTTCTGAGGGCCGAAAACGCGATATCGGCCGATTTGCGATCTGTCAGCAGATTCGGTTTCTGGGCAGTTTACATGTCGAACTGCACGGTAGAAACGATAAAACAGCTCCTCCGTGCAGTTTTCATACCGAGTCACCGTCCACTGGGCTCAGCGAGAAAACGCGATTTCGGCGCTTCTGAGGGCCGAAAACGCGATATCGGCCGATTTTCGATCTGTCAGCAGATTCGGTTTCTGGGCAGTTTACATGTCGAACTGCACGGTAGAAACGATAAAACAGCTCCTCCGTGCAGTTTTCATACCGAGTCACCGTCCACTGGGCTCAGCGAGAAAACGCGATTTCGGCGCTTCTGAGGGCCGAAAACGCGATATCGGCCGATTTGCGATCTGTCAGCAGATTCGGTTTCTGGGCAGTTTACATGTCGAACTGCACGGTAGAAACGATAAAACAGCTCCTCCGTGCAGTTTTCATACCGAGTCACCGTCCACTGGGCTCAGCGAGAAAACGCGATTTCGGCGCTTCTGAGGGCCGAAAACGCGATATCGGCCGATTTGCGATCTGTCAGCAGATTCGGTTTCTGGGCAGTTTACATGTCGAACTGCACGGTAGAAACGATAAAACAGCTCCTCCGTGCAGTTTTCATACCGAGTCACCGTCCACTGGGCTCAGCGAGAAAACGCGATTTCGGCGCTTCTGAGGGCCGAAAACGCGATATCGGCCGATTTGCGATCTGTCAGCAGATTCGGTTTCTGGGCAGTTTACATGTCGAACTGCACGGTAGAAACGATAAAACAGCTCCTCCGTGCAGTTTTCATACCGAGTCACCGTCCACTGGGCTCAGCGAGAAAACGCGATTTCGGCGCTTCTGAGGGCCGAAAACGCGATATCGGCCGATTTGCGATCTGTCAGCAGATTCGGTTTCTGGGCAGTTTACATGTCGAACTGCACGGTAGAAACGATAAAACAGCTCCTCCGTGCAGTTTTCATACCGAGTCACCGTCCACTGGGCTCAGCGAGAAAACGCGATTTCGGCGCTTCTGAGGGCCGAAAACGCGATATCGGCCGATTTGCGATCTGTCAGCAGATTCGGTTTCTGGGCAGTTTACATGTCGAACTGCACGGTAGAAACGATAAAACAGCTCCTCCGTGCAGTTTTCATACCGAGTCACCGTCCACTGGGCTCAGCGAGAAAACGCGATTTCGGCGCTTCTGAGGGCCGAAAACGCGATATCGGCCGATTTGCGATCTGTCAGCAGATTCGGTTTCTGGGCAGTTTACATGTCGAACTGCACGGTAGAAACGATAAAACAGCTCCTCCGTGCAGTTTTCATACCGAGTCACCGTCCACTGGGCTCAGCGAGAAAACGCGATTTCGGCGCTTCTGAGGGCCGAAAACGCGATATCGGCCGATTTGCGATCTGTCAGCAGATTCGGTTTCTGGGCAGTTTACATGTCGAACTGCACGGTAGAAACGATAAAACAGCTCCTCCGTGCAGTTTTCATACCGAGTCACCGTCCACTGGGCTCAGCGAGAAAACGCGATTTCGGCGCTTCTGAGGGCCGAAAACGCGATATCGGCCGATTTGCGATCTGTCAGCAGATTCGGTTTCTGGGCAGTTTACATGTCGAACTGCACGGTAGAAACGATAAAACAGCTCCTCCGTGCAGTTTTCATACCGAGTCACCGTCCACTGGGCTCAGCGAGAAAACGCGATTTCGGCGCTTCTGAGGGCCGAAAACGCGATATCGGCCGATTTGCGATCTGTCAGCAGATTCGGTTTCTGGGCAGTTTACATGTCGAACTGCACGGTAGAAACGATAAAACAGCTCCTCCGTGCAGTTTTCATACCGAGTCACCGTCCACTGGGCTCAGCGAGAAAACGCGATTTCGGCGCTTCTGAGGGCCGAAAACGCGATATCGGCCGATTTGCGATCTGTCAGCAGATTCGGTTTCTGGGCAGTTTACATGTCGAACTGCACGGTAGAAACGATAAAACAGCTCCTCCGTGCAGTTTTCATACCGAGTCACCGTCCACTGGGCTCAGCGAGAAAACGCGATTTCGGCGCTTCTGAGGGCCGAAAACGCGATATCGGCCGATTTGCGATCTGTCAGCAGATTCGGTTTCTGGGCAGTTTACATGTCGAACTGCACGGTAGAAACGATAAAACAGCTCCTCCGTGCAGTTTTCATACCGAGTCACCGTCCACTGGGCTCAGCGAGAAAACGCGATTTCGGCGCTTCTGAGGGCCGAAAACGCGATATCGGCCGATTTTCGATCTGTCAGCAGATTCGGTTTCTGGGCAGTTTACATGTCGAACTGCACGGTAGAAACGATAAAACAGCTCCTCCGTGCAGTTTTCATACCGAGTCACCGTCCACTGGGCTCAGCGAGAAAACGCGATTTCGGCGCTTCTGAGGGCCGAAAACGCGATATCGGCCGATTTGCGATCTGTCAGCAGATTCGGTTTCTGGGCAGTTTACATGTCGAACTGCACGGTAGAAACGATAAAACAGCTCCTCCGTGCAGTTTTCATACCGAGTCACCGTCCACTGGGCTCAGCGAGAAAACGCGATTTCGGCGCTTCTGAGGGCCGAAAACGCGATATCGGCCGATTTGCGATCTGTCAGCAGATTCGGTTTCTGGGCAGTTTACATGTCGAACTGCACGGTAGAAACGATAAAACAGCTCCTCCGTGCAGTTTTCATACCGAGTCACCGTCCACTGGGCTCAGCGAGAAAACGCGATTTCGGCGCTTCTGAGGGCCGAAAACGCGATATCGGCCGATTTGCGATCTGTCAGCAGATTCGGTTTCTGGGCAGTTTACATGTCGAACTGCACGGTAGAAACGATAAAACAGCTCCTCCGTGCAGTTTTCATACCGAGTCACCGTCCACTGGGCTCAGCGAGAAAACGCGATTTCGGCGCTTCTGAGGGCCGAAAACGCGATATCGGCCGATTTGCGATCTGTCAGCAGATTCGGTTTCTGGGCAGTTTACATGTCGAACTGCACGGTAGAAACGATAAAACAGCTCCTCCGTGCAGTTTTCATACCGAGTCACCGTCCACTGGGCTCAGCGAGAAAACGCGATTTCGGCGCTTCTGAGGGCCGAAAACGCGATATCGGCCGATTTGCGATCTGTCAGCAGATTCGGTTTCTGGGCAGTTTACATGTCGAACTGCACGGTAGAAACGATAAAACAGCTCCTCCGTGCAGTTTTCATACCGAGTCACCGTCCACTGGGCTCAGCGAGAAAACGCGATTTCGGCGCTTCTGAGGGCCGAAAACGCGATATCGAGTCAGCAGATTCGGTTTCTGGGCAGTTTACATGTCGAACTGCACGGTAGAAACGATAAAACAGCTCCTCCGTGCAGTTTTCATACCGAGTCACCGTCCACTGGGCTCAGCGAGAAAACGCGATTTCGGCGCTTCTGAGGGCCGAAAACGCGATATCGGCCGATTTGCGATCTGTCAGCAGATTCGGTTTCTGGGCAGTTTACATGTCGAACTGCACGGTAGAAACGATAAAACAGCTCCTCCGTGCAGTTTTCATACCGAGTCACCGTCCACTGGGCTCAGCGAGAAAACGCGATTTCGGCGCTTCTGAGGGCCGAAAACGCGATATCGGCCGATTTTCGATCTGTCAGCAGATTCGGTTTCTGGGCAGTTTACATGTCGAACTGCACGGTAGAAACGATAAAACAGCTCCTCCGTGCAGTTTTCATACCGAGTCACCGTCCACTGGGCTCAGCGAGAAAACGCGATTTCGGCGCTTCTGAGGGCCGAAAACGCGATATCGGCCGATTTGCGATCTGTCAGCAGATTCGGTTTCTGGGCAGTTTACATGTCGAACTGCACGGTAGAAACGATAAAACAGCTCCTCCGTGCAGTTTTCATACCGAGTCACCGTCCACTGGGCTCAGCGAGAAAACGCGATTTCGGCGCTTCTGAGGGCCGAAAACGCGATATCGGCCGATTTGCGATCTGTCAGCAGATTCGGTTTCTGGGCAGTTTACATGTCGAACTGCACGGTAGAAACGATAAAACAGCTCCTCCGTGCAGTTTTCATACCGAGTCACCGTCCACTGGGCTCAGCGAGAAAACGCGATTTCGGCGCTTCTGAGGGCCGAAAACGCGATATCGGCCGATTTTCGATCTGTCAGCAGATTCGGTTTCTGGGCAGTTTACATGTCGAACTGCACGGTAGAAACGATAAAACAGCTCCTCCGTGCAGTTTTCATACCGAGTCACCGTCCACTGGGCTCAGCGAGAAAACGCGATTTCGGCGCTTCTGAGGGCCGAAAACGCGATATCGGCCGATTTGCGATCTGTCAGCAGATTCGGTTTCTGGGCAGTTTACATGTCGAACTGCACGGTAGAAACGATAAAACAGCTCCTCCGTGCAGTTTTCATACCGAGTCACCGTCCACTGGGCTCAGCGAGAAAACGCGATTTCGGCGCTTCTGAGGGCCGAAAACGCGATATCGGCCGATTTGCGATCTGTCAGCAGATTCGGTTTCTGGGCAGTTTACATGTCGAACTGCACGGTAGAAACGATAAAACAGCTCCTCCGTGCAGTTTTCATACCGAGTCACCGTCCACTGGGCTCAGCGAGAAAACGCGATTTCGGCGCTTCTGAGGGCCGAAAACGCGATATCGGCCGATTTGCGATCTGTCAGCAGATTCGGTTTCTGGGCAGTTTACATGTCGAACTGCACGGTAGAAACGATAAAACAGCTCCTCCGTGCAGTTTTCATACCGAGTCACCGTCCACTGGGCTCAGCGAGAAAACGCGATTTCGGCGCTTCTGAGGGCCGAAAACGCGATATCGGCCGATTTGCGATCTGTCAGCAGATTCGGTTTCTGGGCAGTTTACATGTCGAACTGCACGGTAGAAACGATAAAACAGCTCCTCCGTGCAGTTTTCATACCGAGTCACCGTCCACTGGGCTCAGCGAGAAAACGCGATTTCGGCGCTTCTGAGGGCCGAAAACGCGATATCGGCCGATTTGCGATCTGTCAGCAGATTCGGTTTCTGGGCAGTTTACATGTCGAACTGCACGGTAGAAACGATAAAACAGCTCCTCCGTGCAGTTTTCATACCGAGTCACCGTCCACTGGGCTCAGCGAGAAAACGCGATTTCGGCGCTTCTGAGGGCCGAAAACGCGATATCGGCCGATTTGCGATCTGTCAGCAGATTCGGTTTCTGGGCAGTTTACATGTCGAACTGCACGGTAGAAACGATAAAACAGCTCCTCCGTGCAGTTTTCATACCGAGTCACCGTCCACTGGGCTCAGCGAGAAAACGCGATTTCGGCGCTTCTGAGGGCCGAAAACGCGATATCGGCCGATTTGCGATCTGTCAGCAGATTCGGTTTCTGGGCAGTTTACATGTCGAACTGCACGGTAGAAACGATAAAACAGCTCCTCCGTGCAGTTTTCATACCGAGTCACCGTCCACTGGGCTCAGCGAGAAAACGCGATTTCGGCGCTTCTGAGGGCCGAAAACGCGATATCGGCCGATTTGCGATCTGTCAGCAGATTCGGTTTCTGGGCAGTTTACATGTCGAACTGCACGGTAGAAACGATAAAACAGCTCCTCCGTGCAGTTTTCATACCGAGTCACCGTCCACTGGGCTCAGCGAGAAAACGCGATTTCGGCGCTTCTGAGGGCCGAAAACGCGATATCGGCCGATTTGCGATCTGTCAGCAGATTCGGTTTCTGGGCAGTTTACATGTCGAACTGCACGGTAGAAACGATAAAACAGCTCCTCCGTGCAGTTTTCATACCGAGTCACCGTCCACTGGGCTCAGCGAGAAAACGCGATTTCGGCGCTTCTGAGGGCCGAAAACGCGATATCGGCCGATTTGCGATCTGTCAGCAGATTCGGTTTCTGGGCAGTTTACATGTCGAACTGCACGGTAGAAACGATAAAACAGCTCCTCCGTGCAGTTTTCATACCGAGTCACCGTCCACTGGGCTCAGCGAGAAAACGCGATTTCGGCGCTTCTGAGGGCCGAAAACGCGATATCGGCCGATTTTCGATCTGTCAGCAGATTCGGTTTCTGGGCAGTTTACATGTCGAACTGCACGGTAGAAACGATAAAACAGCTCCTCCGTGCAGTTTTCATACCGAGTCACCGTCCACTGGGCTCAGCGAGAAAACGCGATTTCGGCGCTTCTGAGGGCCGAAAACGCGATATCGGCCGATTTTCGATCTGTCAGCAGATTCGGTTTCTGGGCAGTTTACATGTCGAACTGCACGGTAGAAACGATAAAACAGCTCCTCCGTGCAGTTTTCATACCGAGTCACCGTCCACTGGGCTCAGCGAGAAAACGCGATTTCGGCGCTTCTGAGGGCCGAAAACGCGATATCGGCCGATTTGCGATCTGTCAGCAGATTCGGTTTCTGGGCAGTTTACATGTCGAACTGCACGGTAGAAACGATAAAACAGCTCCTCCGTGCAGTTTTCATACCGAGTCACCGTCCACTGGGCTCAGCGAGAAAACGCGATTTCGGCGCTTCTGAGGGCCGAAAACGCGATATCGGCCGATTTGCGATCTGTCAGCAGATTCGGTTTCTGGGCAGTTTACATGTCGAACTGCACGGTAGAAACGATAAAACAGCTCCTCCGTGCAGTTTTCATACCGAGTCACCGTCCACTGGGCTCAGCGAGAAAACGCGATTTCGGCGCTTCTGAGGGCCGAAAACGCGATATCGGCCGATTTGCGATCTGTCAGCAGATTCGGTTTCTGGGCAGTTTACATGTCGAACTGCACGGTAGAAACGATAAAACAGCTCCTCCGTGCAGTTTTCATACCGAGTCACCGTCCACTGGGCTCAGCGAGAAAACGCGATTTCGGCGCTTCTGAGGGCCGAAAACGCGATATCGGCCGATTTGCGATCTGTCAGCAGATTCGGTTTCTGGGCAGTTTACATGTCGAACTGCACGGTAGAAACGATAAAACAGCTCCTCCGTGCAGTTTTCATACCGAGTCACCGTCCACTGGGCTCAGCGAGAAAACGCGATTTCGGCGCTTCTGAGGGCCGAAAACGCGATATCGGCCGATTTTCGATCTGTCAGCAGATTCGGTTTCTGGGCAGTTTACATGTCGAACTGCACGGTAGAAACGATAAAACAGCTCCTCCGTGCAGTTTTCATACCGAGTCACCGTCCACTGGGCTCAGCGAGAAAACGCGATTTCGGCGCTTCTGAGGGCCGAAAACGCGATATCGGCCGATTTGCGATCTGTCAGCAGATTCGGTTTCTGGGCAGTTTACATGTCGAACTGCACGGTAGAAACGATAAAACAGCTCCTCCGTGCAGTTTTCATACCGAGTCACCGTCCACTGGGCTCAGCGAGAAAACGCGATTTCGGCGCTTCTGAGGGCCGAAAACGCGATATCGGCCGATTTGCGATCTGTCAGCAGATTCGGTTTCTGGGCAGTTTACATGTCGAACTGCACGGTAGAAACGATAAAACAGCTCCTCCGTGCAGTTTTCATACCGAGTCACCGTCCACTGGGCTCAGCGAGAAAACGCGATTTCGGCGCTTCTGAGGGCCGAAAACGCGATATCGGCCGATT
The DNA here is from genome assembly GCA_033815515.1 of Cryptocheilus praepositus. NCBI lineage: Eukaryota > Metazoa > Arthropoda > Insecta > Hymenoptera > Pompilidae > Cryptocheilus > Cryptocheilus praepositus. The sequence goes on along the minus strand of JAWWQZ010000268.1, from coordinate 440,132 downwards.
TGCGATCTGTCAGCAGATTCGGTTTCTGGGCAGTTTACATGTCGAACTGCACGGTAGAAACGATAAAACAGCTCCTCCGTGCAGTTTTCATACCGAGTCACCGTCCACTGGGCTCAGCGAGAAAACGCGATTTCGGCGCTTCTGAGGGCCGAAAACGCGATATCGGCCGATTTGCGATCTGTCAGCGATTCGGTTTCTGGGCAGTTTACATGTCGAACTGCACGGTAGAAACGATAAAACAGCTCCTCCGTGCAGTTTTCATACCGAGTCACCGTCCACTGGGCTCAGCGAGAAAACGCGATTTCGGCGCTTCTGAGGGCCGAAAACGCGATATCGGCCGATTTGCGATCTGTCAGCAGATTCGGTTTCTGGGCAGTTTACATGTCGAACTGCACGGTAGAAACGATAAAACAGCTCCTCCGTGCAGTTTTCATACCGAGTCACCGTCCACTGGGCTCAGCGAGAAAACGCGATTTCGGCGCTTCTGAGGGCCGAAAACGCGATATCGGCCGATTTTCGATCTGTCAGCAGATTCGGTTTCTGGGCAGTTTACATGTCGAACTGCACGGTAGAAACGATAAAACAGCTCCTCCGTGCAGTTTTCATACCGAGTCACCGTCCACTGGGCTCAGCGAGAAAACGCGATTTCGGCGCTTCTGAGGGCCGAAAACGCGATATCGGCCGATTTGCGATCTGTCAGCAGATTCGGTTTCTGGGCAGTTTACATGTCGAACTGCACGGTAGAAACGATAAAACAGCTCCTCCGTGCAGTTTTCATACCGAGTCACCGTCCACTGGGCTCAGCGAGAAAACGCGATTTCGGCGCTTCTGAGGGCCGAAAACGCGATATCGGCCGATTTGCGATCTGTCAGCAGATTCGGTTTCTGGGCAGTTTACATGTCGAACTGCACGGTAGAAACGATAAAACAGCTCCTCCGTGCAGTTTTCATACCGAGTCACCGTCCACTGGGCTCAGCGAGAAAACGCGATTTCGGCGCTTCTGAGGGCCGAAAACGCGATATCGGCCGATTTGCGATCTGTCAGCAGATTCGGTTTCTGGGCAGTTTACATGTCGAACTGCACGGTAGAAACGATAAAACAGCTCCTCCGTGCAGTTTTCATACCGAGTCACCGTCCACTGGGCTCAGCGAGAAAACGCGATTTCGGCGCTTCTGAGGGCCGAAAACGCGATATCGGCCGATTTGCGATCTGTCAGCAGATTCGGTTTCTGGGCAGTTTACATGTCGAACTGCACGGTAGAAACGATAAAACAGCTCCTCCGTGCAGTTTTCATACCGAGTCACCGTCCACTGGGCTCAGCGAGAAAACGCGATTTCGGCGCTTCTGAGGGCCGAAAACGCGATATCGGCCGATTTGCGATCTGTCAGCAGATTCGGTTTCTGGGCAGTTTACATGTCGAACTGCACGGTAGAAACGATAAAACAGCTCCTCCGTGCAGTTTTCATACCGAGTCACCGTCCACTGGGCTCAGCGAGAAAACGCGATTTCGGCGCTTCTGAGGGCCGAAAACGCGATATCGGCCGATTTGCGATCTGTCAGCAGATTCGGTTTCTGGGCAGTTTACATGTCGAACTGCACGGTAGAAACGATAAAACAGCTCCTCCGTGCAGTTTTCATACCGAGTCACCGTCCACTGGGCTCAGCGAGAAAACGCGATTTCGGCGCTTCTGAGGGCCGAAAACGCGATATCGGCCGATTTTCGATCTGTCAGCAGATTCGGTTTCTGGGCAGTTTACATGTCGAACTGCACGGTAGAAACGATAAAACAGCTCCTCCGTGCAGTTTTCATACCGAGTCACCGTCCACTGGGCTCAGCGAGAAAACGCGATTTCGGCGCTTCTGAGGGCCGAAAACGCGATATCGGCCGATTTGCGATCTGTCAGCAGATTCGGTTTCTGGGCAGTTTACATGTCGAACTGCACGGTAGAAACGATAAAACAGCTCCTCCGTGCAGTTTTCATACCGAGTCACCGTCCACTGGGCTCAGCGAGAAAACGCGATTTCGGCGCTTCTGAGGGCCGAAAACGCGATATCGGCCGATTTGCGATCTGTCAGCAGATTCGGTTTCTGGGCAGTTTACATGTCGAACTGCACGGTAGAAACGATAAAACAGCTCCTCCGTGCAGTTTTCATACCGAGTCACCGTCCACTGGGCTCAGCGAGAAAACGCGATTTCGGCGCTTCTGAGGGCCGAAAACGCGATATCGGCCGATTTGCGATCTGTCAGCAGATTCGGTTTCTGGGCAGTTTACATGTCGAACTGCACGGTAGAAACGATAAAACAGCTCCTCCGTGCAGTTTTCATACCGAGTCACCGTCCACTGGGCTCAGCGAGAAAACGCGATTTCGGCGCTTCTGAGGGCCGAAAACGCGATATCGGCCGATTTGCGATCTGTCAGCAGATTCGGTTTCTGGGCAGTTTACATGTCGAACTGCACGGTAGAAACGATAAAACAGCTCCTCCGTGCAGTTTTCATACCGAGTCACCGTCCACTGGGCTCAGCGAGAAAACGCGATTTCGGCGCTTCTGAGGGCCGAAAACGCGATATCGGCCGATTTTCGATCTGTCAGCAGATTCGGTTTCTGGGCAGTTTACATGTCGAACTGCACGGTAGAAACGATAAAACAGCTCCTCCGTGCAGTTTTCATACCGAGTCACCGTCCACTGGGCTCAGCGAGAAAACGCGATTTCGGCGCTTCTGAGGGCCGAAAACGCGATATCGGCCGATTTGCGATCTGTCAGCAGATTCGGTTTCTGGGCAGTTTACATGTCGAACTGCACGGTAGAAACGATAAAACAGCTCCTCCGTGCAGTTTTCATACCGAGTCACCGTCCACTGGGCTCAGCGAGAAAACGCGATTTCGGCGCTTCTGAGGGCCGAAAACGCGATATCGGCCGATTTGCGATCTGTCAGCAGATTCGGTTTCTGGGCAGTTTACATGTCGAACTGCACGGTAGAAACGATAAAACAGCTCCTCCGTGCAGTTTTCATACCGAGTCACCGTCCACTGGGCTCAGCGAGAAAACGCGATTTCGGCGCTTCTGAGGGCCGAAAACGCGATATCGCCGATTTTCGATCTGTCAGCAGATTCGGTTTCTGGGCAGTTTACATGTCGAACTGCACGGTAGAAACGATAAAACAGCTCCTCCGTGCAGTTTTCATACCGAGTCACTGGGCTCAGCGAGAAAACGCGATTTCGGCGCTCCACTGGGCTCAGCGAGAAAACGCGATTTCGGCGCTTCTGAGGGCCGAAAACGCGATATCGGCCGATTTTCGATCTGTCAGCAGATTCGGTTTCTGGGCAGTTTACATGTCGAACTGCACGGTAGAAACGATAAAACAGCTCCTCCGTGCAGTTTTCATACCGAGTCACCGTCCACTGGGCTCAGCGAGAAAACGCGATTTCGGCGCTTCTGAGGGCCGAAAACGCGATATCGGCCGATTTGCGATCTGTCAGCAGATTCGGTTTCTGGGCAGTTTACATGTCGAACTGCACGGTAGAAACGATAAAACAGCTCCTCCGTGCAGTTTTCATACCGAGTCACCGTCCACTGGGCTCAGCGAGAAAACGCGATTTCGGCGCTTCTGAGGGCCGAAAACGCGATATCGGCCGATTTGCGATCTGTCAGCAGATTCGGTTTCTGGGCAGTTTACATGTCGAACTGCACGGTAGAAACGATAAAACAGCTCCTCCGTGCAGTTTTCATACCGAGTCACCGTCCACTGGGCTCAGCGAGAAAACGCGATTTCGGCGCTTCTGAGGGCCGAAAACGCGATATCGGCCGATTTGCGATCTGTCAGCAGATTCGGTTTCTGGGCAGTTTACATGTCGAACTGCACGGTAGAAACGATAAAACAGCTCCTCCGTGCAGTTTTCATACCGAGTCACCGTCCACTGGGCTCAGCGAGAAAACGCGATTTCGGCGCTTCTGAGGGCCGAAAACGCGATATCGGCCGATTTGCGATCTGTCAGCAGATTCGGTTTCTGGGCAGTTTACATGTCGAACTGCACGGTAGAAACGATAAAACAGCTCCTCCGTGCAGTTTTCATACCGAGTCACCGTCCACTGGGCTCAGCGAGAAAACGCGATTTCGGCGCTTCTGAGGGCCGAAAACGCGATATCGGCCGATTTGCGATCTGTCAGCAGATTCGGTTTCTGGGCAGTTTACATGTCGAACTGCACGGTAGAAACGATAAAACAGCTCCTCCGTGCAGTTTTCATACCGAGTCACCGTCCACTGGGCTCAGCGAGAAAACGCGATTTCGGCGCTTCTGAGGGCCGAAAACGCGATATCGGCCGATTTTCGATCTGTCAGCAGATTCGGTTTCTGGGCAGTTTACATGTCGAACTGCACGGTAGAAACGATAAAACAGCTCCTCCGTGCAGTTTTCATACCGAGTCACCGTCCACTGGGCTCAGCGAGAAAACGCGATTTCGGCGCTTCTGAGGGCCGAAAACGCGATATCGGCCGATTTGCGATCTGTCAGCAGATTCGGTTTCTGGGCAGTTTACATGTCGAACTGCACGGTAGAAACGATAAAACAGCTCCTCCGTGCAGTTTTCATACCGAGTCACCGTCCACTGGGCTCAGCGAGAAAACGCGATTTCGGCGCTTCTGAGGGCCGAAAACGCGATATCGGCCGATTTGCGATCTGTCAGCAGATTCGGTTTCTGGGCAGTTTACATGTCGAACTGCACGGTAGAAACGATAAAACAGCTCCTCCGTGCAGTTTTCATACCGAGTCACCGTCCACTGGGCTCAGCGAGAAAACGCGATTTCGGCGCTTCTGAGGGCCGAAAACGCGATATCGGCCGATTTGCGATCTGTCAGCAGATTCGGTTTCTGGGCAGTTTACATGTCGAACTGCACGGTAGAAACGATAAAACAGCTCCTCCGTGCAGTTTTCATACCGAGTCACCGTCCACTGGGCTCAGCGAGAAAACGCGATTTCGGCGCTTCTGAGGGCCGAAAACGCGATATCGGCCGATTTGCGATCTGTCAGCAGATTCGGTTTCTGGGCAGTTTACATGTCGAACTGCACGGTAGAAACGATAAAACAGCTCCTCCGTGCAGTTTTCATACCGAGTCACCGTCCACTGGGCTCAGCGAGAAAACGCGATTTCGGCGCTTCTGAGGGCCGAAAACGCGATATCGGCCGATTTGCGATCTGTCAGCAGATTCGGTTTCTGGGCAGTTTACATGTCGAACTGCACGGTAGAAACGATAAAACAGCTCCTCCGTGCAGTTTTCATACCGAGTCACCGTCCACTGGGCTCAGCGAGAAAACGCGATTTCGGCGCTTCTGAGGGCCGAAAACGCGATATCGGCCGATTTGCGATCTGTCAGCAGATTCGGTTTCTGGGCAGTTTACATGTCGAACTGCACGGTAGAAACGATAAAACAGCTCCTCCGTGCAGTTTTCATACCGAGTCACCGTCCACTGGGCTCAGCGAGAAAACGCGATTTCGGCGCTTCTGAGGGCCGAAAACGCGATATCGGCCGATTTGCGATCTGTCAGCAGATTCGGTTTCTGGGCAGTTTACATGTCGAACTGCACGGTAGAAACGATAAAACAGCTCCTCCGTGCAGTTTTCATACCGAGTCACCGTCCACTGGGCTCAGCGAGAAAACGCGATTTCGGCGCTTCTGAGGGCCGAAAACGCGATATCGGCCGATTTGCGATCTGTCAGCAGATTCGGTTTCTGGGCAGTTTACATGTCGAACTGCACGGTAGAAACGATAAAACAGCTCCTCCGTGCAGTTTTCATACCGAGTCACCGTCCACTGGGCTCAGCGAGAAAACGCGATTTCGGCGCTTCTGAGGGCCGAAAACGCGATATCGGCCGATTTGCGATCTGTCAGCAGATTCGGTTTCTGGGCAGTTTACATGTCGAACTGCACGGTAGAAACGATAAAACAGCTCCTCCGTGCAGTTTTCATACCGAGTCACCGTCCACTGGGCTCAGCGAGAAAACGCGATTTCGGCGCTTCTGAGGGCCGAAAACGCGATATCGGCCGATTTGCGATCTGTCAGCAGATTCGGTTTCTGGGCAGTTTACATGTCGAACTGCACGGTAGAAACGATAAAACAGCTCCTCCGTGCAGTTTTCATACCGAGTCACCGTCCACTGGGCTCAGCGAGAAAACGCGATTTCGGCGCTTCTGAGGGCCGAAAACGCGATATCGGCCGATTTGCGATCTGTCAGCAGATTCGGTTTCTGGGCAGTTTACATGTCGAACTGCACGGTAGAAACGATAAAACAGCTCCTCCGTGCAGTTTTCATACCGAGTCACCGTCCACTGGGCTCAGCGAGAAAACGCGATTTCGGCGCTTCTGAGGGCCGAAAACGCGATATCGGCCGATTTGCGATCTGTCAGCAGATTCGGTTTCTGGGCAGTTTACATGTCGAACTGCACGGTAGAAACGATAAAACAGCTCCTCCGTGCAGTTTTCATACCGAGTCACCGTCCACTGGGCTCAGCGAGAAAACGCGATTTCGGCGCTTCTGAGGGCCGAAAACGCGATATCGGCCGATTTGCGATCTGTCAGCAGATTCGGTTTCTGGGCAGTTTACATGTCGAACTGCACGGTAGAAACGATAAAACAGCTCCTCCGTGCAGTTTTCATACCGAGTCACCGTCCACTGGGCTCAGCGAGAAAACGCGATTTCGGCGCTTCTGAGGGCCGAAAACGCGATATCGGCCGATTTGCGATCTGTCAGCAGATTCGGTTTCTGGGCAGTTTACATGTCGAACTGCACGGTAGAAACGATAAAACAGCTCCTCCGTGCAGTTTTCATACCGAGTCACCGTTCTCAGCGAGAAAACGCGATGGGCCGAAAACGCGATATCGGCCGATTTGCGATCTGTCAGCAGATTCGGTTTCTGGGCAGTTTACATGTCGAACTGCACGGTAGAAACGATAAAACAGCTCCTCCGTGCAGTTTTCATACCGAGTCACCGTCCACTGGGCTCAGCGAGAAAACGCGATTTCGGCGCTTCTGAGGGCCGAAAACGCGATATCGGCCGATTTGCGATCTGTCAGCAGATTCGGTTTCTGGGCAGTTTACATGTCGAACTGCACGGTAGAAACGATAAAACAGCTCCTCCGTGCAGTTTTCATACCGAGTCACCGTCCACTGGGCTCAGCGAGAAAACGCGATTTCGGCGCTTCTGAGGGCCGAAAACGCGATATCGGCCGATTTGCGATCTGTCAGCAGATTCGGTTTCTGGGCAGTTTACATGTCGAACTGCACGGTAGAAACGATAAAACAGCTCCTCCGTGCAGTTTTCATACCGAGTCACCGTCCACTGGGCTCAGCGAGAAAACGCGATTTCGGCGCTTCTGAGGGCCGAAAACGCGATATCGGCCGATTTTCGATCTGTCAGCAGATTCGGTTTCTGGGCAGTTTACATGTCGAACTGCACGGTAGAAACGATAAAACAGCTCCTCCGTGCAGTTTTCATACCGAGTCACCGTCCACTGGGCTCAGCGAGAAAACGCGATTTCGGCGCTTCTGAGGGCCGAAAACGCGATATCGGCCGATTTTCGATCTGTCAGCAGATTCGGTTTCTGGGCAGTTTACATGTCGAACTGCACGGTAGAAACGATAAAACAGCTCCTCCGTGCAGTTTTCATACCGAGTCACCGTCCACTGGGCTCAGCGAGAAAACGCGATTTCGGCGCTTCTGAGGGCCGAAAACGCGATATCGGCCGATTTGCGATCTGTCAGCAGATTCGGTTTCTGGGCAGTTTACATGTCGAACTGCACGGTAGAAACGATAAAACAGCTCCTCCGTGCAGTTTTCATACCGAGTCACCGTCCACTGGGCTCAGCGAGAAAACGCGATTTCGGCGCTTCTGAGGGCCGAAAACGCGATATCGGCCGATTTGCGATCTGTCAGCAGATTCGGTTTCTGGGCAGTTTACATGTCGAACTGCACGGTAGAAACGATAAAACAGCTCCTCCGTGCAGTTTTCATACCGAGTCACCGTCCACTGGGCTCAGCGAGAAAACGCGATTTCGGCGCTTCTGAGGGCCGAAAACGCGATATCGGCCGATTTGCGATCTGTCAGCAGATTCGGTTTCTGGGCAGTTTACATGTCGAACTGCACGGTAGAAACGATAAAACAGCTCCTCCGTGCAGTTTTCATACCGAGTCACCGTCCACTGGGCTCAGCGAGAAAACGCGATTTCGGCGCTTCTGAGGGCCGAAAACGCGATATCGGCCGATTTTCGATCTGTCAGCAGATTCGGTTTCTGGGCAGTTTACATGTCGAACTGCACGGTAGAAACGATAAAACAGCTCCTCCGTGCAGTTTTCATACCGAGTCACCGTCCACTGGGCTCAGCGAGAAAACGCGATTTCGGCGCTTCTGAGGGCCGAAAACGCGATATCGGCCGATTTGCGATCTGTCAGCAGATTCGGTTTCTGGGCAGTTTACATGTCGAACTGCACGGTAGAAACGATAAAACAGCTCCTCCGTGCAGTTTTCATACCGAGTCACCGTCCACTGGGCTCAGCGAGAAAACGCGATTTCGGCGCTTCTGAGGGCCGAAAACGCGATATCGGCCGATTTGCGATCTGTCAGCAGATTCGGTTTCTGGGCAGTTTACATGTCGAACTGCACGGTAGAAACGATAAAACAGCTCCTCCGTGCAGTTTTCATACCGAGTCACCGTCCACTGGGCTCAGCGAGAAAACGCGATTTCGGCGCTTCTGAGGGCCGAAAACGCGATATCGGCCGATTTGCGATCTGTCAGCAGATTCGGTTTCTGGGCAGTTTACATGTCGAACTGCACGGTAGAAACGATAAAACAGCTCCTCCGTGCAGTTTTCATACCGAGTCACCGTCCACTGGGCTCAGCGAGAAAACGCGATTTCGGCGCTTCTGAGGGCCGAAAACGCGATATCGGCCGATTTTCGATCTGTCAGCAGATTCGGTTTCTGGGCAGTTTACATGTCGAACTGCACGGTAGAAACGATAAAACAGCTCCTCCGTGCAGTTTTCATACCGAGTCACCGTCCACTGGGCTCAGCGAGAAAACGCGATTTCGGCGCTTCTGAGGGCCGAAAACGCGATATCGGCCGATTTGCGATCTGTCAGCAGATTCGGTTTCTGGGCAGTTTACATGTCGAACTGCACGGTAGAAACGATAAAACAGCTCCTCCGTGCAGTTTTCATACCGAGTCACCGTCCACTGGGCTCAGCGAGAAAACGCGATTTCGGCGCTTCTGAGGGCCGAAAACGCGATATCGGCCGATTTGCGATCTGTCAGCAGATTCGGTTTCTGGGCAGTTTACATGTCGAACTGCACGGTAGAAACGATAAAACAGCTCCTCCGTGCAGTTTTCATACCGAGTCACCGTCCACTGGGCTCAGCGAGAAAACGCGATTTCGGCGCTTCTGAGGGCCGAAAACGCGATATCGGCCGATTTGCGATCTGTCAGCAGATTCGGTTTCTGGGCAGTTTACATGTCGAACTGCACGGTAGAAACGATAAAACAGCTCCTCCGTGCAGTTTTCATACCGAGTCACCGTCCACTGGGCTCAGCGAGAAAACGCGATTTCGGCGCTTCTGAGGGCCGAAAACGCGATATCGGCCGATTTGCGATCTGTCAGCAGATTCGGTTTCTGGGCAGTTTACATGTCGAACTGCACGGTAGAAACGATAAAACAGCTCCTCCGTGCAGTTTTCATACCGAGTCACCGTCCACTGGGCTCAGCGAGAAAACGCGATTTCGGCGCTTCTGAGGGCCGAAAACGCGATATCGGCCGATTTGCGATCTGTCAGCAGATTCGGTTTCTGGGCAGTTTACATGTCGAACTGCACGGTAGAAACGATAAAACAGCTCCTCCGTGCAGTTTTCATACCGAGTCACCGTCCACTGGGCTCAGCGAGAAAACGCGATTTCGGCGCTTCTGAGGGCCGAAAACGCGATATCGGCCGATTTGCGATCTGTCAGCAGATTCGGTTTCTGGGCAGTTTACATGTCGAACTGCACGGTAGAAACGATAAAACAGCTCCTCCGTGCAGTTTTCATACCGAGTCACCGTCCACTGGGCTCAGCGAGAAAACGCGATTTCGGCGCTTCTGAGGGCCGAAAACGCGATATCGGCCGATTTGCGATCTGTCAGCAGATTCGGTTTCTGGGCAGTTTACATGTCGAACTGCACGGTAGAAACGATAAAACAGCTCCTCCGTGCAGTTTTCATACCGAGTCACCGTCCACTCGGCTCAGCGAGAAAACGCGATTTCGGCGCTTCTGAGGGCCGAAAACGCGATATCGGCCGATTTTCGATCTGTCAGCAGATTCGGTTTCTGGGCAGTTTACATGTCGAACTGCACGGTAGAAACGATAAAACAGCTCCTCCGTGCAGTTTTCATACCGAGTCACCGTCCACTGGGCTCAGCGAGAAAACGCGATTTCGGCGCTTCTGAGGGCCGAAAACGCGATATCGGCCGATTTGCGATCTGTCAGCAGATTCGGTTTCTGGGCAGTTTACATGTCGAACTGCACGGTAGAAACGATAAAACAGCTCCTCCGTGCAGTTTTCATACCGAGTCACCGTCCACTGGGCTCAGCGAGAAAACGCGATTTCGGCGCTTCTGAGGGCCGAAAACGCGATATCGGCCGATTTTCGATCTGTCAGCAGATTCGGTTTCTGGGCAGTTTACATGTCGAACTGCACGGTAGAAACGATAAAACAGCTCCTCCGTGCAGTTTTCATACCGAGTCACCGTCCACTGGGCTCAGCGAGAAAACGCGATTTCGGCGCTTCTGAGGGCCGAAAACGCGATATCGGCCGATTTGCGATCTGTCAGCAGATTCGGTTTCTGGGCAGTTTACATGTCGAACTGCACGGTAGAAACGATAAAACAGCTCCTCCGTGCAGTTTTCATACCGAGTCACCGTCCACTGGGCTCAGCGAGAAAACGCGATTTCGGCGCTTCTGAGGGCCGAAAACGCGATATCGGCCGATTTTCGATCTGTCAGCAGATTCGGTTTCTGGGCAGTTTACATGTCGAACTGCACGGTAGAAACGATAAAACAGCTCCTCCGTGCAGTTTTCATACCGAGTCACCGTCCACTGGGCTCAGCGAGAAAACGCGATTTCGGCGCTTCTGAGGGCCGAAAACGCGATATCGGCCGATTTGCGATCTGTCAGCAGATTCGGTTTCTGGGCAGTTTACATGTCGAACTGCACGGTAGAAACGATAAAACAGCTCCTCCGTGCAGTTTTCATACCGAGTCACCGTCCACTGGGCTCAGCGAGAAAACGCGATTTCGGCGCTTCTGAGGGCCGAAAACGCGATATCGGCCGATTTGCGATCTGTCAGCAGATTCGGTTTCTGGGCAGTTTACATGTCGAACTGCACGGTAGAAACGATAAAACAGCTCCTCCGTGCAGTTTTCATACCGAGTCACCGTCCACTGGGCTCAGCGAGAAAACGCGATTTCGGCGCTTCTGAGGGCCGAAAACGCGATATCGGCCGATTTGCGATCTGTCAGCAGATTCGGTTTCTGGGCAGTTTACATGTCGAACTGCACGGTAGAAACGATAAAACAGCTCCTCCGTGCAGTTTTCATACCGAGTCACCGTCCACTGGGCTCAGCGAGAAAACGCGATTTCGGCGCTTCTGAGGGCCGAAAACGCGATATCGGCCGATTTGCGATCTGTCAGCAGATTCGGTTTCTGGGCAGTTTACATGTCGAACTGCACGGTAGAAACGATAAAACAGCTCCTCCGTGCAGTTTTCATACCGAGTCACCGTCCACTGGGCTCAGCGAGAAAACGCGATTTCGGCGCTTCTGAGGGCCGAAAACGCGATATCGGCCGATTTGCGATCTGTCAGCAGATTCGGTTTCTGGGCAGTTTACATGTCGAACTGCACGGTAGAAACGATAAAACAGCTCCTCCGTGCAGTTTTCATACCGAGTCACCGTCCACTGGGCTCAGCGAGAAAACGCGATTTCGGCGCTTCTGAGGGCCGAAAACGCGATATCGGCCGATTTGCGATCTGTCAGCAGATTCGGTTTCTGGGCAGTTTACATGTCGAACTGCACGGTAGAAACGATAAAACAGCTCCTCCGTGCAGTTTTCATACCGAGTCACCGTCCACTGGGCTCAGCGAGAAAACGCGATTTCGGCGCTTCTGAGGGCCGAAAACGCGATATCGGCCGATTTGCGATCTGTCAGCAGATTCGGTTTCTGGGCAGTTTACATGTCGAACTGCACGGTAGAAACGATAAAACAGCTCCTCCGTGCAGTTTTCATACCGAGTCACCGTCCACTGGGCTCAGCGAGAAAACGCGATTTCGGCGCTTCTGAGGGCCGAAAACGCGATATCGGCCGATTTGCGATCTGTCAGCAGATTCGGTTTCTGGGCAGTTTACATGTCGAACTGCACGGTAGAAACGATAAAACAGCTCCTCCGTGCAGTTTTCATACCGAGTCACCGTCCACTGGGCTCAGCGAGAAAACGCGATTTCGGCGCTTCTGAGGGCCGAAAACGCGATATCGGCCGATTTGCGATCTGTCAGCAGATTCGGTTTCTGGGCAGTTTACATGTCGAACTGCACGGTAGAAACGATAAAACAGCTCCTCCGTGCAGTTTTCATACCGAGTCACCGTCCACTGGGCTCAGCGAGAAAACGCGATTTCGGCGCTTCTGAGGGCCGAAAACGCGATATCGGCCGATTTGCGATCTGTCAGCAGATTCGGTTTCTGGGCAGTTTACATGTCGAACTGCACGGTAGAAACGATAAAACAGCTCCTCCGTGCAGTTTTCATACCGAGTCACCGTCCACTGGGCTCAGCGAGAAAACGCGATTTCGGCGCTTCTGAGGGCCGAAAACGCGATATCGGCCGATTTGCGATCTGTCAGCAGATTCGGTTTCTGGGCAGTTTACATGTCGAACTGCACGGTAGAAACGATAAAACAGCTCCTCCGTGCAGTTTTCATACCGAGTCACCGTCCACTGGGCTCAGCGAGAAAACGCGATTTCGGCGCTTCTGAGGGCCGAAAACGCGATATCGGCCGATTTGCGATCTGTCAGCAGATTCGGTTTCTGGGCAGTTTACATGTCGAACTGCACGGTAGAAACGATAAAACAGCTCCTCCGTGCAGTTTTCATACCGAGTCACCGTCCACTGGGCTCAGCGAGAAAACGCGATTTCGGCGCTTCTGAGGGCCGAAAACGCGATATCGGCCGATTTGCGATCTGTCAGCAGATTCGGTTTCTGGGCAGTTTACATGTCGAACTGCACGGTAGAAACGATAAAACAGCTCCTCCGTGCAGTTTTCATACCGAGTCACCGTCCACTCAGCAGAAAACGCGATTTCGGCGCTTCTGAGGGCCGAAAACGCGATATCGGCCGATTTGCGATCTGTCAGCAGATTCGGTTTCTGGGCAGTTTACATGTCGAACTGCACGGTAGAAACGATAAAACAGCTCCTCCGTGCAGTTTTCATACCGAGTCACCGTCCACTGGGCTCAGCGAGAAAACGCGATTTCGGCGCTTCTGAGGGCCGAAAACGCGATATCGGCCGATTTGCGATCTGTCAGCAGATTCGGTTTCTGGGCAGTTTACATGTCGAACTGCACGGTAGAAACGATAAAACAGCTCCTCCGTGCAGTTTTCATACCGAGTCACCGTCCACTCGGCTCAGCGAGAAAACGCGATTTCGGCGCTTCTGAGGGCCGAAAACGCGATATCGGCCGATTTGCGATCTGTCAGCAGATTCGGTTTCTGGGCAGTTTACATGTCGAACTGCACGGTAGAAACGATAAAACAGCTCCTCCGTGCAGTTTTCATACCGAGTCACCGTCCACTGGGCTCAGCGAGAAAACGCGATTTCGGCGCTTCTGAGGGCCGAAAACGCGATATCGGCCGATTTGCGATCTGTCAGCAGATTCGGTTTCTGGGCAGTTTACATGTCGAACTGCACGGTAGAAACGATAAAACAGCTCCTCCGTGCAGTTTTCATACCGAGTCACCGTCCACTGGGCTCAGCGAGAAAACGCGATTTCGGCGCTTCTGAGGGCCGAAAACGCGATATCGGCCGATTTGCGATCTGTCAGCAGATTCGGTTTCTGGGCAGTTTACATGTCGAACTGCACGGTAGAAACGATAAAACAGCTCCTCCGTGCAGTTTTCATACCGAGTCACCGTCCACTGGGCTCAGCGAGAAAACGCGATTTCGGCGCTTCTGAGGGCCGAAAACGCGATATCGGCCGATTTGCGATCTGTCAGCAGATTCGGTTTCTGGGCAGTTTACATGTCGAACTGCACGGTAGAAACGATAAAACAGCTCCTCCGTGCAGTTTTCATACCGAGTCACCGTCCACTGGGCTCAGCGAGAAAACGCGATTTCGGCGCTTCTGAGGGCCGAAAACGCGATATCGGCCGATTTGCGATCTGTCAGCAGATTCGGTTTCTGGGCAGTTTACATGTCGAACTGCACGGTAGAAACGATAAAACAGCTCCTCCGTGCAGTTTTCATACCGAGTCACCGTCCACTGGGCTCAGCGAGAAAACGCGATTTCGGCGCTTCTGAGGGCCGAAAACGCGATATCGGCCGATTTGCGATCTGTCAGCAGATTCGGTTTCTGGGCAGTTTACATGTCGAACTGCACGGTAGAAACGATAAAACAGCTCCTCCGTGCAGTTTTCATACCGAGTCACCGTCCACTGGGCTCAGCGAGAAAACGCGATTTCGGCGCTTCTGAGGGCCGAAAACGCGATATCGGCCGATTTGCGATCTGTCAGCAGATTCGGTTTCTGGGCAGTTTACATGTCGAACTGCACGGTAGAAACGATAAAACAGCTCCTCCGTGCAGTTTTCATACCGAGTCACCGTCCACTGGGCTCAGCGAGAAAACGCGATTTCGGCGCTTCTGAGGGCCGAAAACGCGATATCGGCCGATTTGCGATCTGTCAGCAGATTCGGTTTCTGGGCAGTTTACATGTCGAACTGCACGGTAGAAACGATAAAACAGCTCCTCCGTGCAGTTTTCATACCGAGTCACCGTCCACTGGGCTCAGCGAGAAAACGCGATTTCGGCGCTTCTGAGGGCCGAAAACGCGATATCGGCCGATTTGCGATCTGTCAGCAGATTCGGTTTCTGGGCAGTTTACATGTCGAACTGCACGGTAGAAACGATAAAACAGCTCCTCCGTGCAGTTTTCATACCGAGTCACCGTCCACTGGGCTCAGCGAGAAAACGCGATTTCGGCGCTTCTGAGGGCCGAAAACGCGATATCGGCCGATTTGCGATCTGTCAGCAGATTCGGTTTCTGGGCAGTTTACATGTCGAACTGCACGGTAGAAACGATAAAACAGCTCCTCCGTGCAGTTTTCATACCGAGTCACCGTCCACTGGGCTCAGCGAGAAAACGCGATTTCGGCGCTTCTGAGGGCCGAAAACGCGATATCGGCCGATTTGCGATCTGTCAGCAGATTCGGTTTCTGGGCAGTTTACATGTCGAACTGCACGGTAGAAACGATAAAACAGCTCCTCCGTGCAGTTTTCATACCGAGTCACCGTCCACTGGGCTCAGCGAGAAAACGCGATTTCGGCGCTTCTGAGGGCCGAAAACGCGATATCGGCCGATTTTCGATCTGTCAGCAGATTCGGTTTCTGGGCAGTTTACATGTCGAACTGCACGGTAGAAACGATAAAACAGCTCCTCCGTGCAGTTTTCATACCGAGTCACCGTCCACTGGGCTCAGCGAGAAAACGCGATTTCGGCGCTTCTGAGGGCCGAAAACGCGATATCGGCCGATTTGCGATCTGTCAGCAGATTCGGTTTCTGGGCAGTTTACATGTCGAACTGCACGGTAGAAACGATAAAACAGCTCCTCCGTGCAGTTTTCATACCGAGTCACCGTCCACTGGGCTCAGCGAGAAAACGCGATTTCGGCGCTTCTGAGGGCCGAAAACGCGATATCGGCCGATTTGCGATCTGTCAGCAGATTCGGTTTCTGGGCAGTTTACATGTCGAACTGCACGGTAGAAACGATAAAACAGCTCCTCCGTGCAGTTTTCATACCGAGTCACCGTCCACTGGGCTCAGCGAGAAAACGCGATTTCGGCGCTTCTGAGGGCCGAAAACGCGATATCGGCCGATTTGCGATCTGTCAGCAGATTCGGTTTCTGGGCAGTTTACATGTCGAACTGCACGGTAGAAACGATAAAACTGCTCCTCCGTGCAGTTTTCATACCGAGTCACCGTCCACTGGGCTCAGCGAGAAAACGCGATTTCGGCGCTTCTGAGGGCCGAAAACGCGATATCGGCCGATTTGCGATCTGTCAGCAGATTCGGTTTCTGGGCAGTTTACATGTCGAACTGCACGGTAGAAACGATAAAACAGCTCCTCCGTGCAGTTTTCATACCGAGTCACCGTCCACTGGGCTCAGCGAGAAAACGCGATTTCGGCGCTTCTGAGGGCCGAAAACGCGATATCGGCCGATTTGCGATCTGTCAGCAGATTCGGTTTCTGGGCAGTTTACATGTCGAACTGCACGGTAGAAACGATAAAACAGCTCCTCCGTGCAGTTTTCATACCGAGTCACCGTCCACTGGGCTCAGCGAGAAAACGCGATTTCGGCGCTTCTGAGGGCCGAAAACGCGATATCGGCCGATTTGCGATCTGTCAGCAGATTCGGTTTCTGGGCAGTTTACATGTCGAACTGCACGGTAGAAACGATAAAACAGCTCCTCCGTGCAGTTTTCATACCGAGTCACCGTCCACTGGGCTCAGCGAGAAAACGCGATTTCGGCGCTTCTGAGGGCCGAAAACGCGATATCGGCCGATTTGCGATCTGTCAGCAGATTCGGTTTCTGGGCAGTTTACATGTCGAACTGCACGGTAGAAACGATAAAACAGCTCCTCCGTGCAGTTTTCATACCGAGTCACCGTCCACTGGGCTCAGCGAGAAAACGCGATTTCGGCGCTTCTGAGGGCCGAAAACGCGATATCGGCCGATTTGCGATCTGTCAGCAGATTCGGTTTCTGGGCAGTTTACATGTCGAACTGCACGGTAGAAACGATAAAACAGCTCCTCCGTGCAGTTTTCATACCGAGTCACCGTCCACTGGGCTCAGCGAGAAAACGCGATTTCGGCGCTTCTGAGGGCCGAAAACGCGATATCGGCCGATTTGCGATCTGTCAGCAGATTCGGTTTCTGGGCAGTTTACATGTCGAACTGCACGGTAGAAACGATAAAACAGCTCCTCCGTGCAGTTTTCATACCGAGTCACCGTCCACTGGGCTCAGCGAGAAAACGCGATTTCGGCGCTTCTGAGGGCCGAAAACGCGATATCGGCCGATTTGCGATCTGTCAGCAGATTCGGTTTCTGGGCAGTTTACATGTCGAACTGCACGGTAGAAACGATAAAACAGCTCCTCCGTGCAGTTTTCATACCGAGTCACCGTCCACTGGGCTCAGCGAGAAAACGCGATTTCGGCGCTTCTGAGGGCCGAAAACGCGATATCGGCCGATTTGCGATCTGTCAGCAGATTCGGTTTCTGGGCAGTTTACATGTCGAACTGCACGGTAGAAACGATAAAACAGCTCCTCCGTGCAGTTTTCATACCGAGTCACCGTCCACTGGGCTCAGCGAGAAAACGCGATTTCGGCGCTTTCTGAGGGCCGAAAACGCGATATCGGCCGATTTGCGATCTGTCAGCAGATTCGGTTTCTGGGCAGTTTACATGTCGAACTGCACGGTAGAAACGATAAAACAGCTCCTCCGTGCAGTTTTCATACCGAGTCACCGTCCACTGGGCTCAGCGAGAAAACGCGATTTCGGCGCTTCTGAGGGCCGAAAACGCGATATCGGCCGATTTGCGATCTGTCAGCAGATTCGGTTTCTGGGCAGTTTACATGTCGAACTGCACGGTAGAAACGATAAAACAGCTCCTCCGTGCAGTTTTCATACCGAGTCACCGTCCACTGGGCTCAGCGAGAAAACGCGATTTCGGCGCTTCTGAGGGCCGAAAACGCGATATCGGCCGATTTTCGATCTGTCAGCAGATTCGGTTTCTGGGCAGTTTACATGTCGAACTGCACGGTAGAAACGATAAAACAGCTCCTCCGTGCAGTTTTCATACCGAGTCACCGTCCACTGGGCTCAGCGAGAAAACGCGATTTCGGCGCTTCTGAGGGCCGAAAACGCGATATCGGCCGATTTGCGATCTGTCAGCAGATTCGGTTTCTGGGCAGTTTACATGTCGAACTGCACGGTAGAAACGATAAAACAGCTCCTCCGTGCAGTTTTCATACCGAGTCACCGTCCACTGGGCTCAGCGAGAAAACGCGATTTCGGCGCTTCTGAGGGCCGAAAACGCGATATCGGCCGATTTGCGATCTGTCAGCAGATTCGGTTTCTGGGCAGTTTACATGTCGAACTGCACGGTAGAAACGATAAAACAGCTCCTCCGTGCAGTTTTCATACCGAGTCACCGTCCACTGGGCTCAGCGAGAAAACGCGATTTCGGCGCTTCTGAGGGCCGAAAACGCGATATCGGCCGATTTTCGATCTGTCAGCAGATTCGGTTTCTGGGCAGTTTACATGTCGAACTGCACGGTAGAAACGATAAAACAGCTCCTCCGTGCAGTTTTCATACCGAGTCACCGTCCACTGGGCTCAGCGAGAAAACGCGATTTCGGCGCTTCTGAGGGCCGAAAACGCGATATCGGCCGATTTGCGATCTGTCAGCAGATTCGGTTTCTGGGCAGTTTACATGTCGAACTGCACGGTAGAAACGATAAAACAGCTCCTCCGTGCAGTTTTCATACCGAGTCACCGTCCACTGGGCTCAGCGAGAAAACGCGATTTCGGCGCTTCTGAGGGCCGAAAACGCGATATCGGCCGATTTGCGATCTGTCAGCAGATTCGGTTTCTGGGCAGTTTACATGTCGAACTGCACGGTAGAAACGATAAAACAGCTCCTCCGTGCAGTTTTCATACCGAGTCACCGTCCACTGGGCTCAGCGAGAAAACGCGATTTCGGCGCTTCTGAGGGCCGAAAACGCGATATCGGCCGATTTTCGATCTGTCAGCAGATTCGGTTTCTGGGCAGTTTACATGTCGAACTGCACGGTAGAAACGATAAAACAGCTCCTCCGTGCAGTTTTCATACCGAGTCACCGTCCACTGGGCTCAGCGAGAAAACGCGATTTCGGCGCTTCTGAGGGCCGAAAACGCGATATCGGCCGATTTGCGATCTGTCAGCAGATTCGGTTTCTGGGCAGTTTACATGTCGAACTGCACGGTAGAAACGATAAAACAGCTCCTCCGTGCAGTTTTCATACCGAGTCACCGTCCACTGGGCTCAGCGAGAAAACGCGATTTCGGCGCTTCTGAGGGCCGAAAACGCGATATCGGCCGATTTTCGATCTGTCAGCAGATTCGGTTTCTGGGCAGTTTACATGTCGAACTGCACGGTAGAAACGATAAAACAGCTCCTCCGTGCAGTTTTCATACCGAGTCACCGTCCACTGGGCTCAGCGAGAAAACGCGATTTCGGCGCTTCTGAGGGCCGAAAACGCGATATCGGCCGATTTGCGATCTGTCAGCAGATTCGGTTTCTGGGCAGTTTACATGTCGAACTGCACGGTAGAAACGATAAAACAGCTCCTCCGTGCAGTTTTCATACCGAGTCACCGTCCACTGGGCTCAGCGAGAAAACGCGATTTCGGCGCTTCTGAGGGCCGAAAACGCGATATCGGCCGATTTGCGATCTGTCAGCAGATTCGGTTTCTGGGCAGTTTACATGTCGAACTGCACGGTAGAAACGATAAAACAGCTCCTCCGTGCAGTTTTCATACCGAGTCACCGTCCACTGGGCTCAGCGAGAAAACGCGATTTCGGCGCTTCTGAGGGCCGAAAACGCGATATCGGCCGATTTGCGATCTGTCAGCAGATTCGGTTTCTGGGCAGTTTACATGTCGAACTGCACGGTAGAAACGATAAAACAGCTCCTCCGTGCAGTTTTCATACCGAGTCACCGTCCACTGGGCTCAGCGAGAAAACGCGATTTCGGCGCTTCTGAGGGCCGAAAACGCGATATCGGCCGATTTGCGATCTGTCAGCAGATTCGGTTTCTGGGCAGTTTACATGTCGAACTGCACGGTAGAAACGATAAAACAGCTCCTCCGTGCAGTTTTCATACCGAGTCACCGTCCACTGGGCTCAGCGAGAAAACGCGATTTCGGCGCTTCTGAGGGCCGAAAACGCGATATCGGCCGATTTGCGATCTGTCAGCAGATTCGGTTTCTGGGCAGTTTACATGTCGAACTGCACGGTAGAAACGATAAAACAGCTCCTCCGTGCAGTTTTCATACCGAGTCACCGTCCACTGGGCTCAGCGAGAAAACGCGATTTCGGCGCTTCTGAGGGCCGAAAACGCGATATCGGCCGATTTGCGATCTGTCAGCAGATTCGGTTTCTGGGCAGTTTACATGTCGAACTGCACGGTAGAAACGATAAAACAGCTCCTCCGTGCAGTTTTCATACCGAGTCACCGTCCACTGGGCTCAGCGAGAAAACGCGATTTCGGCGCTTCTGAGGGCCGAAAACGCGATATCGGCCGATTTGCGATCTGTCAGCAGATTCGGTTTCTGGGCAGTTTACATGTCGAACTGCACGGTAGAAACGATAAAACAGCTCCTCCGTGCAGTTTTCATACCGAGTCACCGTCCACTGGGCTCAGCGAGAAAACGCGATTTCGGCGCTTCTGAGGGCCGAAAACGCGATATCGGCCGATTTGCGATCTGTCAGCAGATTCGGTTTCTGGGCAGTTTACATGTCGAACTGCACGGTAGAAACGATAAAACAGCTCCTCCGTGCAGTTTTCATACCGAGTCACCGTCCACTGGGCTCAGCGAGAAAACGCGATTTCGGCGCTTCTGAGGGCCGAAAACGCGATATCGGCCGATTTGCGATCTGTCAGCAGATTCGGTTTCTGGGCAGTTTACATGTCGAACTGCACGGTAGAAACGATAAAACAGCTCCTCCGTGCAGTTTTCATACCGAGTCACCGTCCACTGGGCTCAGCGAGAAAACGCGATTTCGGCGCTTCTGAGGGCCGAAAACGCGATATCGGCCGATTTTCGATCTGTCAGCAGATTCGGTTTCTGGGCAGTTTACATGTCGAACTGCACGGTAGAAACGATAAAACAGCTCCTCCGTGCAGTTTTCATACCGAGTCACCGTCCACTGGGCTCAGCGAGAAAACGCGATTTCGGCGCTTCTGAGGGCCGAAAACGCGATATCGGCCGATTTGCGATCTGTCAGCAGATTCGGTTTCTGGGCAGTTTACATGTCGAACTGCACGGTAGAAACGATAAAACAGCTCCTCCGTGCAGTTTTCATACCGAGTCACCGTCCACTGGGCTCAGCGAGAAAACGCGATTTCGGCGCTTCTGAGGGCCGAAAACGCGATATCGGCCGATTTGCGATCTGTCAGCAGATTCGGTTTCTGGGCAGTTTACATGTCGAACTGCACGGTAGAAACGATAAAACAGCTCCTCCGTGCAGTTTTCATACCGAGTCACCGTCCACTGGGCTCAGCGAGAAAACGCGATTTCGGCGCTTCTGAGGGCCGAAAACGCGATATCGGCCGATTTGCGATCTGTCAGCAGATTCGGTTTCTGGGCAGTTTACATGTCGAACTGCACGGTAGAAACGATAAAACAGCTCCTCCGTGCAGTTTTCATACCGAGTCACCGTCCACTGGGCTCAGCGAGAAAACGCGATTTCGGCGCTTCTGAGGGCCGAAAACGCGATATCGGCCGATTTGCGATCTGTCAGCAGATTCGGTTTCTGGGCAGTTTACATGTCGAACTGCACGGTAGAAACGATAAAACAGCTCCTCCGTGCAGTTTTCATACCGAGTCACCGTCCACTGGGCTCAGCGAGAAAACGCGATTTCGGCGCTTCTGAGGGCCGAAAACGCGATATCGGCCGATTTGCGATCTGTCAGCAGATTCGGTTTCTGGGCAGTTTACATGTCGAACTGCACGGTAGAAACGATAAAACAGCTCCTCCGTGCAGTTTTCATACCGAGTCACCGTCCACTGGGCTCAGCGAGAAAACGCGATTTCGGCGCTTCTGAGGGCCGAAAACGCGATATCGGCCGATTTGCGATCTGTCAGCAGATTCGGTTTCTGGGCAGTTTACATGTCGAACTGCACGGTAGAAACGATAAAACAGCTCCTCCGTGCAGTTTTCATACCGAGTCACCGTCCACTGGGCTCAGCGAGAAAACGCGATTTCGGCGCTTCTGAGGGCCGAAAACGCGATATCGGCCGATTTGCGATCTGTCAGCAGATTCGGTTTCTGGGCAGTTTACATGTCGAACTGCACGGTAGAAACGATAAAACAGCTCCTCCGTGCAGTTTTCATACCGAGTCACCGTCCACTGGGCTCAGCGAGAAAACGCGATTTCGGCGCTTCTGAGGGCCGAAAACGCGATATCGGCCGATTTGCGATCTGTCAGCAGATTCGGTTTCTGGGCAGTTTACATGTCGAACTGCACGGTAGAAACGATAAAACAGCTCCTCCGTGCAGTTTTCATACCGAGTCACCGTCCACTGGGCTCAGCGAGAAAACGCGATTTCGGCGCTTCTGAGGGCCGAAAACGCGATATCGGCCGATTTGCGATCTGTCAGCAGATTCGGTTTCTGGGCAGTTTACATGTCGAACTGCACGGTAGAAACGATAAAACAGCTCCTCCGTGCAGTTTTCATACCGAGTCACCGTCCACTGGGCTCAGCGAGAAAACGCGATTTCGGCGCTTCTGAGGGCCGAAAACGCGATATCGGCCGATTTGCGATCTGTCAGCAGATTCGGTTTCTGGGCAGTTTACATGTCGAACTGCACGGTAGAAACGATAAAACAGCTCCTCCGTGCAGTTTTCATACCGAGTCACCGTCCACTGGGCTCAGCGAGAAAACGCGATTTCGGCGCTTCTGAGGGCCGAAAACGCGATATCGGCCGATTTGCGATCTGTCAGCAGATTCGGTTTCTGGGCAGTTTACATGTCGAACTGCACGGTAGAAACGATAAAACAGCTCCTCCGTGCAGTTTTCATACCGAGTCACCGTCCACTGGGCTCAGCGAGAAAACGCGATTTCGGCGCTTCTGAGGGCCGAAAACGCGATATCGGCCGATTTGCGATCTGTCAGCAGATTCGGTTTCTGGGCAGTTTACATGTCGAACTGCACGGTAGAAACGATAAAACAGCTCCTCCGTGCAGTTTTCATACCGAGTCACCGTCCACTGGGCTCAGCGAGAAAACGCGATTTCGGCGCTTCTGAGGGCCGAAAACGCGATATCGGCCGATTTGCGATCTGTCAGCAGATTCGGTTTCTGGGCAGTTTACATGTCGAACTGCACGGTAGAAACGATAAAACAGCTCCTCCGTGCAGTTTTCATACCGAGTCACCGTCCACTGGCTCAGCGAGAAAACGCGATTTCGGCGCTTCTGAGGGCCGAAAACGCGATATCGGCCGATTTGCGATCTGTCAGCAGATTCGGTTTCTGGGCAGTTTACATGTCGAACTGCACGGTAGAAACGATAAAACAGCTCCTCCGTGCAGTTTTCATACCGAGTCACCGTCCACTGGGCTCAGCGAGAAAACGCGATTTCGGCGCTTCTGAGGGCCGAAAACGCGATATCGGCCGATTTGCGATCTGTCAGCAGATTCGGTTTCTGGGCAGTTTACATGTCGAACTGCACGGTAGAAACGATAAAACAGCTCCTCCGTGCAGTTTTCATACCGAGTCACCGTCCACTGGGCTCAGCGAGAAAACGCGATTTCGGCGCTTCTGAGGGCCGAAAACGCGATATCGGCCGATTTGCGATCTGTCAGCAGATTCGGTTTCTGGGCAGTTTACATGTCGAACTGCACGGTAGAAACGATAAAACAGCTCCTCCGTGCAGTTTTCATACCGAGTCACCGTCCACTGGGCTCAGCGAGAAAACGCGATTTCGGCGCTTCTGAGGGCCGAAAACGCGATATCGGCCGATTTGCGATCTGTCAGCAGATTCGGTTTCTGGGCAGTTTACATGTCGAACTGCACGGTAGAAACGATAAAACAGCTCCTCCGTGCAGTTTTCATACCGAGTCACCGTCCACTGGGCTCAGCGAGAAAACGCGATTTCGGCGCTTCTGAGGGCCGAAAACGCGATATCGGCCGATTTGCGATCTGTCAGCAGATTCGGTTTCTGGGCAGTTTACATGTCGAACTGCACGGTAGAAACGATAAAACAGCTCCTCCGTGCAGTTTTCATACCGAGTCACCGTCCACTGGGCTCAGCGAGAAAACGCGATTTCGGCGCTTCTGAGGGCCGAAAACGCGATATCGGCCGATTTTCGATCTGTCAGCAGATTCGGTTTCTGGGCAGTTTACATGTCGAACTGCACGGTAGAAACGATAAAACAGCTCCTCCGTGCAGTTTTCATACCGAGTCACCGTCCACTGGGCTCAGCGAGAAAACGCGATTTCGGCGCTTCTGAGGGCCGAAAACGCGATATCGGCCGATTTGCGATCTGTCAGCAGATTCGGTTTCTGGGCAGTTTACATGTCGAACTGCACGGTAGAAACGATAAAACAGCTCCTCCGTGCAGTTTTCATACCGAGTCACCGTCCACTGGGCTCAGCGAGAAAACGCGATTTCGGCGCTTCTGAGGGCCGAAAACGCGATATCGGCCGATTTGCGATCTGTCAGCAGATTCGGTTTCTGGGCAGTTTACATGTCGAACTGCACGGTAGAAACGATAAAACAGCTCCTCCGTGCAGTTTTCATACCGAGTCACCGTCCACTGGGCTCAGCGAGAAAACGCGATTTCGGCGCTTCTGAGGGCCGAAAACGCGATATCGGCCGATTTGCGATCTGTCAGCAGATTCGGTTTCTGGGCAGTTTACATGTCGAACTGCACGGTAGAAACGATAAAACAGCTCCGTGCAGTTTTCATACCGAGTCACCGTCCACTGGGCTCAGCGAGAAAACGCGATTTCGGCGCTTCTGAGGGCCGAAAACGCGATATCGGCCGATTTGCGATCTGTCAGCAGATTCGGTTTCTGGGCAGTTTACATGTCGAACTGCACGGTAGAAACGATAAAACAGCTCCTCCGTGCAGTTTTCATACCGAGTCACCGTCCACTGGGCTCAGCGAGAAAACGCGATTTCGGCGCTTCTGAGGGCCGAAAACGCGATATCGGCCGATTTTCGATCTGTCAGCAGATTCGGTTTCTGGGCAGTTTACATGTCGAACTGCACGGTAGAAACGATAAAACAGCTCCTCCGTGCAGTTTTCATACCGAGTCACCGTCCACTGGGCTCAGCGAGAAAACGCGATTTCGGCGCTTCTGAGGGCCGAAAACGCGATATCGGCCGATTTGCGATCTGTCAGCAGATTCGGTTTCTGGGCAGTTTACATGTCGAACTGCACGGTAGAAACGATAAAACAGCTCCTCCGTGCAGTTTTCATACCGAGTCACCGTCCACTGGGCTCAGCGAGAAAACGCGATTTCGGCGCTTCTGAGGGCCGAAAACGCGATATCGGCCGATTTGCGATCTGTCAGCAGATTCGGTTTCTGGGCAGTTTACATGTCGAACTGCACGGTAGAAACGATAAAACAGCTCCTCCGTGCAGTTTTCATACCGAGTCACCGTCCACTGGGCTCAGCGAGAAAACGCGATTTCGGCGCTTCTGAGGGCCGAAAACGCGATATCGGCCGATTTTCGATCTGTCAGCAGATTCGGTTTCTGGGCAGTTTACATGTCGAACTGCACGGTAGAAACGATAAAACAGCTCCTCCGTGCAGTTTTCATACCGAGTCACCGTCCACTGGGCTCAGCGAGAAAACGCGATTTCGGCGCTTCTGAGGGCCGAAAACGCGATATCGGCCGATTTGCGATCTGTCAGCAGATTCGGTTTCTGGGCAGTTTACATGTCGAACTGCACGGTAGAAACGATAAAACAGCTCCTCCGTGCAGTTTTCATACCGAGTCACCGTCCACTGGGCTCAGCGAGAAAACGCGATTTCGGCGCTTCTGAGGGCCGAAAACGCGATATCGGCCGATTTGCGATCTGTCAGCAGATTCGGTTTCTGGGCAGTTTACATGTCGAACTGCACGGTAGAAACGATAAAACAGCTCCTCCGTGCAGTTTTCATACCGAGTCACCGTCCACTGGGCTCAGCGAGAAAACGCGATTTCGGCGCTTCTGAGGGCCGAAAACGCGATATCGGCCGATTTGCGATCTGTCAGCAGATTCGGTTTCTGGGCAGTTTACATGTCGAACTGCACGGTAGAAACGATAAAACAGCTCCTCCGTGCAGTTTTCATACCGAGTCACCGTCCACTGGGCTCAGCGAGAAAACGCGATTTCGGCGCTTCTGAGGGCCGAAAACGCGATATCGGCCGATTTGCGATCTGTCAGCAGATTCGGTTTCTGGGCAGTTTACATGTCGAACTGCACGGTAGAAACGATAAAACAGCTCCTCCGTGCAGTTTTCATACCGAGTCACCGTCCACTGGGCTCAGCGAGAAAACGCGATTTCGGCGCTTCTGAGGGCCGAAAACGCGATATCGGCCGATTTGCGATCTGTCAGCAGATTCGGTTTCTGGGCAGTTTACATGTCGAACTGCACGGTAGAAACGATAAAACAGCTCCTCCGTGCAGTTTTCATACCGAGTCACCGTCCACTGGGCTCAGCGAGAAAACGCGATTTCGGCGCTTCTGAGGGCCGAAAACGCGATATCGGCCGATTTGCGATCTGTCAGCAGATTCGGTTTCTGGGCAGTTTACATGTCGAACTGCACGGTAGAAACGATAAAACAGCTCCTCCGTGCAGTTTTCATACCGAGTCACCGTCCACTGGGCTCAGCGAGAAAACGCGATTTCGGCGCTTCTGAGGGCCGAAAACGCGATATCGGCCGATTTGCGATCTGTCAGCAGATTCGGTTTCTGGGCAGTTTACATGTCGAACTGCACGGTAGAAACGATAAAACAGCTCCTCCGTGCAGTTTTCATACCGAGTCACCGTCCACTGGGCTCAGCGAGAAAACGCGATTTCGGCGCTTCTGAGGGCCGAAAACGCGATATCGGCCGATTTGCGATCTGTCAGCAGATTCGGTTTCTGGGCAGTTTACATGTCGAACTGCACGGTAGAAACGATAAAACAGCTCCTCCGTGCAGTTTTCATACCGAGTCACCGTCCACTGGGCTCAGCGAGAAAACGCGATTTCGGCGCTTCTGAGGGCCGAAAACGCGATATCGGCCGATTTGCGATCTGTCAGCAGATTCGGTTTCTGGGCAGTTTACATGTCGAACTGCACGGTAGAAACGATAAAACAGCTCCTCCGTGCAGTTTTCATACCGAGTCACCGTCCACTGGGCTCAGCGAGAAAACGCGATTTCGGCGCTTCTGAGGGCCGAAAACGCGATATCGGCCGATTTGCGATCTGTCAGCAGATTCGGTTTCTGGGCAGTTTACATGTCGAACTGCACGGTAGAAACGATAAAACAGCTCCTCCGTGCAGTTTTCATACCGAGTCACCGTCCACTGGGCTCAGCGAGAAAACGCGATTTCGGCGCTTCTGAGGGCCGAAAACGCGATATCGGCCGATTTGCGATCTGTCAGCAGATTCGGTTTCTGGGCAGTTTACATGTCGAACTGCACGGTAGAAACGATAAAACAGCTCCTCCGTGCAGTTTTCATACCGAGTCACCGTCCACTGGGCTCAGCGAGAAAACGCGATTTCGGCGCTTCTGAGGGCCGAAAACGCGATATCGGCCGATTTGCGATCTGTCAGCAGATTCGGTTTCTGGGCAGTTTACATGTCGAACTGCACGGTAGAAACGATAAAACAGCTCCTCCGTGCAGTTTTCATACCGAGTCACCGTCCACTGGGCTCAGCGAGAAAACGCGATTTCGGCGCTTCTGAGGGCCGAAAACGCGATATCGGCCGATTTGCGATCTGTCAGCAGATTCGGTTTCTGGGCAGTTTACATGTCGAACTGCACGGTAGAAACGATAAAACAGCTCCTCCGTGCAGTTTTCATACCGAGTCACCGTCCACTGGGCTCAGCGAGAAAACGCGATTTCGGCGCTTCTGAGGGCCGAAAACGCGATATCGGCCGATTTGCGATCTGTCAGCAGATTCGGTTTCTGGGCAGTTTACATGTCGAACTGCACGGTAGAAACGATAAAACAGCTCCTCCGTGCAGTTTTCATACCGAGTCACCGTCCACTGGGCTCAGCGAGAAAACGCGATTTCGGCGCTTCTGAGGGCCGAAAACGCGATATCGGCCGATTTGCGATCTGTCAGCAGATTCGGTTTCTGGGCAGTTTACATGTCGAACTGCACGGTAGAAACGATAAAACAGCTCCTCCGTGCAGTTTTCATACCGAGTCACCGTCCACTGGGCTCAGCGAGAAAACGCGATTTCGGCGCTTCTGAGGGCCGAAAACGCGATATCGGCCGATTTGCGATCTGTCAGCAGATTCGGTTTCTGGGCAGTTTACATGTCGAACTGCACGGTAGAAACGATAAAACAGCTCCTCCGTGCAGTTTTCATACCGAGTCACCGTCCACTGGGCTCAGCGAGAAAACGCGATTTCGGCGCTTCTGAGGGCCGAAAACGCGATATCGGCCGATTTGCGATCTGTCAGCAGATTCGGTTTCTGGGCAGTTTACATGTCGAACTGCACGGTAGAAACGATAAAACAGCTCCTCCGTGCAGTTTTCATACCGAGTCACCGTCCACTGGGCTCAGCGAGAAAACGCGATTTCGGCGCTTCTGAGGGCCGAAAACGCGATATCGGCCGATTTTCGATCTGTCAGCAGATTCGGTTTCTGGGCAGTTTACATGTCGAACTGCACGGTAGAAACGATAAAACAGCTCCTCCGTGCAGTTTTCATACCGAGTCACCGTCCACTGGGCTCAGCGAGAAAACGCGATTTCGGCGCTTCTGAGGGCCGAAAACGCGATATCGGCCGATTTGCGATCTGTCAGCAGATTCGGTTTCTGGGCAGTTTACATGTCGAACTGCACGGTAGAAACGATAAAACAGCTCCTCCGTGCAGTTTTCATACCGAGTCACCGTCCACTGGGCTCAGCGAGAAAACGCGATTTCGGCGCTTCTGAGGGCCGAAAACGCGATATCGGCCGATTTGCGATCTGTCAGCAGATTCGGTTTCTGGGCAGTTTACATGTCGAACTGCACGGTAGAAACGATAAAACAGCTCCTCCGTGCAGTTTTCATACCGAGTCACCGTCCACTGGGCTCAGCGAGAAAACGCGATTTCGGCGCTTCTGAGGGCCGAAAACGCGATATCGGCCGATTTGCGATCTGTCAGCAGATTCGGTTTCTGGGCAGTTTACATGTCGAACTGCACGGTAGAAACGATAAAACAGCTCCTCCGTGCAGTTTTCATACCGAGTCACCGTCCACTGGGCTCAGCGAGAAAACGCGATTTCGGCGCTTCTGAGGGCCGAAAACGCGATATCGGCCGATTTGCGATCTGTCAGCAGATTCGGTTTCTGGGCAGTTTACATGTCGAACTGCACGGTAGAAACGATAAAACAGCTCCTCCGTGCAGTTTTCATACCGAGTCACCGTCCACTGGGCTCAGCGAGAAAACGCGATTTCGGCGCTTCTGAGGGCCGAAAACGCGATATCGGCCGATTTGCGATCTGTCAGCAGATTCGGTTTCTGGGCAGTTTACATGTCGAACTGCACGGTAGAAACGATAAAACAGCTCCTCCGTGCAGTTTTCATACCGAGTCACCGTCCACTGGGCTCAGCGAGAAAACGCGATTTCGGCGCTTCTGAGGGCCGAAAACGCGATATCGGCCGATTTGCGATCTGTCAGCAGATTCGGTTTCTGGGCAGTTTACATGTCGAACTGCACGGTAGAAACGATAAAACAGCTCCTCCGTGCAGTTTTCATACCGAGTCACCGTCCACTGGGCTCAGCGAGAAAACGCGATTTCGGCGCTTCTGAGGGCCGAAAACGCGATATCGGCCGATTTGCGATCTGTCAGCAGATTCGGTTTCTGGGCAGTTTACATGTCGAACTGCACGGTAGAAACGATAAAACAGCTCCTCCGTGCAGTTTTCATACCGAGTCACCGTCCACTGGGCTCAGCGAGAAAACGCGATTTCGGCGCTTCTGAGGGCCGAAAACGCGATATCGGCCGATTTGCGATCTGTCAGCAGATTCGGTTTCTGGGCAGTTTACATGTCGAACTGCACGGTAGAAACGATAAAACAGCTCCTCCGTGCAGTTTTCATACCGAGTCACCGTCCACTGGGCTCAGCGAGAAAACGCGATTTCGGCGCTTCTGAGGGCCGAAAACGCGATATCGGCCGATTTTCGATCTGTCAGCAGATTCGGTTTCTGGGCAGTTTACATGTCGAACTGCACGGTAGAAACGATAAAACAGCTCCTCCGTGCAGTTTTCATACCGAGTCACCGTCCACTGGGCTCAGCGAGAAAACGCGATTTCGGCGCTTCTGAGGGCCGAAAACGCGATATCGGCCGATTTTCGATCTGTCAGCAGATTCGGTTTCTGGGCAGTTTACATGTCGAACTGCACGGTAGAAACGATAAAACAGCTCCTCCGTGCAGTTTTCATACCGAGTCACCGTCCACTGGGCTCAGCGAGAAAACGCGATTTCGGCGCTTCTGAGGGCCGAAAACGCGATATCGGCCGATTTGCGATCTGTCAGCAGATTCGGTTTCTGGGCAGTTTACATGTCGAACTGCACGGTAGAAACGATAAAACAGCTCCTCCGTGCAGTTTTCATACCGAGTCACCGTCCACTGGGCTCAGCGAGAAAACGCGATTTCGGCGCTTCTGAGGGCCGAAAACGCGATATCGGCCGATTTGCGATCTGTCAGCAGATTCGGTTTCTGGGCAGTTTACATGTCGAACTGCACGGTAGAAACGATAAAACAGCTCCTCCGTGCAGTTTTCATACCGAGTCACCGTCCACTGGGCTCAGCGAGAAAACGCGATTTCGGCGCTTCTGAGGGCCGAAAACGCGATATCGGCCGATTTGCGATCTGTCAGCAGATTCGGTTTCTGGGCAGTTTACATGTCGAACTGCACGGTAGAAACGATAAAACAGCTCCTCCGTGCAGTTTTCATACCGAGTCACCGTCCACTGGGCTCAGCGAGAAAACGCGATTTCGGCGCTTCTGAGGGCCGAAAACGCGATATCGGCCGATTTTCGATCTGTCAGCAGATTCGGTTTCTGGGCAGTTTACATGTCGAACTGCACGGTAGAAACGATAAAACAGCTCCTCCGTGCAGTTTTCATACCGAGTCACCGTCCACTGGGCTCAGCGAGAAAACGCGATTTCGGCGCTTCTGAGGGCCGAAAACGCGATATCGGCCGATTTGCGATCTGTCAGCAGATTCGGTTTCTGGGCAGTTTACATGTCGAACTGCACGGTAGAAACGATAAAACAGCTCCTCCGTGCAGTTTTCATACCGAGTCACCGTCCACTGGGCTCAGCGAGAAAACGCGATTTCGGCGCTTCTGAGGGCCGAAAACGCGATATCGGCCGATTTGCGATCTGTCAGCAGATTCGGTTTCTGGGCAGTTTACATGTCGAACTGCACGGTAGAAACGATAAAACAGCTCCTCCGTGCAGTTTTCATACCGAGTCACCGTCCACTGGGCTCAGCGAGAAAACGCGATTTCGGCGCTTCTGAGGGCCGAAAACGCGATATCGGCCGATTTGCGATCTGTCAGCAGATTCGGTTTCTGGGCAGTTTACATGTCGAACTGCACGGTAGAAACGATAAAACAGCTCCTCCGTGCAGTTTTCATACCGAGTCACCGTCCACTGGGCTCAGCGAGAAAACGCGATTTCGGCGCTTCTGAGGGCCGAAAACGCGATATCGGCCGATTTGCGATCTGTCAGCAGATTCGGTTTCTGGGCAGTTTACATGTCGAACTGCACGGTAGAAACGATAAAACAGCTCCTCCGTGCAGTTTTCATACCGAGTCACCGTCCACTGGGCTCAGCGAGAAAACGCGATTTCGGCGCTTCTGAGGGCCGAAAACGCGATATCGGCCGATTTGCGATCTGTCAGCAGATTCGGTTTCTGGGCAGTTTACATGTCGAACTGCACGGTAGAAACGATAAAACAGCTCCTCCGTGCAGTTTTCATACCGAGTCACCGTCCACTGGGCTCAGCGAGAAAACGCGATTTCGGCGCTTCTGAGGGCCGAAAACGCGATATCGGCCGATTTGCGATCTGTCAGCAGATTCGGTTTCTGGGCAGTTTACATGTCGAACTGCACGGTAGAAACGATAAAACAGCTCCTCCGTGCAGTTTTCATACCGAGTCACCGTCCACTGGGCTCAGCGAGAAAACGCGATTTCGGCGCTTCTGAGGGCCGAAAACGCGATATCGGCCGATTTGCGATCTGTCAGCAGATTCGGTTTCTGGGCAGTTTACATGTCGAACTGCACGGTAGAAACGATAAAACAGCTCCTCCGTGCAGTTTTCATACCGAGTCACCGTCCACTGGGCTCAGCGAGAAAACGCGATTTCGGCGCTTCTGAGGGCCGAAAACGCGATATCGGCCGATTTGCGATCTGTCAGCAGATTCGGTTTCTGGGCAGTTTACATGTCGAACTGCACGGTAGAAACGATAAAACAGCTCCTCCGTGCAGTTTTCATACCGAGTCACCGTCCACTGGGCTCAGCGAGAAAACGCGATTTCGGCGCTTCTGAGGGCCGAAAACGCGATATCGGCCGATTTGCGATCTGTCAGCAGATTCGGTTTCTGGGCAGTTTACATGTCGAACTGCACGGTAGAAACGATAAAACAGCTCCTCCGTGCAGTTTTCATACCGAGTCACCGTCCACTGGGCTCAGCGAGAAAACGCGATTTCGGCGCTTCTGAGGGCCGAAAACGCGATATCGGCCGATTTGCGATCTGTCAGCAGATTCGGTTTCTGGGCAGTTTACATGTCGAACTGCACGGTAGAAACGATAAAACAGCTCCTCCGTGCAGTTTTCATACCGAGTCACCGTCCACTGGGCTCAGCGAGAAAACGCGATTTCGGCGCTTCTGAGGGCCGAAAACGCGATATCGGCCGATTTTCGATCTGTCAGCAGATTCGGTTTCTGGGCAGTTTACATGTCGAACTGCACGGTAGAAACGATAAAACAGCTCCTCCGTGCAGTTTTCATACCGAGTCACCGTCCACTGGGCTCAGCGAGAAAACGCGATTTCGGCGCTTCTGAGGGCCGAAAACGCGATATCGGCCGATTTGCGATCTGTCAGCAGATTCGGTTTCTGGGCAGTTTACATGTCGAACTGCACGGTAGAAACGATAAAACAGCTCCTCCGTGCAGTTTTCATACCGAGTCACCGTCCACTGGGCTCAGCGAGAAAACGCGATTTCGGCGCTTCTGAGGGCCGAAAACGCGATATCGGCCGATTTGCGATCTGTCAGCAGATTCGGTTTCTGGGCAGTTTACATGTCGAACTGCACGGTAGAAACGA
Source organism: Cryptocheilus praepositus (assembly GCA_033815515.1). Lineage (NCBI taxonomy): Eukaryota > Metazoa > Arthropoda > Insecta > Hymenoptera > Pompilidae > Cryptocheilus > Cryptocheilus praepositus. The sequence goes on along the minus strand of JAWWQZ010000268.1, from coordinate 406,532 downwards.
TAAAACAGCTCCTCCGTGCAGTTTTCATACCGAGTCACCGTCCACTGGGCTCAGCGAGAAAACGCGATTTCGGCGCTTCTGAGGGCCGAAAACGCGATATCGGCCGATTTTCGATCTGTCAGCAGATTCGGTTTCTGGGCAGTTTACATGTCGAACTGCACGGTAGAAACGATAAAACAGCTCCTCCGTGCAGTTTTCATACCGAGTCACCGTCCACTGGGCTCAGCGAGAAAACGCGATTTCGGCGCTTCTGAGGGCCGAAAACGCGATATCGGCCGATTTGCGATCTGTCAGCAGATTCGGTTTCTGGGCAGTTTACATGTCGAACTGCACGGTAGAAACGATAAAACAGCTCCTCCGTGCAGTTTTCATACCGAGTCACCGTCCACTGGGCTCAGCGAGAAAACGCGATTTCGGCGCTTCTGAGGGCCGAAAACGCGATATCGGCCGATTTGCGATCTGTCAGCAGATTCGGTTTCTGGGCAGTTTACATGTCGAACTGCACGGTAGAAACGATAAAACAGCTCCTCCGTGCAGTTTTCATACCGAGTCACCGTCCACTGGGCTCAGCGAGAAAACGCGATTTCGGCGCTTCTGAGGGCCGAAAACGCGATATCGGCCGATTTGCGATCTGTCAGCAGATTCGGTTTCTGGGCAGTTTACATGTCGAACTGCACGGTAGAAACGATAAAACAGCTCCTCCGTGCAGTTTTCATACCGAGTCACCGTCCACTGGGCTCAGCGAGAAAACGCGATTTCGGCGCTTCTGAGGGCCGAAAACGCGATATCGGCCGATTTGCGATCTGTCAGCAGATTCGGTTTCTGGGCAGTTTACATGTCGAACTGCACGGTAGAAACGATAAAACAGCTCCTCCGTGCAGTTTTCATACCGAGTCACCGTCCACTGGGCTCAGCGAGAAAACGCGATTTCGGCGCTTCTGAGGGCCGAAAACGCGATATCGGCCGATTTGCGATCTGTCAGCAGATTCGGTTTCTGGGCAGTTTACATGTCGAACTGCACGGTAGAAACGATAAAACAGCTCCTCCGTGCAGTTTTCATACCGAGTCACCGTCCACTGGGCTCAGCGAGAAAACGCGATTTCGGCGCTTCTGAGGGCCGAAAACGCGATATCGGCCGATTTGCGATCTGTCAGCAGATTCGGTTTCTGGGCAGTTTACATGTCGAACTGCACGGTAGAAACGATAAAACAGCTCCTCCGTGCAGTTTTCATACCGAGTCACCGTCCACTGGGCTCAGCGAGAAAACGCGATTTCGGCGCTTCTGAGGGCCGAAAACGCGATATCGGCCGATTTGCGATCTGTCAGCAGATTCGGTTTCTGGGCAGTTTACATGTCGAACTGCACGGTAGAAACGATAAAACAGCTCCTCCGTGCAGTTTTCATACCGAGTCACCGTCCACTGGCTCAGCGAGAAAACGCGATTTCGGCGCTTCTGAGGGCCGAAAACGCGATATCGGCCGATTTGCGATCTGTCAGCAGATTCGGTTTCTGGGCAGTTTACATGTCGAACTGCACGGTAGAAACGATAAAACAGCTCCTCCGTGCAGTTTTCATACCGAGTCACCGTCCACTGGGCTCAGCGAGAAAACGCGATTTCGGCGCTTCTGAGGGCCGAAAACGCGATATCGGCCGATTTGCGATCTGTCAGCAGATTCGGTTTCTGGGCAGTTTACATGTCGAACTGCACGGTAGAAACGATAAAACAGCTCCTCCGTGCAGTTTTCATACCGAGTCACCGTCCACTGGGCTCAGCGAGAAAACGCGATTTCGGCGCTTCTGAGGGCCGAAAACGCGATATCGGCCGATTTGCGATCTGTCAGCAGATTCGGTTTCTGGGCAGTTTACATGTCGAACTGCACGGTAGAAACGATAAAACAGCTCCTCCGTGCAGTTTTCATACCGAGTCACCGTCCACTGGGCTCAGCGAGAAAACGCGATTTCGGCGCTTCTGAGGGCCGAAAACGCGATATCGGCCGATTTGCGATCTGTCAGCAGATTCGGTTTCTGGGCAGTTTACATGTCGAACTGCACGGTAGAAACGATAAAACAGCTCCTCCGTGCAGTTTTCATACCGAGTCACCGTCCACTGGGCTCAGCGAGAAAACGCGATTTCGGCGCTTCTGAGGGCCGAAAACGCGATATCGGCCGATTTGCGATCTGTCAGCAGATTCGGTTTCTGGGCAGTTTACATGTCGAACTGCACGGTAGAAACGATAAAACAGCTCCTCCGTGCAGTTTTCATACCGAGTCACCGTCCACTGGGCTCAGCGAGAAAACGCGATTTCGGCGCTTCTGAGGGCCGAAAACGCGATATCGGCCGATTTGCGATCTGTCAGCAGATTCGGTTTCTGGGCAGTTTACATGTCGAACTGCACGGTAGAAACGATAAAACAGCTCCTCCGTGCAGTTTTCATACCGAGTCACCGTCCACTGGGCTCAGCGAGAAAACGCGATTTCGGCGCTTCTGAGGGCCGAAAACGCGATATCGGCCGATTTGCGATCTGTCAGCAGATTCGGTTTCTGGGCAGTTTACATGTCGAACTGCACGGTAGAAACGATAAAACAGCTCCTCCGTGCAGTTTTCATACCGAGTCACCGTCCACTGGGCTCAGCGAGAAAACGCGATTTCGGCGCTTCTGAGGGCCGAAAACGCGATATCGGCCGATTTGCGATCTGTCAGCAGATTCGGTTTCTGGGCAGTTTACATGTCGAACTGCACGGTAGAAACGATAAAACAGCTCCTCCGTGCAGTTTTCATACCGAGTCACCGTCCACTGGGCTCAGCGAGAAAACGCGATTTCGGCGCTTCTGAGGGCCGAAAACGCGATATCGGCCGATTTGCGATCTGTCAGCAGATTCGGTTTCTGGGCAGTTTACATGTCGAACTGCACGGTAGAAACGATAAAACAGCTCCTCCGTGCAGTTTTCATACCGAGTCACCGTCCACTGGGCTCAGCGAGAAAACGCGATTTCGGCGCTTCTGAGGGCCGAAAACGCGATATCGGCCGATTTGCGATCTGTCAGCAGATTCGGTTTCTGGGCAGTTTACATGTCGAACTGCACGGTAGAAACGATAAAACAGCTCCTCCGTGCAGTTTTCATACCGAGTCACCGTCCACTGGGCTCAGCGAGAAAACGCGATTTCGGCGCTTCTGAGGGCCGAAAACGCGATATCGGCCGATTTGCGATCTGTCAGCAGATTCGGTTTCTGGGCAGTTTACATGTCGAACTGCACGGTAGAAACGATAAAACAGCTCCTCCGTGCAGTTTTCATACCGAGTCACCGTCCACTGGGCTCAGCGAGAAAACGCGATTTCGGCGCTTCTGAGGGCCGAAAACGCGATATCGGCCGATTTGCGATCTGTCAGCAGATTCGGTTTCTGGGCAGTTTACATGTCGAACTGCACGGTAGAAACGATAAAACAGCTCCTCCGTGCAGTTTTCATACCGAGTCACCGTCCACTGGGCTCAGCGAGAAAACGCGATTTCGGCGCTTCTGAGGGCCGAAAACGCGATATCGGCCGATTTGCGATCTGTCAGCAGATTCGGTTTCTGGGCAGTTTACATGTCGAACTGCACGGTAGAAACGATAAAACAGCTCCTCCGTGCAGTTTTCATACCGAGTCACCGTCCACTGGGCTCAGCGAGAAAACGCGATTTCGGCGCTTCTGAGGGCCGAAAACGCGATATCGGCCGATTTGCGATCTGTCAGCAGATTCGGTTTCTGGGCAGTTTACATGTCGAACTGCACGGTAGAAACGATAAAACAGCTCCTCCGTGCAGTTTTCATACCGAGTCACCGTCCACTGGGCTCAGCGAGAAAACGCGATTTCGGCGCTTCTGAGGGCCGAAAACGCGATATCGGCCGATTTGCGATCTGTCAGCAGATTCGGTTTCTGGGCAGTTTACATGTCGAACTGCACGGTAGAAACGATAAAACAGCTCCTCCGTGCAGTTTTCATACCGAGTCACCGTCCACTGGGCTCAGCGAGAAAACGCGATTTCGGCGCTTCTGAGGGCCGAAAACGCGATATCGGCCGATTTGCGATCTGTCAGCAGATTCGGTTTCTGGGCAGTTTACATGTCGAACTGCACGGTAGAAACGATAAAACAGCTCCTCCGTGCAGTTTTCATACCGAGTCACCGTCCACTGGGCTCAGCGAGAAAACGCGATTTCGGCGCTTCTGAGGGCCGAAAACGCGATATCGGCCGATTTTCGATCTGTCAGCAGATTCGGTTTCTGGGCAGTTTACATGTCGAACTGCACGGTAGAAACGATAAAACAGCTCCTCCGTGCAGTTTTCATACCGAGTCACCGTCCACTGGTCTCAGCGAGAAAACGCGATTTCGGCGCTTCTGAGGGCCGAAAACGCGATATCGGCCGATTTGCGATCTGTCAGCAGATTCGGTTTCTGGGCAGTTTACATGTCGAACTGCACGGTAGAAACGATAAAACAGCTCCTCCGTGCAGTTTTCATACCGAGTCACCGTCCACTGGCTCAGCGAGAAAACGCGATTTCGGCGCTTCTGAGGGCCGAAAACGCGATATCGGCCGATTTGCGATCTGTCAGCAGATTCGGTTTCTGGGCAGTTTACATGTCGAACTGCACGGTAGAAACGATAAAACAGCTCCTCCGTGCAGTTTTCATACCGAGTCACCGTCCACTGGGCTCAGCGAGAAAACGCGATTTCGGCGCTTCTGAGGGCCGAAAACGCGATATCGGCCGATTTGCGATCTGTCAGCAGATTCGGTTTCTGGGCAGTTTACATGTCGAACTGCACGGTAGAAACGATAAAACAGCTCCTCCGTGCAGTTTTCATACCGAGTCACCGTCCACTGGGCTCAGCGAGAAAACGCGATTTCGGCGCTTCTGAGGGCCGAAAACGCGATATCGGCCGATTTTCGATCTGTCAGCAGATTCGGTTTCTGGGCAGTTTACATGTCGAACTGCACGGTAGAAACGATAAAACAGCTCCTCCGTGCAGTTTTCATACCGAGTCACCGTCCACTGGGCTCAGCGAGAAAACGCGATTTCGGCGCTTCTGAGGGCCGAAAACGCGATATCGGCCGATTTGCGATCTGTCAGCAGATTCGGTTTCTGGGCAGTTTACATGTCGAACTGCACGGTAGAAACGATAAAACAGCTCCTCCGTGCAGTTTTCATACCGAGTCACCGTCCACTGGGCTCAGCGAGAAAACGCGATTTCGGCGCTTCTGAGGGCCGAAAACGCGATATCGGCCGATTTGCGATCTGTCAGCAGATTCGGTTTCTGGGCAGTTTACATGTCGAACTGCACGGTAGAAACGATAAAACAGCTCCTCCGTGCAGTTTTCATACCGAGTCACCGTCCACTGGGCTCAGCGAGAAAACGCGATTTCGGCGCTTCTGAGGGCCGAAAACGCGATATCGGCCGATTTGCGATCTGTCAGCAGATTCGGTTTCTGGGCAGTTTACATGTCGAACTGCACGGTAGAAACGATAAAACAGCTCCTCCGTGCAGTTTTCATACCGAGTCACCGTCCACTGGGCTCAGCGAGAAAACGCGATTTCGGCGCTTCTGAGGGCCGAAAACGCGATATCGGCCGATTTGCGATCTGTCAGCAGATTCGGTTTCTGGGCAGTTTACATGTCGAACTGCACGGTAGAAACGATAAAACAGCTCCTCCGTGCAGTTTTCATACCGAGTCACCGTCCACTGGGCTCAGCGAGAAAACGCGATTTCGGCGCTTCTGAGGGCCGAAAACGCGATATCGGCCGATTTTCGATCTGTCAGCAGATTCGGTTTCTGGGCAGTTTACATGTCGAACTGCACGGTAGAAACGATAAAACAGCTCCTCCGTGCAGTTTTCATACCGAGTCACCGTCCACTGGGCTCAGCGAGAAAACGCGATTTCGGCGCTTCTGAGGGCCGAAAACGCGATATCGGCCGATTTGCGATCTGTCAGCAGATTCGGTTTCTGGGCAGTTTACATGTCGAACTGCACGGTAGAAACGATAAAACAGCTCCTCCGTGCAGTTTTCATACCGAGTCACCGTCCACTGGGCTCAGCGAGAAAACGCGATTTCGGCGCTTCTGAGGGCCGAAAACGCGATATCGGCCGATTTGCGATCTGTCAGCAGATTCGGTTTCTGGGCAGTTTACATGTCGAACTGCACGGTAGAAACGATAAAACAGCTCCTCCGTGCAGTTTTCATACCGAGTCACCGTCCACTGGGCTCAGCGAGAAAACGCGATTTCGGCGCTTCTGAGGGCCGAAAACGCGATATCGGCCGATTTGCGATCTGTCAGCAGATTCGGTTTCTGGGCAGTTTACATGTCGAACTGCACGGTAGAAACGATAAAACAGCTCCTCCGTGCAGTTTTCATACCGAGTCACCGTCCACTGGGCTCAGCGAGAAAACGCGATTTCGGCGCTTCTGAGGGCCGAAAACGCGATATCGGCCGATTTGCGATCTGTCAGCAGATTCGGTTTCTGGGCAGTTTACATGTCGAACTGCACGGTAGAAACGATAAAACAGCTCCTCCGTGCAGTTTTCATACCGAGTCACCGTCCACTGGGCTCAGCGAGAAAACGCGATTTCGGCGCTTCTGAGGGCCGAAAACGCGATATCGGCCGATTTGCGATCTGTCAGCAGATTCGGTTTCTGGGCAGTTTACATGTCGAACTGCACGGTAGAAACGATAAAACAGCTCCTCCGTGCAGTTTTCATACCGAGTCACCGTCCACTGGGCTCAGCGAGAAAACGCGATTTCGGCGCTTCTGAGGGCCGAAAACGCGATATCGGCCGATTTGCGATCTGTCAGCAGATTCGGTTTCTGGGCAGTTTACATGTCGAACTGCACGGTAGAAACGATAAAACAGCTCCTCCGTGCAGTTTTCATACCGAGTCACCGTCCACTGGGCTCAGCGAGAAAACGCGATTTCGGCGCTTCTGAGGGCCGAAAACGCGATATCGGCCGATTTGCGATCTGTCAGCAGATTCGGTTTCTGGGCAGTTTACATGTCGAACTGCACGGTAGAAACGATAAAACAGCTCCTCCGTGCAGTTTTCATACCGAGTCACCGTCCACTGGGCTCAGCGAGAAAACGCGATTTCGGCGCTTCTGAGGGCCGAAAACGCGATATCGGCCGATTTGCGATCTGTCAGCAGATTCGGTTTCTGGGCAGTTTACATGTCGAACTGCACGGTAGAAACGATAAAACAGCTCCTCCGTGCAGTTTTCATACCGAGTCACCGTCCACTGGGCTCAGCGAGAAAACGCGATTTCGGCGCTTCTGAGGGCCGAAAACGCGATATCGGCCGATTTGCGATCTGTCAGCAGATTCGGTTTCTGGGCAGTTTACATGTCGAACTGCACGGTAGAAACGATAAAACAGCTCCTCCGTGCAGTTTTCATACCGAGTCACCGTCCACTGGGCTCAGCGAGAAAACGCGATTTCGGCGCTTCTGAGGGCCGAAAACGCGATATCGGCCGATTTGCGATCTGTCAGCAGATTCGGTTTCTGGGCAGTTTACATGTCGAACTGCACGGTAGAAACGATAAAACAGCTCCTCCGTGCAGTTTTCATACCGAGTCACCGTCCACTGGGCTCAGCGAGAAAACGCGATTTCGGCGCTTCTGAGGGCCGAAAACGCGATATCGGCCGATTTGCGATCTGTCAGCAGATTCGGTTTCTGGGCAGTTTACATGTCGAACTGCACGGTAGAAACGATAAAACAGCTCCTCCGTGCAGTTTTCATACCGAGTCACCGTCCACTGGGCTCAGCGAGAAAACGCGATTTCGGCGCTTCTGAGGGCCGAAAACGCGATATCGGCCGATTTGCGATCTGTCAGCAGATTCGGTTTCTGGGCAGTTTACATGTCGAACTGCACGGTAGAAAAACGATAAAACAGCTCCTTTCTGCAGTTTTCGAACTGCACGGTAGAAACGATAAAACAGTCACAGTTTTCATACCGAGTCACCGTCCACTGGGCTCAGCGAGAAAACGCGATTTCGGCGCTTCTGAGGGCCGAAAACGCGATATCGGCCGATTTGCGATCTGTCAGCAGATTCGGTTTCTGGGCAGTTTACATGTCGAACTGCACGGTAGAAACGATAAAACAGCTCCTCCGTGCAGTTTTCATACCGAGTCACCGTCCACTGGGCTCAGCGAGAAAACGCGATTTCGGCGCTTCTGAGGGCCGAAAACGCGATATCGGCCGATTTGCGATCTGTCAGCAGATTCGGTTTCTGGGCAGTTTACATGTCGAACTGCACGGTAGAAACGATAAAACAGCTCCTCCGTGCAGTTTTCATACCGAGTCACCGTCCACTGGGCTCAGCGAGAAAACGCGATTTCGGCGCTTCTGAGGGCCGAAAACGCGATATCGGCCGATTTGCGATCTGTCAGCAGATTCGGTTTCTGGGCAGTTTACATGTCGAACTGCACGGTAGAAACGATAAAACAGCTCCTCCGTGCAGTTTTCATACCGAGTCACCGTCCACTGGGCTCAGCGAGAAAACGCGATTTCGGCGCTTCTGAGGGCCGAAAACGCGATATCGGCCGATTTGCGATCTGTCAGCAGATTCGGTTTCTGGGCAGTTTACATGTCGAACTGCACGGTAGAAACGATAAAACAGCTCCTCCGTGCAGTTTTCATACCGAGTCACCGTCCACTGGGCTCAGCGAGAAAACGCGATTTCGGCGCTTCTGAGGGCCGAAAACGCGATATCGGCCGATTTGCGATCTGTCAGCAGATTCGGTTTCTGGGCAGTTTACATGTCGAACTGCACGGTAGAAACGATAAAACAGCTCCTCCGTGCAGTTTTCATACCGAGTCACCGTCCACTGGGCTCAGCGAGAAAACGCGATTTCGGCGCTTCTGAGGGCCGAAAACGCGATATCGGCCGATTTGCGATCTGTCAGCAGATTCGGTTTCTGGGCAGTTTACATGTCGAACTGCACGGTAGAAACGATAAAACAGCTCCTCCGTGCAGTTTTCATACCGAGTCACCGTCCACTGGGCTCAGCGAGAAAACGCGATTTCGGCGCTTCTGAGGGCCGAAAACGCGATATCGGCCGATTTGCGATCTGTCAGCAGATTCGGTTTCTGGGCAGTTTACATGTCGAACTGCACGGTAGAAACGATAAAACAGCTCCTCCGTGCAGTTTTCATACCGAGTCACCGTCCACTGGGCTCAGCGAGAAAACGCGATTTCGGCGCTTCTGAGGGCCGAAAACGCGATATCGGCCGATTTGCGATCTGTCAGCAGATTCGGTTTCTGGGCAGTTTACATGTCGAACTGCACGGTAGAAACGATAAAACAGCTCCTCCGTGCAGTTTTCATACCGAGTCACCGTCCACTGGGCTCAGCGAGAAAACGCGATTTCGGCGCTTCTGAGGGCCGAAAACGCGATATCGGCCGATTTGCGATCTGTCAGCAGATTCGGTTTCTGGGCAGTTTACATGTCGAACTGCACGGTAGAAACGATAAAACAGCTCCTCCGTGCAGTTTTCATACCGAGTCACCGTCCACTGGGCTCAGCGAGAAAACGCGATTTCGGCGCTTCTGAGGGCCGAAAACGCGATATCGGCCGATTTGCGATCTGTCAGCAGATTCGGTTTCTGGGCAGTTTACATGTCGAACTGCACGGTAGAAACGATAAAACAGCTCCTCCGTGCAGTTTTCATACCGAGTCACCGTCCACTGGGCTCAGCGAGAAAACGCGATTTCGGCGCTTCTGAGGGCCGAAAACGCGATATCGGCCGATTTGCGATCTGTCAGCAGATTCGGTTTCTGGGCAGTTTACATGTCGAACTGCACGGTAGAAACGATAAAACAGCTCCTCCGTGCAGTTTTCATACCGAGTCACCGTCCACTGGGCTCAGCGAGAAAACGCGATTTCGGCGCTTCTGAGGGCCGAAAACGCGATATCGGCCGATTTGCGATCTGTCAGCAGATTCGGTTTCTGGGCAGTTTACATGTCGAACTGCACGGTAGAAACGATAAAACAGCTCCTCCGTGCAGTTTTCATACCGAGTCACCGTCCACTGGGCTCAGCGAGAAAACGCGATTTCGGCGCTTCTGAGGGCCGAAAACGCGATATCGGCCGATTTGCGATCTGTCAGCAGATTCGGTTTCTGGGCAGTTTACATGTCGAACTGCACGGTAGAAACGATAAAACAGCTCCTCCGTGCAGTTTTCATACCGAGTCACCGTCCACTGGGCTCAGCGAGAAAACGCGATTTCGGCGCTTCTGAGGGCCGAAAACGCGATATCGGCCGATTTGCGATCTGTCAGCAGATTCGGTTTCTGGGCAGTTTACATGTCGAACTGCACGGTAGAAACGATAAAACAGCTCCTCCGTGCAGTTTTCATACCGAGTCACCGTCCACTGGGCTCAGCGAGAAAACGCGATTTCGGCGCTTCTGAGGGCCGAAAACGCGATATCGGCCGATTTGCGATCTGTCAGCAGATTCGGTTTCTGGGCAGTTTACATGTCGAACTGCACGGTAGAAACGATAAAACAGCTCCTCCGTGCAGTTTTCATACCGAGTCACCGTCCACTGGGCTCAGCGAGAAAACGCGATTTCGGCGCTTCTGAGGGCCGAAAACGCGATATCGGCCGATTTGCGATCTGTCAGCAGATTCGGTTTCTGGGCAGTTTACATGTCGAACTGCACGGTAGAAACGATAAAACAGCTCCTCCGTGCAGTTTTCATACCGAGTCACCGTCCACTGGGCTCAGCGAGAAAACGCGATTTCGGCGCTTCTGAGGGCCGAAAACGCGATATCGGCCGATTTGCGATCTGTCAGCAGATTCGGTTTCTGGGCAGTTTACATGTCGAACTGCACGGTAGAAACGATAAAACAGCTCCTCCGTGCAGTTTTCATACCGAGTCACCGTCCACTGGGCTCAGCGAGAAAACGCGCTTTCGGCGCTTCTGAGGGCCGAAAACGCGATATCGGCCGATTTGCGATCTGTCAGCAGATTCGGTTTCTGGGCAGTTTACATGTCGAACTGCACGGTAGAAACGATAAAACAGCTCCTCCGTGCAGTTTTCATACCGAGTCACCGTCCACTGGGCTCAGCGAGAAAACGCGATTTCGGCGCTTCTGAGGGCCGAAAACGCGATATCGGCCGATTTGCGATCTGTCAGCAGATTCGGTTTCTGGGCAGTTTACATGTCGAACTGCACGGTAGAAACGATAAAACAGCTCCTCCGTGCAGTTTTCATACCGAGTCACCGTCCACTGGGCTCAGCGAGAAAACGCGATTTCGGCGCTTCTGAGGGCCGAAAACGCGATATCGGCCGATTTTCGATCTGTCAGCAGATTCGGTTTCTGGGCAGTTTACATGTCGAACTGCACGGTAGAAACGATAAAACAGCTCCTCCGTGCAGTTTTCATACCGAGTCACCGTCCACTGGGCTCAGCGAGAAAACGCGATTTCGGCGCTTCTGAGGGCCGAAAACGCGATATCGGCCGATTTGCGATCTGTCAGCAGATTCGGTTTCTGGGCAGTTTACATGTCGAACTGCACGGTAGAAACGATAAAACAGCTCCTCCGTGCAGTTTTCATACCGAGTCACCGTCCACTGGGCTCAGCGAGAAAACGCGATTTCGGCGCTTCTGAGGGCCGAAAACGCGATATCGGCCGATTTGCGATCTGTCAGCAGATTCGGTTTCTGGGCAGTTTACATGTCGAACTGCACGGTAGAAACGATAAAACAGCTCCTCCGTGCAGTTTTCATACCGAGTCACCGTCCACTCGGCTCAGCGAGAAAACGCGATTTCGGCGCTTCTGAGGGCCGAAAACGCGATATCGGCCGATTTTCGATCTGTCAGCAGATTCGGTTTCTGGGCAGTTTACATGTCGAACTGCACGGTAGAAACGATAAAACAGCTCCTCCGTGCAGTTTTCATACCGAGTCACCGTCCACTGGGCTCAGCGAGAAAACGCGATTTCGGCGCTTCTGAGGGCCGAAAACGCGATATCGGCCGATTTGCGATCTGTCAGCAGATTCGGTTTCTGGGCAGTTTACATGTCGAACTGCACGGTAGAAACGATAAAACAGCTCCTCCGTGCAGTTTTCATACCGAGTCACCGTCCACTGGGCTCAGCGAGAAAACGCGATTTCGGCGCTTCTGAGGGCCGAAAACGCGATATCGGCCGATTTGCGATCTGTCAGCAGATTCGGTTTCTGGGCAGTTTACATGTCGAACTGCACGGTAGAAACGATAAAACAGCTCCTCCGTGCAGTTTTCATACCGAGTCACCGTCCACTGGGCTCAGCGAGAAAACGCGATTTCGGCGCTTTCTGAGGGCCGAAAACGCGATATCGGCCGATTTGCGATCTGTCAGCAGATTCGGTTTCTGGGCAGTTTACATGTCGAACTGCACGGTAGAAACGATAAAACAGCTCCTCCGTGCAGTTTTCATACCGAGTCACCGTCCACTGGGCTCAGCGAGAAAACGCGATTTCGGCGCTTCTGAGGGCCGAAAACGCGATATCGGCCGATTTGCGATCTGTCAGCAGATTCGGTTTCTGGGCAGTTTACATGTCGAACTGCACGGTAGAAACGATAAAACAGCTCCTCCGTGCAGTTTTCATACCGAGTCACCGTCCACTGGGCTCAGCGAGAAAACGCGATTTCGGCGCTTCTGAGGGCCGAAAACGCGATATCGGCCGATTTGCGATCTGTCAGCAGATTCGGTTTCTGGGCAGTTTACATGTCGAACTGCACGGTAGAAACGATAAAACAGCTCCTCCGTGCAGTTTTCATACCGAGTCACCGTCCACTGGGCTCAGCGAGAAAACGCGATTTCGGCGCTTCTGAGGGCCGAAAACGCGATATCGGCCGATTTGCGATCTGTCAGCAGATTCGGTTTCTGGGCAGTTTACATGTCGAACTGCACGGTAGAAACGATAAAACAGCTCCTCCGTGCAGTTTTCATACCGAGTCACCGTCCACTGGGCTCAGCGAGAAAACGCGATTTCGGCGCTTCTGAGGGCCGAAAACGCGATATCGGCCGATTTGCGATCTGTCAGCAGATTCGGTTTCTGGGCAGTTTACATGTCGAACTGCACGGTAGAAACGATAAAACAGCTCCTCCGTGCAGTTTTCATACCGAGTCACCGTCCACTGGGCTCAGCGAGAAAACGCGATTTCGGCGCTTCTGAGGGCCGAAAACGCGATATCGGCCGATTTGCGATCTGTCAGCAGATTCGGTTTCTGGGCAGTTTACATGTCGAACTGCACGGTAGAAACGATAAAACAGCTCCTCCGTGCAGTTTTCATACCGAGTCACCGTCCACTGGGCTCAGCGAGAAAACGCGATTTCGGCGCTTCTGAGGGCCGAAAACGCGATATCGGCCGATTTGCGATCTGTCAGCAGATTCGGTTTCTGGGCAGTTTACATGTCGAACTGCACGGTAGAAACGATAAAACAGCTCCTCCGTGCAGTTTTCATACCGAGTCACCGTCCACTGGGCTCAGCGAGAAAACGCGATTTCGGCGCTTCTGAGGGCCGAAAACGCGATATCGGCCGATTTGCGATCTGTCAGCAGATTCGGTTTCTGGGCAGTTTACATGTCGAACTGCACGGTAGAAACGATAAAACAGCTCCTCCGTGCAGTTTTCATACCGAGTCACCGTCCACTGGGCTCAGCGAGAAAACGCGATTTCGGCGCTTCTGAGGGCCGAAAACGCGATATCGGCCGATTTGCGATCTGTCAGCAGATTCGGTTTCTGGGCAGTTTACATGTCGAACTGCACGGTAGAAACGATAAAACAGCTCCTCCGTGCAGTTTTCATACCGAGTCACCGTCCACTGGGCTCAGCGAGAAAACGCGATTTCGGCGCTTCTGAGGGCCGAAAACGCGATATCGGCCGATTTGCGATCTGTCAGCAGATTCGGTTTCTGGGCAGTTTACATGTCGAACTGCACGGTAGAAACGATAAAACAGCTCCTCCGTGCAGTTTTCATACCGAGTCACCGTCCACTGGGCTCAGCGAGAAAACGCGATTTCGGCGCTTCTGAGGGCCGAAAACGCGATATCGGCCGATTTGCGATCTGTCAGCAGATTCGGTTTCTGGGCAGTTTACATGTCGAACTGCACGGTAGAAACGATAAAACAGCTCCTCCGTGCAGTTTTCATACCGAGTCACCGTCCACTGGGCTCAGCGAGAAAACGCGATTTCGGCGCTTCTGAGGGCCGAAAACGCGATATCGGCCGATTTGCGATCTGTCAGCAGATTCGGTTTCTGGGCAGTTTACATGTCGAACTGCACGGTAGAAACGATAAAACAGCTCCTCCGTGCAGTTTTCATACCGAGTCACCGTCCACTGGGCTCAGCGAGAAAACGCGATTTCGGCGCTTCTGAGGGCCGAAAACGCGATATCGGCCGATTTGCGATCTGTCAGCAGATTCGGTTTCTGGGCAGTTTACATGTCGAACTGCACGGTAGAAACGATAAAACAGCTCCTCCGTGCAGTTTTCATACCGAGTCACCGTCCACTGGGCTCAGCGAGAAAACGCGATTTCGGCGCTTCTGAGGGCCGAAAACGCGATATCGGCCGATTTGCGATCTGTCAGCAGATTCGGTTTCTGGGCAGTTTACATGTCGAACTGCACGGTAGAAACGATAAAACAGCTCCTCCGTGCAGTTTTCATACCGAGTCACCGTCCACTGGGCTCAGCGAGAAAACGCGATTTCGGCGCTTCTGAGGGCCGAAAACGCGATATCGGCCGATTTTCGATCTGTCAGCAGATTCGGTTTCTGGGCAGTTTACATGTCGAACTGCACGGTAGAAACGATAAAACAGCTCCTCCGTGCAGTTTTCATACCGAGTCACCGTCCACTGGGCTCAGCGAGAAAACGCGATTTCGGCGCTTCTGAGGGCCGAAAACGCGATATCGGCCGATTTGCGATCTGTCAGCAGATTCGGTTTCTGGGCAGTTTACATGTCGAACTGCACGGTAGAAACGATAAAACAGCTCCTCCGTGCAGTTTTCATACCGAGTCACCGTCCACTGGGCTCAGCGAGAAAACGCGATTTCGGCGCTTCTGAGGGCCGAAAACGCGATATCGGCCGATTTGCGATCTGTCAGCAGATTCGGTTTCTGGGCAGTTTACATGTCGAACTGCACGGTAGAAACGATAAAACAGCTCCTCCGTGCAGTTTTCATACCGAGTCACCGTCCACTGGGCTCAGCGAGAAAACGCGATTTCGGCGCTTCTGAGGGCCGAAAACGCGATATCGGCCGATTTGCGATCTGTCAGCAGATTCGGTTTCTGGGCAGTTTACATGTCGAACTGCACGGTAGAAACGATAAAACAGCTCCTCCGTGCAGTTTTCATACCGAGTCACCGTCCACTGGGCTCAGCGAGAAAACGCGATTTCGGCGCTTCTGAGGGCCGAAAACGCGATATCGGCCGATTTGCGATCTGTCAGCAGATTCGGTTTCTGGGCAGTTTACATGTCGAACTGCACGGTAGAAACGATAAAACAGCTCCTCCGTGCAGTTTTCATACCGAGTCACCGTCCACTGGCTCAGCGAGAAAACGCGATTTCGGCGCTTCTGAGGGCCGAAAACGCGATATCGGCCGATTTGCGATCTGTCAGCAGATTCGGTTTCTGGGCAGTTTACATGTCGAACTGCACGGTAGAAACGATAAAACAGCTCCTCCGTGCAGTTTTCATACCGAGTCACCGTCCACTGGGCTCAGCGAGAAAACGCGATTTCGGCGCTTCTGAGGGCCGAAAACGCGATATCGGCCGATTTGCGATCTGTCAGCAGATTCGGTTTCTGGGCAGTTTACATGTCGAACTGCACGGTAGAAACGATAAAACAGCTCCTCCGTGCAGTTTTCATACCGAGTCACCGTCCACTGGGCTCAGCGAGAAAACGCGATTTCGGCGCTTCTGAGGGCCGAAAACGCGATATCGGCCGATTTGCGATCTGTCAGCAGATTCGGTTTCTGGGCAGTTTACATGTCGAACTGCACGGTAGAAACGATAAAACAGCTCCTCCGTGCAGTTTTCATACCGAGTCACCGTCCACTGGGCTCAGCGAGAAAACGCGATTTCGGCGCTTCTGAGGGCCGAAAACGCGATATCGGCCGATTTGCGATCTGTCAGCAGATTCGGTTTCTGGGCAGTTTACATGTCGAACTGCACGGTAGAAACGATAAAACAGCTCCTCCGTGCAGTTTTCATACCGAGTCACCGTCCACTGGGCTCAGCGAGAAAACGCGATTTCGGCGCTTCTGAGGGCCGAAAACGCGATATCGGCCGATTTGCGATCTGTCAGCAGATTCGGTTTCTGGGCAGTTTACATGTCGAACTGCACGGTAGAAACGATAAAACAGCTCCTCCGTGCAGTTTTCATACCGAGTCACCGTCCACTGGGCTCAGCGAGAAAACGCGATTTCGGCGCTTCTGAGGGCCGAAAACGCGATATCGGCCGATTTGCGATCTGTCAGCAGATTCGGTTTCTGGGCAGTTTACATGTCGAACTGCACGGTAGAAACGATAAAACAGCTCCTCCGTGCAGTTTTCATACCGAGTCACCGTCCACTGGGCTCAGCGAGAAAACGCGATTTCGGCGCTTCTGAGGGCCGAAAACGCGATATCGGCCGATTTGCGATCTGTCAGCAGATTCGGTTTCTGGGCAGTTTACATGTCGAACTGCACGGTAGAAACGATAAAACAGCTCCTCCGTGCAGTTTTCATACCGAGTCACCGTCCACTGGGCTCAGCGAGAAAACGCGATTTCGGCGCTTCTGAGGGCCGAAAACGCGATATCGGCCGATTTGCGATCTGTCAGCAGATTCGGTTTCTGGGCAGTTTACATGTCGAACTGCACGGTAGAAACGATAAAACAGCTCCTCCGTGCAGTTTTCATACCGAGTCACCGTCCACTGGGCTCAGCGAGAAAACGCGATTTCGGCGCTTCTGAGGGCCGAAAACGCGATATCGGCCGATTTGCGATCTGTCAGCAGATTCGGTTTCTGGGCAGTTTACATGTCGAACTGCACGGTAGAAACGATAAAACAGCTCCTCCGTGCAGTTTTCATACCGAGTCACCGTCCACTGGGCTCAGCGAGAAAACGCGATTTCGGCGCTTCTGAGGGCCGAAAACGCGATATCGGCCGATTTGCGATCTGTCAGCAGATTCGGTTTCTGGGCAGTTTACATGTCGAACTGCACGGTAGAAACGATAAAACAGCTCCTCCGTGCAGTTTTCATACCGAGTCACCGTCCACTGGGCTCAGCGAGAAAACGCGATTTCGGCGCTTCTGAGGGCCGAAAACGCGATATCGGCCGATTTGCGATCTGTCAGCAGATTCGGTTTCTGGGCAGTTTACATGTCGAACTGCACGGTAGAAACGATAAAACAGCTCCTCCGTGCAGTTTTCATACCGAGTCACCGTCCACTGGGCTCAGCGAGAAAACGCGATTTCGGCGCTTCTGAGGGCCGAAAACGCGATATCGGCCGATTTGCGATCTGTCAGCAGATTCGGTTTCTGGGCAGTTTACATGTCGAACTGCACGGTAGAAACGATAAAACAGCTCCTCCGTGCAGTTTTCATACCGAGTCACCGTCCACTGGCTCAGCGAGAAAACGCGATTTCGGCGCTTCTGAGGGCCGAAAACGCGATATCGGCCGATTTGCGATCTGTCAGCAGATTCGGTTTCTGGGCAGTTTACATGTCGAACTGCACGGTAGAAACGATAAAACAGCTCCTCCGTGCAGTTTTCATACCGAGTCACCGTCCACTGGGCTCAGCGAGAAAACGCGATTTCGGCGCTTCTGAGGGCCGAAAACGCGATATCGGCCGATTTTCGATCTGTCAGCAGATTCGGTTTCTGGGCAGTTTACATGTCGAACTGCACGGTAGAAACGATAAAACAGCTCCTCCGTGCAGTTTTCATACCGAGTCACCGTCCACTGGGCTCAGCGAGAAAACGCGATTTCGGCGCTTCTGAGGGCCGAAAACGCGATATCGGCCGATTTGCGATCTGTCAGCAGATTCGGTTTCTGGGCAGTTTACATGTCGAACTGCACGGTAGAAACGATAAAACAGCTCCTCCGTGCAGTTTTCATACCGAGTCACCGTCCACTGGGCTCAGCGAGAAAACGCGATTTCGGCGCTTCTGAGGGCCGAAAACGCGATATCGGCCGATTTGCGATCTGTCAGCAGATTCGGTTTCTGGGCAGTTTACATGTCGAACTGCACGGTAGAAACGATAAAACAGCTCCTCCGTGCAGTTTTCATACCGAGTCACCGTCCACTGGGCTCAGCGAGAAAACGCGATTTCGGCGCTTCTGAGGGCCGAAAACGCGATATCGGCCGATTTGCGATCTGTCAGCAGATTCGGTTTCTGGGCAGTTTACATGTCGAACTGCACGGTAGAAACGATAAAACAGCTCCTCCGTGCAGTTTTCATACCGAGTCACCGTCCACTCGGCTCAGCGAGAAAACGCGATTTCGGCGCTTCTGAGGGCCGAAAACGCGATATCGGCCGATTTGCGATCTGTCAGCAGATTCGGTTTCTGGGCAGTTTACATGTCGAACTGCACGGTAGAAACGATAAAACAGCTCCTCCGTGCAGTTTTCATACCGAGTCACCGTCCACTGGGCTCAGCGAGAAAACGCGATTTCGGCGCTTCTGAGGGCCGAAAACGCGATATCGGCCGATTTGCGATCTGTCAGCAGATTCGGTTTCTGGGCAGTTTACATGTCGAACTGCACGGTAGAAACGATAAAACAGCTCCTCCGTGCAGTTTTCATACCGAGTCACCGTCCACTCGGCTCAGCGAGAAAACGCGATTTCGGCGCTTCTGAGGGCCGAAAACGCGATATCGGCCGATTTGCGATCTGTCAGCAGATTCGGTTTCTGGGCAGTTTACATGTCGAACTGCACGGTAGAAACGATAAAACAGCTCCTCCGTGCAGTTTTCATACCGAGTCACCGTCCACTCGGCTCAGCGAGAAAACGCGATTTCGGCGCTTCTGAGGGCCGAAAACGCGATATCGGCCGATTTGCGATCTGTCAGCAGATTCGGTTTCTGGGCAGTTTACATGTCGAACTGCACGGTAGAAACGATAAAACAGCTCCTCCGTGCAGTTTTCATACCGAGTCACCGTCCACTCGGCTCAGCGAGAAAACGCGATTTCGGCGCTTCTGAGGGCCGAAAACGCGATATCGGCCGATTTGCGATCTGTCAGCAGATTCGGTTTCTGGGCAGTTTACATGTCGAACTGCACGGTAGAAACGATAAAACAGCTCCTCCGTGCAGTTTTCATACCGAGTCACCGTCCACTGGGCTCAGCGAGAAAACGCGATTTCGGCGCTTCTGAGGGCCGAAAACGCGATATCGGCCGATTTGCGATCTGTCAGCAGATTCGGTTTCTGGGCAGTTTACATGTCGAACTGCACGGTAGAAACGATAAAACAGCTCCTCCGTGCAGTTTTCATACCGAGTCACCGTCCACTGGGCTCAGCGAGAAAACGCGATTTCGGCGCTTCTGAGGGCCGAAAACGCGATATCGGCCGATTTGCGATCTGTCAGCAGATTCGGTTTCTGGGCAGTTTACATGTCGAACTGCACGGTAGAAACGATAAAACAGCTCCTCCGTGCAGTTTTCATACCGAGTCACCGTCCACTCGGCTCAGCGAGAAAACGCGATTTCGGCGCTTCTGAGGGCCGAAAACGCGATATCGGCCGATTTGCGATCTGTCAGCAGATTCGGTTTCTGGGCAGTTTACATGTCGAACTGCACGGTAGAAACGATAAAACAGCTCCTCCGTGCAGTTTTCATACCGAGTCACCGTCCACTGGGCTCAGCGAGAAAACGCGATTTCGGCGCTTCTGAGGGCCGAAAACGCGATATCGGCCGATTTGCGATCTGTCAGCAGATTCGGTTTCTGGGCAGTTTACATGTCGAACTGCACGGTAGAAACGATAAAACAGCTCCTCCGTGCAGTTTTCATACCGAGTCACCGTCCACTGGGCTCAGCGAGAAAACGCGATTTCGGCGCTTCTGAGGGCCGAAAACGCGATATCGGCCGATTTGCGATCTGTCAGCAGATTCGGTTTCTGGGCAGTTTACATGTCGAACTGCACGGTAGAAACGATAAAACAGCTCCTCCGTGCAGTTTTCATACCGAGTCACCGTCCACTCGGCTCAGCGAGAAAACGCGATTTCGGCGCTTCTGAGGGCCGAAAACGCGATATCGGCCGATTTGCGATCTGTCAGCAGATTCGGTTTCTGGGCAGTTTACATGTCGAACTGCACGGTAGAAACGATAAAACAGCTCCTCCGTGCAGTTTTCATACCGAGTCACCGTCCACTGGGCTCAGCGAGAAAACGCGATTTCGGCGCTTCTGAGGGCCGAAAACGCGATATCGGCCGATTTGCGATCTGTCAGCAGATTCGGTTTCTGGGCAGTTTACATGTCGAACTGCACGGTAGAAACGATAAAACAGCTCCTCCGTGCAGTTTTCATACCGAGTCACCGTCCACTGGGCTCAGCGAGAAAACGCGATTTCGGCGCTTCTGAGGGCCGAAAACGCGATATCGGCCGATTTGCGATCTGTCAGCAGATTCGGTTTCTGGGCAGTTTACATGTCGAACTGCACGGTAGAAACGATAAAACAGCTCCTCCGTGCAGTTTTCATACCGAGTCACCGTCCACTGGGCTCAGCGAGAAAACGCGATTTCGGCGCTTCTGAGGGCCGAAAACGCGATATCGGCCGATTTGCGATCTGTCAGCAGATTCGGTTTCTGGGCAGTTTACATGTCGAACTGCACGGTAGAAACGATAAAACAGCTCCTCCGTGCAGTTTTCATACCGAGTCACCGTCCACTGGGCTCAGCGAGAAAACGCGATTTCGGCGCTTCTGAGGGCCGAAAACGCGATATCGGCCGATTTGCGATCTGTCAGCAGATTCGGTTTCTGGGCAGTTTACATGTCGAACTGCACGGTAGAAACGATAAAACAGCTCCTCCGTGCAGTTTTCATACCGAGTCACCGTCCACTGGGCTCAGCGAGAAAACGCGATTTCGGCGCTTCTGAGGGCCGAAAACGCGATATCGGCCGATTTGCGATCTGTCAGCAGATTCGGTTTCTGGGCAGTTTACATGTCGAACTGCACGGTAGAAACGATAAAACAGCTCCTCCGTGCAGTTTTCATAC
Source organism: Cryptocheilus praepositus (assembly GCA_033815515.1). Classification (NCBI taxonomy): domain Eukaryota; kingdom Metazoa; phylum Arthropoda; class Insecta; order Hymenoptera; family Pompilidae; genus Cryptocheilus; species Cryptocheilus praepositus. The sequence goes on along the minus strand of JAWWQZ010000268.1, from coordinate 385,308 downwards.
CGAGTCACCGTCCACTCGGCTCAGCGAGAAAACGCGATTTCGGCGCTTCTGAGGGCCGAAAACGCGATATCGGCCGATTTGCGATCTGTCAGCAGATTCGGTTTCTGGGCAGTTTACATGTCGAACTGCACGGTAGAAACGATAAAACAGCTCCTCCGTGCAGTTTTCATACCGAGTCACCGTCCACTGGGCTCAGCGAGAAAACGCGATTTCGGCGCTTCTGAGGGCCGAAAACGCGATATCGGCCGATTTGCGATCTGTCAGCAGATTCGGTTTCTGGGCAGTTTACATGTCGAACTGCACGGTAGAAACGATAAAACAGCTCCTCCGTGCAGTTTTCATACCGAGTCACCGTCCACTCGGCTCAGCGAGAAAACGCGATTTCGGCGCTTCTGAGGGCCGAAAACGCGATATCGGCCGATTTGCGATCTGTCAGCAGATTCGGTTTCTGGGCAGTTTACATGTCGAACTGCACGGTAGAAACGATAAAACAGCTCCTCCGTGCAGTTTTCATACCGAGTCACCGTCCACTCGGCTCAGCGAGAAAACGCGATTTCGGCGCTTCTGAGGGCCGAAAACGCGATATCGGCCGATTTGCGATCTGTCAGCAGATTCGGTTTCTGGGCAGTTTACATGTCGAACTGCACGGTAGAAACGATAAAACAGCTCCTCCGTGCAGTTTTCATACCGAGTCACCGTCCACTGGGCTCAGCGAGAAAACGCGATTTCGGCGCTTCTGAGGGCCGAAAACGCGATATCGGCCGATTTGCGATCTGTCAGCAGATTCGGTTTCTGGGCAGTTTACATGTCGAACTGCACGGTAGAAACGATAAAACAGCTCCTCCGTGCAGTTTTCATACCGAGTCACCGTCCACTGGCTCAGCGAGAAAACGCGATTTCGGCGCTTCTGAGGGCCGAAAACGCGATATCGGCCGATTTGCGATCTGTCAGCAGATTCGGTTTCTGGGCAGTTTACATGTCGAACTGCACGGTAGAAACGATAAAACAGCTCCTCCGTGCAGTTTTCATACCGAGTCACCGTCCACTCGGCTCAGCGAGAAAACGCGATTTCGGCGCTTCTGAGGGCCGAAAACGCGATATCGGCCGATTTGCGATCTGTCAGCAGATTCGGTTTCTGGGCAGTTTACATGTCGAACTGCACGGTAGAAACGATAAAACAGCTCCTCCGTGCAGTTTTCATACCGAGTCACCGTCCACTGGCTCAGCGAGAAAACGCGATTTCGGCGCTTCTGAGGGCCGAAAACGCGATATCGGCCGATTTGCGATCTGTCAGCAGATTCGGTTTCTGGGCAGTTTACATGTCGAACTGCACGGTAGAAACGATAAAACAGCTCCTCCGTGCAGTTTTCATACCGAGTCACCGTCCACTCGGCTCAGCGAGAAAACGCGATTTCGGCGCTTCTGAGGGCCGAAAACGCGATATCGGCCGATTTGCGATCTGTCAGCAGATTCGGTTTCTGGGCAGTTTACATGTCGAACTGCACGGTAGAAACGATAAAACAGCTCCTCCGTGCAGTTTTCATACCGAGTCACCGTCCACTGGCTCAGCGAGAAAACGCGATTTCGGCGCTTCTGAGGGCCGAAAACGCGATATCGGCCGATTTTCGATCTGTCAGCAGATTCGGTTTCTGGGCAGTTTACATGTCGAACTGCACGGTAGAAACGATAAAACAGCTCCTCCGTGCAGTTTTCATACCGAGTCACCGTCCACTCGGCTCAGCGAGAAAACGCGATTTCGGCGCTTCTGAGGGCCGAAAACGCGATATCGGCCGATTTGCGATCTGTCAGCAGATTCGGTTTCTGGGCAGTTTACATGTCGAACTGCACGGTAGAAACGATAAAACAGCTCCTCCGTGCAGTTTTCATACCGAGTCACCGTCCACTGGCTCAGCGAGAAAACGCGATTTCGGCGCTTCTGAGGGCCGAAAACGCGATATCGGCCGATTTGCGATCTGTCAGCAGATTCGGTTTCTGGGCAGTTTACATGTCGAACTGCACGGTAGAAACGATAAAACAGCTCCTCCGTGCAGTTTTCATACCGAGTCACCGTCCACTGGGCTCAGCGAGAAAACGCGATTTCGGCGCTTCTGAGGGCCGAAAACGCGATATCGGCCGATTTGCGATCTGTCAGCAGATTCGGTTTCTGGGCAGTTTACATGTCGAACTGCACGGTAGAAACGATAAAACAGCTCCTCCGTGCAGTTTTCATACCGAGTCACCGTCCACTCGGCTCAGCGAGAAAACGCGATTTCGGCGCTTCTGAGGGCCGAAAACGCGATATCGGCCGATTTGCGATCTGTCAGCAGATTCGGTTTCTGGGCAGTTTACATGTCGAACTGCACGGTAGAAACGATAAAACAGCTCCTCCGTGCAGTTTTCATACCGAGTCACCGTCCACTCGGCTCAGCGAGAAAACGCGATTTCGGCGCTTCTGAGGGCCGAAAACGCGATATCGGCCGATTTGCGATCTGTCAGCAGATTCGGTTTCTGGGCAGTTTACATGTCGAACTGCACGGTAGAAACGATAAAACAGCTCCTCCGTGCAGTTTTCATACCGAGTCACCGTCCACTGGGCTCAGCGAGAAAACGCGATTTCGGCGCTTCTGAGGGCCGAAAACGCGATATCGGCCGATTTGCGATCTGTCAGCAGATTCGGTTTCTGGGCAGTTTACATGTCGAACTGCACGGTAGAAACGATAAAACAGCTCCTCCGTGCAGTTTTCATACCGAGTCACCGTCCACTCGGCTCAGCGAGAAAACGCGATTTCGGCGCTTCTGAGGGCCGAAAACGCGATATCGGCCGATTTGCGATCTGTCAGCAGATTCGGTTTCTGGGCAGTTTACATGTCGAACTGCACGGTAGAAACGATAAAACAGCTCCTCCGTGCAGTTTTCATACCGAGTCACCGTCCACTGGGCTCAGCGAGAAAACGCGATTTCGGCGCTTCTGAGGGCCGAAAACGCGATATCGGCCGATTTGCGATCTGTCAGCAGATTCGGTTTCTGGGCAGTTTACATGTCGAACTGCACGGTAGAAACGATAAAACAGCTCCTCCGTGCAGTTTTCATACCGAGTCACCGTCCACTGGGCTCAGCGAGAAAACGCGATTTCGGCGCTTCTGAGGGCCGAAAACGCGATATCGGCCGATTTGCGATCTGTCAGCAGATTCGGTTTCTGGGCAGTTTACATGTCGAACTGCACGGTAGAAACGATAAAACAGCTCCTCCGTGCAGTTTTCATACCGAGTCACCGTCCACTGGGCTCAGCGAGAAAACGCGATTTCGGCGCTTCTGAGGGCCGAAAACGCGATATCGGCCGATTTGCGATCTGTCAGCAGATTCGGTTTCTGGGCAGTTTACATGTCGAACTGCACGGTAGAAACGATAAAACAGCTCCTCCGTGCAGTTTTCATACCGAGTCACCGTCCACTGGGCTCAGCGAGAAAACGCGATTTCGGCGCTTCTGAGGGCCGAAAACGCGATATCGGCCGATTTGCGATCTGTCAGCAGATTCGGTTTCTGGGCAGTTTACATGTCGAACTGCACGGTAGAAACGATAAAACAGCTCCTCCGTGCAGTTTTCATACCGAGTCACCGTCCACTGGGCTCAGCGAGAAAACGCGATTTCGGCGCTTCTGAGGGCCGAAAACGCGATATCGGCCGATTTGCGATCTGTCAGCAGATTCGGTTTCTGGGCAGTTTACATGTCGAACTGCACGGTAGAAACGATAAAACAGCTCCTCCGTGCAGTTTTCATACCGAGTCACCGTCCACTCGGCTCAGCGAGAAAACGCGATTTCGGCGCTTCTGAGGGCCGAAAACGCGATATCGGCCGATTTGCGATCTGTCAGCAGATTCGGTTTCTGGGCAGTTTACATGTCGAACTGCACGGTAGAAACGATAAAACAGCTCCTCCGTGCAGTTTTCATACCGAGTCACCGTCCACTCGGCTCAGCGAGAAAACGCGATTTCGGCGCTTCTGAGGGCCGAAAACGCGATATCGGCCGATTTGCGATCTGTCAGCAGATTCGGTTTCTGGGCAGTTTACATGTCGAACTGCACGGTAGAAACGATAAAACAGCTCCTCCGTGCAGTTTTCATACCGAGTCACCGTCCACTCGGCTCAGCGAGAAAACGCGATTTCGGCGCTTCTGAGGGCCGAAAACGCGATATCGGCCGATTTGCGATCTGTCAGCAGATTCGGTTTCTGGGCAGTTTACATGTCGAACTGCACGGTAGAAACGATAAAACAGCTCCTCCGTGCAGTTTTCATACCGAGTCACCGTCCACTTGCTCAGCGAGAAAACGCGATTTCGGCGCTTCTGAGGGCCGAAAACGCGATATCGGCCGATTTGCGATCTGTCAGCAGATTCGGTTTCTGGGCAGTTTACATGTCGAACTGCACGGTAGAAACGATAAAACAGCTCCTCCGTGCAGTTTTCATACCGAGTCACCGTCCACTCGGCTCAGCGAGAAAACGCGATTTCGGCGCTTCTGAGGGCCGAAAACGCGATATCGGCCGATTTGCGATCTGTCAGCAGATTCGGTTTCTGGGCAGTTTACATGTCGAACTGCACGGTAGAAACGATAAAACAGCTCCTCCGTGCAGTTTTCATACCGAGTCACCGTCCACTCGGCTCAGCGAGAAAACGCGATTTCGGCGCTTCTGAGGGCCGAAAACGCGATATCGGCCGATTTGCGATCTGTCAGCAGATTCGGTTTCTGGGCAGTTTACATGTCGAACTGCACGGTAGAAACGATAAAACAGCTCCTCCGTGCAGTTTTCATACCGAGTCACCGTCCACTCGGCTCAGCGAGAAAACGCGATTTCGGCGCTTCTGAGGGCCGAAAACGCGATATCGGCCGATTTGCGATCTGTCAGCAGATTCGGTTTCTGGGCAGTTTACATGTCGAACTGCACGGTAGAAACGATAAAACAGCTCCTCCGTGCAGTTTTCATACCGAGTCACCGTCCACTCGGCTCAGCGAGAAAACGCGATTTCGGCGCTTCTGAGGGCCGAAAACGCGATATCGGCCGATTTGCGATCTGTCAGCAGATTCGGTTTCTGGGCAGTTTACATGTCGAACTGCACGGTAGAAACGATAAAACAGCTCCTCCGTGCAGTTTTCTTTCGGCGCTCCTGAGGGCCGAAAACGCGATATCGGCCGATTTGCGATCTGTCAGCAGATTCGGTTTCTGGGCAGTTTACATGTCGAACTGCACGGTAGAAACGATAAAACAGCTCCTCCGTGCAGTTTTCATACCGAGTCACCGTCCACTCGGCTCAGCGAGAAAACGCGATTTCGGCGCTTCTGAGGGCCGAAAACGCGATATCGGCCGATTTGCGATCTGTCAGCAGATTCGGTTTCTGGGCAGTTTACATGTCGAACTGCACGGTAGAAACGATAAAACAGCTCCTCCGTGCAGTTTTCATACCGAGTCACCGTCCACTGGGCTCAGCGAGAAAACGCGATTTCGGCGCTTCTGAGGGCCGAAAACGCGATATCGGCCGATTTGCGATCTGTCAGCAGATTCGGTTTCTGGGCAGTTTACATGTCGAACTGCACGGTAGAAACGATAAAACAGCTCCTCCGTGCAGTTTTCATACCGAGTCACCGTCCACTGGGCTCAGCGAGAAAACGCGATTTCGGCGCTCCTGAGGGCCGAAAACGCGATATCGGCCGATTTGCGATCTGTCAGCAGATTCGGTTTCTGGGCAGTTTACATGTCGAACTGCACGGTAGAAACGATAAAACAGCTCCTCCGTGCAGTTTTCATACCGAGTCACCGTCCACTCGGCTCAGCGAGAAAACGCGATTTCGGCGCTTCTGAGGGCCGAAAACGCGATATCGGCCGATTTGCGATCTGTCAGCAGATTCGGTTTCTGGGCAGTTTACATGTCGAACTGCACGGTAGAAACGATAAAACAGCTCCTCCGTGCAGTTTTCATACCGAGTCACCGTCCACTCGGCTCAGCGAGAAAACGCGATTTCGGCGCTTCTGAGGGCCGAAAACGCGATATCGGCCGATTTGCGATCTGTCAGCAGATTCGGTTTCTGGGCAGTTTACATGTCGAACTGCACGGTAGAAACGATAAAACAGCTCCTCCGTGCAGTTTTCATACCGAGTCACCGTCCACTCGGCTCAGCGAGAAAACGCGATTTCGGCGCTTCTGAGGGCCGAAAACGCGATATCGGCCGATTTTCGATCTGTCAGCAGATTCGGTTTCTGGGCAGTTTACATGTCGAACTGCACGGTAGAAACGATAAAACAGCTCCTCCGTGCAGTTTTCATACCGAGTCACCGTCCACTCGGCTCAGCGAGAAAACGCGATTTCGGCGCTTCTGAGGGCCGAAAACGCGATATCGGCCGATTTGCGATCTGTCAGCAGATTCGGTTTCTGGGCAGTTTACATGTCGAACTGCACGGTAGAAACGATAAAACAGCTCCTCCGTGCAGTTTTCATACCGAGTCACCGTCCACTCGGCTCAGCGAGAAAACGCGATTTCGGCGCTTCTGAGGGCCGAAAACGCGATATCGGCCGATTTGCGATCTGTCAGCAGATTCGGTTTCTGGGCAGTTTACATGTCGAACTGCACGGTAGAAACGATAAAACAGCTCCTCCGTGCAGTTTTCATACCGAGTCACCGTCCACTCGGCTCAGCGAGAAAACGCGATTTCGGCGCTTCTGAGGGCCGAAAACGCGATATCGGCCGATTTGCGATCTGTCAGCAGATTCGGTTTCTGGGCAGTTTACATGTCGAACTGCACGGTAGAAACGATAAAACAGCTCCTCCGTGCAGTTTTCATACCGAGTCACCGTCCACTCGGCTCAGCGAGAAAACGCGATTTCGGCGCTTCTGAGGGCCGAAAACGCGATATCGGCCGATTTGCGATCTGTCAGCAGATTCGGTTTCTGGGCAGTTTACATGTCGAACTGCACGGTAGAAACGATAAAACAGCTCCTCCGTGCAGTTTTCATACCGAGTCACCGTCCACTCGGCTCAGCGAGAAAACGCGATTTCGGCGCTTCTGAGGGCCGAAAACGCGATATCGGCCGATTTGCGATCTGTCAGCAGATTCGGTTTCTGGGCAGTTTACATGTCGAACTGCACGGTAGAAACGATAAAACAGCTCCTCCGTGCAGTTTTCATACCGAGTCACCGTCCACTCGGCTCAGCGAGAAAACGCGATTTCGGCGCTTCTGAGGGCCGAAAACGCGATATCGGCCGATTTGCGATCTGTCAGCAGATTCGGTTTCTGGGCAGTTTACATGTCGAACTGCACGGTAGAAACGATAAAACAGCTCCTCCGTGCAGTTTTCATACCGAGTCACCGTCCACTCGGCTCAGCGAGAAAACGCGATTTCGGCGCTTCTGAGGGCCGAAAACGCGATATCGGCCGATTTGCGATCTGTCAGCAGATTCGGTTTCTGGGCAGTTTACATGTCGAACTGCACGGTAGAAACGATAAAACAGCTCCTCCGTGCAGTTTTCATACCGAGTCACCGTCCACTCGGCTCAGCGAGAAAACGCGATTTCGGCGCTTCTGAGGGCCGAAAACGCGATATCGGCCGATTTGCGATCTGTCAGCAGATTCGGTTTCTGGGCAGTTTACATGTCGAACTGCACGGTAGAAACGATAAAACAGCTCCTCCGTGCAGTTTTCATACCGAGTCACCGTCCACTGGGCTCAGCGAGAAAACGCGATTTCGGCGCTTCTGAGGGCCGAAAACGCGATATCGGCCGATTTGCGATCTGTCAGCAGATTCGGTTTCTGGGCAGTTTACATGTCGAACTGCACGGTAGAAACGATAAAACAGCTCCTCCGTGCAGTTTTCATACCGAGTCACCGTCCACTCGGCTCAGCGAGAAAACGCGATTTCGGCGCTTCTGAGGGCCGAAAACGCGATATCGGCGATCTGTCGGCAGATTCGGTTTCTGGGCAGTTTACATGTCGAACTGCACGGTAGAAACGATAAAACAGCTCCTCCGTGCAGTTTTCATACCGAGTCACCGTCCACTGGGCTCAGCGAGAAAACGCGATTTCGGCGCTTCTGAGGGCCGAAAACGCGATATCGGCCGATTTTCGATCTGTCAGCAGATTCGGTTTCTGGGCAGTTTACATGTCGAACTGCACGGTAGAAACGATAAAACAGCTCCCCCGTGCAGTTTTCATACCGAGTCACCGTCCACTGGGCTCAGCGAGAAAACGCGATTTCGGCGCTTCTGAGGGCCGAAAACGCGATATAGGCCGATTTGCGATCTGTCAGCAGATTCGGTTTTCTGGGCAGTTTACATGTCGAACTGCACGGTAGAAACGATAAAACAGCTCCTCCGTGCAGTTTCCATACCGAGTCACCGTCCACTGGGCTCTGCGAGAAAACGCGATTTCGGCGCTTCTGAGGGCCGAAAACGCGATATCGGCCGATTTTCGATCTGTCAGCAGATTCGGTTTCTGGGCAGTTTACATGTCGAACTGCACGGTAGAAACGATAAAACAGCTCCTCCGTGCAGTTTTCATACCGAGTCACCGTCCACTGGGCTCAGCGAGAAAACGCGATTTCGGCGCTTCTGAGGGCCGAAAACGCGATATCGGCCGATTTTCGATCTGTCAGCAGATTCGGTTTCTGGGCAGTTTACATGTCGAACTGCACGGTAGAAACGATAAAACAGCTCCTCCGTGCAGTTTTCATACCGAGTCACCGTCCACTGGGCTCAGCGAGAAAACGCGATTTCGGCGCTTCTGAGGGCCGAAAACGCGATATCGGCCGATTTGCGATCTGTCAGCAGATTCGGTTTCTGGGCAGTTTACATGTCGAACTGCACGGTAGAAACGATAAAACAGCTCCTCCGTGCAGTTTTCATACCGAGTCACCGTCCACTGGGCTCAGCGAGAAAACGCGATTTCGGCGCTTCTGAGGGCCGAAAACGCGATATCGGCCGATTTTCGATCTGTCAGCAGATTCGGTTTCTGGGCAGTTTACATGTCGAACTGCACGGTAGAAACGATAAAACAGCTCCTCCGTGCAGTTTTCATACCGAGTCACCGTCCACTGGGCTCAGCGAGAAACGCGATTTCGGCGCTTCTGAGGGCCGAAAACGCGATATCGGCCGATTTGCGATCTGTCAGCAGATTCGGTTTCTGGGCAGTTTACATGTCGAACTGCACGGTAGAAACTATAAAACAGCTCCTCCGTGCAGTTTTCATGCCGAGTCACCGTCCACTGGGCTCAGCGAGAAAACGCGATTTCGGCGCTTCTGAGGCCGAAAACGCGATATCGGCCGATTTGCGATCTGTCAGCAGATTCGGTTTCTGGGCAGTTTACATGTCGAACTGCACGGTAGAAACGATAAAACAGCTCCTCCGTGCAGTTTTCATACCGAGTCACCGTCCACTGGGCTCAGCGAGAAAACGCGATTTCGGGGCTTCTGAGGGCCGAAAACGCGATATCGGCCGATTTGCGATCTGTCAGCAGATTCGGTTTCTGGCAGTTTACATGTCGAACTGCACGGTAGAAACGATAAAACAGCTCCTCCGTGCAGTTTTCATACCGAGTCACCGTCCACTGGGCTCAGCGAGAAAACGCGATTTCGGCGCTGCTGAGGGCCGAAAACGCGATATCGGCCGATTTGCGATCTGTCAGCAGATTCGGTTTCTGGGCAGTTTACATGTCGAACTGCACGGTAGAAACGATAAAACAGCTCCTCCGTGCAGTTTTCATACCGAGTCACCGTCCACTGCGCTCAGCGAGAAAACGCGATTTCGGCGCTTCTGAGGGCCGGAAACGCGATATCGGCCGATTTGCGATCTGTCAGCAGATTCGGTTTCTGGGCAGTTTACATGTCGAACTGCACGGTGAAAACGATAAAACAGCTCCTCCGTACAGTTTTCATACCGAGTCACCGTCCACTCGGCTCAGCGAGGAAACGCGGTTTCGGCGCTTCTGAGGGCCGAAAACGCGATATCGGCCGATTTTCGATCTGTCGGCAGATTCGGTTTCTTGGCAGTTTACATGTCGAACTGCAGGGTAGAAACGATAAAACAGCTCCTCCGTGCAGTTTTCATACCGAGTCACCGTCCACTGGGCTCAGCGAGAAAACGCGATTTCGGCGCTCCTGAGGCCGAAAACGCGATATCGGCCGATTTGCGATCTGTCAGCAGATTCGGTTTTCTGGGCAGTTTACATGTCGAACTGCACGGTAGAAACGATAAAACAGCTCCTCCGTGCAGTTTTCATACCGAGTCACCGTCCTCTGGGCTCAGCGAGAAAACGCGATTTCGGCGCTACTGAGGGCCGAAAACGCGATATCGGCCGATTTGCGATCTGTCAGCAGATTCGGTTTCTGGGCAGTTTACATGTCGAACTGCACGGTAGAAACGATAAAACAGCTCCCCCGTGCAGTTTTCATACCGAGTCACCGTCCACTGGGCTCAGCGAGAAAACGCGATTTCGGCGCTTCTGAGGGCCGAAAACGCGATATCGGCCGATTGCGATCTGTCAGCAGATTCGGTTTCTGGGCAGTTTACATGTCGAACTGCACGGTAGAAACGATAAAACAGCTCCCCGTGCAGTTTTCATACCGAGTCACCGTCCACTGGGCTCAGCGAGAAAACGCGATTTCGGCGCTTCTGAGGGCCGAAAACGCGATATCGGCCGATTTGCGATCTGTCAGCAGATTCGGTTTCTGGGCAGTTTACATGTCGAACTGCACGGTAGAAACGATAAAACAGCTCCTCCGTGCAGTTTTCATACCGAGTCACCGTCCACTGGGCTCAGCGAGAAAACGCGATTTCGGCACTCCCGAGGGCCGAAAACGCGATATCGGCCGATTTTCGATCTGTCAGCAGATTCGGTTTCTGGGCAGTTTACATGTCGAACTGCACGGTAGAAACGATAAAACAGCTCCTCCGTGCAGTTTTCATACCGAGTCACCGTCCACTGGGCTCAGCGAGAAAACGCGATTTCGGCGCTTCTGAGGGGCCGAAAACGCGATATCGGCCGATTTGCGATCTGTCAGCAGATTCGGTTTCTGGGCAGTTTACATGTCGAACTGCACGGTAGAAACGATAAAACAGCTCCTCCGTGCAGTTTTCATACCGAGTCACCGTCCACTGGGCTCAGCGAGAAAACGCGATTTCGGCGCTTCTGAGGGCCGAAAACGCGATATCGGCCGATTTTCGATCTGTCAGCAGATTCGGTTTCTGGGCAGTTTACATGTCGAACTGCACGAGAAACGATAAAACAGCTCCTCCGTGCAGTTTTCATACCGAGTCACCGTCCACTGGGCTCAGCGAGAAAACGCGATTTCGGCGCTACTGAAGGCCGAAAACGCGATATCGGCCGATTTGCGATCTGTCAGCAGATTCGTTTTCTGGGCAGTTTACATGTCGAACTGCACGGTAGAAACGATAAAACAGCTCCTCCGTGCTGTTTTCATACCGAGTCACCGTCCACTGGGCTCAGCGAGAAAACGCGATTTCGGCGCTTCTGAGGGCCGAAAACGCGATATCGGCCGATTTGCGATCTGTCAGCAGATTCGGTTTCTGGGCAGTTTACATGTCGAACTGCACGGTAGAAACGATAAAACAGCTCCTCCGTGCAGTTTTCATGCCGAGTCACCGTCCACTGGGCTCAGCGAGAAAACGCGATTTCGGCGCTTCTGAGGGCCGAAAACGCGATATCGGCCGATTTTCGATCTGTCAGCAGATTCGGTTTCTGGGCAGTTTACATGTCGAACTGCACGGTAGAAACGATAAAACAGCTCCCCCGTGCAGTTTTCATACCGAGTCACCGTCCACTGGGCTCAGCGAGAAAACGCGATTTCGGCGCTGCTGAGGGCCGAAAACGCGATATCGGCCGATTTGCGATCTGTCAGCAGATTCGGTTTCTGGGCAGTTTACATGTCGAACTGCACCGTAGAAACGATAAAACAGCTCCTCCGTGCTGTTTTCATACCGAGTCACCGTCCACTGGGCTCAGCGAGAAAACGCGATTTCGGCGCTTCTGAGGGCCGAAAACGCGATATCGACCGATTTGCGATCTGTCGGCAGATTCGGTTTCTGGGCAGTTTACATATCGAACTGCATGGTAGAAACGATAAAACAGCTCCTCCGTGCAGTTTTTCATACCGAGTCACCGTCCACTGGGCTCAGCGAGAAAACGCGATTTCGGCGCTTCTGAGGGCCGAAAACGCGATATCGGCCGATTTTCGATCTGTCAGCAGATTCGGTTTCTGGGCAGTTTACCTGTCGAACTGCACGGTAGAAACGATAAAACAGCTCCTCCGTGCAGTTTTCATACCGAGTCACCGTCCACTGGGCTCAGCGAGAAAACGCGATTTCGGCGCTTCTGAGGGCCGAAAACGCGATATCGGCCGATTTGCGATCTGTCAGCAGATTCGGTTTCTGGGCAGTTTACATGTCGAACTGCACGGTAGAAACGATAAAACAGTTCCTCCGTGCAGTTTTCATACCGAGTCACCGTCCACTGGGCTCAGCGAGAAAACGCGATTTCGGCGCTTCTGAGGGCCGAAACGCGATATCGGCCGATTTTCGATCTGTCAGCAGATTCGGTTTCTGGGCAGTTTACATGTCGAACTGCACGGTAGAAACGATAAAACAGCTCCTCCGTGCAGTTTTCATACCGAGTCACCGTCCACTGGGCTCACCGAGAAAACGCGATTTCGGCGCTTCTGAGGGCCGAAAACGCGATATCGGCCGATTTGCGATCTGTCAGCAGATTCGGTTTCTGGGCAGTTTACATGTCGAACTGCACGGTAGAAACGATAAAACAGCTCCTCCGTGCTGTTTTCATACCGAGTCACCGTCCACTGGGCTCAGCGAGAAAACGCGATTTCGGCGCTTCTGAGGGCCGAAAACGCGATATCGGCCGATTTGCGATCTGTCAGCAGATTAGGTTTCTGGGCAGTTTACATGTCGAACTGCACGGTAGAAACGATAAAACAGCTCCTCCGTGCAGTTTTCATACCGAGTCACCGTCCACTGGGCTCAGCGAGAAAACGCGATTTCGGCGCTGAGGGCCGAAAACGCGATATCGGCCGATTTGCGATCTGTCAGCAGATTCGGTTTCTGGGCAGTTTACATGTCGAACTGCACGGTAGAAACGATAAAACAGCTCCCCCGTGCAGTTTTCATACCGAGTCACCGTCCACTGGGCTCAGCGAGAAAACGCGATTTCGGCGCTGCTGAGGGCCGAAAACGCGATATCGGCCGATTTTCGATCTGTCAGCAGATTCGGTTTCTGGGCAGTTTACATGTCGAACTGCACGGTAGAAACGATAAAACAGCTCCTCCGTGCAGTTTTCATACCGAGTCACCGTCCACTGGGCTCAGCGAGAAAACGCGATTTCGGCACTTCTGAGGGCCGAAAACGCGATATCGGCCGATTTTCGATCTGTCAGCAGATTCGGTTTCTGGGCAGTTTACATGTCGAACTGCACGGTAGAAACGATAAAACAGCTCCTCCGTGCAGTTTTCATACCGAGTCACCGTCCACTGGGCTCAGCGAGAAAACGCGATTTCGGCGCTTCTGCGGGCCGAAAACGCGATATCGGCCGATTTGCGATCTGTCAGCAGATTCGGTTTCTGGGCAGTTTACATGTCGAACTGCACGGTGAAAACGATAAAACAGCTCCTCCGTGCAGTTTTCATACCGAGTCACCGTCCACTTGGCTCAGCGAGAAAACGCGATTTCGGCGCTTCTGAGGGCCGAAAACGCGATATCGGCCGATTTTCGATCTGTCAGCAGATTCGGTTTCTGGGCAGTTTACATGTCGAACTGCACGGTAGAAACGATAAAACAGCTCCTCCGTGCAGTTTTCATACCGAGTCACCGTCCACTCGGCTCAGCGAGAAAACGCGATTTCGGCGCTTCTGAGGGCCGAAAACGCGATATCGGCCGATTTGCGATCTGTCAGCAGATTCGGTTTCTGGGCAGTTTACATGTCGAACTGCACGGTAGAAACGATAAAACAGCTCCTCCGTGCAGTTTTCATACCGAGTCACCGTCCACTGGGCTCAGCGAGAAAACGCGATTTCGGCGCTTCTGAGGGCCGAAAACGCGATATCGGCCGATTTGCGATCTGTCAGCAGATTCGGTTTCTGGGCAGTTTACATGTCGAACTGCACGGTAGAAACGATAAAACAGCTCCTCCGTGCAGTTTTCATACCGAGTCACCGTCCACTCGGCTCAGCGAGAAAACGCGATTTCGGCGCTTCTGAGGGCCGAAAACGCGATATCGGCCGATTTGCGATCTGTCAGCAGATTCGGTTTCTGGGCAGTTTACATGTCGAACTGCACGGTAGAAACGATAAAACAGCTCCTCCGTGCAGTTTTCATACCGAGTCACCGTCCACTCGGCTCAGCGAGAAAACGCGATTTCGGCGCTTCTGAGGGCCGAAAACGCGATATCGGCCGATTTGCGATCTGTCAGCAGATTCGGTTTCTGGGCAGTTTACATGTCGAACTGCACGGTAGAAACGATAAAACAGCTCCTCCGTGCAGTTTTCATACCGAGTCACCGTCCACTCGGCTCAGCGAGAAAACGCGATTTCGGCGCTTCTGAGGGCCGAAAACGCGATATCGGCCGATTTGCGATCTGTCAGCAGATTCGGTTTCTGGGCAGTTTACATGTCGAACTGCACGGTAGAAACGATAAAACAGCTCCTCCGTGCAGTTTTCATACCGAGTCACCGTCCACTGGGCTCAGCGAGAAAACGCGATTTCGGCGCTTCTGAGGGCCGAAAACGCGATATCGGCCGATTTGCGATCTGTCAGCAGATTCGGTTTCTGGGCAGTTTACATGTCGAACTGCACGGTAGAAACGATAAAACAGCTCCTCCGTGCAGTTTTCATACCGAGTCACCGTCCACTCGGCTCAGCGAGAAAACGCGATTTCGGCGCTTCTGAGGGCCGAAAACGCGATATCGGCCGATTTGCGATCTGTCAGCAGATTCGGTTTCTGGGCAGTTTACATGTCGAACTGCACGGTAGAAACGATAAAACAGCTCCTCCGTGCAGTTTTCATACCGAGTCACCGTCCACTGGGCTCAGCGAGAAAACGCGATTTCGGCGCTTCTGAGGGCCGAAAACGCGATATCGGCCGATTTGCGATCTGTCAGCAGATTCGGTTTCTGGGCAGTTTACATGTCGAACTGCACGGTAGAAACGATAAAACAGCTCCTCCGTGCAGTTTTCATACCGAGTCACCGTCCACTGGGCTCAGCGAGAAAACGCGATTTCGGCGCTTCTGAGGGCCGAAAACGCGATATCGGCCGATTTGCGATCTGTCAGCAGATTCGGTTTCTGGGCAGTTTACATGTCGAACTGCACGGTAGAAACGATAAAACAGCTCCTCCGTGCAGTTTTCATACCGAGTCACCGTCCACTGGGCTCAGCGAGAAAACGCGATTTCGGCGCTTCTGAGGGCCGAAAACGCGATATCGGCCGATTTGCGATCTGTCAGCAGATTCGGTTTCTGGGCAGTTTACATGTCGAACTGCACGGTAGAAACGATAAAACAGCTCCTCCGTGCAGTTTTCATACCGAGTCACCGTCCACTGGGCTCAGCGAGAAAACGCGATTTCGGCGCTTCTGAGGGCCGAAAACGCGATATCGGCCGATTTTCGATCTGTCAGCAGATTCGGTTTCTGGGCAGTTTACATGTCGAACTGCACGGTAGAAACGATAAAACAGCTCCTCCGTGCAGTTTTCATACCGAGTCACCGTCCACTCGGCTCAGCGAGAAAACGCGATTTCGGCGCTTCTGAGGGCCGAAAACGCGATATCGGCCGATTTGCGATCTGTCAGCAGATTCGGTTTCTGGGCAGTTTACATGTCGAACTGCACGGTAGAAACGATAAAACAGCTCCTCCGTGCAGTTTTCATACCGAGTCACCGTCCACTGGGCTCAGCGAGAAAACGCGATTTCGGCGCTTCTGAGGGCCGAAAACGCGATATCGGCCGATTTGCGATCTGTCAGCAGATTCGGTTTCTGGGCAGTTTACATGTCGAACTGCACGGTAGAAACGATAAAACAGCTCCTCCGTGCAGTTTTCATACCGAGTCACCGTCCACTCGGCTCAGCGAGAAAACGCGATTTCGGCGCTTCTGAGGGCCGAAAACGCGATATCGGCCGATTTGCGATCTGTCAGCAGATTCGGTTTCTGGGCAGTTTACATGTCGAACTGCACGGTAGAAACGATAAAACAGCTCCTCCGTGCAGTTTTCATACCGAGTCACCGTCCACTGGGCTCAGCGAGAAAACGCGATTTCGGCGCTTCTGAGGGCCGAAAACGCGATATCGGCCGATTTGCGATCTGTCAGCAGATTCGGTTTCTGGGCAGTTTACATGTCGAACTGCACGGTAGAAACGATAAAACAGCTCCTCCGTGCAGTTTTCATACCGAGTCACCGTCCACTCGGCTCAGCGAGAAAACGCGATTTCGGCGCTTCTGAGGGCCGAAAACGCGATATCGGCCGATTTGCGATCTGTCAGCAGATTCGGTTTCTGGGCAGTTTACATGTCGAACTGCACGGTAGAAACGATAAAACAGCTCCTCCGTGCAGTTTTCATACCGAGTCACCGTCCACTGGCTCAGCGAGAAAACGCGATTTCGGCGCTTCTGAGGGCCGAAAACGCGATATCGGCCGATTTGCGATCTGTCAGCAGATTCGGTTTCTGGGCAGTTTACATGTCGAACTGCACGGTAGAAACGATAAAACAGCTCCTCCGTGCAGTTTTCATACCGAGTCACCGTCCACTCGGCTCAGCGAGAAAACGCGATTTCGGCGCTTCTGAGGGCCGAAAACGCGATATCGGCCGATTTGCGATCTGTCAGCAGATTCGGTTTCTGGGCAGTTTACATGTCGAACTGCACGGTAGAAACGATAAAACAGCTCCTCCGTGCAGTTTTCATACCGAGTCACCGTCCACTCGGCTCAGCGAGAAAACGCGATTTCGGCGCTTCTGAGGGCCGAAAACGCGATATCGGCCGATTTGCGATCTGTCAGCAGATTCGGTTTCTGGGCAGTTTACATGTCGAACTGCACGGTAGAAACGATAAAACAGCTCCTCCGTGCAGTTTTCATACCGAGTCACCGTCCACTGGGCTCAGCGAGAAAACGCGATTTCGGCGCTTCTGAGGGCCGAAAACGCGATATCGGCCGATTTGCGATCTGTCAGCAGATTCGGTTTCTGGGCAGTTTACATGTCGAACTGCACGGTAGAAACGATAAAACAGCTCCTCCGTGCAGTTTTCATACCGAGTCACCGTCCACTCGGCTCAGCGAGAAAACGCGATTTCGGCGCTTCTGAGGGCCGAAAACGCGATATCGGCCGATTTGCGATCTGTCAGCAGATTCGGTTTCTGGGCAGTTTACATGTCGAACTGCACGGTAGAAACGATAAAACAGCTCCTCCGTGCAGTTTTCATACCGAGTCACCGTCCACTCGGCTCAGCGAGAAAACGCGATTTCGGCGCTTCTGAGGGCCGAAAACGCGATATCGGCCGATTTGCGATCTGTCAGCAGATTCGGTTTCTGGGCAGTTTACATGTCGAACTGCACGGTAGAAACGATAAAACAGCTCCTCCGTGCAGTTTTCATACCGAGTCACCGTCCACTGGGCTCAGCGAGAAAACGCGATTTCGGCGCTTCTGAGGGCCGAAAACGCGATATCGGCCGATTTGCGATCTGTCAGCAGATTCGGTTTCTGGGCAGTTTACATGTCGAACTGCACGGTAGAAACGATAAAACAGCTCCTCCGTGCAGTTTTCATACCGAGTCACCGTCCACTCGGCTCAGCGAGAAAACGCGATTTCGGCGCTTCTGAGGGCCGAAAACGCGATATCGGCCGATTTGCGATCTGTCAGCAGATTCGGTTTCTGGGCAGTTTACATGTCGAACTGCACGGTAGAAACGATAAAACAGCTCCTCCGTGCAGTTTTCATACCGAGTCACCGTCCACTCGGCTCAGCGAGAAAACGCGATTTCGGCGCTTCTGAGGGCCGAAAACGCGATATCGGCCGATTTGCGATCTGTCAGCAGATTCGGTTTCTGGGCAGTTTACATGTCGAACTGCACGGTAGAAACGATAAAACAGCTCCTCCGTGCAGTTTTCATACCGAGTCACCGTCCACTGGGCTCAGCGAGAAAACGCGATTTCGGCGCTTCTGAGGGCCGAAAACGCGATATCGGCCGATTTGCGATCTGTCAGCAGATTCGGTTTCTGGGCAGTTTACATGTCGAACTGCACGGTAGAAACGATAAAACAGCTCCTCCGTGCAGTTTTCATACCGAGTCACCGTCCACTGGGCTCAGCGAGAAAACGCGATTTCGGCGCTTCTGAGGGCCGAAACGCGATATCGGCCGATTTTCGGTCTGTCAGCAGATTCGGTTTCTGGGCAGTTTACATGTCGAACTGCACGGTAGAAACGATAAAAGAGCTCCTCCGTGCAGTTTTCATACCGAGTCACCGTCCACTGGGCTCAGCGAGAAAACGCGATTTCGGCGCTTCTGAGGGCCGAAAACGCGATATCGGCCGATTTGCGATCTGTCAGCAGATTCGTTTTCTGGGCAGTTTACATGTCGAACTGCACCGTAGAAACGATAAAACAGCTCCCCCGTGCTGTTTTCATACCGAGTCACCGTCCACTGGGCTCAGCGAGAAAACGCGATTTCGGCGCTCCTGAGGGCCGAAAACGCGATATCGGCCGATTTTCGATCTGTCAGCAGATTCTGTTTCTGGGCAGTTTACATGTCGAACTGCACGGTAGAAACGATAAAACAGCTCCTCCGTGCAGTTTTCATACCGAGTCACCGTCCACTGGGCTCAGCGAGAAAACGCGATTTCGGCGCTCCTGAGGGCTGAAAACGCGATATCGGCCGATTTTCGATCTGTCAGCAGATTCGGTTTCTGGGCAGTTTACATGTCGAACTGCACGGTAGAAACGATAAAACAGCTCCTCCGTGCAGTTTTCATACCGAGTCACCGTCCACTGGGCTCAGCGAGAAAACGCGATTTCGGCGCTTCTGAGGGCCGAAAACGCGATATCGGCCGATTTGCGATCTGTCAGCAGATTCGGTTTCTGGGCAGTTTACATGTCGAACTGCGCGGTAGAAACGATAAAACAGCTCCTCCGTGCAGTTTTCATACCGAGTCACCGTCCACTGGGCTCAGCGAGAAAACGCGATTTCGGCGCTTCTGAGGGCCGAAAACGCGATATCGGCCGATTTTCGATCTGTCAGCAGATTCGGTTTCTGGGCAGTTTACATGTCGAACTGCACGGTAGAAACGATAAAACAGCTCCTCCGTGCAGTTTTCATACCGAGTCACCGTCCACTGGGCTCAGCGAGAAAACGCGATTTCGGCGCTTCTGAGGGCCGAAAACGCGATATCGGCCGATTTGCGATCTGTCAGCAGATTCGTTTTCTGGGCAGTTTACATGTCGAACTGCACGGTAGAAACGATAAAACAGCTCCTCCGTGCAATTTTCATACCGAGTCACCGTCCACTGGGCTCAGCGAGAAAACGCGATTTCGGCGCTTCTGAGGGCCGAAAACGCGATATCGGCCGATTTGCGATCTGTCAGCAGATTCGGTTTCTGGGCAGTTTACATGTCGAACTGCACGGTAGAAACGATAAAACAGCTCCTCCGTGCAGTTTTCATACCGAGTCACCGTCCACTGGGCTCAGCGAGAAAACGCGATTTCGGCGCTTCTGAGGGCCGAAAACGCGATATCGGCCGATTTGCGATCTGTCAGCAGATTCGGTTTCTGGGCAGTTTACATGTCGAACTGCACGGTAGAAACGATAAAACAGCTCCTCCGTGCAGTTTTCATACCGAGTCACCGTCCACTGGGCTCAGGGAGAAAACGCGATTTCGGCGCTTCTGAGGGCCGAAAACGCGATATCGGCCGATTTGCGATCTGTCAGCAGATTCGGTTTCTGGGCAGTTTACATGTCGAACTGCACGGTAGAAACGATAAAACAGCTCCTCCGTGCAGTTTTCATACCGAGTCACCGTCCACTGGGCTCAGCGAGAAAACGCGATTTCGGCGCTTCTGAGGGCCGAAAACGCGATATCGGCCGATTTTCGATCTGTCAGCAGATTCGGTTTCTGGGCAGTTTACATGTCGAACTGCACGGTAGAAACGATAAAACAGCTCCTCCGTGCAGTTTTCATACCGAGTCACCGTCCACTGGGCTCAGCGAGAAAACGCGATTTCGGCGCTTCTGAGGGCCGAAAACGCGATATCGGCCGATTTTCGATCTGTCAGCAGATTCGGTTTCTGGGCAGTTTACATGTCGAACTGCACGGTAGAAACGATAAAACAGCTCCTCCGTGCAGTTTTCATACCGAGTCACCGTCCACTGGGCTCAGCGAGAAAACGCGATTTCGGCGCTTCTGAGGGCCGAAAACGCGATATCGGCCGATTTGCGATCTGTCAGCAGATTCGGTTTCTGGGCAGTTTACATGTCGAACTGTACGGTAGAAACGATAAAACAGCTCCTCCGTGCAGTTTTCATACCGAGTCACCGTCCACTCGGCTCAGCGAGAAAACGCGATTTCGGCACTTCTGAGGGCCGAAAACGCGATATCGGCCGATTTTCGATCTGTCAGCAGATTCGGTTTCTGGGCAGTTTACATGTCGAACTGCACGGTAGAAACGATAAAACAGCTCCTCCGTGCAGTTTTCATACCGAGTCACCGTCCACTGGGCTCAGCGAGAAAACGCGATTTCGGCGCTTCTGAGGGCCGAAAACGCGATATCGGCCGATTTGCGATCTGTCAGCAGATTCGGTTTCTGGGCAGTTTACATGTCGAACTGCACGGTAGAAACGATAAAACAGCTCCTCCGTGCAGTTTTCATACCGAGTCACCGTCCACTGGGCTCAGCGAGAAAACGCGATTTCGGCGCTTCTGAGGGCCGAAAACGCGATATCGGCCGATTTTCGATCTGTCAGCAGATTCGGTTTCTGGGCAGTTTACATGTCGAACTGCACGGTAGAAACGATAAACCGGTTCCTCCATGCAGTTTTCATACCGAGTCACCGTCCACTCTGCTCAGCGAGAAAACGCGATTTCGGCGCTTCTGAGGGCCGAAAACGCGATATCGGCCGATTTGCGATCTGTCAGCAGATTCGGTTTCTGGGCAGTTTACATGTCGAACTGCACGGTAGAAACGATAAAACAGCTCCTCCGTGCAGTTTTCATACCGAGTCACCGTCCACTGGCTCAGCGAGAAAACGCGATTTCGGCGCTTCTGAGGGCCGAAAACGCGATATCGGCCGATTTTCGATCTGTCAGCAGATTCGGTTTCTGGGCAGTTTACATGTCGAACTGCACGGTAGAAACGATAAAACAGCTCCTCCGTGCAGTTTTCATACCGAGTCACCGTCCACTGGGCTCAGCGAGAAAACGCGATTTCGGCGCTTCTGAGGGCCGAAAACGCGATATCGGCCGATTTGCGATCTGTCAGCAGATTCGGTTTCTGGGCAGTTTACATGTCGAACTGCACGGTAGAAACGATAAAACAGCTCCTCCGTGCAGTTTTCATACCGAGTCACCGTCCACTCTGCTCAGCGAGAAAACGCGATTTCGGCGCTTCTGAGGGCCGAAAACGCGATATCGGCCGATTTTCGATCTGTCAGCAGATTCGGTTTCTGGGCAGTTTACATGTCGAACTGCACGGTAGAAACGATAAAACAGCTCCTCCGTGCAGTTTTCATACCGAGTCACCGTCCACTGGGCTCAGTCACCGTCCACTGCGCTCAGCGAGAAAACGCGATTTCGGCGCTTCTGAGGGCCGAAAACGCGATATCGGCCGATTTGCGATCTGTCAGCAGATTCGGTTTCTGGGCAGTTTACATGTCGAACTGCACGGTGAAAACGATAAAACAGCTCCTCCGTGCAGTTTTCATACCGAGTCACCGTCCACTCGGCTCAGCGAGAAAACGCGATTTCGGCGCTTCTGAGGGCCGAAAACGCGATATCGGCCGATTTTCGATCTGTCAGCAGATTCGGTTTCTGGCAGTTTACATGTCTGTCAGCAGATTCGGTTTCTGGGCAGTTTACATGTCGAACTGCACGGTAGAAACGATAAAACAGCTCCTCCGTGCAGTTTTCATACCGAGTCACCGTCCACTGGGCTCAGCGAGAAAACGCGATTTCGGCGCTTCTGAGGGCCGAAAACGCGATATCGGCCGATTTGCGATCTGTCAGCAGATTCGGTTTCTGGGCAGTTTACATGTCGAACTGCACGGTAGAAACGATAAAACAGCTCCTCCGTGCAGTTTTCATACCGAGTCACCGTCCACTGGGCTCAGCGAGAAAACGCGATTTCGGCGCTTCTGAGGGCCGAAAACGCGATATCGGCCGATTTGCGATCTGTCAGCAGATTCGGTTTCTGGGCAGTTTACATGTCGAACTGCACGGTAGAAACGATAAAACAGCTCCTCCGTGCAGTTTTCATACCGAGTCACCGTCCACTGGGCTCAGCGAGAAAACGCGATTTCGGCGCTTCTGAGGGCCGAAAACGCGATATCGGCCGATTTTCGATCTGTCAGCAGATTCGGTTTCTGGGCAGTTTACATGTCGAACTGCACGGTAGAAACGATAAAACAGCTCCTCCGTGCAGTTTTCATACCGAGTCACCGTCCACTGGGCTCAGCGAGAAAACGCGATTTCGGCGCTTCTGAGGGCCGAAAACGCGATATCGGCCGATTTTCGATCTGTCAGCAGATTCGGTTTCTGGGCAGTTTACATGTCGAACTGCACGGTAGAAACGATAAAACAGCTCCTCCGTGCAGTTTTCATACCGAGTCACCGTCCACTGGGCTCAGCGAGAAAACGCGATTTCGGCGCTTCTGAGGGCCGAAAACGCGATATCGGCCGATTTTCGATCTGTCAGCAGATTCGGTTTCTGGGCAGTTTACATGTCGAACTGCACGGTAGAAACGATAAAACAGCTCCTCCGTGCAGTTTTCATACCGAGTCACCGTCCACTGGGCTCAGCGAGAAAACGCGATTTCGGCGCTTCTGAGGGCCGAAAACGCGATATCGGCCGATTTGCGATCTGTCAGCAGATTCGGTTTCTGGGCAGTTTACATGTCGAACTGCACGGTGAAACGATAAAACAGCTCCTCCGTGCAGTTTTCATACCGAGTCACCGTCCACTGGGCTCAGCGAGAAAACGCGATTTCGGCGTTTCTGAGGGCCGAAAACGCGATATCGGCCGATTTTCGATCTGTCAGCAGATTCGGTTTCTGGGCAGTTTACATGTCGAACTGCACGGTAGAAACGATAAAACAGCTCCTCCGTGCAGTTTTCATACCGAGTCACCGTCCACTGGGCTCAGCGAGAAAACGCGATTTCGGCGCTTCTGAGGGCCGAAAACGCGATATCGGCCGATTTTCGATCTGTCAGCAGATTCGGTTTCTGGGCAGTTTACATGTCGAACTGCACGGTAGAAACGATAAAACAGCTCCTCCGTGCAGTTTTCATACCGAGTCACCGTCCACTGGGCTCAGCGAGAAAACGCGATTTCGGCGCTTCTGAGGGCCGAAAACGCGATATCGGCCGATTTTCGATCTGTCAGCAGATTCGGTTTCTGGGCAGTTTACATGTCGAACTGCACGGTAGAAACGATAAAACAGCTCCTCCGTGCAGTTTTCATACCGAGTCACCGTCCACTGGGCTCAGCGAGAAAACGCGATTTCGGCGCTTCTGAGGGCCGAAAACGCGATATCGGCCGATTTTCGATCTGTCAGCAGATTCGGTTTCTGGCAGTTTACATGTCGAACTGCACGGTAGAAACGATAAAACAGCTCCTCCGTGCAGTTTTCATACCGAGTCACCGTCCACTGGGCTCAGCGAGAAAACGCGATTTCGGCGCTTCTGAGGGCCGAAAACGCGATATCGGCCGATTTTCGATCTGTCAGCAGATTCGGTTTCTGGCAGTTTACATGTAAAACGCGATATCGGCCGATTTTCGATCTGTCAGCAGATTCGGTTTCGTGGGCAGTTTACATGTCGAACTGCACGGTAGATACGATAAAACAGCTCCCTCGTGCAGTTTTCATACCGAGTCACCGTCCACTGGGCTCAGCGAGAAAACGCGATTTCGGCGCTCCTGAGGCCCGAAACGCGATATCGGCCGATTTGCGATCTGTCAGCAGATTCGGTTTCTGGGCAGTGTACATGTCGAACTGCACGGTAGAAACGATAAAACAGCTCCTCCGTGCAGTTTTCATACCGAGTCACCCTCCACTCGGCTCAGCGAGAAAACGCGATTTCGGTACTCCTGAGGCCGAAAACGCGATATCGGCCGATTTTCGATCTGTCAGCAGATTCGGTTTCTGGGCAGTTTACATGTCGAACTGCACGGTAGAAACGATAAAACAGCTCCTCCGTGCAGTTTTCATACCGAGTCACCGTCCACTGGGCTCAGCGAGAAAACGCGATTTCGGCGCGTCTGAGGGCCGGAAACGCGATATCGGCCGATTTGCGATCTGTCAGCAGATTCGGTTTCTGGGCAGTTTACATGTCGAACTGCACGGTAGAAACGATAAAACAGCTCCTCCGTGCAGTTTTCATACCGAGTCACCGTCCACTCGGCTCAGCGAGAAAACGCGATTTCGGCGCTTCTGAGGGCCGAAAACGCGATATCGGCCGATTTGCGATCTGTCAGCAGATTCGGTTTCTGGGCAGTTTACATGTCGAACTGCACGGTAGAAACGATAAAACAGCTCCTCCGTGCAGTTTTCATACCGAGTCACCGTCCACTCGGCTCAGCGAGAAAACGCGATTTCGGCGCTTCTGAGGGCCGAAAACGCGATATCGGCCGATTTGCGATCTGTCAGCAGATTCGGTTTCTGGGCAGTTTACATGTCGAACTGCACGGTAGAAACGATAAAACAGCTCCTCCGTGCAGTTTTCATACCGAGTCACCGTCCACTGGGCTCAGCGAGAAAACGCGATTTCGGCGCTTCTGAGGGCCGAAAACGCGATATCGGCCGATTTGCGATCTGTCAGCAGATTCGGTTTCTGGGCAGTTTACATGTCGAACTGCACGGTAGAAACGATAAAACAGCTCCTCCGTGCAGTTTTCATACCGAGTCACCGTCCACTCGGCTCAGCGAGAAAACGCGATTTCGGCGCTTCTGAGGGCCGAAAACGCGATATCGGCCGATTTGCGATCTGTCAGCAGATTCGGTTTCTGGGCAGTTTACATGTCGAACTGCACGGTAGAAACGATAAAACAGCTCCTCCGTGCAGTTTTCATACCGAGTCACCGTCCACTCGGCTCAGCGAGAAAACGCGATTTCGGCGCTTCTGAGGGCCGAAAACGCGATATCGGCCGATTTGCGATCTGTCAGCAGATTCGGTTTCTGGGCAGTTTACATGTCGAACTGCACGGTAGAAACGATAAAACAGCTCCTCCGTGCAGTTTTCATACCGAGTCACCGTCCACTCGGCTCAGCGAGAAAACGCGATTTCGGCGCTTCTGAGGGCCGAAAACGCGATATCGGCCGATTTGCGATCTGTCAGCAGATTCGGTTTCTGGGCAGTTTACATGTCGAACTGCACGGTAGAAACGATAAAACAGCTCCTCCGTGCAGTTTTCATACCGAGTCACCGTCCACTCGGCTCAGCGAGAAAACGCGATTTCGGCGCTTCTGAGGGCCGAAAACGCGATATCGGCCGATTTGCGATCTGTCAGCAGATTCGGTTTCTGGGCAGTTTACATGTCGAACTGCACGGTAGAAACGATAAAACAGCTCCTCCGTGCAGTTTTCATACCGAGTCACCGTCCACTCGGCTCAGCGAGAAAACGCGATTTCGGCGCTTCTGAGGGCCGAAAACGCGATATCGGCCGATTTGCGATCTGTCAGCAGATTCGGTTTCTGGGCAGTTTACATGTCGAACTGCACGGTAGAAACGATAAAACAGCTCCTCCGTGCAGTTTTCATACCGAGTCACCGTCCACTCGGCTCAGCGAGAAAACGCGATTTCGGCGCTTCTGAGGGCCGAAAACGCGATATCGGCCGATTTGCGATCTGTCAGCAGATTCGGTTTCTGGGCAGTTTACATGTCGAACTGCACGGTAGAAACGATAAAACAGCTCCTCCGTGCAGTTTTCATACCGAGTCACCGTCCACTCGGCTCAGCGAGAAAACGCGATTTCGGCGCTTCTGAGGGCCGAAAACGCGATATCGGCCGATTTGCGATCTGTCAGCAGATTCGGTTTCTGGGCAGTTTACATGTCGAACTGCACGGTAGAAACGATAAAACAGCTCCTCCGTGCAGTTTTCATACCGAGTCACCGTCCACTCGGCTCAGCGAGAAAACGCGATTTCGGCGCTTCTGAGGGCCGAAAACGCGATATCGGCCGATTTGCGATCTGTCAGCAGATTCGGTTTCTGGGCAGTTTACATGTCGAACTGCACGGTAGAAACGATAAAACAGCTCCTCCGTGCAGTTTTCATACCGAGTCACCGTCCACTCGGCTCAGCGAGAAAACGCGATTTCGGCGCTTCTGAGGGCCGAAAACGCGATATCGGCCGATTTGCGATCTGTCAGCAGATTCGGTTTCTGGGCAGTTTACATGTCGAACTGCACGGTAGAAACGATAAAACAGCTCCTCCGTGCAGTTTTCATACCGAGTCACCGTCCACTCGGCTCAGCGAGAAAACGCGATTTCGGCGCTTCTGAGGGCCGAAAACGCGATATCGGCCGATTTGCGATCTGTCAGCAGATTCGGTTTCTGGGCAGTTTACATGTCGAACTGCACGGTAGAAACGATAAAACAGCTCCTCCGTGCAGTTTTCATACCGAGTCACCGTCCACTCGGCTCAGCGAGAAAACGCGATTTCGGCGCTTCTGAGGGCCGAAAACGCGATATCGGCCGATTTGCGATCTGTCAGCAGATTCGGTTTCTGGGCAGTTTACATGTCGAACTGCACGGTAGAAACGATAAAACAGCTCCTCCGTGCAGTTTTCATACCGAGTCACCGTCCACTCGGCTCAGCGAGAAAACGCGATTTCGGCGCTTGAGGGCCGAAAACGCGATATCGGCCGATTTGCGATCTGTCAGCAGATTCGGTTTCTGGGCAGTTTACATGTCGAACTGCACGGTAGAAACGATAAAACAGCTCCTCCGTGCAGTTTTCATACCGAGTCACCGTCCACTCGGCTCAGCGAGAAAACGCGATTTCGGCGCTTCTGAGGGCCGAAAACGCGATATCGGCCGATTTGCGATCTGTCAGCAGATTCGGTTTCTGGGCAGTTTACATGTCGAACTGCACGGTAGAAACGATAAAACAGCTCCTCCGTGCAGTTTTCATACCGAGTCACCGTCCACTCGGCTCAGCGAGAAAACGCGATTTCGGCGCTTCTGAGGGCCGAAAACGCGATATCGGCCGATTTGCGATCTGTCAGCAGATTCGGTTTCTGGGCAGTTTACATGTCGAACTGCACGGTAGAAACGATAAAACAGCTCCTCCGTGCAGTTTTCATACCGAGTCACCGTCCACTCGGCTCAGCGAGAAAACGCGATTTCGGCGCTTCTGAGGGCCGAAAACGCGATATCGGCCGATTTGCGATCTGTCAGCAGATTCGGTTTCTGGGCAGTTTACATGTCGAACTGCACGGTAGAAACGATAAAACAGCTCCTCCGTGCAGTTTTCATACCGAGTCACCGTCCACTCGGCTCAGCGAGAAAACGCGATTTCGGCGCTTCTGAGGGCCGAAAACGCGATATCGGCCGATTTGCGATCTGTCAGCAGATTCGGTTTCTGGGCAGTTTACATGTCGAACTGCACGGTAGAAACGATAAAACAGCTCCTCCGTGCAGTTTTCATACCGAGTCACCGTCCACTCGGCTCAGCGAGAAAACGCGATTTCGGCGCTTCTGAGGGCCGAAAACGCGATATCGGCCGATTTGCGATCTGTCAGCAGATTCGGTTTCTGGGCAGTTTACATGTCGAACTGCACGGTAGAAACGATAAAACAGCTCCTCCGTGCAGTTTTCATACCGAGTCACCGTCCACTCGGCTCAGCGAGAAAACGCGATTTCGGCGCTTCTGAGGGCCGAAAACGCGATATCGGCCGATTTGCGATCTGTCAGCAGATTCGGTTTCTGGGCAGTTTACATGTCGAACTGCACGGTAGAAACGATAAAACAGCTCCTCCGTGCAGTTTTCATACCGAGTCACCGTCCACTCGGCTCAGCGAGAAAACGCGATTTCGGCGCTTCTGAGGGCCGAAAACGCGATATCGGCCGATTTGCGATCTGTCAGCAGATTCGGTTTCTGGGCAGTTTACATGTCGAACTGCACGGTAGAAACGATAAAACAGCTCCTCCGTGCAGTTTTCATACCGAGTCACCGTCCACTCGGCTCAGCGAGAAAACGCGATTTCGGCGCTTCTGAGGGCCGAAAACGCGATATCGGCCGATTTGCGATCTGTCAGCAGATTCGGTTTCTGGGCAGTTTACATGTCGAACTGCACGGTAGAAACGATAAAACAGCTCCTCCGTGCAGTTTTCATACCGAGTCACCGTCCACTCGGCTCAGCGAGAAAACGCGATTTCGGCGCTTCTGAGGGCCGAAAACGCGATATCGGCCGATTTGCGATCTGTCAGCAGATTCGGTTTCTGGGCAGTTTACATGTCGAACTGCACGGTAGAAACGATAAAACAGCTCCTCCGTGCAGTTTTCATACCGAGTCACCGTCCACTCGGCTCAGCGAGAAAACGCGATTTCGGCGCTTCTGAGGGCCGAAAACGCGATATCGGCCGATTTGCGATCTGTCAGCAGATTCGGTTTCTGGGCAGTTTACATGTCGAACTGCACGGTAGAAACGATAAAACAGCTCCTCCGTGCAGTTTTCATACCGAGTCACCGTCCACTCGGCTCAGCGAGAAAACGCGATTTCGGCGCTTCTGAGGGCCGAAAACGCGATATCGGCCGATTTGCGATCTGTCAGCAGATTCGGTTTCTGGGCAGTTTACATGTCGAACTGCACGGTAGAAACGATAAAACAGCTCCTCCGTGCAGTTTTCATACCGAGTCACCGTCCACTGGGCTCAGCGAGAAAACGCGATTTCGGCGCTTCTGAGGGCCGAAAACGCGATATCGGCCGATTTGCGATCTGTCAGCAGATTCGGTTTCTGGGCAGTTTACATGTCGAACTGCACGGTAGAAACGATAAAACAGCTCCTCCGTGCAGTTTTCATACCGAGTCACCGTCCACTCGGGTCAGCGAGAAAACGCGATTTCGGCGCTTCTGAGGGCCGAAAACGCGATATCGGCCGATTTGCGATCTGTCAGCAGATTCGGTTTCTGGGCAGTTTACATGTCGAACTGCACGGTAGAAACGATAAAACAGCTCCTCCGTGCAGTTTTCATACCGAGTCACCGTCCACTGGGCTCAGCGAGAAAACGCGATTTCGGCGCTTCTGAGGGCCGAAAACGCGATATCGGCCGATTTGCGATCTGTCAGCAGATTCGGTTTCTGGGCAGTTTACATGTCGAACTGCACGGTAGAAACGATAAAACAGCTCCTCCGTGCAGTTTTCATACCGAGTCACCGTCCACTCGGCTCAGCGAGAAAACGCGATTTCGGCGCTTCTGAGGGCCGAAAACGCGATATCGGCCGATTTGCGATCTGTCAGCAGATTCGGTTTCTGGGCAGTTTACATGTCGAACTGCACGGTAGAAACGATAAAACAGCTCCTCCGTGCAGTTTTCATACCGAGTCACCGTCCACTCGGCTCAGCGAGAAAACGCGATTTCGGCGCTTCTGAGGGCCGAAAACGCGATATCGGCCGATTTGCGATCTGTCAGCAGATTCGGTTTCTGGGCAGTTTACATGTCGAACTGCACGGTAGAAACGATAAAACAGCTCCTCCGTGCAGTTTTCATACCGAGTCACCGTCCACTCGGCTCAGCGAGAAAACGCGATTTCGGCGCTCTGAGGGCCGAAAACGCGATATCGGCCGATTTGCGATCTGTCAGCAGATTCGGTTTCTGGGCAGTTTACATGTCGAACTGCACGGTAGAAACGATAAAACAGCTCCTCCGTGCAGTTTTCATACCGAGTCACCGTCCACTCGGCTCAGCGAGAAAACGCGATTTCGGCGCTTCTGAGGGCCGAAAACGCGATATCGGCCGATTTGCGATCTGTCAGCAGATTCGGTTTCTGGGCAGTTTACATGTCGAACTGCACGGTAGAAACGATAAAACAGCTCCTCCGTGCAGTTTTCATACCGAGTCACCGTCCACTCGGCTCAGCGAGAAAACGCGATTTCGGCGCTTCTGAGGGCCGAAAACGCGATATCGGCCGATTTGCGATCTGTCAGCAGATTCGGTTTCTGGGCAGTTTACATGTCGAACTGCACGGTAGAAACGATAAAACAGCTCCTCCGTGCAGTTTTCATACCGAGTCACCGTCCACTCGGCTCAGCGAGAAAACGCGATTTCGGCGCTTCTGAGGGCCGAAAACGCGATATCGGCCGATTTGCGATCTGTCAGCAGATTCGGTTTCTGGGCAGTTTACATGTCGAACTGCACGGTAGAAACGATAAAACAGCTCCTCCGTGCAGTTTTCATACCGAGTCACCGTCCACTCGGCTCAGCGAGAAAACGCGATTTCGGCGCTTCTGAGGGCCGAAAACGCGATATCGGCCGATTTGCGATCTGTCAGCAGATTCGGTTTCTGGGCAGTTTACATGTCGAACTGCACGGTAGAAACGATAAAACAGCTCCTCCGTGCAGTTTTCATACCGAGTCACCGTCCACTCGGCTCAGCGAGAAAACGCGATTTCGGCGCTTCTGAGGGCCGAAAACGCGATATCGGCCGATTTGCGATCTGTCAGCAGATTCGGTTTCTGGGCAGTTTACATGTCGAACTGCACGGTAGAAACGATAAAACAGCTCCTCCGTGCAGTTTTCATACCGAGTCACCGTCCACTCGGCTCAGCGAGAAAACGCGATTTCGGCGCTTCTGAGGGCCGAAAACGCGATATCGGCCGATTTGCGATCTGTCAGCAGATTCGGTTTCTGGGCAGTTTACATGTCGAACTGCACGGTAGAAACGATAAAACAGCTCCTCCGTGCAGTTTTCATACCGAGTCACCGTCCACTCGGCTCAGCGAGAAAACGCGATTTCGGCGCTTCTGAGGGCCGAAAACGCGATATCGGCCGATTTGCGATCTGTCAGCAGATTCGGTTTCTGGGCAGTTTACATGTCGAACTGCACGGTAGAAACGATAAAACAGCTCCTCCGTGCAGTTTTCATACCGAGTCACCGTCCACTCGGCTCAGCGAGAAAACGCGATTTCGGCGCTTCTGAGGGCCGAAAACGCGATATCGGCCGATTTGCGATCTGTCAGCAGATTCGGTTTCTGGGCAGTTTACATGTCGAACTGCACGGTAGAAACGATAAAACAGCTCCTCCGTGCAGTTTTCATACCGAGTCACCGTCCACTCGGCTCAGCGAGAAAACGCGATTTCGGCGCTTCTGAGGGCCGAAAACGCGATATCGGCCGATTTGCGATCTGTCAGCAGATTCGGTTTCTGGGCAGTTTACATGTCGAACTGCACGGTAGAAACGATAAAACAGCTCCTCCGTGCAGTTTTCATACCGAGTCACCGTCCACTCGGCTCAGCGAGAAAACGCGATTTCGGCGCTTCTGAGGGCCGAAAACGCGATATCGGCCGATTTGCGATCTGTCAGCAGATTCGGTTTCTGGGCAGTTTACATGTCGAACTGCACGGTAGAAACGATAAAACAGCTCCTCCGTGCAGTTTTCATACCGAGTCACCGTCCACTCGGCTCAGCGAGAAAACGCGATTTCGGCGCTTCTGAGGGCCGAAAACGCGATATCGGCCGATTTGCGATCTGTCAGCAGATTCGGTTTCTGGGCAGTTTACATGTCGAACTGCACGGTAGAAACGATAAAACAGCTCCTCCGTGCAGTTTTCATACCGAGTCACCGTCCACTCGGCTCAGCGAGAAAACGCGATTTCGGCGCTTCTGAGGGCCGAAAACGCGATATCGGCCGATTTGCGATCTGTCAGCAGATTCGGTTTCTGGGCAGTTTACATGTCGAACTGCACGGTAGAAACGATAAAACAGCTCCTCCGTGCAGTTTTCATACCGAGTCACCGTCCACTCGGCTCAGCGAGAAAACGCGATTTCGGCGCTTCTGAGGGCCGAAAACGCGATATCGGCCGATTTGCGATCTGTCAGCAGATTCGGTTTCTGGGCAGTTTACATGTCGAACTGCACGGTAGAAACGATAAAACAGCTCCTCCGTGCAGTTTTCATACCGAGTCACCGTCCACTCGGCTCAGCGAGAAAACGCGATTTCGGCGCTTCTGAGGGCCGAAAACGCGATATCGGCCGATTTGCGATCTGTCAGCAGATTCGGTTTCTGGGCAGTTTACATGTCGAACTGCACGGTAGAAACGATAAAACAGCTCCTCCGTGCAGTTTTCATACCGAGTCACCGTCCACTCGGCTCAGCGAGAAAACGCGATTTCGGCGCTTCTGAGGGCCGAAAACGCGATATCGGCCGATTTGCGATCTGTCAGCAGATTCGGTTTCTGGGCAGTTTACATGTCGAACTGCACGGTAGAAACGATAAAACAGCTCCTCCGTGCAGTTTTCATACCGAGTCACCGTCCACTCGGCTCAGCGAGAAAACGCGATTTCGGCGCTTCTGAGGGCCGAAAACGCGATATCGGCCGATTTGCGATCTGTCAGCAGATTCGGTTTCTGGGCAGTTTACATGTCGAACTGCACGGTAGAAACGATAAAACAGCTCCTCCGTGCAGTTTTCATACCGAGTCACCGTCCACTCGGCTCAGCGAGAAAACGCGATTTCGGCGCTTCTGAGGGCCGAAAACGCGATATCGGCCGATTTGCGATCTGTCAGCAGATTCGGTTTCTGGGCAGTTTACATGTCGAACTGCACGGTAGAAACGATAAAACAGCTCCTCCGTGCAGTTTTCATACCGAGTCACCGTCCACTCGGCTCAGCGAGAAAACGCGATTTCGGCGCTTCTGAGGGCCGAAAACGCGATATCGGCCGATTTGCGATCTGTCAGCAGATTCGGTTTCTGGGCAGTTTACATGTCGAACTGCACGGTAGAAACGATAAAACAGCTCCTCCGTGCAGTTTTCATACCGAGTCACCGTCCACTCGGCTCAGCGAGAAAACGCGATTTCGGCGCTTCTGAGGGCCGAAAACGCGATATCGGCCGATTTGCGATCTGTCAGCAGATTCGGTTTCTGGGCAGTTTACATGTCGAACTGCACGGTAGAAACGATAAAACAGCTCCTCCGTGCAGTTTTCATACCGAGTCACCGTCCACTCGGCTCAGCGAGAAAACGCGATTTCGGCGCTTCTGAGGGCCGAAAACGCGATATCGGCCGATTTGCGATCTGTCAGCAGATTCGGTTTCTGGGCAGTTTACATGTCGAACTGCACGGTAGAAACGATAAAACAGCTCCTCCGTGCAGTTTTCATACCGAGTCACCGTCCACTCGGCTCAGCGAGAAAACGCGATTTCGGCGCTTCTGAGGGCCGAAAACGCGATATCGGCCGATTTGCGATCTGTCAGCAGATTCGGTTTCTGGGCAGTTTACATGTCGAACTGCACGGTAGAAACGATAAAACAGCTCCTCCGTGCAGTTTTCATACCGAGTCACCGTCCACTCGGCTCAGCGAGAAAACGCGATTTCGGCGCTTCTGAGGGCCGAAAACGCGATATCGGCCGATTTGCGATCTGTCAGCAGATTCGGTTTCTGGGCAGTTTACATGTCGAACTGCACGGTAGAAACGATAAAACAGCTCCTCCGTGCAGTTTTCATACCGAGTCACCGTCCACTCGGCTCAGCGAGAAAACGCGATTTCGGCGCTTCTGAGGGCCGAAAACGCGATATCGGCCGATTTGCGATCTGTCAGCAGATTCGGTTTCTGGGCAGTTTACATGTCGAACTGCACGGTAGAAACGATAAAACAGCTCCTCCGTGCAGTTTTCATACCGAGTCACCGTCCACTCGGCTCAGCGAGAAAACGCGATTTCGGCGCTTCTGAGGGCCGAAAACGCGATATCGGCCGATTTGCGATCTGTCAGCAGATTCGGTTTCTGGGCAGTTTACATGTCGAACTGCACGGTAGAAACGATAAAACAGCTCCTCCGTGCAGTTTTCATACCGAGTCACCGTCCACTCGGCTCAGCGAGAAAACGCGATTTCGGCGCTTCTGAGGGCCGAAAACGCGATATCGGCCGATTTGCGATCTGTCAGCAGATTCGGTTTCTGGGCAGTTTACATGTCGAACTGCACGGTAGAAACGATAAAACAGCTCCTCCGTGCAGTTTTCATACCGAGTCACCGTCCACTGGGCTCAGCGAGAAAACGCGATTTCGGCGCTTCTGAGGGCCGAAAACGCGATATCGGCCGATTTGCGATCTGTCAGCAGATTCGGTTTCTGGGCAGTTTACATGTCGAACTGCACGGTAGAAACGATAAAACAGCTCCTCCGTGCAGTTTTCATACCGAGTCACCGTCCACTCGGCTCAGCGAGAAAACGCGATTTCGGCGCTTCTGAGGGCCGAAAACGCGATATCGGCCGATTTGCGATCTGTCAGCAGATTCGGTTTCTGGGCAGTTTACATGTCGAACTGCACGGTAGAAACGATAAAACAGCTCCTCCGTGCAGTTTTCATACCGAGTCACCGTCCACTCGGCTCAGCGAGAAAACGCGATTTCGGCGCTTCTGAGGGCCGAAAACGCGATATCGGCCGATTTGCGATCTGTCAGCAGATTCGGTTTCTGGGCAGTTTACATGTCGAACTGCACGGTAGAAACGATAAAACAGCTCCTCCGTGCAGTTTTCATACCGAGTCACCGTCCACTCGGCTCAGCGAGAAAACGCGATTTCGGCGCTTCTGAGGGCCGAAAACGCGATATCGGCCGATTTGCGATCTGTCAGCAGATTCGGTTTCTGGGCAGTTTACATGTCGAACTGCACGGTAGAAACGATAAAACAGCTCCTCCGTGCAGTTTTCATACCGAGTCACCGTCCACTCGGCTCAGCGAGAAAACGCGATTTCGGCGCTTCTGAGGGCCGAAAACGCGATATCGGCCGATTTGCGATCTGTCAGCAGATTCGGTTTCTGGGCAGTTTACATGTCGAACTGCACGGTAGAAACGATAAAACAGCTCCTCCGTGCAGTTTTCATACCGAGTCACCGTCCACTCGGCTCAGCGAGAAAACGCGATTTCGGCGCTTCTGAGGGCCGAAAACGCGATATCGGCCGATTTGCGATCTGTCAGCAGATTCGGTTTCTGGGCAGTTTACATGTCGAACTGCACGGTAGAAACGATAAAACAGCTCCTCCGTGCAGTTTTCATACCGAGTCACCGTCCACTCGGCTCAGCGAGAAAACGCGATTTCGGCGCTTCTGAGGGCCGAAAACGCGATATCGGCCGATTTGCGATCTGTCAGCAGATTCGGTTTCTGGGCAGTTTACATGTCGAACTGCACGGTAGAAACGATAAAACAGCTCCTCCGTGCAGTTTTCATACCGAGTCACCGTCCACTCGGCTCAGCGAGAAAACGCGATTTCGGCGCTTCTGAGGGCCGAAAACGCGATATCGGCCGATTTGCGATCTGTCAGCAGATTCGGTTTCTGGGCAGTTTACATGTCGAACTGCACGGTAGAAACGATAAAACAGCTCCTCCGTGCAGTTTTCATACCGAGTCACCGTCCACTCGGCTCAGCGAGAAAACGCGATTTCGGCGCTTCTGAGGGCCGAAAACGCGATATCGGCCGATTTGCGATCTGTCAGCAGATTCGGTTTCTGGGCAGTTTACATGTCGAACTGCACGGTAGAAACGATAAAACAGCTCCTCCGTGCAGTTTTCATACCGAGTCACCGTCCACTCGGCTCAGCGAGAAAACGCGATTTCGGCGCTTCTGAGGGCCGAAAACGCGATATCGGCCGATTTGCGATCTGTCAGCAGATTCGGTTTCTGGGCAGTTTACATGTCGAACTGCACGGTAGAAACGATAAAACAGCTCCTCCGTGCAGTTTTCATACCGAGTCACCGTCCACTCGGCTCAGCGAGAAAACGCGATTTCGGCGCTTCTGAGGGCCGAAAACGCGATATCGGCCGATTTGCGATCTGTCAGCAGATTCGGTTTCTGGGCAGTTTACATGTCGAACTGCACGGTAGAAACGATAAAACAGCTCCTCCGTGCAGTTTTCATACCGAGTCACCGTCCACTCGGCTCAGCGAGAAAACGCGATTTCGGCGCTTCTGAGGGCCGAAAACGCGATATCGGCCGATTTGCGATCTGTCAGCAGATTCGGTTTCTGGGCAGTTTACATGTCGAACTGCACGGTAGAAACGATAAAACAGCTCCTCCGTGCAGTTTTCATACCGAGTCACCGTCCACTCGGCTCAGCGAGAAAACGCGATTTCGGCGCTTCTGAGGGCCGAAAACGCGATATCGGCCGATTTGCGATCTGTCAGCAGATTCGGTTTCTGGGCAGTTTACATGTCGAACTGCACGGTAGAAACGATAAAACAGCTCCTCCGTGCAGTTTTCATACCGAGTCACCGTCCACTCGGCTCAGCGAGAAAACGCGATTTCGGCGCTTCTGAGGGCCGAAAACGCGATATCGGCCGATTTGCGATCTGTCAGCAGATTCGGTTTCTGGGCAGTTTACATGTCGAACTGCACGGTAGAAACGATAAAACAGCTCCTCCGTGCAGTTTTCATACCGAGTCACCGTCCACTCGGCTCAGCGAGAAAACGCGATTTCGGCGCTTTCTGAGGGCCGAAAACGCGATATCGGCCGATTTGCGATCTATCAGCAGATTCGGTTTCTGGGCAGTTTACATGTCGAACTGCACGGTAGAAACGATAAACAGCTCCTCCGTGCAGTTTTCATACAGAGTCACCGTCCACTGGGCTCAGCGAGAAAACGCGATTTCGGCGTTTCTGAGGGCCGAAAACGCGATATCGGCCGATTTGCGATCTGTCAGCAGATTCGGTTTCTGGGCAGTTTACATGTCGAACTGCACGAGAAACGATAAAACAGCTCCTCCGTGCAGTTTTCATACCGAGTCACCGTCCACTCGGCTCAGCGAGAAAACGCGATTTCGGCACTTCTGAGGGCCGAAAACGCGATATCGGCCGATTTTCGATCTGTCAGCAGATTCGGTTTCTGGGCAGTTTACATGTCGAACTGCACGGTAGAAACGATAAAACAGCTCCTCCGTGCAGTTTTCATACCGAGTCACCGTCCACTGGGCTCAGCGAGAAAACGCGATTTCGCTCTCCTGAGGGCCGAAAACGCGATATCGGCCGATTTTCGATCTGTCAGCAGATTCGGTTTCTGGGCAGTTTACATGTCGAACTGCACGGAAGAAACGATAAAACAGCTCCTCCGTGCAGTTTTCATACCGAGTCACCGTCCACTTGGCTCAGCGAGAAAACGCGATTTCGGCGCTTCTGAGGGCCGAAAACGCGATATCGGCCGATTTGCGATCTGTCAGCAGATTCGTTTTCTGGGCAGTTTATATGTCGAACTGCACGGTAGAAACGATAAAACAGCTCCTCCGTGCTGTTTTCATACCGAGTCACCGTCCACTAGGCTCAGCGAGAAAACGCGATTTCGGCGCTTCTGAGGGCCGAAAACGCGATATCGGCCGATTTTCGATCTGTCAGCAGATTCGGTTTCTGGGCAGTTTACATGTCGAACTGGCACGGTAGAAACGATAAAACAGCTCCTCCGTGCAGTTTTCATACCGAGTCACCGTCCACTGGGATCAGCGAGAAAACGCGATTTCGGCGCTTCTGAGGACCGAAAACGCGATATCGACCGATTTGCGATCTATCAGCAGATTCGGTTTCTGGGCAGTTTACATGTCGAACCGCACGGTAGAAACGATAAAACAGCTCCTCCGTGCAGTTTTCATACCGAGTCACCGTCCACTCGGCTCAGCGAGAAAACGCGATTTCGGTACTTCTGAGGGCCGAAAACGCGATATCGGGCGATTTTCGATCTGTCAGCAGATTCGTTTTCTGGGCAGTTTACATGTCGAACTGCAACGGTAGAAACGATAAAACAGCTCCTCCGTGCAGTTTTCATACCGAGGCACCGTCCACTAGGCTCAGCGAGAAAACGCGATTTCGGCGCTTCTGAGGGCCGAAAACGCGATATCGGCTGATTTTCGATCTGGCAGCAGATTCGGTTTCTGGGCAGTTTACATGTCGATCTGCACGGTAGATACGATAAAACAGCTCCTCCGTGCAGTTTTCATACCGAGTCACCGTCCACTGGGCTCACCGAGAAAACGCGATTTCGGCGCTTCTGAGGGCCGAAAACGCGATATCGGCCGATTTGCGATCTGTCAGCAGATTCGTTTTCTGGGCAGTTTACATGTCGAACTGCACGGTAGAAACGATAAAACAGCTCCTCCGTGCTGTTTTCATACCGAGTCACCGTCCACTGGGCTCAGAGAGAAAACGCGATTTCGGCGCTTCTGAGGGCCGAAAACGCGATATCGGCCGATTTTCGATCTGTCAGCATATTCGTTTTCTGGGCAGTTTATATGTCGAACTGCACGGTAGAAACGATAAAACAGCTCCTCCGTGCAGTCACCGTCCACTCCGCTCAGCGAGAAAACGCGATTTCGGCGCTTCTGAGGGCCGAAAACGCGATATCGGCCGATTTGCGATCTGTCAGCAGATTCGGTTTCTGGGCAGTTTACATGTCGAACTGCACGGTAGAAACGATAAAACAGCTCCTCCGTGCAGTTTTCATACCGAGTCACCGTCCACTCGGCTCAGCGAGAAAACGCGATTTCGGCGCTTCTGAGGGCCGAAAACGCGATATCGGCCGATTTGCGATCTGTCAGCAGATTCGGTTTCTGGGCAGTTTACATGTCGAACTCGGCGCTCTGAGGGCCGAAAACGCGATATCGGCCGATTTGCGATCTGTCAGCAGATTCGGTTTCTGGGCAGTTTACATGTCGAACTGCACGGTAGAAACGATAAAACAGCTCCTCCGTGCAGTTTTCATACCGAGTCACCGTCCACTGGGCTCAGCGAGAAAACGCGATTTCGGCGCTTCTGAGGGCCGAAAACGCGATATCGGCCGATTTTCGATCTGTCAGCAGATTCGGTTTCTGGACAGCACGGTAGAAACGATAAAACAGCTCCTCCGTGCAGTTTTCATACCGAGTCACCGTCCACTGGGCTCAGCGAGAAAACGCGATTTCGGCGCTTCTGAGGGCCGAAAACGCGATATCGGCCGATTTTCGATCTGTCAGCAGATTCGGTTTCTGGGCAGTTTACATGTCGAACTGCACGGTAGAAACGATAAAACAGCTCCTCCGTGCAGTTTTCATACCGAGTCACCGTCCACTGGGCTCAGCGAGAAAACGCGATTTCGGCGCTTCTGAGGGCCGAAAACGCGATATCGGCCGATTTTCGATCTGTCAGCAGATTCGGTTTCTGGGCAGTTTACATGTCGAACTGCACGGTAGAAACGATAAAACAGCTCCTCCGTGCAGTTTTCATACCGAGTCACCGTCCACTGGGCTCAGCGAGAAAACGCGATTTCGGCGCTTCTGAGGGCCGAAAACGCGATATCGGCCGATTTGCGATCTGTCAGCAGATTCGGTTTCTGGGCAGTTTACATGTCGAACTGCACGGTAGAAACGATAAAACAGCTCCTCCGTGCAGTTTTCATACCGAGTCACCGTCCACTCGGCTCAGCGAGAAAACGCGATTTCGGCGCTTCTGAGGGCCGAAAACGCGATATCGGCCGATTTGCGATCTGTCAGCAGATTCGGTTTCTGGGCAGTTTACATGTCGAACTGCACGGTAGAAACGATAAAACAGCTCCTCCGTGCAGTTTTCATACCGAGTCACCGTCCACTGGGCTCAGCGAGAAAACGCGATTTCGGCGCTTCTGAGGGCCGAAAACGCGATATCGGCCGATTTGCGATCTGTCAGCAGATTCGGTTTCTGGGCAGTTTACATGTCGAACTGCACGGTAGAAACGATAAAACAGCTCCTCCGTGCAGTTTTCATACCGAGTCACCGTCCACTGGCTCAGCGAGAAAACGCGATTTCGGCGCTTCTGAGGGCCGAAAACGCGATATCGGCCGATTTGCGATCTGTCAGCAGATTCGGTTTCTGGGCAGTTTACATGTCGAACTGCACGGTAGAAACGATAAAACAGCTCCTCCGTGCAGTTTTCATACCGAGTCACCGTCCACTGGGCTCAGCGAGAAAACGCGATTTCGGCGCTTCTGAGGGCCGAAAACGCGATATCGGCCGATTTGCGATCTGTCAGCAGATTCGGTTTCTGGGCAGTTTACATGTCGAACTGCACGGTAGAAACGATAAAACAGCTCCTCCGTGCAGTTTTCATACCGAGTCACCGTCCACTGGGCTCAGCGAGAAAACGCGATTTCGGCGCTTCTGAGGGCCGAAAACGCGATATCGGCCGATTTGCGATCTGTCAGCAGATTCGGTTTCTGGGCAGTTTACATGTCGAACTGCA
Organism: Cryptocheilus praepositus; assembly: GCA_033815515.1. Lineage (NCBI taxonomy): Eukaryota > Metazoa > Arthropoda > Insecta > Hymenoptera > Pompilidae > Cryptocheilus > Cryptocheilus praepositus. The sequence goes on along the minus strand of JAWWQZ010000268.1, from coordinate 344,657 downwards.
CGGTAGAAACGATAAAACAGCTCCTCCGTGCAGTTTTCATACCGAGTCACCGTCCACTGGGCTCAGCGAGAAAACGCGATTTCGGCGCTTCTGAGGGCCGAAAACGCGATATCGGCCGATTTGCGATCTGTCAGCAGATTCGGTTTCTGGGCAGTTTACATGTCGAACTGCACGGTAGAAACGATAAAACAGCTCCTCCGTGCAGTTTTCATACCGAGTCACCGTCCACTGGGCTCAGCGAGAAAACGCGATTTCGGCGCTTCTGAGGGCCGAAAACGCGATATCGGCCGATTTGCGATCTGTCAGCAGATTCGGTTTCTGGGCAGTTTACATGTCGAACTGCACGGTAGAAACGATAAAACAGCTCCTCCGTGCAGTTTTCATACCGAGTCACCGTCCACTGGGCTCAGCGAGAAAACGCGATTTCGGCGCTTCTGAGGCCGAAAACGCGATATCGGCCGATTTGCGATCTGTCAGCAGATTCGGTTTCTGGGCAGTTTACATGTCGAACTGCACGGTAGAAACGATAAAACAGCTCCTCCGTGCAGTTTTCATACCGAGTCACCGTCCACTGGGCTCAGCGAGAAAACGCGATTTCGGCGCTTCTGAGGGCCGAAAACGCGATATCGGCCGATTTGCGATCTGTCAGCAGATTCGGTTTCTGGGCAGTTTACATGTCGAACTGCACGGTAGAAACGATAAAACAGCTCCTCCGTGCAGTTTTCATACCGAGTCACCGTCCACTGGGCTCAGCGAGAAAACGCGATTTCGGCGCTTCTGAGGGCCGAAAACGCGATATCGGCCGATTTGCGATCTGTCAGCAGATTCGGTTTCTGGGCAGTTTACATGTCGAACTGCACGGTAGAAACGATAAAACAGCTCCTCCGTGCAGTTTTCATACCGAGTCACCGTCCACTGGGCTCAGCGAGAAAACGCGATTTCGGCGCTTCTGAGGGCCGAAAACGCGATATCGGCCGATTTGCGATCTGTCAGCAGATTCGGTTTCTGGGCAGTTTACATGTCGAACTGCACGGTAGAAACGATAAAACAGCTCCTCCGTGCAGTTTTCATACCGAGTCACCGTCCACTGGGCTCAGCGAGAAAACGCGATTTCGGCGCTTCTGAGGGCCGAAAACGCGATATCGGCCGATTTGCGATCTGTCAGCAGATTCGGTTTCTGGGCAGTTTACATGTCGAACTGCACGGTAGAAACGATAAAACAGCTCCTCCGTGCAGTTTTCATACCGAGTCACCGTCCACTGGGCTCAGCGAGAAAACGCGATTTCGGCGCTTCTGAGGGCCGAAAACGCGATATCGGCCGATTTGCGATCTGTCAGCAGATTCGGTTTCTGGGCAGTTTACATGTCGAACTGCACGGTAGAAACGATAAAACAGCTCCTCCGTGCAGTTTTCATACCGAGTCACCGTCCACTGGGCTGGGCTCAGCGAGAAAACGCGATTTCGGCGCTTCTGAGGGCCGAAAACGCGATATCGGCCGATTTGCGATCTGTCAGCAGATTCGGTTTCTGGGCAGTTTACATGTCGAACTGCACGGTAGAAACGATAAAACAGCTCCTCCGTGCAGTTTTCATACCGAGTCACCGTCCACTGGGCTCAGCGAGAAAACGCGATTTCGGCGCTTCTGAGGGCCGAAAACGCGATATCGGCCGATTTTCGATCTGTCAGCAGATTCGGTTTCTGGGCAGTTTACATGTCGAACTGCACGGTAGAAACGATAAAACAGCTCCTCCGTGCAGTTTTCATACCGAGTCACCGTCCACTGGGCTCAGCGAGAAAACGCGATTTCGGCGCTTCTGAGGGCCGAAAACGCGATATCGGCCGATTTGCGATCTGTCAGCAGATTCGGTTTCTGGGCAGTTTACATGTCGAACTGCACGGTAGAAACGATAAAACAGCTCCTCCGTGCAGTTTTCATACCGAGTCACCGTCCACTGGGCTCAGCGAGAAAACGCGATTTCGGCGCTTCTGAGGGCCGAAAACGCGATATCGGCCGATTTTCGATCTGTCAGCAGATTCGGTTTCTGGGCAGTTTACATGTCGAACTGCACGGTAGAAACGATAAAACAGCTCCTCCGTGCAGTTTTCATACCGAGTCACCGTCCACTGGGCTCAGCGAGAAAACGCGATTTCGGCGCTTCTGAGGGCCGAAAACGCGATATCGGCCGATTTGCGATCTGTCAGCAGATTCGGTTTCTGGGCAGTTTACATGTCGAACTGCACGGTAGAAACGATAAAACAGCTCCTCCGTGCTGTTTTCATACCGAGTCACCGTCCACTGGGCTCAGCGAGAAAACGCGATTTCGGCGCTTCTGAGGGCCGAAAACGCGATATCGGCCGATTTGCGATCTGTCAGCAGATTCGGTTTCTGGGCAGTTTACATGTCGAACTGCACGGTAGAAACGATAAAACAGCTCCTCCGTGCAGTTTTCATACCGAGTCACCGTCCACTGGGCTCAGCGAGAAAACGCGATTTCGGCGCTTCTGAGGGCCGAAAACGCGATATCGGCCGATTTGCGATCTGTCAGCAGATTCGGTTTCTGGGCAGTTTACATGTCGAACTGCACGGTAGAAACGATAAAACAGCTCCTCCGTGCAGTTTTCATACCGAGTCACCGTCCACTGGGCTCAGCGAGAAAACGCGATTTCGGCGCTTCTGAGGGCCGAAAACGCGATATCGGCCGATTTGCGATCTGTCAGCAGATTCGGTTTCTGGGCAGTTTACATGTCGAACTGCACGGTAGAAACGATAAAACAGCTCCTCCGTGCAGTTTTCATACCGAGTCACCGTCCACTGGGCTCAGCGAGAAAACGCGATTTCGGCGCTTCTGAGGGCCGAAAACGCGATATCGGCCGATTTGCGATCTGTCAGCAGATTCGGTTTCTGGGCAGTTTACATGTCGAACTGCACGGTAGAAACGATAAAACAGCTCCTCCGTGCAGTTTTCATACCGAGTCACCGTCCACTGGGCTCAGCGAGAAAACGCGATTTCGGCGCTTCTGAGGGCCGAAAACGCGATATCGGCCGATTTTCGATCTGTCAGCAGATTCGGTTTCTGGGCAGTTTACATGTCGAACTGCACGGTAGAAACGATAAAACAGCTCCTCCGTGCAGTTTTCATACCGAGTCACCGTCCACTGGCTCAGCGAGAAAACGCGATTTCGGCGCTTCTGAGGGCCGAAAACGCGATATCGGCCGATTTTCGATCTGTCAGCAGATTCGGTTTCTGGGCAGTTTACATGTCGAACTGCACGGTAGAAACGATAAAACAGCTCCTCCGTGCAGTTTTCATACCGAGTCACCGTCCACTGGGCTCAGCGAGAAAACGCGATTTCGGCGCTTCTGAGGGCCGAAAACGCGATATCGGCCGATTTGCGATCTGTCAGCAGATTCGGTTTCTGGGCAGTTTACATCGTCGACTGCACGGTAGAAACGATAAAACAGCTCCTCCGTGCAGTTTTCATACCGAGTCACCGTCCACTGGGCTCAGCGAGAAAACGCGATTTCGGCGCTTCTGAGGGCCGAAAACGCGATATCGGCCGATTTGCGATCTGTCAGCAGATTCGGTTTCTGGGCAGTTTACATGTCGAACTGCACGGTAGAAACGATAAAACAGCTCCTCCTTGCAGTTTTCATACCGAGTCACCGTCCACTGGGCTCAGCGAGAAAACGCGATTTCGGCGCTTCTGAGGGCCGAAAACGCGATATCGGCCGATTTGCGATCTGTCAGCAGATTCGGTTTCTGGGCAGTTTACATGTCGAACTGCACGGTAGAAACGATAAAACAGCTCCTCCGTGCAGTTTTCATACCGAGTCACCGTCCACTGGGCTCAGCGAGAAAACGCGATTTCGGCGCTTCTGAGGGCCGAAAACGCGATATCGGCCGATTTGCGATCTGTCAGCAGATTCGGTTTCTGGGCGTTTACATGTCGAACTGCACGGTAGAAACGATAAAACAGCTCCTCCGTGCAGTTTTCATACCGAGTCACCGTCCACTGGGCTCAGCGAGAAAACGCGATTTCGGCGCTTCTGAGGGCCGAAAACGCGATATCGGCCGATTTGCGATCTGTCAGCAGATTCGGTTTCTGGGCAGTTTACATGTCGAACTGCACGGTAGAAACGATAAAACAGCTCCTCCGTGCAGTTTTCATACCGAGTCACCGTCCACTGGGCTCAGCGAGAAAACGCGATTTCGGCGCTTCTGAGGGCCGAAAACGCGATATCGGCCGATTTGCGATCTGTCAGCAGATTCGGTTTCTGGGCAGTTTACATGTCGAACTGCACGGTAGAAACGATAAAACAGCTCCTCCGTGCAGTTTTCATACCGAGTCACCGTCCACTGGGCTCAGCGAGAAAACGCGATTTCGGCGCTTCTGAGGGCCGAAAACGCGATATCGGCCGATTTGCGATCTGTCAGCAGATTCGGTTTCTGGGCAGTTTACATGTCGAACTGCACGGTAGAAACGATAAAACAGCTCCTCCGTGCAGTTTTCATACCGAGTCACCGTCCACTGGGCTCAGCGAGAAAACGCGATTTCGGCGCTTCTGAGGGCCGAAAACGCGATATCGGCCGATTTGATCTGTCAGCAGATTCGGTTTCTGGGCAGTTTACATGTCGAACTGCACGGTAGAAACGATAAAACAGCTCCTCCGTGCAGTTTTCATACCGAGTCACCGTCCACTGGGCTCAGCGAGAAAACGCGATTTCGGCGCTTCTGAGGGCCGAAAACGCGATATCGGCCGATTTGAGATCCGTCAGCAGATTCGGTTTCTGTCAGCAGAGAAACGATTCGGCAGTTTTCTGTCCACTGCAGCGATATCGGCCGATTTGCGATCTGTCAGCAGATTCGGTTTCTGGGCAGTTTACATAACGAACTGCACGGTAGAAACGATAAAACAGCTCCTCCGTGCAGTTTTCATACCGAGTCACCGTCCACTGGGCTCAGCGAGAAAACGCGATTTCGGCGCTTCTGAGGGCCGAAAACGCGATATCGGCCGATTTGCGATCTGTCAGCAGATTCGGTTTCTGGGCAGTTTACATGTCGAACTGCACGGTAGAAACGATAAAACAGCTCCTCCGTGCAGTTTTCATACCGAGTCACCGTCCACTGGGCTCAGCGAGAAAACGCGATTTCGGCGCTTCTGAGGGCCGAAAACGCGATATCGGCCGATTTGCGATCTGTCAGCAGATTCGGTTTCTGGGCAGTTTACATGTCGAACTGCACGGTAGAAACGATAAAACAGCTCCTCCGTGCAGTTTTCATACCGAGTCACCGTCCACTGGGCTCAGCGAGAAAACGCGATTTCGGCGCTTCTGAGGGCCGAAAACGCGATATCGGCCGATTTGCGATCTGTCAGCAGATTCGGTTTCTGGGCAGTTTACATGTCGAACTGCACGGTAGAAACGATAAAACAGCTCCTCCGTGCAGTTTTCATACCGAGTCACCGTCCACTGGGCTCAGCGAGAAAACGCGATTTCGGCGCTTCTGAGGGCCGAAAACGCGATATCGGCCGATTTGCGATCTGTCAGCAGATTCGGTTTCTGGGCAGTTTACATGTCGAACTGCACGGTAGAAACGATAAAACAGCTCCTCCGTGCAGTTTTCATACCGAGTCACCGTCCACTGGGCTCAGCGAGAAAACGCGATTTCGGCGCTTCTGAGGGCCGAAAACGCGATATCGGCCGATTTGCGATCTGTCAGCAGATTCGGTTTCTGGGCAGTTTACATGTCGAACTGCACGGTAGAAACGATAAAACAGCTCCTCCGTGCAGTTTTCATACCGAGTCACCGTCCACTCGGCTCAGCGAGAAAACGCGATTTCGGCGCTTCTGAGGGCCGAAAACGCGATATCGGCCGATTTGCGATCTGTCAGCAGATTCGGTTTCTGGGCAGTTTACATGTCGAACTGCACGGTAGAAACGATAAAACAGCTCCTCCGTGCAGTTTTCATACCGAGTACCGTCCACTGGGCTCAGCGAGAAAACGCGATTTCGGCGCTTCTGAGGGCCGAAAACGCGATATCGGCCGATTTGCGATCTGTCAGCAGATTCGGTTTCTGGGCAGTTTACATGTCGAACTGCACGGTAGAAACGATAAAACAGCTCCTCCGTGCAGTTTTCATACCGAGTCACCGTCCACTGGGCTCAGCGAGAAAACGCGATTTCGGCGCTTCTGAGGGCCGAAAACGCGATATCGGCCGATTTGCGATCTGTCAGCAGATTCGGTTTCTGGGCAGTTTACATGTCGAACTGCACGGTAGAAACGATAAAACAGCTCCTCCGTGCAGTTTTCATACCGAGTCACCGTCCACTGGGCTCAGCGAGAAAACGCGATTTCGGCGCTTCTGAGGGCCGAAAACGCGATATCGGCCGATTTGCGATCTGTCAGCAGATTCGGTTTCTGGGCAGTTTACATGTCGAACTGCACGGTAGAAACGATAAAACAGCTCCTCCGTGCATTTTCATACCGAGTCACCGTCCACTGGGCTCAGCGAGAAAACGCGATTTCGGCGCTTCTGAGGGCCGAAAACGCGATATCGGCCGATTTGCGATCTGTCAGCAGATTCGGTTTCTGGGCAGTTTACATGTCGAACTGCACGGTAGAAACGATAAAACAGCTCCTCCGTGCAGTTTTCATACCGAGTCACCGTCCACTGGGCTCAGCGAGAAAACGCGATTTCGGCGCTTCTGAGGGCCGAAAACGCGATATCGGCCGATTTGCGATCTGTCAGCAGATTCGGTTTCTGGGCAGTTTACATGTCGAACTGCACGGTAGAAACGATAAAACAGCTCCTCCGTGCAGTTTTCATACCGAGTCACCGTCCACTGGGCTCAGCGAGAAAACGCGATTTCGGCGCTTCTGAGGGCCGAAAACGCGATATCGGCCGATTTGCGATCTGTCAGCAGATTCGGTTTCTGGGCAGTTTACATGTCGAACTGCACGGTAGAAACGATAAAACAGCTCCTCCGTGCAGTTTTCATACCGAGTCACCGTCCACTGGGCTCAGCGAGAAAACGCGATTTCGGCGCTTCTGAGGGCCGAAAACGCGATATCGGCCGATTTGCGATCTGTCAGCAGATTCGGTTTCTGGGCAGTTTACATGTCGAACTGCACGGTAGAAACGATAAAACAGCTCCTCCGTGCAGTTTTCATACCGAGTCACCGTCCACTGGGCTCAGCGAGAAAACGCGATTTCGGCGCTTCTGAGGGCCGAAAACGCGATATCGGCCGATTTGCGATCTGTCAGCAGATTCGGTTTCTGGGCAGTTTACATGTCGAACTGCACGGTAGAAACGATAAAACAGCTCCTCCGTGCAGTTTTCATACCGAGTCACCGTCCACTGGGCTCAGCGAGAAAACGCGATTTCGGCGCTTCTGAGGGCCGAAAACGCGATATCGGCCGATTTGCGATCTGTCAGCAGATTCGGTTTCTGGGCAGTTTACATGTCGAACTGCACGGTAGAAACGATAAAACAGCTCCTCCGTGCAGTTTTCATACCGAGTCACCGTCCACTGGGCTCAGCGAGAAAACGCGATTTCGGCGCTTCTGAGGGCCGAAAACGCGATATCAGGCCGATTTTCGATCTGTCAGCAGATTCGGTTTCTGGGCAGTTTACATGTCGAACTGCACGGTAGAAACGATAAAACAGCTCCTCCGTGCAGTTTTCATACCGAGTCACCGTCCACTGGGCTCAGCGAGAAAACGCGATTTCGGCGCTTCTGAGGGCCGAAAACGCGATATCGGCCGATTTGCGATCTGTCAGCAGATTCGGTTTCTGGGCAGTTTACATGTCGAACTGCACGGTAGAAACGATAAAACAGCTCCTCCGTGCAGTTTTCATACCGAGTCACCGTCCACTGGGCTCAGCGAGAAAACGCGATTTCGGCGCTTCTGAGGGCCGAAAACGCGATATCGGCCGATTTTCGATCTGTCAGCAGATTCGGTTTCTGGGCAGTTTACATGTCGAACTGCACGGTAGAAACGATAAAACAGCTCCTCCGTGCAGTTTTCATCCCGAGTCACCGTCCACTGGCTCAGCGAGAAAACGCGATTTCGGCGCTTCTGAGGGCCGAAAACGCGATATCGGCCGATTTGCTGTCAGATCTGTCAGCAGATTCGGTTTCTGGGCAGTTTACATGTCGAACTGCACGGTAGAAACGATAAAACAGCTCCTCCGTGCAGTTTTCATACCGAGTCACCGTCCACTGGGCTCAGCGAGAAAACGCGATTTCGGCGCTTCTGAGGGCCGAAAACGCGATATCGGCCGATTTGCGATCTGTCAGCAGATTCGGTTTCTGGGCAGTTTACATGTCGAACTGCACGGTAGAAACGATAAAACAGCTCCTCCGTGCAGTTTTCATACCGAGTCACCGTCCACTGGGCTCAGCGAGAAAACGCGATTTCGGCGCTTCTGAGGGCCGAAAACGCGATATCGGCCGATTTGCGATCTGTCAGCAGATTCGGTTTCTGGGCAGTTTACATGTCGAACTGCACGGTAGAAACGATAAAACAGCTCCTCCGTGCAGTTTTCATACCGAGTCACCGTCCACTGGGCTCAGCGAGAAAACGCGATTTCGGCGCTTCTGAGGGCCGAAAACGCGATATCGGCCGATTTGCGATCTGTCAGCAGATTCGGTTTCTGGGCAGTTTACATGTCGAACTGCACGGTAGAAACGATAAAACAGCTCCTCCGTGCAGTTTTCATACCGAGTCACCGTCCACTGGGCTCAGCGAGAAAACGCGATTTCGGCGCTTCTGAGGGCCGAAAACGCGATATCGGCCGATTTGCGATCTGTCAGCAGATTCGGTTTCTGGGCAGTTTACATGTCGAACTGCACGGTAGAAACGATAAAACAGCTCCTCCGTGCAGTTTTCATACCGAGTCACCGTCCACTGGGCTCAGCGAGAAAACGCGATTTCGGCGCTTCTGAGGGCCGAAAACGCGATATCGGCCGATTTTCGATCTGTCAGCAGATTCGGTTTCTGGGCAGTTTACATGTCGAACTGCACGGTAGAAACGATAAAACAGCTCCTCCGTGCAGTTTTCATACCGAGTCACCGTCCACTGGGCTCAGCGAGAAAACGCGATTTCGGCGCTTCTGAGGGCCCGAAAACGCGATATCGGCCGATTTGCGATCTGTCAGCAGATTCGGTTTCTGGGCAGTTTACATGTCGAACTGCACGGTAGAAACGATAAAACAGCTCCTCCGTGCAGTTTTCATACCGAGTCACCGTCCACTGGGCTCAGCGAGAAAACGCGATTTCGGCGCTTCTGAGGGCCGAAAACGCGATATCGGCCGATTTGCGATCTGTCAGCAGATTCGGTTTCTGGGCAGTTTACATGTCGAACTGCACGGTAGAAACGATAAAACAGCTCCTCCGTGCAGTTTTCATACCGAGTCACCGTCCACTGGGCTCAGCGAGAAAACGCGATTTCGGCGCTTCTGAGGGCCGAAAACGCGATATCGGCCGATTTTCGATCTGTCAGCAGATTCGGTTTCTGGGCAGTTTACATGTCGAACTGCACGGTAGAAACGATAAAACAGCTCCTCCGTGCAGTTTTCATATCACCGTCCACTGGGCTCAGCGAGAAAACGCGATTTCGGCGCTTCTGAGGGCCGAAAACGCGATATCGGCCGATTTTCGATCTGTCAGCAGATTCGGTTTCTGGGCAGTTTACATGTCGAACTGCACGGTAGAAACGATAAAACAGCTCCTCCGTGCAGTTTTCATACCGAGTCACCGTCCACTGGGCTCAGCGAGAAAACGCGATTTCGGCGCTTCTGAGGGCCGAAAACGCGATATCGGCCGATTTGCGATCTGTCAGCAGATTCGGTTTCTGGGCAGTTTACATGTCGAACTGCACGGTAGAAACGATAAAACAGCTCCTCCGTGCAGTTTTCATACCGAGTCACCGTCCACTGGGCTCAGCGAGAAAACGCGATTTCGGCGCTTCTGAGGGCCGAAAACGCGATATCGGCCGATTTGCGATCTGTCAGCAGATTCGGTTTCTGGGCAGTTTACATGTCGAACTGCACGGTAGAAACGATAAAACAGCTCCTCCGTGAGTTTTCATACCGAGTCACCGTCCACTGGGCTCAGCGAGAAAACGCGATTTCGGCGCTTCTGAGGGCCGAAAACGCGATATCGGCCGATTTTCGATCTGTCAGCAGATTCGGTTTCTGGGCAGTTTACATGTCGAACTGCACGGTAGAAACGATAAAACAGCTCCTCCGTGCAGTTTTCATACCGAGTCACCGTCCACTGGGCTCAGCGAGAAAACGCGATTTCGGCGCTTCTGAGGGCCGAAAACGCGATATCGGCCGATTTTCGATCTGTCAGCAGATTCGGTTTCTGGGCAGTTTACATGTCGAACTGCACGGTAGAAACGATAAAACAGCTCCTCCGTGCAGTTTTCATACCGAGTCACCGTCCACTGGGCTCAGCGAGAAAACGCGATTTCGGCGCTTCTGAGGGCCGAAAACGCGATATCGAGGGCCGATTTTCGATCTGTCAGCAGATTCGGTTTCTGGGCAGTTTACATGTCGAACTGCACGGTAGAAACGATAAAACAGCTCCTCCGTGCAGTTTTCATACCGAGTCACCGTCCACTGGGCTCAGCGAGAAAACGCGATTTCGGCGCTTCTGAGGGCCGAAAACGCGATATCGGCCGATTTTCGATCTGTCAGCAGATTCGGTTTCTGGGCAGTTTACATGTCGAACTGCACGGTAGAAACGATAAAACAGCTCCTCCGTGCAGTTTTCATACCGAGTCACCGTCCACTGGGCTCAGCGAGAAAACGCGATTTCGGCGCTTCTGAGGGCCGAAAACGCGATATCGGCCGATTTGCGATCTGTCAGCAGATTCGGTTTCTGGGCAGTTTACATGTCGAACTGCACGGTAGAAACGATAAAACAGCTCCTCCGTGCAGTTTTCATACCGAGTCACCGTCCACTGGGCTCAGCGAGAAAACGCGATTTCGGCGCTTCTGAGGGCCGAAAACGCGATATCGGCCGATTTTCGATCTGTCAGCAGATTCGGTTTCTGGGCAGTTTACATGTCGAACTGCACGGTAGACGATAAAACAGCTCCTCCGTGCAGTTTTCATACCGAGTCACCGTCCACTGGGCTCAGCGAGAAAACGCGATTTCGGCGCTTCTGAGGGCCGAAAACGCGATATCGGCCGATTTTCGATCTGTCAGCAGATTCGGTTTCTGGGCAGTTTACATGTCGAACTGCACGGTAGAAACGATAAAACAGCTCCTCCGTGCAGTTTTCATACCGAGTCACCGTCCACTGGGCTCAGCGAGAAAACGCGATTTCGGCGCTTCTGAGGGCCGAAAACGCGATATCGGCCGATTTTCGATCTGTCAGCAGATTCGGTTTCTGGGCAGTTTACATGTCGAACTGCACGGTAGAAACGATAAAACAGCTCCTCCGTGCAGTTTTCATACCGAGTCACCGTCCACTGGGCTCAGCGAGAAAACGCGATTTCGGCGCTTCTGAGGGCCGAAAACGCGATATCGGCCGATTTTCGATCTGTCAGCAGATTCGGTTTTCTGGGTAGAAACGATAAAACAGCTCCTCCGTGCAGTTTTCATACCGAGTCACCGTCCACTGGGCTCAGCGAGAAAACGCGATTTCGGCGCTTCTGAGGGCCGAAAACGCGATATCGACCGATATAAAACAGCTCCTCCGTGCAGTTTTCATACCGAGTCACCGTCCACTGGGCTCAGCGAGAAAACGCGATTTCGGCGCTTCTGAGGGCCGAAAACGCGATATCGGCCGATTTTCGATCTGTCAGCAGATTCGGTTTCTGGGCAGTTTACATGTCGAACTGCACGGTAGAAACGATAAAACAGCTCCTCCGTGCAGTTTTCATACCGAGTCACCGTCCACTGGGCTCAGCGAGAAAACGCGATTTCGGCGCTTCTGAGGGCCGAAAACGCGATATCGGCCGATTTTCGATCTGTCAGCAGATTCGGTTTCTGGGCAGTTTACATGTCGAACTGCACGGTAGAAACGATAAAACAGCTCCTCCGTGCAGTTTTCATACCGAGTCACCGTCCACTGGGCTCAGCGAGAAAACGCGATTTCGGCGCTTCTGAGGGCCGAAAACGCGATATCGGCCGATTTTCGATCTGTCAGCAGATTCGGTTTCTGGGCAGTTTACATGTCGAACTGCACGGTAGAAACGATAAAACAGCTCCTCCGTGCAGTTTTCATACCGAGTCACCGTCCACTGGGCTCAGCGAGAAAACGCGATTTCGGCGCTTCTGAGGGCCGAAAACGCGATATCGGCCGATTTTCGATCTGTCAGCAGATTCGGTTTCTGGGCAGTTTACATGTCGAACTGCACGGTAGAAACGATAAAACAGCTCCTCCGTGCAGTTTTCATACCGAGTCACCGTCCACTGGGCTCAGCGAGAAAACGCGATTTCGGCGCTTCTGAGGGCCGAAAACGCGATATCGGCCGATTTTCGATCTGTCAGCAGATTCGGTTTCTGGGCAGTTTACATGTCGAACTGCACGGTAGAAACGATAAAACAGCTCCTCCGTGCAGTTTTCATACCGAGTCACCGTCCACTGGGCTCAGCGAGAAAACGCGATTTCGGCGCTTCTGAGGGCCGAAAACGCGATATCGGCCGATTTTCGATCTGTCAGCAGATTCGGTTTCTGGGCAGTTTACATGTCGAACTGCACGGTAGAAACGATAAAACAGCTCCTCCGTGCAGTTTTCATACCGAGTCACCGTCCACTGGGCTCAGCGAGAAAACGCGATTTCGGCGCTTCTGAGGGCCGAAAACGCGATATCGGCCGATTTTCGATCTGTCAGCAGATTCGGTTTCTGGGCAGTTTACATGTCGAACTGCACGGTAGAAACGATAAAACAGCTCCTCCGTGCAGTTTTCATACCGAGTCACCGTCCACTGGGCTCAGCGAGAAAACGCGATTTCGGCGCTTCTGAGGGCCGAAAACGCGATATCGGCCGATTTTCGATCTGTCAGCAGATTCGGTTTCTGGGCAGTTTACATGTCGAACTGCACGGTAGAAACGATAAAACAGCTCCTCCGTGCAGTTTTCATACCGAGTCACCGTCCACTGGGCTCAGCGAGAAAACGCGATTTCGGCGCTTCTGAGGGCCGAAAACGCGATATCGGCCGATTTTCGATCTGTCAGCAGATTCGGTTTCTGGGCAGTTTACATGTCGAACTGCACGGTAGAAACGATAAAACAGCTCCTCCGTGCAGTTTTCATACCGAGTCACCGTCCACTGGGCTCAGCGAGAAAACGCGATTTCGGCGCTTCTGAGGGCCGAAAACGCGATATCGGCCGATTTTCGATCTGTCAGCAGATTCGGTTTCTGGGCAGTTTACATGTCGAACTGCACGGTAGAAACGATAAAACAGCTCCTCCGTGCAGTTTTCATACCGAGTCACCGTCCACTGGGCTCAGCGAGAAAACGCGATTTCGGCGCTTCTGAGGGCCGAAAACGCGATATCGGCCGATTTTCGATCTGTCAGCAGATTCGGTTTCTGGGCAGTTTACATGTCGAACTGCACGGTAGAAACGATAAAACAGCTCCTCCGTGCAGTTTTCATACCGAGTCACCGTCCACTGGGCTCAGCGAGAAAACGCGATTTCGGCGCTTCTGAGGGCCGAAAACGCGATATCGGCCGATTTTCGATCTGTCAGCAGATTCGGTTTCTGGGCAGTTTACATGTCGAACTGCACGGTAGAAACGATAAAACAGCTCCTCCGTGCAGTTTTCATACCGAGTCACCGTCCACTGGGCTCAGCGAGAAAACGCGATTTCGGCGCTTCTGAGGGCCGAAAACGCGATATCGGCCGATTTTCGATCTGTCAGCAGATTCGGTTTCTGGGCAGTTTACATGTCGAACTGCACGGTAGAAACGATAAAACAGCTCCTCCGTGCAGTTTTCATACCGAGTCACCGTCCACTGGGCTCAGCGAGAAAACGCGATTTCGGCGCTTCTGAGGGCCGAAAACGCGATATCGGCCGATTTTCGATCTGTCAGCAGATTCGGTTTCTGGGCAGTTTACATGTCGAACTGCACGGTAGAAACGATAAAACAGCTCCTCCGTGCAGTTTTCATACCGAGTCACCGTCCACTGGGCTCAGCGAGAAAACGCGATTTCGGCGCTTCTGAGGGCCGAAAACGCGATATCGGCCGATTTTCGATCTGTCAGCAGATTCGGTTTCTGGGCAGTTTACATGTCGAACTGCACGGTAGAAACGATAAAACAGCTCCTCCGTGCAGTTTTCATACCGAGTCACCGTCCACTGGGCTCAGCGAGAAAACGCGATTTCGGCGCTTCTGAGGGCCGAAAACGCGATATCGGCCGATTTTCGATCTGTCAGCAGATTCGGTTTCTGGGCAGTTTACATGTCGAACTGCACGGTAGAAACGATAAAACAGCTCCTCCGTGCAGTTTTCATACCGAGTCACCGTCCACTGGGCTCAGCGAGAAAACGCGATTTCGGCGCTTCTGAGGGCCGAAAACGCGATATCGGCCGATTTGCGATCTGTCAGCAGATTCGGTTTCTGGGCAGTTTACATGTCGAACTGCACGGTAGAAACGATAAAACAGCTCCTCCGTGCAGTTTTCATACCGAGTCACCGTCCACTGGGCTCAGCGAGAAAACGCGATTTCGGCGCTTCTGAGGGCCGAAAACGCGATATCGGCCGATTTTCGATCTGTCAGCAGATTCGGTTTCTGGGCAGTTTACATGTCGAACTGCACGGTAGAAACGATAAAACAGCTCCTCCGTGCAGTTTTCATACCGAGTCACCGTCCACTGGGCTCAGCGAGAAAACGCGATTTCGGCGCTTCTGAGGGCCGAAAACGCGATATCGGCCGATTTTCGATCTGTCAGCAGATTCGGTTTCTGGGCAGTTTACATGTCGAACTGCACGGTAGAAACGATAAAACAGCTCCTCCGTGCAGTTTTCATACCGAGTCACCGTCCACTGGGCTCAGCGAGAAAACGCGATTTCGGCGCTTCTGAGGGCCGAAAACGCGATATCGGCCGATTTTCGATCTGTCAGCAGATTCGGTTTCTGGGCAGTTTACATGTCGAACTGCACGGTAGAAACGATAAAACAGCTCCTCCGTGCAGTTTTCATACCGAGTCACCGTCCACTGGGCTCAGCGAGAAAACGCGATTTCGGCGCTCCTGAGGGCCGAAAACGCGATATCGGCCGATTTGCGATCTGTCAGCAGATTCGGTTTCTGGGCAGTTTACATGTCGAACTGCACGGTAGAAACGATAAAACAGCTCCTCCGTGCAGTTTTCATACCGAGTCACCGTCCACTCGGCTCAGCGAGAAAACGCGATTTCGGCGCTTCTGAGGGCCGAAAACGCGATATCGGCCGATTTTCGATCTGTCAGCAGATTCGGTTTCTGGGCAGTTTACATGTCGAACTGCACGGTAGAAACGATAAAACAGCTCCTCCGTGCAGTTTTCATACCGAGTCACCGTCCACTGGGCTCAGCGAGAAAACGCGATTTCGGCGCTTCTGAGGGCCGAAAACGCGATATCGGCCGATTTGCGATCTGTCAGCAGATTCGGTTTCTGGGCAGTTTACATGTCGAACTGCACGGTAGAAACGATAAAACAGCTCCTCCGTGCAGTTTTCATACCGAGTCACCGTCCACTGGGCTCAGCGAGAAAACGCGATTTCGGCGCTTCTGAGGGCCGAAAACGCGATATCGGCCGATTTGCGATCTGTCAGCAGATTCGGTTTCTGGGCAGTTTACATGTCGAACTGCACGGTAGAAACGATAAAACAGCTCCTCCGTGCAGTTTTCATACCGAGTCACCGTCCACTGGGCTCAGCGAGAAAACGCGATTTCGGCGCTTCTGAGGGCCGAAAACTGTCGAACTGCACGGTAGAAACGATAAAACAGCTCCTCCGTGCAGTTTTCATACCGAGTCACCGTCCACTGGGCTCAGCGAGAAAACGCGATTTCGGCGCTTCTGAGGGCCGAAAACGCGATATCGGCCGATTTTCGATCTGTCAGCAGATTCGGTTTCTGGGCAGTTTACATGTCGAACTGCACGGTAGAAACGATAAAACAGCTCCTCCGTGCAGTTTTCATACCGAGTCACCGTCCACTGGGCTCAGCGAGAAAACGCGATTTCGGCGCTTCTGGGCCGATTTGCGATCTGTCAGCAGATTCGGTTTCTGGGCAGTTTACATGTCGAACTGCACGGTAGAAACGATAAAACAGCTCCTCCGTGCAGTTTTCATACCGAGTCACCGTCCACTGGGCTCAGCGAGAAAACGCGATTTCGGCGCTTCTGAGGGCCGAAAACGCGATATCGGCCGATTTTCGATCTGTCAGCAGATTCGGTTTCTGGGCAGTTTACATGTCGAACTGCACGGTAGAAACGATAAAACAGCTCCTCCGTGCAGTTTTCATACCGAGTCACCGTCCACTGGGCTCAGCGAGAAAACGCGATTTCGGCGCTTCTGAGGGCCGAAAACGCGATATCGGCCGATTTTCGATCTGTCAGCAGATTCGGTTTCTGGGCAGTTTACATGTCGAACTGCACGGTAGAAACGATAAAACAGCTCCTCCGTGCAGTTTTCATACCGAGTCACCGTCCACTGGGCTCAGCGAGAAAACGCGATTTCGGCGCTTCTGAGGGCCGAAAACGCGATATCGGCCGATTTGCGATCTGTCAGCAGATTCGGTTTCTGGGCAGTTTACATGTCGAACTGCACGGTAGAAACGATAAAACAGCTCCTCCGTGCAGTTTTCATACCGAGTCACCGTCCACTGGGCTCAGCGAGAAAACGCGATTTCGGCGCTTCTGAGGGCCGAAAACGCGATATCGGCCGATTTTCGATCTGTCAGATTCGGTTTCTGGGCAGTTTACATGTCGAACTGCACGGTAGAAACGATAAAACAGCTCCTCCGTGCAGTTTTCATACCGAGTCACCGTCCACTGGGCTCAGCGAGAAAACGCGATTTCGGCGCTTCTGAGGGCCGAAAACGCGATATCGGCCGATTTTCGATCTGTCAGCAGATTCGGTTTCTGGGCAGTTTACATGTCGAACTGCACGGTAGAAACGATAAAACAGCTCCTCCGTGCAGTTTTCATACCGAGTCACCGTCCACTGGGCTCCGCGAGAAAACGCGATTTCGGCGCTTCTGAGGGCCGAAAACGCGATATCGGCCGATTTGCGATCTGTCAGCAGATTCGGTTTCTGGGCAGTTTACATGTCGAACTGCACGGTAGAAACGATAAAACAGCTCCTCCGTGCAGTTTTCATACCGAGTCACCGTCCACTGAGAAAACGCGATTTCGGCGCTTCTGAGGGCCGAAAACGCGATATCGGCCGATTTTCGATCTGTCAGCAGATTCGGTTTCTGGGCAGTTTTTTAGATCTCAGCAGATTCGGTTTCTGGGCAGTTTACATGTCGAAACGATAAAACGATAAAACAGCTCCTCCGTGCAGTTTTCATACCGAGTCACCGTCCACTGGGCTCAGCGAGAAAACGCGATTTCGGCGCTTCTGAGGGCCGAAAACGCGATATCGGCCGATTTGCGATCTGTCAGCAGATTCGGTTTCTGGGCAGTTTACATGTCGAACTGCACGGTAGAAACGATAAAACAGCTCCCCCGTGCAGTTTTCATACCGAGTCACCGTCCACTGGGCTCAGCGAGAAAACGCGATTTCGGCGCTTCTGAGGGCCGAAAACGCGATATCGGCCGATTTGCGATCTGTCAGCAGATTCGGTTTCTGGGCAGTTTACATGTCGAACTGCACGGTAGAAACGATAAAACAGCTCCTCCGTGCAGTTTTCATACCGAGTCACCGTCCACTGGGCTCAGCGAGAAAACGCGATTTCGGCGCTTCTGAGGGCCGAAAACGCGATATCGGCCGATTTTCGATCTGTCAGCAGATTCGGTTTCTGGGCATATCGGCCGTTTACAGCAGATTCGTCGAACTGCACGGTAGAAACGATAAAACAGCTCCTCCGTGCAGTTTTCATACCGAGTCACCGTCCACTGGGCTCAGCGAGAAAACGCGATTTCGGCGCTTCTGAGGGCCGAAAACGCGATATCGGCCGATTTTCGATCTGTCAGCAGATTCGGTTTCTGGGCAGTTTACATGTCGAACTGCACGGTAGAAACGATAAAACAGCTCCTCCGTGCAGTTTTCATACGAGTCACCGTCCACTGGGCTCAGCGAGAAAACGCGATTTCGGCGCTTCTGAGGGCCGAAAACGCGATATCGGCCGATTTTCGATCTGTCAGCAGATTCGGTTTCTGGGCAGTTTACATGTCGAACTGCACGGTAGAAACGATAAAACAGCTCCTCCGTGCAGTTTTCATACCGAGTCACCGTCCACTGGGCTCAGCGAGAAAACGCGATTTCGGCGCTTCTGAGGGCCGAAAACGCGATATCGGCCGATTTTCGATCTGTCAGCAGATTCGGTTTCTGGGCAGTTTACATGTCGAACTGCACGGTAGAAACGATAAAACAGCTCCTCCGTGCAGTTTTCATACCGAGTCACCGTCCACTGGGCTCAGCGAGAAAACGCGATTTCGGCGCTTCTGAGGGCCGAAAACGCGATATCGGCCGATTTTCGATCTGTCAGCAGATTCGGTTTCTGGGCAGTTTACATGTCGAACTGCACTGTAGTCGAACTGCATAAAACAAAACAGCTCCTCCGTGCATTTTCATACCGAGTCACCGTTCACTCGGCTCAGCGAGAAAACCCGATTTCGGCGCTTCTGAGGGCCGAAAACGCGATATCGGCCGATTTGATCTGTCAGCAGATTCGGTTTCTGGGCAGTTTACATGTCGAACTGCACGGTAGAAACGATAAAACAGCTCCTCCGTGCAGTTTTCATACCGAGTCACCGTCCACTGGGCTCAGCGAGAAAACGCGATTTCGGCGCTCCTGAGGGCCGAAAACGCGATATCGGCCGATTTGCGATCTGTCAGCAGATTCGGTTTCTGGGCAGTTTACATGTCGAACTGCACGGTAGAAAAACGATTTCGGCGCTTCTGAGGGCCGAAAACGCGATATCGGCCGATTTTCGATCTGTCAGCAGATTCGGTTTCTGGGCAGTTTACATGTCGAACTGCACGGTAGAAACGATAAAACAGCTCCTCCGTGCAGTTTTCATACCGAGTCACCGTCCACTGGGCTCAGCGAGAAAACGCGATTTCGGCGCTTCTGAGGGCCGAAAACGCGATATCGGCCGATTTTCGATCTGTCAGCAGATTCGGTTTCTGGGCAGTTTACATGTCGAACTGCACGGTAGAAACGATAAAACAGCTCCTCCGTGCAGTTTTCATACCGAGTCACCGTCCACTGGGCTCAGCGAGAAAACGCGATTTCGGCGCTTCTGAGGGCCGAAAACGCGATATCGGCCGATTTTCGATCTGTCAGCAGATTCGGTTTCTGGGCAGTTTACATGTCGAACTGCACGGTAGAAACGATAAAACAGCTCCTCCGTGCAGTTTTCATACCGAGTCACCGTCCACTGGGCTCAGCGAGAAAACGCGATTTCGGCGCTTCTGAGGGCCGAAAACGCGATATCGGCCGATTTGCGATCTGTCAGCAGATTCGGTTTCTGGGCAGTTTACATGTCGAACTGCACGGTGAAACGATAAAACAGCTCCTCCGTGCAGTTTTCATACCGAGTCACCGTCCACTGGGCTCAGCGAGAAAACGCGATTTCGGCGCTTCTGAGGGCCGAAAACGCGATATCGGCCGATTTTCGATCTGTCAGCAGATTCGGTTTCTGGGCAGTTTACTGTCGAACTGCACGGTAGAAACGATAAAACAGCTCCTCCGTGCAGTTTTCATACCGAGTCACCGTCCACTGGGCTCAGCGAGAAAACGCGATTTCGGCGCTTCTGAGGGCCGAAAACGCGATATCGGCCGATTTGCGATCTGTCAGCAGATTCGGTTTCTGGGCAGTTTACATGTCGAACTGCACGGTAGAAACGATAAAACAGCTCCTCCGTGCAGTTTTCATACCGAGTCACCGTCCACTGGGCTCAGCGAGAAAACGCGATTTCGGCGCTTCTGAGGGCCGAAAACGCGATATCGGCCGATTTGCGATCTGTCAGCAGATTCGGTTTCTGGGCAGTTTTCATGTCGAACTGCACGGTCGAAACGATAAAACAGCTCCTCCGTGCAGTTTTCATACCGAGTCACCGTCCACTGGGCTCAGCGAGAAAACGCGATTTCGGCGCTTCTGAGGGCCGAAAACGCGATATCGGCCGATTTTCGATCTGTCAGCAGATTCGGTTTCTGGGCAGTTTACATGTCGAACTGCACGGTAGAAACGATAAAACAGCTCCTCCGTGCAGTTTTCATACCGAGTCACCGTCCACTGGGCTCAGCGAGAAAACGCGATTTCGGCGCTTCTGAGGGCCGAAAACGCGATATCGGCCGATTTTCGATCTGTCAGCAGATTCGGTTTCTGGGCAGTTTACATGTCGAACTGCACGGTAGAAACGATAAAACAGCTCCTCCGTGCAGTTTTCATACCGAGTCACCGTCCACTGGGCTCAGCGAGAAAACGCGATTTCGGCGCTTCTGAGGGCCGAAAACGCGATATCGGCTCAGCGATTTTCGATCTGATCTGTCAGCAGATTCGGTTTCTGGGCAGTTTACATGTCGAACTGCACGGTAGAAACGATAAAACAGCTCCTCCGTGCAGTTTTCATACCGAGTCACCGTCCACTGGGCTCAGCGAGAAAACGCGATTTCGGCGCTTCTGAGGGCCGAAAACGCGATATCGGCCGATTTGCGATCTGTCAGCAGATTCGGTTTCTGGGCATGTCACATGTCGAACTGCACGGTAGAAACGATAAAACAGCTCCTCCGTGCAGTTTTCATACCGAGTCACCGTCCACTGGGCTCAGCGAGAAAACGCGATTTCGGCGCTTCTGAGGGCCGAAAACGCGATATCGGCCGATTTTCGATCTGTCAGCAGATTCGGTTTCTGGGCAGTTTACATGTCGAACTGCACGGTAGAAACGATAAAACAGCTCCTCCGTGCAGTTTTCATACCGAGTCACCGTCCACTGGGCTCAGCGAGAAAACGCGATTTCGGCGCTTCTGAGGGCCGAAAACGCGATATCGGCCGATTTTCGATCTGTCAGCAGATTCGGTTTCTGGGCAGTTTACATGTCGAACTGCACGGTAGAAACGATAAAACAGCTCCTCCGTGCAGTTTTCATACCGAGTCACCGTCCACTGGGCTCAGCGAGAAAACGCGATTTCGGCGCTTCTGAGGGCCGAAAACGCGATATCGGCCGAAAACGCGATATCGGACGATTTTCGATCTGTCAGCAGATTCGGTTTCTGGGCAGTTTACATGTCGAACTGCACGGTAGAAACGATAAAACAGCTCCTCCGTGCAGTTTTCATACCGAGTCACCGTCCACTGGGCTCAGCGAGAAAACGCGATTTCGGCGCTTCTGAGGGCCGAAAACGCGATATCGGCCGATTTGCGATCTGTCAGCAGATTCGGTTTCTGGGCAGTTTACATGTCGAACTGCACGGTAAAACGAAAAACGATAAAACAGCTCCTCCGTGCAGTTTTCATACCGAGTCACCGTCCACTGGGCTCAGCGAGAAAACGCGATTTCGGCGCTTCTGAGGGCCGAAAACGCGATATCGGCCGATTTTCGATCTGTCAGCAGATTCGGTTTCTGGGCAGTTTACATGTCGAACTGCACGGTAGAAACGATAAAACAGCTCCTCCGTGCAGTTTTCATACCGAGTCACCGTCCACTGGGCTCAGCGAGAAAACGCGATTTCGGCGCTTCTGAGGGCCGAAAACGCGATATCGGCCGATTTGCGATCTGTCAGCAGATTCGGTTTCTGGGCAGTTTAATGTCGAACTGCACGGTAGAAACGATAAAACAGCTCCTCCGTGCAGTTTTCATACCGAGTCACCGTCCACTGGGCTCAGCGAGAAAACGCGATTTCGGCGCTTCTGAGGGCCGAAAACGCGATATCGGCCGATTTTCGATCTGTCAGCAGATTCGGTTTCTGGGCAGTTTACATGTCGAACTGCACGGTAGAAACGATAAAACAGCTCCTCCGTGCAGTTTTCATACCGAGTCACCGTCCACTGGGCTCAGCGAGAAAACGCGATTTCGGCGCTTCTGAGGGCCGAAAACGCGATATCGGCCGATTTTCGATCTGTCAGCAGATTCGGTTTCTGGGCAGTTTACATGTCGAACTGCACGGTAGAAACGATAAAACAGCTCCTCCGTGCAGTTTTCATACCGAGTCACCGTCCACTGGGCTCAGCGAGAAAACGCGATTTCGGCGCTTCTGAGGGCCGAAAACGCGATATCGGCCGATTTTCGATCTGTCAGCAGATTCGGTTTCTGGGCAGTTTACATGTCGAACTGCACGGTAGAAACGATAAAACAGCTCCTCCGTGCAGTTTTCATACCGAGTCACCGTCCACTGGGCTCAGCGAGAAAACGCGATTTCGGCGCTTCTGAGGGCCGAAAACGCGATATCGGCCGATTTTCGATCTGTCAGCAGATTCGGTTTCTGGGCAGTTTACATGTCGAACTGCACGGTAGAAACGATAAAACAGCTCCTCCGTGCAGTTTTCATACCGAGTCACCGTCCACTGGGCTCAGCGAGAAAACGCGATTTCGGCGCTTCTGAGGGCCGAAAACGCGATATCGGCCGATTTTCGATCTGTCAGCAGATTCGGTTTCTGGGCAGTTTACATGTCGAACTGCACGGTAGAAACGATAAAACAGCTCCTCCGTGCAGTTTTCATACCGAGTCACCGTCCACTGGGCTCAGCGAGAAAACGCGATTTCGGCGCTTCTGAGGGCCGAAAACGCGATATCGGCCGATTTTCGATCTGTCAGCAGATTCGGTTTCTGGGCAGTTTACATGTCGAACTGCACGGTAGAAACGATAAAACAGCTCCTCCGTGCAGTTTTCATACCGAGTCACCGTCCACTGGGCTCAGCGAGAAAACGCGATTTCGGCGCTTCTGAGGGCCGAAAACGCGATATCGGCCGATTTTCGATCTGTCAGCAGATTCGGTTTCTGGGCAGTTTACATGTCGAACTGCACGGTAGAAACGATAAAACAGCTCCTCCGTGCAGTTTTCATACCGAGTCACCGTCCACTGGGCTCAGCGAGAAAACGCGATTTCGGCGCTTCTGAGGGCCGAAAACGCGATATCGGCCGATTTGCGATCTGTCAGCAGATTCGGTTTCTGGGCAGTTTACATGTCGAACTGCACGGTAGAAACGATAAAACAGCTCCCCCGTGCAGTTTTCATACCGAGTCACCGTCCACTGGGCTCAGCGAGAAAACGCGATTTCGGCGCTTCTGAGGGCCGAAAACGCGATATCGGCCGATTTTCGATCTGTCAGCAGATTCGGTTTCTGGGCAGTTTACATGTCGAACTGCACGGTAGAAACGATAAAACAGCTCCTCCGTGCAGTTTTCATACCGAGTCACCGTCCACTGGGCTCAGCGAGAAAACGCGATTTCGGCGCTTCTGAGGGCCGAAAACGCGATATCGGCCGATTTTCGATCTGTCAGCAGATTCGGTTTCTGGGCAGTTTACATGTCGAACTGCACGGTAGAAACGATAAAACAGCTCCTCCGTGCAGTTTTCATACCGAGTCACCGTCCACTGGGCTCAGCGAGAAAACGCGATTTCGGCGCTTCTGAGGGCCGAAAACGCGATATCGGCCGATTTTCGATCTGTCAGCAGATTCGGTTTCTGGGCAGTTTACATGTCGAACTGCACGGTAGAAACGATAAAACAGCTCCTCCGTGCAGTTTTCATACCGAGTCACCGTCCACTGGGCTCAGCGAGAAAACGCGATTTCGGCGCTTCTGAGGCCGATTTGCGATCTGTCAGCAGATTCGGTTTCTGGGCAGTTTACATGTCGAACTGCACGGTAGAAACGATAAAACAGCTCCTCCGTGCAGTTTTCATACCGAGTCACCGTCCACTGGGCTCAGCGAGAAAACGCCTGGGCAGTTTACATGTCGAACTGCACGGTAGAAACGATAAAACAGCTCCTCCGTGCAGTTTTCATACCGAGTCACCGTCCACTGGGCTCAGCGAGAAAACGCGATTTCGGCGCTTCTGAGGGCCGAAAACGCGATATCGGCAGATTTTCGATCTGTCAGCAGATTCGGTTTCTGGGCAGTTTACATGTCGAACTGCACGGTAGAAACGATAAAACAGCTCCTCCGTGCAGTTTTCATACCGAGTCACCGTCCACTGGGCTCAGCGAGAAAACGCGATTTCGGCGCTTCTGAGGGCCGAAAACGCGATATCGGCCGATTTTCGATCTGTCAGCAGATTCGGTTTCTGGGCAGTTTACATGTCGAACTGCACGGTAGAAACGATAAAACAGCTCCTCCGTGCAGTTTTCATACCGAGTCACCGTCCACTGGGCTCAGCGAGAAAACGCGATTTCGGCGCTTCTGAGGGCCGAAAACGCGATATCGGCCGATTTTCGATCTGTCAGCAGATTCGGTTTCTGGGCAGTTTACATGTCGAACTGCACGGTAGAAACGATAAAACAGCTCCTCCGTGCCGTTTTCATACCGAGTCACCGTCCACTGGGCTCAGCGAGAAAACGCGATTTCGGCGCTTCTGAGGGCCGAAAACGCGATATCGGCCGATTTTCGATCTGTCAGCAGATTCGGTTTCTGGGCAGTTTACATGTCGAACTGCACGGTAGAAACGATAAAACAGCTCCTCCGTGCAGTTTTCATACCGAGTCACCGTCCACTGGGCTCAGCGAGAAAACGCGATTTCGGCGCTTCTGAGGGCCGAAAACGCGATATCGGCCGATTTTCGATCTGTCAGCAGATTCGGTTTCTGGGCAGTTTACATGTCGAACTGCACGGTAGAAACGATAAAACAGCTCCTCCGTGCAGTTTTCATACCGAGTCACCGTCCACTGGGCTCAGCGAGAAAACGCGATTTCGGCGCTTCTGAGGGCCGAAAACGCGATATCGGCCGATTTTCGATCTGTCAGCAGATTCGGTTTCTGGGCAGTTTACATGTCGAACTGCACGGTAGAAACGAAAAAACAGCTCCTCCGTGCAGTTTTCATACCGAGTCACCGTCCACTGGGCTCAGCGAGAAAACGCGATTTCGGCGCTTCTGAGGGCCGCAAACGCGATATCGGCCGATTTTCGATCTGTCAGCAGATTCGGTTTCTGGGCAGTTTACATGTCGAACTGCACGGTAGAAACGATAAAACAGCTCCTCCGTGCAGTTTTCATACCGAGTCACCGTCCACTGGGCTCAGCGAGAAAACGCGATTTCGGCGCTTCTGAGGGCCGAAAACGCGATATCGGCCGATTTTCGATCTGTCAGCAGATTCGGTTTCTGGGCAGTTTACATGTCGAACTGCACGGTAGAAACGATAAAACAGCTCCTCCGTGCAGTTTTCATACCGAGTCACCGTCCACTGGGCTCAGCGAGAAAACGCGATTTCGGCGCTTCTGAGGGCCGAAAACGCGATATCGGCCGATTTGCGATCTGTCAGCAGATTCGGTTTCTGGGCAGTTTACATGTCGAACTGCACGGTAGAAACGATAAAACAGCTCCTCCGTGCAGTTTTCATACCGAGTCACCGTCCACTGGGCTCAGCGAGAAAACGCGATTTCGGCGCTTCTGAGGGCCGAAAACGCGATATCGGCCGATTTGCGATCTGTCAGCAGATTCGGTTTCTGGGCAGTTTACATGTCGAACTGCACGGTAGAAACGATAAAACAGCTCCTCCGTGCAGTTTTCATACCGAGTCACCGTCCACTGGGCTCAGCGAGAAAACGCGATTTCGGCGCTTCTGAGGGCCGAAAACGCGATATCGGCCGATTTTCGATCTGTCAGCAGATTCGGTTTCTGGGCAGTTTACATGTCGAACTGCACGGTAGAAACGATAAAACAGCTCCTCCGTGCAGTTTTCATACCGAGTCACCGTCCACTGGGCTCAGCGAGAAAACGCGATTTCGGCGCTTCTGAGGGCCGAAAACGCGATATCGGCCGATTTTCGATCTGTCAGCAGATTCGGTTTCTGGGCAGTTTACATGTCGAACTGCACGGTAGAAACGATAAAACAGCTCCTCCGTGCAGTTTTCATACCGAGTCACCGTCCACTGGGCTCAGCGAGAAAACGCGATTTCGGCGCTTCTGAGGGCCGAAAACGCGATATCGGCCGATTTTCGATCTGTCAGCAGATTCGGTTTCTGGGCAGTTTACATGTCGAACTGCACGGTAGAAACGATAAAACAGCTCCTCCGTGCAGTTTTCATACCGAGTCACCGTCCACTGGGCTCAGCGAGAAAACGCGATTTCGGCGCTTCTGAGGGCCGAAAACGCGATATCGGCCGATTTGCGATCTGTCAGCAGATTCGTTTTCTGGGCAGTTTACATGTCGAACTGCACGGTAGAAACGATAAAACAGCTCCTCCGTGCTGTTTTCATACCGAGTCACCGTCCACTAGGGTTTACATGTCGAACTGCACGGTAGAAACGATAAAACAGCTCCTCCGTGCAGTTTTCATACCGAGTCACCGTCCACTGGGCTCAGCGAGAAAACGCGATTTCGGCGCTTCTGAGGGCCGAAAACGCGATATCGGCCGATTTGCGATCTGTCAGCAGATTCGGTTTCTGGGCAGTTTACATGTCGAACTGCACGGTAGAAACGATAAAACAGCTCCTCCGTGCAGTTTTCATACCGAGTCACCGTCCACTGGGCTCAGCGAGAAAACGCGATTTCGGCGCTTCTGAGGGCCGAAAACGCGATATCGGCCGATTTTCGATCTGTCAGCAGATTCGGTTTCTGGGCAGTTTACATGTCGAACTGCACGGTAGAAACGATAAAACAGCTCCTCCGTGCAGTTTTCATACCGAGTCACCGTCCACTGGGCTCAGCGAGAAAACGCGATTTCGGCGCTTCTGAGGGCCGAAAACGCGATATCGGCCGATTTTCGATCTGTCAGCAGATTCGGTTTCTGGGCAGTTTACATGTCGAACTGCACGGTAGAAACGATAAAACAGCTCCTCCGTGCAGTTTTCATACCGAGTCACCGTCCACTGGGCTCAGCGAGAAAACGCGATTTCGGCGCTTCTGAGGGCCGAAAACGCGATATCGGCCGATTTGCGATCTGTCAGCAGATTCGTTTTCTGGGCAGTTTACATGTCGAACTGCACGGTAGAAACGATAAAACAGCTCCTCCGTGCTGTTTTCATACCGAGTGCGATCTGTCAGCAGATTCGGTTTCTGGGCAGTTTACATGTCGAACTGCACGGTAGAAACGATAAAACAGCTCCTCCGTGCAGTTTTCATACCGAGTCACCGTCCACTGGGCTCAGCGAGAAAACGCGATTTCGGCGCTTCTGAGGGCCGAAAACGCGATATCGGCCGATTTGCGATCTGTCAGCAGATTCGGTTTCTGGGCAGTTTACATGTCGAACTGCACGGTAGAAACGATAAAACAGCTCCTCCGTGCAGTTTTCATACCGAGTCACCGTCCACTGGGCTCAGCGAGAAAACGCGATTTCGGCGCTTCTGAGGGCCGAAAACGCGATATCGGCCGATTTTCGATCTGTCAGCAGATTCGGTTTCTGGGCAGTTTACATGTCGAACTGCACGGTAGAAACGATAAAACAGCTCCTCCGTGCAGTTTTCATACCGAGTCACCGTCCACTGGGCTCAGCGAGAAAACGCGATTTCGGCGCTTCTGAGGGCCGAAAACGCGATATCGGCCGATTTGCGATCTGTCAGCAGATTCGGTTTCTGGGCAGTTTACATGTCGAACTGCACGGTAGAAACGATAAAACAGCTCCTCCGTGCAGTTTTCATACCGAGTCACCGTCCACTGGGCTCAGCGAGAAAACGCGATTTCGGCGCTTCTGAGGGCCGAAAACGCGATATCGGCCGATTTTCGATCTGTCAGCAGATTCGGTTTCTGGGCAGTTTACATGTCGAACTGCACGGTAGAAACGATAAAACAGCTCCTCCGTGCAGTTTTCATACCGAGTCACCGTCCACTGGGCTCAGCGAGAAAACGCGATTTCGGCGCTTCTGAGGGCCGAAAACGCGATATCGGCCGATTTTCGATCTGTCAGCAGATTCGGTTTCTGGGCAGTTTACATGTCGAACTGCACGGTAGAAACGATAAAACAGCTCCTCCGTGCAGTTTTCATACCGAGTCACCGTCCACTGGGCTCAGCGAGAAAACGCGATTTCGGCGCTTCTGAGGGCCGAAAACGCGATATCGGCCGATTTGCGATCTGTCAGCAGATTCGGTTTCTGGGCAGTTTACATGTCGAACTGCACGGTAGAAACGATAAAACAGCTCCTCCGTGCAGTTTTCATACCGAGTCACCGTCCACTGGGCTCAGCGAGAAAACGCGATTTCGGCGCTTCTGAGGGCCGAAAACGCGATATCGGCCGATTTTCGATCTGTCAGCAGATTCGGTTTCTGGGCAGTTTACATGTCGAACTGCACGGTAGAAACGATAAAACAGCTCCTCCGTGCAGTTTTCATACCGAGTCACCGTCCACTGGGCTCAGCGAGAAAACGCGATTTCGGCGCTTCTGAGGGCCGAAAACGCGATATCGGCCGATTTGCGATCTGTCAGCAGATTCGGTTTCTGGGCAGTTTACATGTCGAACTGCACGGTAGAAACGATAAAACAGCTCCTCCGTGCAGTTTTCATACCGAGTCACCGTCCACTGGGCTCAGCGAAACGCGATTTCGGCGCTTCTGAGGGCCGAAAACGCGATATCGGCCGATTTGCGATCTGTCAGCAGATTCGGTTTCTGGGCAGTTTACATGTCGAACTGCACGGTAGAAACGATAAAACAGCTCCTCCGTGCAGTTTTCATACCGAGTCACCGTCCACTGGGCTCAGCGAGAAAACGCGATTTCGGCGCTTCTGAGGGCCGAAAACGCGATATCGGCCGATTTTCGATCTGTCAGCAGATTCGGTTTCTGGGCAGTTTACATGTCGAACTGCACGGTAGAAACGATAAAACAGCTCCTCCGTGCAGTTTTCATACCGAGTCACCGTCCACTGGGCTCAGCGAGAAAACGCGATTTCGGCGCTTCTGAGGGCCGAAAACGCGATATCGGCCGATTTGCGATCTGTCAGCAGATTCGGTTTCTGGGCAGTTTACATGTCGAACTGCACGGTAGAAACGATAAAACAGCTCCTCCGTGCAGTTTTCATACCGAGTCACCGTCCACTGGGCTCAGCGAGAAAACGCGATTTCGGCGCTTCTGAGGGCCGAAAACGCGATATCGGCCGATTTTCGATCTGTCAGCAGATTCGGTTTCTGGGCAGTTTACATGTCGAACTGCACGGTAGAAACGATAAAACAGCTCCTCCGTGCAGTTTTCATACCGAGTCACCGTCCACTGGGCTCAGCGAGAAAACGCGATTTCGGCGCTTCTGAGGGCCGAAAACGCGATATCGGCCGATTTGCGATCTGTCAGCAGATTCGGTTTCTGGGCAGTTTACATGTCGAACTGCACGGTAGAAACGATAAAACAGCTCCTCCGTGCAGTTTTCATACCGAGTCACCGTCCACTGGGCTCAGCGAGAAAACGCGATTTCGGCGCTTCTGAGGGCCGAAAACGCGATATCGGCCGATTTTCGATCTGTCAGCAGATTCGGTTTCTGGGCAGTTTACATGTCGAACTGCACGGTAGAAACGATAAAACAGCTCCTCCGTGCAGTTTTCATACCGAGTCACCGTCCACTGTGCTCAGCGAGAAAACGCGATTTCGGCGCTTCTGAGGGCCGAAAACGCGATATCGGCCGATTTGCGATCTGTCAGCAGATTCGGTTTCTGGGCAGTTTACATGTCGAACTGCACGGTAGAAACGATAAAACAGCTCCTCCGTGCAGTTTTCATACCGAGTCACCGTCCACTGGGCTCAGCGAGAAAACGCGATTTCGGCGCTTCTGAGGGCCGAAAACGCGATATCGGCCGATTTTCGATCTGTCAGCAGATTCGGTTTCTGGGCAGTTTACATGTCGAACTGCACGGTAGAAACGATAAAACAGCTCCTCCGTGCAGTTTTCATACCGAGTCACCGTCCACTGGGCTCAGCGAGAAAACGCGATTTCGGCGCTTCTGAGGGCCGAAAACGCGATATCGGCCGATTTGCGATCTGTCAGCAGATTCGGTTTCTGGGCAGTTTACATGTCGAACTGCACGGTAGAAACGATAAAACAGCTCCTCCGTGCAGTTTTCATACCGAGTCACCGTCCACTGGGCTCAGCGAGAAAACGCGATTTCGGCGCTTCTGAGGGCCGAAAACGCGATATCGGCCGATTTGCGATCTGTCAGCAGATTCGGTTTCTGGGCAGTTTACATGTCGAACTGCACGGTAGAAACGATAAAACAGCTCCTCCGTGCAGTTTTCATACCGAGTCACCGTCCACTGGGCTCAGCGAGAAAACGCGATTTCGGCGCTTCTGAGGGCCGAAAACGCGATATCGGCCGATTTTCGATCTGTCAGCAGATTCGGTTTCTGGGCAGTTTACATGTCGAACTGCACGGTAGAAACGATAAAACAGCTCCTCCGTGCAGTTTTCATACCGAGTCACCGTCCACTGGGCTCAGCGAGAAAACGCGATTTCGGCGCTTCTGAGGGCCGAAAACGCGATATCGGCCGATTTTCGATCTGTCAGCAGATTCGGTTTCTGGGCAGTTTACATGTCGAACTGCACGGTAGAAACGATAAAACAGCTCCTCCGTGCAGTTTTCATACCGAGTCACCGTCCACTGGGCTCAGCGAGAAAACGCGATTTCGGCGCTTCTGAGGGCCGAAAACGCGATATCGGCCGATTTTCGATCTGTCAGCAGATTCGGTTTCTGGGCAGTTTACATGTCGAACTGCACGGTAGAAACGATAAAACAGCTCCTCCGTGCAGTTTTCATACCGAGTCACCGTCCACTGGGCTCAGCGAGAAAACGCGATTTCGGCGCTTCTGAGGGCCGAAAACGCGATATCGGCCGATTTGCGATCTGTCAGCAGATTCGTTTTCTGGGCAGTTTACATGTCGAACTGCACGGTAGAAACGATAAAACAGCTCCTCCGTGCTGTTTTCATACCGAGTGCACGGTAGAAACGATAAAACAGCTCCTCCGTGCAGTTTTCATACCGAGTCACCGTCCACTGGGCTCAGCGAGAAAACGCGATTTCGGCGCTTCTGAGGGCCGAAAACGCGATATCGGCCGATTTGCGATCTGTCAGCAGATTCGGTTTCTGGGCAGTTTACATGTCGAACTGCACGGTAGAAACGATAAAACAGCTCCTCCGTGCAGTTTTCATACCGAGTCACCGTCCACTGGGCTCAGCGAGAAAACGCGATTTCGGCGCTTCTGAGGGCCGAAAACGCGATATCGGCCGATTTGCGATCTGTCAGCAGATTCGGTTTCTGGGCAGTTTACATGTCGAACTGCACGGTAGAAACGATAAAACAGCTCCTCCGTGCAGTTTTCATACCGAGTCACCGTCCACTGGGCTCAGCGAGAAAACGCGATTTCGGCGCTTCTGAGGGCCGAAAACGCGATATCGGCCGATTTTCGATCTGTCAGCAGATTCGGTTTCTGGGCAGTTTACATGTCGAACTGCACGGTAGAAACGATAAAACAGCTCCTCCGTGCAGTTTTCATACCGAGTCACCGTCCACTGGGCTCAGCGAGAAAACGCGATTTCGGCGCTTCTGAGGGCCGAAAACGCGATATCGGCCGATTTGCGATCTGTCAGCAGATTCGGTTTCTGGGCAGTTTACATGTCGAACTGCACGGTAGAAACGATAAAACAGCTCCTCCGTGCAGTTTTCATACCGAGTCACCGTCCACTGGGCTCAGCGAGAAAACGCGATTTCGGCGCTTCTGAGGGCCGAAAACGCGATATCGGCCGATTTTCGATCTGTCAGCAGATTCGGTTTCTGGGCAGTTTACATGTCGAACTGCACGGTAGAAACGATAAAACAGCTCCTCCGTGCAGTTTTCATACCGAGTCACCGTCCACTGGGCTCAGCGAGAAAACGCGATTTCGGCGCTTCTGAGGGCCGAAAACGCGATATCGGCCGATTTGCGATCTGTCAGCAGATTCGGTTTCTGGGCAGTTTACATGTCGAACTGCACGGTAGAAACGATAAAACAGCTCCTCCGTGCAGTTTTCATACCGAGTCACCGTCCACTGGGCTCAGCGAGAAAACGCGATTTCGGCGCTTCTGAGGGCCGAAAACGCGATATCGGCCGATTTGCGATCTGTCAGCAGATTCGGTTTCTGGGCAGTTTACATGTCGAACTGCACGGTAGAAACGATAAAACAGCTCCTCCGTGCAGTTTTCATACCGAGTCACCGTCCACTGGGCTCAGCGAGAAAACGCGATTTCGGCGCTTCTGAGGGCCGAAAACGCGATATCGGCCGATTTTCGATCTGTCAGCAGATTCGGTTTCTGGGCAGTTTACATGTCGAACTGCACGGTAGAAACGATAAAACAGCTCCTCCGTGCAGTTTTCATACCGAGTCACCGTCCACTGGGCTCAGCGAGAAAACGCGATTTCGGCGCTTCTGAGGGCCGAAAACGCGATATCGGCCGATTTTCGATCTGTCAGCAGATTCGGTTTCTGGGCAGTTTACATGTCGAACTGCACGGTAGAAACGATAAAACAGCTCCTCCGTGCAGTTTTCATACCGAGTCACCGTCCACTGGGCTCAGCGAGAAAACGCGATTTCGGCGCTTCTGAGGGCCGAAAACGCGATATCGGCCGATTTTCGATCTGTCAGCAGATTCGGTTTCTGGGCAGTTTACATGTCGAACTGCACGGTAGAAACGATAAAACAGCTCCTCCGTGCAGTTTTCATACCGAGTCACCGTCCACTGGGCTCAGCGAGAAAACGCGATTTCGGCGCTTCTGAGGGCCGAAAACGCGATATCGGCCGATTTTCGATCTGTCAGCAGATTCGGTTTCTGGGCAGTTTACATGTCGAACTGCACGGTAGAAACGATAAAACAGCTCCTCCGTGCAGTTTTCATACCGAGTCACCGTCCACTGGGCTCAGCGAGAAAACGCGATTTCGGCGCTTCTGAGGGCCGAAAACGCGATATCGGCCGATTTGCGATCTGTCAGCAGATTCGGTTTCTGGGCAGTTTACATGTCGAACTGCACGGTAGAAACGATAAAACAGCTCCTCCGTGCAGTTTTCATACCGAGTCACCGTCCACTGGGCTCAGCGAGAAAACGCGATTTCGGCGCTTCTGAGGGCCGAAAACGCGATATCGGCCGATTTGCGATCTGTCAGCAGATTCGGTTTCTGGGCAGTTTACATGTCGAACTGCACGGTAGAAACGATAAAACAGCTCCTCCGTGCAGTTTTCATACCGAGTCACCGTCCACTGGGCTCAGCGAGAAAACGCGATTTCGGCGCTTCTGAGGGCCGAAAACGCGATATCGGCCGATTTGCGATCTGTCAGCAGATTCGGTTTCTGGGCAGTTTACATGTCGAACTGCACGGTAGAAACGATAAAACAGCTCCTCCGTGCAGTTTTCATACCGAGTCACCGTCCACTGGGCTCAGCGAGAAAACGCGATTTCGGCGCTTCTGAGGGCCGAAAACGCGATATCGGCCGATTTTCGATCTGTCAGCAGATTCGGTTTCTGGGCAGTTTACATGTCGAACTGCACGGTAGAAACGATAAAACAGCTCCTCCGTGCAGTTTTCATACCGAGTCACCGTCCACTGGGCTCAGCGAGAAAACGCGATTTCGGCGCTTCTGAGGGCCGAAAACGCGATATCGGCCGATTTTCGATCTGTCAGCAGATTCGGTTTCTGGGCAGTTTACATGTCGAACTGCACGGTAGAAACGATAAAACAGCTCCTCCGTGCAGTTTTCATACCGAGTCACCGTCCACTGGGCTCAGCGAGAAAACGCGATTTCGGCGCTTCTGAGGGCCGAAAACGCGATATCGGCCGATTTTCGATCTGTCAGCAGATTCGGTTTCTGGGCAGTTTACATGTCGAACTGCACGGTAGAAACGATAAAACAGCTCCTCCGTGCAGTTTTCATACCGAGTCACCGTCCACTGGGCTCAGCGAGAAAACGCGATTTCGGCGCTTCTGAGGGCCGAAAACGCGATATCGGCCGATTTGCGATCTGTCAGCAGATTCGGTTTCTGGGCAGTTTACATGTCGAACTGCACGGTAGAAACGATAAAACAGCTCCTCCGTGCAGTTTTCATACCGAGTCACCGTCCACTGGGCTCAGCGAGAAAACGCGATTTCGGCGCTTCTGAGGGCCGAAAACGCGATATCGGCCGATTTGCGATCTGTCAGCAGATTCGGTTTCTGGGCAGTTTACATGTCGAACTGCACGGTAGAAACGATAAAACAGCTCCTCCGTGCAGTTTTCATACCGAGTCACCGTCCACTGGGCTCAGCGAGAAAACGCGATTTCGGCGCTTCTGAGGGCCGAAAACGCGATATCGGCCGATTTGCGATCTGTCAGCAGATTCGGTTTCTGGGCAGTTTACATGTCGAACTGCACGGTAGAAACGATAAAACAGCTCCTCCGTGCAGTTTTCATACCGAGTCACCGTCCACTGGGCTCAGCGAGAAAACGCGATTTCGGCGCTTCTGAGGGCCGAAAACGCGATATCGGCCGATTTTCGATCTGTCAGCAGATTCGGTTTCTGGGCAGTTTACATGTCGAACTGCACGGTAGAAACGATAAAACAGCTCCTCCGTGCAGTTTTCATACCGAGTCACCGTCCACTGGGCTCAGCGAGAAAACGCGATTTCGGCGCTTCTGAGGGCCGAAAACGCGATATCGGCCGATTTGCGATCTGTCAGCAGATTCGGTTTCTGGGCAGTTTACATGTCGAACTGCACGGTAGAAACGATAAAACAGCTCCTCCGTGCAGTTTTCATACACGAGTCACCGTCCACACTGCTCAGCGAGAAAACGCGATTTCGGCGCTTCTGAGGGCCGAAAACGCGATATCGGCCGATTTTCGATCTGTCAGCAGATTCGGTTTCTGGGCAGTTTACATGTCGAACTGCACGGTAGAAACGATAAAACAGCTCCTCCGTGCAGTTTTCATACCGAGTCACCGTCCACTGGGCTCAGCGAGAAAACGCGATTTCGGCGCTTCTGAGGGCCGAAAACGCGATATCGGCCGATTTTCGATCTGTCAGCAGATTCGGTTTCTGGGCAGTTTACATGTCGAACTGCACGGTAGAAACGATAAAACAGCTCCTCCGTGCAGTTTTCATACCGAGTCACCGTCCACTGGGCTCAGCGAGAAAACGCGATTTCGGCGCTTCTGAGGGCCGAAAACGCGATATCGGCCGATTTTCGATCTGTCAGCAGATTCGGTTTCTGGGCAGTTTACATGTCGAACTGCACGGTAGAAACGATAAAACAGCTCCTCCGTGCAGTTTTCATACCGAGTCACCGTCCACTGGGCTCAGCGAGAAAACGCGATTTCGGCGCTTCTGAGGGCCGAAAACGCGATATCGGCCGATTTGCGATCTGTCAGCTTTCATACCGAGTCACCGTCCACTGGGCTCAGCGAGAAAACGCGATTTCGGCGCTTCTGAGGGCCGAAAACGCGATATCGGCCGATTTGCGATCTGTCAGCAGATTCGGTTTCTGGGCAGTTTACATGTCGAACTGCACGGTAGAAACGATAAAACAGCTCCTCCGTGCAGTTTTCATACCGAGTCACCGTCCACTGGGCTCAGCGAGAAAACGCGATTTCGGCGCTTCTGAGGGCCGAAAACGCGATATCATTTTCGATCTGTCAGCAGATTCGGTTTCTGGGCAGTTTACATGTCGAACTGCACGGTAGAAACGATAAAACAGCTCCTCCGTGCAGTTTTCATACCGAGTCACCGTCCACTGGGCTCAGCGAGAAAACGCGATTTCGGCGCTTCTGAGGGCCGAAAACGCGATATCGGCCGATTTTCGATCTGTCAGCAGATTCGGTTTCTGGGCAGTTTACATGTCGAACTGCACGGTAGAAACGATAAAACAGCTCCTCCGTGCAGTTTTCATACCGAGTCACCGTCCACTGGGCTCAGCGAGAAAACGCGATTTCGGCGCTTCTGAGGGCCGAAAACGCGATATCGGCCGATTTTCGATCTGTCAGCAGATTCGGTTTCTGGGCAGTTTACATGTCGAACTGCACGGTAGAAACGATAAAACAGCTCCTCCGTGCAGTTTTCATACCGAGTCACCGTCCACTGGGCTCAGCTGAGGGCCGAAAACGCGATATAGGCCGATTTGCGATCTGTCAGCAGATTCGGTTTCTGGGCAGTTTACATGTCGAACTGCACGGTAGAAACGATAAAACAGCTCCTCCGTGCTGTTTTCATACCGAGTCACCGTCCACTGGGCTCAGCGAGAAAACGCGATTTCGGCGCTTCTGAGGGCCGAAAACGCGATATCGGCCGATTTTCGATCTGTCAGCAGATTCGGTTTCTGGGCAGTTTACATGTCGAACTGCACGGTAGAAACGATAAAACAGCTCCTCCGTGCAGTTTTCATACCGAGTCACCGTCACTGGGCTCAGCGAGAAAACGCGATTTCGGCGCTTCTGAGGGCCGAAAACGCGATATCGGCCGATTTGCGATCTGTCAGCAGATTCGGTTTCTGGGCAGTTTACATGTCGAACTGCACGGTAGAAACGATAAAACAGCTCCTCCGTGCAGTTTTCATACCGAGTCACCGTCCACTGGGCTCAGCGAGAAAACGCGATTTCGGCGCTTCTGAGGGCCGAAAACGCGATATCGGCCGATTTGCGATCTGTCAGCAGATTCGGTTTCTGGGCAGTTTACATGTCGAACTGCACGGTAGAAACGATAAAACAGCTCCTCCGTGCAGTTTTCATACCGAGTCACCGTCCACTGGGCTCAGCGAGAAAACGCGATTTCGGCGCTTCTGAGGGCCGAAAACGCGATATCGGCCGATTTTCGATCTGTCAGCAGATTCGGTTTCTGGGCAGTTTACATGTCGAACTGCACGGTAGAAACGATAAAACAGCTCCTCCGTGCAGTTTTCATACCGAGTCACCGTCCACTGGGCTCAGCGAGAAAACGCGATTTCGGCGCTTCTGAGGGCCGAAAACGCGATATCGGCCGATTTTCGATCTGTCAGCAGATTCGGTTTCTGGGCAGTTTACATGTCGAACTGCACGGTAGAAACGATAAAACAGCTCCTCCGTGCAGTTTTCATACCGAGTCACCGTCCACTGGGCTCAGCGAGAAAACGCGATTTCGGCGCTTCTGAGGGCCGAAAACGCGATATCGGCCGATTTGCGATCTGTCAGCAGATTCGGTTTCTGGGCAGTTTACATGTCGAACTGCACGGTAGAAACGATAAAACAGCTCCTCCGTGCAGTTTTCATACCGAGTCACCGTCCACTGGGCTCAGCGAGAAAACGCGATTTCGGCGCTTCTGAGGGCCGAAAACGCGATATCGGCCGATTTGCGATCTGTCAGCAGATTCGGTTTCTGGGCAGTTTACATGTCGAACTGCACGGTAGAAACGATAAAACAGCTCCTCCGTGCAGTTTTCATACCGAGTCACCGTCCACTGGGCTCAGCGAGAAAACGCGATTTCGGCGCTTCTGAGGGCCGAAAACGCGATATCGGCCGATTTGCGATCTGTCAGCAGATTCGGTTTCTGGGCAGTTTACATGTCGAACTGCACGGTAGAAACGATAAAACAGCTCCTCCGTGCAGTTTTCATACCGAGTCACCGTCCACTGGGCTCAGCGAGAAAACGCGATTTCGGCGCTTCTGAGGGCCGAAAACGCGATATCGGCCGATTTGCGATCTGTCAGCAGATTCGGTTTCTGGGCAGTTTACATGTCGAACTGCACGGTAGAAACGATAAAACAGCTCCTCCGTGCAGTTTTCATACCGAGTCACCGTCCACTGGGCTCAGCGAGAAAACGCGATTTCGGCGCTTCTGAGGGCCGAAAACGCGATATCGGCCGATTTGCGATCTGTCAGCAGATTCGGTTTCTGGGCAGTTTACATGTCGAACTGCACGGTAGAAACGATAAAACAGCCCCTCCGTGCAGTTTTCATACCGAGTCACCGTCCACTGGGCTCAGCGAGAAAACGCGATTTCGGCGCTTCTGAGGGCCGAAAACGCGATATCGGCCGATTTGCGATCTGTCAGCAGATTCGGTTTCTGGGCAGTTTACATGTCGAACTGCACGGTAGAAACGATAAAACAGCTCCTCCGTGCAGTTTTCATACCGAGTCACCGTCCACTGGGCTCAGCGAGAAAACGCGATTTCGGCGCTTCTGAGGGCCGAAAACGCGATATCGGCCGATTTGCGATCTGTCAGCAGATTCGGTTTCTGGGCAGTTTACATGTCGAACTGCACGGTAGAAACGATAAAACAGCTCCTCCGTGCAGTTTTCATACCGAGTCACCGTCCACTGGGCTCAGCGAGAAAACGCGATTTCGGCGCTTCTGAGGGCCGAAAACGCGATATCGGCCGATTTGCGATCTGTCAGCAGATTCGGTTTCTGGGCAGTTTACATGTCGAACTGCACGGTAGGCAGTTTTCATACCGAGTCACCGTCCACTGGGCTCAGCGAGAAAACGCGATTTCGGCGCTTCTGAGGGCCGAAAACGCGATATCGGCCGATTTGCGATCTGTCAGCAGATTCGGTTTCTGGGCAGTTTACATGTCGAACTGCACGGTAGAAACGATAAAACAGCTCCTCCGTGCAGTTTTCATACCGAGTCACCGTCCACTGGGCTCAGCGAGAAAACGCGATTTCGGCGCTTCTGAGGGCCGAAAACGCGATATCGGCCGATTTGCGATCGATCTGTCAGCAGATTCGGTTTCTGGGCAGTTTACATGTCACTGCACGGTAGAAACGATAAAACAGCTCCTCCGTGCAGTTTTCATACCGAGTCACCGTCCACTGGGCTCAGCGAGAAAACGCGATTTCGGCGCTTCTGAGGGCCGAAAACGCGATATCGGCCGATTTGCGATCTGTCAGCAGATTCGGTTTCTGGGCAGTTTACATGTCGAACTGCACGGTAGAAACGATAAAACGGCAGTTTACATGTCGAACTGCACGGTAGAAACGATAAAACAGCTCCTCCGTGCAGTTTTCATACCGAGTCACCGTCCACTGGGCTCAGCGAGAAAACGCGATTTCGGCGCTTCTGAGGGCC
The DNA here is from genome assembly GCA_033815515.1 of Cryptocheilus praepositus. NCBI lineage: Eukaryota > Metazoa > Arthropoda > Insecta > Hymenoptera > Pompilidae > Cryptocheilus > Cryptocheilus praepositus. The sequence goes on along the minus strand of JAWWQZ010000268.1, from coordinate 305,362 downwards.
GAAAACGCGATATCGGCCGATTTTCGATCTGTCAGCAGATTCGGTTTCTGGGCAGTTTACATGTCGAACTGCACGGTAGAAACGATAAAACAGCTCCTCCGTGCAGTTTTCATACCGAGTCACCGTCCACTGGGCTCAGCGAGAAAACGCGATTTCGGCGCTTCTGAGGGCCGAAAACGCGATATCGGCCGATTTTCGATCTGTCAGCAGATTCGGTTTCTGGGCAGTTTACATGTCGAACTGCACGGTAGAAACGATAAAACAGCTCCTCCGTGCAGTTTTCATACCGAGTCACCGTCCACTGGGCTCAGCGAGAAAACGCGATTTCGGCGCTTCTGAGGGCCGAAAACGCGATATCGGCCGATTTGCGATCTGTCAGCAGATTCGGTTTCTGGGCAGTTTACATGTCGAACTGCACGGTAGAAACGATAAAACAGCTCCTCCGTGCAGTTTTCATACCGAGTCACCGTCCACTGGGCTCAGCGAGAAAACGCGATTTCGGCGCTTCTGAGGGCCGAAAACGCGATATCGGCCGATTTTCGATCTGTCAGCAGATTCGGTTTCTGGGCAGTTTACATGTCGAACTGCACGGTAGAAACGATAAAACAGCTCCTCCGTGCAGTTTTCATACCGAGTCACCGTCCACTGGGCTCAGCGAGAAAACGCGATTTCGGCGCTTCTGAGGGCCGAAAACGCGATATCGGCCGATTTTCGATCTGTCAGCAGATTCGGTTTCTGGGCAGTTTACATGTCGAACTGCACGGTAGAAACGATAAAACAGCTCCTCCGTGCAGTTTTCATACCGAGTCACCGTCCACTGGGCTCAGCGAGAAAACGCGATTTCGGCGCTTCTGAGGGCCGAAAACGCGATATCGGCCGATTTTCGATCTGTCAGCAGATTCGGTTTCTGGGCAGTTTACATGTCGAACTGCACGGTAGAAACGATAAAACAGCTCCTCCGTGCAGTTTTCATACCGAGTCACCGTCCACTGGGCTCAGCGAGAAAACGCGATTTCGGCGCTTCTGAGGGCCGAAAACGCGATATCGGCCGATTTTCGATCTGTCAGCAGATTCGGTTTCTGGGCAGTTTACATGTCGAACTGCACGGTAGAAACGATAAAACAGCTCCTCCGTGCAGTTTTCATACCGAGTCACCGTCCACTGGGCTCAGCGAGAAAACGCGATTTCGGCGCTTCTGAGGGCCGAAAACGCGATATCGGCCGATTTTCGATCTGTCAGCAGATTCGGTTTCTGGGCAGTTTACATGTCGAACTGCACGGTAGAAACGATAAAACAGCTCCTCCGTGCAGTTTTCATACCGAGTCACCGTCCACTGGGCTCAGCGAGAAAACGCGATTTCGGCGCTTCTGAGGGCCGAAAACGCGATATCGGCCGATTTGCGATCTGTCAGCAGATTCGGTTTCTGGGCAGTTTACATGTCGAACTGCACGGTAGAAACGATAAAACAGCTCCTCCGTGCAGTTTTCATACCGAGTCACCGTCCACTGGGCTCAGCGAGAAAACGCGATTTCGGCGCTTCTGAGGGCCGAAAACGCGATATCGGCCGATTTGCGATCTGTCAGCAGATTCGGTTTCTGGGCAGTTTACATGTCGAACTGCACGGTAGAAACGATAAAACAGCTCCTCCGTGCAGTTTTCATACCGAGTCACCGTCCACTGGGCTCAGCGAGAAAACGCGATTTCGGCGCTTCTGAGGGCCGAAAACGCGATATCGGCCGATTTGCGATCTGTCAGCAGATTCGGTTTCTGGGCAGTTTACATGTCGAACTGCACGGTAGAAACGATAAAACAGCTCCTCCGTGCAGTTTTCATACCGAGTCACCGTCCACTGGGCTCAGCGAGAAAACGCGATTTCGGCGCCTGAGGGCCGAAAACGCGATATCGGCCGATTTTCGATCTGTCAGCAGATTCGGTTTCTGGGCAGTTTACATGTCGAACTGCACGGTAGAAACGTAAAACAGCTCCTCCTTGCATTTTTCATACCGAGTCACCGTCCACTCTGCGCAGCGAGAAAACGCGATTTCGGCGCTTCTGAGGGCCGAAAACGCGATATCGGCCGATTTGCGATCTGTCAGCAGATTCGGTTTCTGGGCAGTTTACATGTCGAACTGCACGGTGAAAACGATAAATCTGTCAGCAGATTCGGTTTCTGGGCAGTTTACATGTCGAACTGCACGGTAGAAACGATAAAACAGCTCCTCCGTGCAGTTTTCATACCGAGTCACCGTCCACTGGGCTCAGCGAGAAAACGCGATTTCGGCGCTTCTGAGGGCCGAAAACGCGATATCAGCCGATTTGCGACGCGATTTCGGCGCTTCTGAGGGCCGAAAACGCGATATCAACCAGTTGCATCTGTCAGCAGATTCGGTTTCTGGGCAGTTTACATGTCGAACTGCACGGTAGAAACGATAAAACAGCTCCTCCGTGCAGTTTTCATACCGAGTCACCGTCCACTCGGCTCAGCGAGAAAACGCGATTTCGGCACTTCTGAGGGCCGAAAACGCGATATCGGCCGATTTTCGATCTGTCAGCAGATTCTGTTTCTGGGCAGTTTGCATGTCGAACTCCACGGTAGAAACGATAAAGCAGCTCCTCCGTGCAGTTTTCATACCGAGTCACCGTCCACTGGGCTCAGCGAGAAAACGCGATTTCGGCGCTTCTGAGGGCCGAAAACGCGATATCGGCCGATTTTCGATCTGTCAGCAGATTCGTTTTCTGGGCAGTTTACATGTCGAACTGCACGGTAGAAACGATAAAACAGCTCCTCCGTGCAGTTTTCATACCGAGTCACCGTCCACTGGGCTCAGCGAGAAAACGCGATTTCGGCGCTTCTGAGGGCCGAAAACGCGATATCGGCCGATTTTCGATCTGTCAGCAGATTCGGTTTCTGGGCAGTTTACATGTCGAACTGCACGGTAGAAACGATAAAACAGCTCCTCCGTGCAGTTTTCATACCGAGTCACCGTCCACTGGGCTCAGCGAGAAAACGCGATTTCGGCACTACTGAGGGCCGAAAACGCGATATCGGCCGATTTTCGATCTGTCAGCAGATTCGGTTTCTGAGCAGTTTACATGTCGAACTGCACGGTAGAAACGATAAAACAGCTCCTCCGTGCAGTTTTCATACCGAGTCACCGTCCACTGGGCTCAGCGAGAAAACGCGATTTCGGCGCTTCTGAGGGCCGAAAACGCGATATCGGCCGATTTGCGATCTGTCAGCAGATTCGGTTTCTGGGCAGTTTACATGTCGAACTGCACGGTAGAAACGATAAAACAGCTGCTCCGTGCTGTATTCATACCGAGTCACCGTCCACTGGGCTCAGCGAGAAAACGCGATTTCGGCGCTTCTGAGGGCCGAAAACGCGATATCGGCCGATTTGCGATCTGTCAGCAGATTCGGTTTCTGGGCAGTTTACATGTCGAACTGCACGGTAGAAACGATAAAACAGCTCCTCCGTGCAGTTTTCATACCGAGTCACCGTCCACTGGGCTCAGCGAGAAAACGCGATTTCGGCGCTTCTGAGGGCCGAAAACGCGATATCGGCCGATTTTCGATCTGTCAGCAGATTCGTTTTCTGGGCAGTTTACATGTCGAACTGCACGGTAGAAACGATAAAACAGCTCCTCCGTGCAGTTTTCATACCGAGTCACCGTCCACTGGGCTCAGCGAGAAAACGCGATTTCGGCGCTTCCTAGGGCCCCGATTTGCGATCTGTCAGCAGATTCGGTTTCTGGGCAGTTTACATGTCGAACTGCACGGTAGAAACGATAAAACAGCTCCTCCGTGCAGTTTTCATACCGAGTCACCGTCCACTCGGCTCAGCGAGAAAACGCGATTTCGGCGCTTCTGAGGGCCGAAAACGCGATATCGGCCGATTTGCGATCTGTCAGCAGATTCGGTTTCTGGGCAGTTTACATGTCGAACTGCACGGTAGAAACGATAAAACAGCTCCTCCGTGCAGTTTTCATACCGAGTCACCGTCCACTCGGCTCAGCGAGAAAACGCGATTTCGGCGCTTCTGAGGGCCGAAAACGCGATATCGGCCGATTTGCGATCTGTCAGCAGATTCGGTTTCTGGGCAGTTTACATGTCGAACTGCACGGTAGAAACGATAAAACAGCTCCTCCGTGCAGTTTTCATACCGAGTCACCGTCCACTGGGCTCAGCGAGAAAACGCGATTTCGGCGCTTCTGAGGGCCGAAAACGCGATATCGGCCGATTTGCGATCTGTCAGCAGATTCGGTTTCTGGGCAGTTTACATGTCGAACTGCACGGTAGAAACGATAAAACAGCTCCTCCGTGCAGTTTTCATACCGAGTCACCGTCCACTCGGCTCAGCGAGAAAACGCGATTTCGGCGCTTCTGAGGGCCGAAAACGCGATATCGGCCGATTTGCGATCTGTCAGCAGATTCGGTTTCTGGGCAGTTTACATGTCGAACTGCACGGTAGAAACGATAAAACAGCTCCTCCGTGCAGTTTTCATACCGAGTCACCGTCCACTCGGCTCAGCGAGAAAACGCGATTTCGGCGCTTCTGAGGGCCGAAAACGCGATATCGGCCGATTTGCGATCTGTCAGCAGATTCGGTTTCTGGGCAGTTTACATGTCGAACTGCACGGTAGAAACGATAAAACAGCTCCTCCGTGCAGTTTTCATACCGAGTCACCGTCCACTGGGCTCAGCGAGAAAACGCGATTTCGGCGCTTCTGAGGGCCGAAAACGCGATATCGGCCGATTTGCGATCTGTCAGCAGATTCGGTTTCTGGGCAGTTTACATGTCGAACTGCACGGTAGAAACGATAAAACAGCTCCTCCGTGCAGTTTTCATACCGAGTCACCGTCCACTCGGCTCAGCGAGAAAACGCGATTTCGGCGCTTCTGAGGGCCGAAAACGCGATATCGGCCGATTTGCGATCTGTCAGCAGATTCGGTTTCTGGGCAGTTTACATGTCGAACTGCACGGTAGAAACGATAAAACAGCTCCTCCGTGCAGTTTTCATACCGAGTCACCGTCCACTCGGCTCAGCGAGAAAACGCGATTTCGGCGCTTCTGAGGGCCGAAAACGCGATATCGGCCGATTTGCGATCTGTCAGCAGATTCGGTTTCTGGGCAGTTTACATGTCGAACTGCACGGTAGAAACGATAAAACAGCTCCTCCGTGCAGTTTTCATACCGAGTCACCGTCCACTGGGCTCAGCGAGAAAACGCGATTTCGGCGCTTCTGAGGGCCGAAAACGCGATATCGGCCGATTTGCGATCTGTCAGCAGATTCGGTTTCTGGGCAGTTTACATGTCGAACTGCACGGTAGAAACGATAAAACAGCTCCTCCGTGCAGTTTTCATACCGAGTCACCGTCCACTCGGCTCAGCGAGAAAACGCGATTTCGGCGCTTCTGAGGGCCGAAAACGCGATATCGGCCGATTTGCGATCTGTCAGCAGATTCGGTTTCTGGGCAGTTTACATGTCGAACTGCACGGTAGAAACGATAAAACAGCTCCTCCGTGCAGTTTTCATACCGAGTCACCGTCCACTGGGCTCAGCGAGAAAACGCGATTTCGGCGCTTCTGAGGGCCGAAAACGCGATATCGGCCGATTTGCGATCTGTCAGCAGATTCGGTTTCTGGGCAGTTTACATGTCGAACTGCACGGTAGAAACGATAAAACAGCTCCTCCGTGCAGTTTTCATACCGAGTCACCGTCCACTCGGCTCAGCGAGAAAACGCGATTTCGGCGCTTCTGAGGGCCGAAAACGCGATATCGGCCGATTTGCGATCTGTCAGCAGATTCGGTTTCTGGGCAGTTTACATGTCGAACTGCACGGTAGAAACGATAAAACAGCTCCTCCGTGCAGTTTTCATACCGAGTCACCGTCCACTCGGCTCAGCGAGAAAACGCGATTTCGGCGCTTCTGAGGGCCGAAAACGCGATATCGGCCGATTTGCGATCTGTCAGCAGATTCGGTTTCTGGGCAGTTTACATGTCGAACTGCACGGTAGAAACGATAAAACAGCTCCTCCGTGCAGTTTTCATACCGAGTCACCGTCCACTGGGCTCAGCGAGAAAACGCGATTTCGGCGCTTCTGAGGGCCGAAAACGCGATATCGGCCGATTTGCGATCTGTCAGCAGATTCGGTTTCTGGGCAGTTTACATGTCGAACTGCACGGTAGAAACGATAAAACAGCTCCTCCGTGCAGTTTTCATACCGAGTCACCGTCCACTCGGCTCAGCGAGAAAACGCGATTTCGGCGCTTCTGAGGGCCGAAAACGCGATATCGGCCGATTTGCGATCTGTCAGCAGATTCGGTTTCTGGGCAGTTTACATGTCGAACTGCACGGTAGAAACGATAAAACAGCTCCTCCGTGCAGTTTTCATACCGAGTCACCGTCCACTGGGCTCAGCGAGAAAACGCGATTTCGGCGCTTCTGAGGGCCGAAAACGCGATATCGGCCGATTTGCGATCTGTCAGCAGATTCGGTTTCTGGGCAGTTTACATGTCGAACTGCACGGTAGAAACGATAAAACAGCTCCTCCGTGCAGTTTTCATACCGAGTCACCGTCCACTCGGCTCAGCGAGAAAACGCGATTTCGGCGCTTCTGAGGGCCGAAAACGCGATATCGGCCGATTTGCGATCTGTCAGCAGATTCGGTTTCTGGGCAGTTTACATGTCGAACTGCACGGTAGAAACGATAAAACAGCTCCTCCGTGCAGTTTTCATACCGAGTCACCGTCCACTCGGCTCAGCGAGAAAACGCGATTTCGGCGCTTCTGAGGGCCGAAAACGCGATATCGGCCGATTTGCGATCTGTCAGCAGATTCGGTTTCTGGGCAGTTTACATGTCGAACTGCACGGTAGAAACGATAAAACAGCTCCTCCGTGCAGTTTTCATACCGAGTCACCGTCCACTCGGCTCAGCGAGAAAACGCGATTTCGGCGCTTCTGAGGGCCGAAAACGCGATATCGGCCGATTTTCGATCTGTCAGCAGATTCGGTTTCTGGGCAGTTTACATGTCGAACTGCACGGTAGAAACGATAAAACAGCTCCTCCGTGCAGTTTTCATACCGAGTCACCGTCCACTCGGCTCAGCGAGAAAACGCGATTTCGGCGCTTCTGAGGGCCGAAAACGCGATATCGGCCGATTTGCGATCTGTCAGCAGATTCGGTTTCTGGGCAGTTTACATGTCGAACTGCACGGTAGAAACGATAAAACAGCTCCTCCGTGCAGTTTTCATACCGAGTCACCGTCCACTGGCTCAGCGAGAAAACGCGATTTCGGCGCTTCTGAGGGCCGAAAACGCGATATCGGCCGATTTGCGATCTGTCAGCAGATTCGGTTTCTGGGCAGTTTACATGTCGAACTGCACGGTAGAAACGATAAAACAGCTCCTCCGTGCAGTTTTCATACCGAGTCACCGTCCACTCGGCTCAGCGAGAAAACGCGATTTCGGCGCTTCTGAGGGCCGAAAACGCGATATCGGCCGATTTGCGATCTGTCAGCAGATTCGGTTTCTGGGCAGTTTACATGTCGAACTGCACGGTAGAAACGATAAAACAGCTCCTCCGTGCAGTTTTCATACCGAGTCACCGTCCACTCGGCTCAGCGAGAAAACGCGATTTCGGCGCTTCTGAGGGCCGAAAACGCGATATCGGCCGATTTGCGATCTGTCAGCAGATTCGGTTTCTGGGCAGTTTACATGTCGAACTGCACGGTAGAAACGATAAAACAGCTCCTCCGTGCAGTTTTCATACCGAGTCACCGTCCACTCGGCTCAGCGAGAAAACGCGATTTCGGCGCTTCTGAGGGCCGAAAACGCGATATCGGCCGATTTGCGATCTGTCAGCAGATTCGGTTTCTGGGCAGTTTACATGTCGAACTGCACGGTAGAAACGATAAAACAGCTCCTCCGTGCAGTTTTCATACCGAGTCACCGTCCACTCGGCTCAGCGAGAAAACGCGATTTCGGCGCTTCTGAGGGCCGAAAACGCGATATCGGCCGATTTGCGATCTGTCAGCAGATTCGGTTTCTGGGCAGTTTACATGTCGAACTGCACGGTAGAAACGATAAAACAGCTCCTCCGTGCAGTTTTCATACCGAGTCACCGTCCACTGGGCTCAGCGAGAAAACGCGATTTCGGCGCTTCTGAGGGCCGAAAACGCGATATCGGCCGATTTGCGATCTGTCAGCAGATTCGGTTTCTGGGCAGTTTACATGTCGAACTGCACGGTAGAAACGATAAAACAGCTCCTCCGTGCAGTTTTCATACCGAGTCACCGTCCACTCGGCTCAGCGAGAAAACGCGATTTCGGCGCTTCTGAGGGCCGAAAACGCGATATCGGCCGATTTTCGATCTGTCAGCAGATTCGGTTTCTGGGCAGTTTACATGTCGAACTGCACGGTAGAAACGATAAAACAGCTCCTCCGTGCAGTTTTCATACCGAGTCACCGTCCACTCGGCTCAGCGAGAAAACGCGATTTCGGCGCTTCTGAGGGCCGAAAACGCGATATCGGCCGATTTGCGATCTGTCAGCAGATTCGGTTTCTGGGCAGTTTACATGTCGAACTGCACGGTAGAAACGATAAAACAGCTCCTCCGTGCAGTTTTCATACCGAGTCACCGTCCACTGGGCTCAGCGAGAAAACGCGATTTCGGCGCTTCTGAGGGCCGAAAACGCGATATCGGCCGATTTGCGATCTGTCAGCAGATTCGGTTTCTGGGCAGTTTACATGTCGAACTGCACGGTAGAAACGATAAAACAGCTCCTCCGTGCAGTTTTCATACCGAGTCACCGTCCACTGGCTCAGCGAGAAAACGCGATTTCGGCGCTTCTGAGGGCCGAAAACGCGATATCGGCCGATTTGCGATCTGTCAGCAGATTCGGTTTCTGGGCAGTTTACATGTCGAACTGCACGGTAGAAACGATAAAACAGCTCCTCCGTGCAGTTTTCATACCGAGTCACCGTCCACTCGGCTCAGCGAGAAAACGCGATTTCGGCGCTTCTGAGGGCCGAAAACGCGATATCGGCCGATTTGCGATCTGTCAGCAGATTCGGTTTCTGGGCAGTTTACATGTCGAACTGCACGGTAGAAACGATAAAACAGCTCCTCCGTGCAGTTTTCATACCGAGTCACCGTCCACTTCAGCGAGAAAACGCGATTTCGGCGCTTCTGAGGGCCGAAAACGCGATATCGGCCGATTTGCGATCTGTCAGCAGATTCGGTTTCTGGGCAGTTTACATGTCGAACTGCACGGTAGAAACGATAAAACAGCTCCTCCGTGCAGTTTTCATACCGAGTCACCGTCCACTCGGCTCAGCGAGAAAACGCGATTTCGGCGCTTCTGAGGGCCGAAAACGCGATATCGGCCGATTTGCGATCTGTCAGCAGATTCGGTTTCTGGGCAGTTTACATGTCGAACTGCACGGTAGAAACGATAAAACAGCTCCTCCGTGCAGTTTTCATACCGAGTCACCGTCCACTCGGCTCAGCGAGAAAACGCGATTTCGGCGCTTCTGAGGGCCGAAAACGCGATATCGGCCGATTTGCGATCTGTCAGCAGATTCGGTTTCTGGGCAGTTTACATGTCGAACTGCACGGTAGAAACGATAAAACAGCTCCTCCGTGCAGTTTTCATACCGAGTCACCGTCCACTCGGCTCAGCGAGAAAACGCGATTTCGGCGCTTCTGAGGGCCGAAAACGCGATATCGGCCGATTTGCGATCTGTCAGCAGATTCGGTTTCTGGGCAGTTTACATGTCGAACTGCACGGTAGAAACGATAAAACAGCTCCTCCGTGCAGTTTTCATACCGAGTCACCGTCCACTCGGCTCAGCGAGAAAACGCGATTTCGGCGCTTCTGAGGGCCGAAAACGCGATATCGGCCGATTTGCGATCTGTCAGCAGATTCGGTTTCTGGGCAGTTTACATGTCGAACTGCACGGTAGAAACGATAAAACAGCTCCTCCGTGCAGTTTTCATACCGAGTCACCGTCCACTGGGCTCAGCGAGAAAACGCGATTTCGGCGCTTCTGAGGGCCGAAAACGCGATATCGGCCGATTTGCGATCTGTCAGCAGATTCGGTTTCTGGGCAGTTTACATGTCGAACTGCACGGTAGAAACGATAAAACAGCTCCTCCGTGCAGTTTTCATACCGAGTCACCGTCCACTCGGCTCAGCGAGAAAACGCGATTTCGGCGCTTCTGAGGGCCGAAAACGCGATATCGGCCGATTTGCGATCTGTCAGCAGATTCGGTTTCTGGGCAGTTTACATGTCGAACTGCACGGTAGAAACGATAAAACAGCTCCTCCGTGCAGTTTTCATACCGAGTCACCGTCCACTCGGCTCAGCGAGAAAACGCGATTTCGGCGCTTCTGAGGGCCGAAAACGCGATATCGGCCGATTTGCGATCTGTCAGCAGATTCGGTTTCTGGGCAGTTTACATGTCGAACTGCACGGTAGAAACGATAAAACAGCTCCTCCGTGCAGTTTTCATACCGAGTCACCGTCCACTCGGCTCAGCGAGAAAACGCGATTTCGGCGCTTCTGAGGGCCGAAAACGCGATATCGGCCGATTTGCGATCTGTCAGCAGATTCGGTTTCTGGGCAGTTTACATGTCGAACTGCACGGTAGAAACGATAAAACAGCTCCTCCGTGCAGTTTTCATACCGAGTCACCGTCCACTCGGCTCAGCGAGAAAACGCGATTTCGGCGCTTCTGAGGGCCGAAAACGCGATATCGGCCGATTTGCGATCTGTCAGCAGATTCGGTTTCTGGGCAGTTTACATGTCGAACTGCACGGTAGAAACGATAAAACAGCTCCTCCGTGCAGTTTTCATACCGAGTCACCGTCCACTGGGCTCAGCGAGAAAACGCGATTTCGGCGCTTCTGAGGGCCGAAAACGCGATATCGGCCGATTTGCGATCTGTCAGCAGATTCGGTTTCTGGGCAGTTTACATGTCGAACTGCACGGTAGAAACGATAAAACAGCTCCTCCGTGCAGTTTTCATACCGAGTCACCGTCCACTGGGCTCAGCGAGAAAACGCGATTTCGGCGCTTCTGAGGGCCGAAAACGCGATATCGGCCGATTTGCGATCTGTCAGCAGATTCGGTTTCTGGGCAGTTTACATGTCGAACTGCACGGTAGAAACGATAAAACAGCTCCTCCGTGCAGTTTTCATACCGAGTCACCGTCCACTCGGCTCAGCGAGAAAACGCGATTTCGGCGCTTCTGAGGGCCGAAAACGCGATATCGGCCGATTTGCGATCTGTCAGCAGATTCGGTTTCTGGGCAGTTTACATGTCGAACTGCACGGTAGAAACGATAAAACAGCTCCTCCGTGCAGTTTTCATACCGAGTCACCGTCCACTGGGCTCAGCGAGAAAACGCGATTTCGGCGCTTCTGAGGGCCGAAAACGCGATATCGGCCGATTTGCGATCTGTCAGCAGATTCGGTTTCTGGGCAGTTTACATGTCGAACTGCACGGTAGAAACGATAAAACAGCTCCTCCGTGCAGTTTTCATACCGAGTCACCGTCCACTCGGCTCAGCGAGAAAACGCGATTTCGGCGCTTCTGAGGGCCGAAAACGCGATATCGGCCGATTTGCGATCTGTCAGCAGATTCGGTTTCTGGGCAGTTTACATGTCGAACTGCACGGTAGAAACGATAAAACAGCTCCTCCGTGCAGTTTTCATACCGAGTCACCGTCCACTGGGCTCAGCGAGAAAACGCGATTTCGGCGCTTCTGAGGGCCGAAAACGCGATATCGGCCGATTTGCGATCTGTCAGCAGATTCGGTTTCTGGGCAGTTTACATGTCGAACTGCACGGTAGAAACGATAAAACAGCTCCTCCGTGCAGTTTTCATACCGAGTCACCGTCCACTCGGCTCAGCGAGAAAACGCGATTTCGGCGCTTCTGAGGGCCGAAAACGCGATATCAGCCGATTTTCGATCTGTCAGCAGATTCGGTTTCTGGGCAGTTTACATGTCGAACTGCACGGTAGAAACGATAAAACAGCTCCTCCGTGCAGTTTTCATACCGAGTCACCGTCCACTCGGCTCAGCGAGAAAACGCGATTTCGGCGCTTCTGAGGGCCGAAAACGCGATATCGGCCGATTTGCGATCTGTCAGCAGATTCGGTTTCTGGGCAGTTTACATGTCGAACTGCACGGTAGAAACGATAAAACAGCTCCTCCGTGCAGTTTTCATACCGAGTCACCGTCCACTCGGCTCAGCGAGAAAACGCGATTTCGGCGCTTCTGAGGGCCGAAAACGCGATATCGGCCGATTTGCGATCTGTCAGCAGATTCGGTTTCTGGGCAGTTTACATGTCGAACTGCACGGTAGAAACGATAAAACAGCTCCTCCGTGCAGTTTTCATACCGAGTCACCGTCCACTGGGCTCAGCGAGAAAACGCGATTTCGGCGCTTCTGAGGGCCGAAAACGCGATATCGGCCGATTTGCGATCTGTCAGCAGATTCGGTTTCTGGGCAGTTTACATGTCGAACTGCACGGTAGAAACGATAAAACAGCTCCTCCGTGCAGTTTTCATACCGAGTCACCGTCCACTGGGCTCAGCGAGAAAACGCGATTTCGGCGCTTCTGAGGGCCGAAAACGCGATATCGGCCGATTTGCGATCTGTCAGCAGATTCGGTTTCTGGGCAGTTTACATGTCGAACTGCACGGTAGAAACGATAAAACAGCTCCTCCGTGCAGTTTTCATACCGAGTCACCGTCCACTCGGCTCAGCGAGAAAACGCGATTTCGGCGCTTCTGAGGGCCGAAAACGCGATATCGGCCGATTTGCGATCTGTCAGCAGATTCGGTTTCTGGGCAGTTTACATGTCGAACTGCACGGTAGAAACGATAAAACAGCTCCTCCGTGCAGTTTTCATACCGAGTCACCGTCCACTGGGCTCAGCGAGAAAACGCGATTTCGGCGCTTCTGAGGGCCGAAAACGCGATATCGGCCGATTTGCGATCTGTCAGCAGATTCGGTTTCTGGGCAGTTTACATGTCGAACTGCACGGTAGAAACGATAAAACAGCTCCTCCGTGCAGTTTTCATACCGAGTCACCGTCCACTCGGCTCAGCGAGAAAACGCGATTTCGGCGCTTCTGAGGGCCGAAAACGCGATATCGGCCGATTTGCGATCTGTCAGCAGATTCGGTTTCTGGGCAGTTTACATGTCGAACTGCACGGTAGAAACGATAAAACAGCTCCTCCGTGCAGTTTTCATACCGAGTCACCGTCCACTCGGCTCAGCGAGAAAACGCGATTTCGGCGCTTCTGAGGGCCGAAAACGCGATATCGGCCGATTTGCGATCTGTCAGCAGATTCGGTTTCTGGGCAGTTTACATGTCGAACTGCACGGTAGAAACGATAAAACAGCTCCTCCGTGCAGTTTTCATACCGAGTCACCGTCCACTCGGCTCAGCGAGAAAACGCGATTTCGGCGCTTCTGAGGGCCGAAAACGCGATATCGGCCGATTTGCGATCTGTCAGCAGATTCGGTTTCTGGGCAGTTTACATGTCGAACTGCACGGTAGAAACGATAAAACAGCTCCTCCGTGCAGTTTTCATACCGAGTCACCGTCCACTCGGCTCAGCGAGAAAACGCGATTTCGGCGCTTCTGAGGGCCGAAAACGCGATATCGGCCGATTTGCGATCTGTCAGCAGATTCGGTTTCTGGGCAGTTTACATGTCGAACTGCACGGTAGAAACGATAAAACAGCTCCTCCGTGCAGTTTTCATACCGAGTCACCGTCCACTCGGCTCAGCGAGAAAACGCGATTTCGGCGCTTCTGAGGGCCGAAAACGCGATATCGGCCGATTTGCGATCTGTCAGCAGATTCGGTTTCTGGGCAGTTTACATGTCGAACTGCACGGTAGAAACGATAAAACAGCTCCTCCGTGCAGTTTTCATACCGAGTCACCGTCCACTCGGCTCAGCGAGAAAACGCGATTTCGGCGCTTCTGAGGGCCGAAAACGCGATATCGGCCGATTTGCGATCTGTCAGCAGATTCGGTTTCTGGGCAGTTTACATGTCGAACTGCACGGTAGAAACGATAAAACAGCTCCTCCGTGCAGTTTTCATACCGAGTCACCGTCCACTCGGCTCAGCGAGAAAACGCGATTTCGGCGCTTCTGAGGGCCGAAAACGCGATATCGGCCGATTTGCGATCTGTCAGCAGATTCGGTTTCTGGGCAGTTTACATGTCGAACTGCACGGTAGAAACGATAAAACAGCTCCTCCGTGCAGTTTTCATACCGAGTCACCGTCCACTGGGCTCAGCGAGAAAACGCGATTTCGGCGCTTCTGAGGGCCGAAAACGCGATATCGGCCGATTTGCGATCTGTCAGCAGATTCGGTTTCTGGGCAGTTTACATGTCGAACTGCACGGTAGAAACGATAAAACAGCTCCTCCGTGCAGTTTTCATACCGAGTCACCGTCCACTCGGCTCAGCGAGAAAACGCGATTTCGGCGCTTCTGAGGGCCGAAAACGCGATATCGGCCGATTTGCGATCTGTCAGCAGATTCGGTTTCTGGGCAGTTTACATGTCGAACTGCACGGTAGAAACGATAAAACAGCTCCTCCGTGCAGTTTTCATACCGAGTCACCGTCCACTCGGCTCAGCGAGAAAACGCGATTTCGGCGCTTCTGAGGGCCGAAAACGCGATATCGGCCGATTTGCGATCTGTCAGCAGATTCGGTTTCTGGGCAGTTTACATGTCGAACTGCACGGTAGAAACGATAAAACAGCTCCTCCGTGCAGTTTTCATACCGAGTCACCGTCCACTCGGCTCAGCGAGAAAACGCGATTTCGGCGCTTCTGAGGGCCGAAAACGCGATATCGGCCGATTTGCGATCTGTCAGCAGATTCGGTTTCTGGGCAGTTTACATGTCGAACTGCACGGTAGAAACGATAAAACAGCTCCTCCGTGCAGTTTTCATACCGAGTCACCGTCCACTGGGCTCAGCGAGAAAACGCGATTTCGGCGCTTCTGAGGGCCGAAAACGCGATATCGGCCGATTTGCGATCTGTCAGCAGATTCGGTTTCTGGGCAGTTTACATGTCGAACTGCACGGTAGAAACGATAAAACAGCTCCTCCGTGCAGTTTTCATACCGAGTCACCGTCCACTCGGCTCAGCGAGAAAACGCGATTTCGGCGCTTCTGAGGGCCGAAAACGCGATATCGGCCGATTTGCGATCTGTCAGCAGATTCGGTTTCTGGGCAGTTTACATGTCGAACTGCACGGTAGAAACGATAAAACAGCTCCTCCGTGCAGTTTTCATACCGAGTCACCGTCCACTCGGCTCAGCGAGAAAACGCGATTTCGGCGCTTCTGAGGGCCGAAAACGCGATATCGGCCGATTTGCGATCTGTCAGCAGATTCGGTTTCTGGGCAGTTTACATGTCGAACTGCACGGTAGAAACGATAAAACAGCTCCTCCGTGCAGTTTTCATACCGAGTCACCGTCCACTGGGCTCAGCGAGAAAACGCGATTTCGGCGCTTCTGAGGGCCGAAAACGCGATATCGGCCGATTTGCGATCTGTCAGCAGATTCGGTTTCTGGGCAGTTTACATGTCGAACTGCACGGTAGAAACGATAAAACAGCTCCTCCGTGCAGTTTTCATACCGAGTCACCGTCCACTCGGCTCAGCGAGAAAACGCGATTTCGGCGCTTCTGAGGGCCGAAAACGCGATATCGGCCGATTTGCGATCTGTCAGCAGATTCGGTTTCTGGGCAGTTTACATGTCGAACTGCACGGTAGAAACGATAAAACAGCTCCTCCGTGCAGTTTTCATACCGAGTCACCGTCCACTGGGCTCAGCGAGAAAACGCGATTTCGGCGCTTCTGAGGGCCGAAAACGCGATATCGGCCGATTTGCGATCTGTCAGCAGATTCGGTTTCTGGGCAGTTTACATGTCGAACTGCACGGTAGAAACGATAAAACAGCTCCTCCGTGCAGATACTGCACTCTGTTTCAGCAGATTCGGTTTCTGGGCAGTTTACATGTCGAACTGCACGGTAGAAACGATAAAACAGCTCCTCCGTGCAGTTTTCATACCGAGTCACCGTCCACTCGGCTCAGCGAGAAAACGCGATTTCGGCGCTTCTGAGGGCCGAAAACGCGATATCGGCCGATTTGCGATCTGTCAGCAGATTCGGTTTCTGGGCAGTTTACATGTCGAACTGCACGGTAGAAACGATAAAACAGCTCCTCCGTGCAGTTTTCATACCGAGTCACCGTCCACTCGGCTCAGCGAGAAAACGCGATTTCGGCGCTTCTGAGGGCCGAAAACGCGATATCGGCCGATTTGCGATCTGTCAGCAGATTCGGTTTCTGGGCAGTTTACATGTCGAACTGCACGGTAGAAACGATAAAACAGCTCCTCCGTGCAGTTTTCATACCGAGTCACCGTCCACTGGGCTCAGCGAGAAAACGCGATTTCGGCGCTTCTGAGGGCCGAAAACGCGATATCGGCCGATTTGCGATCTGTCAGCAGATTCGGTTTCTGGGCAGTTTACATGTCGAACTGCACGGTAGAAACGATAAAACAGCTCCTCCGTGCAGTTTTCATACCGAGTCACCGTCCACTCGGCTCAGCGAGAAAACGCGATTTCGGCGCTTCTGAGGGCCGAAAACGCGATATCGGCCGATTTGCGATCTGTCAGCAGATTCGGTTTCTGGGCAGTTTACATGTCGAACTGCACGGTAGAAACGATAAAACAGCTCCTCCGTGCAGTTTTCATACCGAGTCACCGTCCACTCGGCTCAGCGAGAAAACGCGATTTCGGCGCTTCTGAGGGCCGAAAACGCGATATCGGCCGATTTGCGATCTGTCAGCAGATTCGGTTTCTGGGCAGTTTACATGTCGAACTGCACGGTAGAAACGATAAAACAGCTCCTCCGTGCAGTTTTCATACCGAGTCACCGTCCACTCGGCTCAGCGAGAAAACGCGATTTCGGCGCTTCTGAGGGCCGAAAACGCGATATCGGCCGATTTGCGATCTGTCAGCAGATTCGGTTTCTGGGCAGTTTACATGTCGAACTGCACGGTAGAAACGATAAAACAGCTCCTCCGTGCAGTTTTCATACCGAGTCACCGTCCACTCGGGTCAGCGAGAAAACGCGATTTCGGCGCTTCTGAGGGCCGAAAACGCGATATCGGCCGATTTGCGATCTGTCAGCAGATTCGGTTTCTGGGCAGTTTACATGTCGAACTGCACGGTAGAAACGATAAAACAGCTCCTCCGTGCAGTTTTCATACCGAGTCACCGTCCACTCGGCTCAGCGAGAAAACGCGATTTCGGCGCTTCTGAGGGCCGAAAACGCGATATCGGCCGATTTGCGATCTGTCAGCAGATTCGGTTTCTGGGCAGTTTACATGTCGAACTGCACGGTAGAAACGATAAAACAGCTCCTCCGTGCAGTTTTCATACCGAGTCACCGTCCACTCGGCTCAGCGAGAAAACGCGATTTCGGCGCTTCTGAGGGCCGAAAACGCGATATCGGCCGATTTGCGATCTGTCAGCAGATTCGGTTTCTGGGCAGTTTACATGTCGAACTGCACGGTAGAAACGATAAAACAGCTCCTCCGTGCAGTTTTCATACCGAGTCACCGTCCACTCGGCTCAGCGAGAAAACGCGATTTCGGCGCTTCTGAGGGCCGAAAACGCGATATCGGCCGATTTGCGATCTGTCAGCAGATTCGGTTTCTGGGCAGTTTACATGTCGAACTGCACGGTAGAAACGATAAAACAGCTCCTCCGTGCAGTTTTCATACCGAGTCACCGTCCACTGGCTCAGCGAGAAAACGCGATTTCGGCGCTTCTGAGGGCCGAAAACGCGATATCGGCCGATTTGCGATCTGTCAGCAGATTCGGTTTCTGGGCAGTTTACATGTCGAACTGCACGGTAGAAACGATAAAACAGCTCCTCCGTGCAGTTTTCATACCGAGTCACCGTCCACTCGGCTCAGCGAGAAAACGCGATTTCGGCGCTTCTGAGGGCCGAAAACGCGATATCGGCCGATTTGCGATCTGTCAGCAGATTCGGTTTCTGGGCAGTTTACATGTCGAACTGCACGGTAGAAACGATAAAACAGCTCCTCCGTGCAGTTTTCATACCGAGTCACCGTCCACTGGGCTCAGCGAGAAAACGCGATTTCGGCGCTTCTGAGGGCCGAAAACGCGATATCGGCCGATTTGCGATCTGTCAGCAGATTCGGTTTCTGGGCAGTTTACATGTCGAACTGCACGGTAGAAACGATAAAACAGCTCCTCCGTGCAGTTTTCATACCGAGTCACCGTCCACTCGGCTCAGCGAGAAAACGCGATTTCGGCGCTTCTGAGGGCCGAAAACGCGATATCGGCCGATTTGCGATCTGTCAGCAGATTCGGTTTCTGGGCAGTTTACATGTCGAACTGCACGGTAGAAACGATAAAACAGCTCCTCCGTGCAGTTTTCATACCGAGTCACCGTCCACTCGGCTCAGCGAGAAAACGCGATTTCGGCGCTTCTGAGGGCCGAAAACGCGATATCGGCCGATTTGCGATCTGTCAGCAGATTCGGTTTCTGGGCAGTTTACATGTCGAACTGCACGGTAGAAACGATAAAACAGCTCCTCCGTGCAGTTTTCATACCGAGTCACCGTCCACTCGGCTCAGCGAGAAAACGCGATTTCGGCGCTTCTGAGGGCCGAAAACGCGATATCGGCCGATTTGCGATCTGTCAGCAGATTCGGTTTCTGGGCAGTTTACATGTCGAACTGCACGGTAGAAACGATAAAACAGCTCCTCCGTGCAGTTTTCATACCGAGTCACCGTCCACTCGGCTCAGCGAGAAAACGCGATTTCGGCGCTTCTGAGGGCCGAAAACGCGATATCGGCCGATTTGCGATCTGTCAGCAGATTCGGTTTCTGGGCAGTTTACATGTCGAACTGCACGGTAGAAACGATAAAACAGCTCCTCCGTGCAGTTTTCATACCGAGTCACCGTCCACTCGGCTCAGCGAGAAAACGCGATTTCGGCGCTTCTGAGGGCCGAAAACGCGATATCGGCCGATTTGCGATCTGTCAGCAGATTCGGTTTCTGGGCAGTTTACATGTCGAACTGCACGGTAGAAACGATAAAACAGCTCCTCCGTGCAGTTTTCATACCGAGTCACCGTCCACTCGGCTCAGCGAGAAAACGCGATTTCGGCGCTTCTGAGGGCCGAAAACGCGATATCGGCCGATTTGCGATCTGTCAGCAGATTCGGTTTCTGGGCAGTTTACATGTCGAACTGCACGGTAGAAACGATAAAACAGCTCCTCCGTGCAGTTTTCATACCGAGTCACCGTCCACTCGGCTCAGCGAGAAAACGCGATTTCGGCGCTTCTGAGGGCCGAAAACGCGATATCGGCCGATTTGCGATCTGTCAGCAGATTCGGTTTCTGGGCAGTTTACATGTCGAACTGCACGGTAGAAACGATAAAACAGCTCCTCCGTGCAGTTTTCATACCGAGTCACCGTCCACTCGGCTCAGCGAGAAAACGCGATTTCGGCGCTTCTGAGGGCCGAAAACGCGATATCGGCCGATTTGCGATCTGTCAGCAGATTCGGTTTCTGGGCAGTTTACATGTCGAACTGCACGGTAGAAACGATAAAACAGCTCCTCCGTGCAGTTTTCATACCGAGTCACCGTCCACTCGGCTCAGCGAGAAAACGCGATTTCGGCGCTTCTGAGGGCCGAAAACGCGATATCGGCCGATTTGCGATCTGTCAGCAGATTCGGTTTCTGGGCAGTTTACATGTCGAACTGCACGGTAGAAACGATAAAACAGCTCCTCCGTGCAGTTTTCATACCGAGTCACCGTCCACTCGGCTCAGCGAGAAAACGCGATTTCGGCGCTTCTGAGGGCCGAAAACGCGATATCGGCCGATTTGCGATCTGTCAGCAGATTCGGTTTCTGGGCAGTTTACATGTCGAACTGCACGGTAGAAACGATAAAACAGCTCCTCCGTGCAGTTTTCATACCGAGTCACCGTCCACTCGGCTCAGCGAGAAAACGCGATTTCGGCGCTTCTGAGGGCCGAAAACGCGATATCGGCCGATTTTCGATCTGTCAGCAGATTCGGTTTCTGGGCAGTTTACATGTCGAACTGCACGGTAGAAACGATAAAACAGCTCCTCCGTGCAGTTTTCATACCGAGTCACCGTCCACTGGGCTCAGCGAGAAAACGCGATTTCGGCGCTTCTGAGGGCCGAAAACGCGATATCGGCCGATTTGCGATCTGTCAGCAGATTCGGTTTCTGGGCACTGAGTTTACATGTCGAACTGCACGGTAGAAACGATAAAACAGCTCCTCCGTGCATTTCGGCCACTCGGCTCAGCGAGAAAACGCGATTTCGGCGCTTCTGAGGGCCGAAAACGCGATATCGGCCGATTTGCGATCTGTCAGCAGATTCGGTTTCTGGGCAGTTTACATGTCGAACTGCACGGTAGAAACGATAAAACAGCTCCTCCGTGCAGTTTTCATACCGAGTCACCGTCCACTCGGCTCAGCGAGAAAACGCGATTTCGGCGCTTCTGAGGGCCGAAAACGCGATATCGGCCGATTTGCGATCTGTCAGCAGATTCGGTTTCTGGGCAGTTTACATGTCGAACTGCACGGTAGAAACGATAAAACAGCTCCTCCGTGCAGTTTTCATACCGAGTCACCGTCCACTCGGCTCAGCGAGAAAACGCGATTTCGGCGCTTCTGAGGGCCGAAAACGCGATATCGGCCGATTTGCGATCTGTCAGCAGATTCGGTTTCTGGGCAGTTTACATGTCGAACTGCACGGTAGAAACGATAAAACAGCTCCTCCGTGCAGTTTTCATACCGAGTCACCGTCCACTCGGCTCAGCGAGAAAACGCGATTTCGGCGCTTCTGAGGGCCGAAAACGCGATATCGGCCGATTTGCGATCTGTCAGCAGATTCGGTTTCTGGGCAGTTTACATGTCGAACTGCACGGTAGAAACGATAAAACAGCTCCTCCGTGCAGTTTTCATACCGAGTCACCGTCCACTGGGCTCAGCGAGAAAACGCGATTTCGGCGCTTCTGAGGGCCGAAAACGCGATATCGGCCGATTTGCGATCTGTCAGCAGATTCGGTTTCTGGGCAGTTTACATGTCGAACTGCACGGTAGAAACGATAAAACAGCTCCTCCGTGCAGTTTTCATACCGAGTCACCGTCCACTCGGCTCAGCGAGAAAACGCGATTTCGGCGCTTCTGAGGGCCGAAAACGCGATATCGGCCGATTTGCGATCTGTCAGCAGATTCGGTTTCTGGGCAGTTTACATGTCGAACTGCACGGTAGAAACGATAAAACAGCTCCTCCGTGCAGTTTTCATACCGAGTCACCGTCCACTCGGCTCAGCGAGAAAACGCGATTTCGGCGCTTCTGAGGGCCGAAAACGCGATATCGGCCGATTTGCGATCTGTCAGCAGATTCGGTTTCTGGGCAGTTTACATGTCGAACTGCACGGTAGAAACGATAAAACAGCTCCTCCGTGCAGTTTTCATACCGAGTCACCGTCCACTCGGCTCAGCGAGAAAACGCGATTTCGGCGCTTCTGAGGGCCGAAAACGCGATATCGGCCGATTTGCGATCTGTCAGCAGATTCGGTTTCTGGGCAGTTTACATGTCGAACTGCACGGTAGAAACGATAAAACAGCTCCTCCGTGCAGTTTTCATACCGAGTCACCGTCCACTCGGCTCAGCGAGAAAACGCGATTTCGGCGCTTCTGAGGGCCGAAAACGCGATATCGGCCGATTTGCGATCTGTCAGCAGATTCGGTTTCTGGGCAGTTTACATGTCGAACTGCACGGTAGAAACGATAAAACAGCTCCTCCGTGCAGTTTTCATACCGAGTCACCGTCCACTGGGCTCAGCGAGAAAACGCGATTTCGGCGCTTCTGAGGGCCGAAAACGCGATATCGGCCGATTTGCGATCTGTCAGCAGATTCGGTTTCTGGGCAGTTTACATGTCGAACTGCACGGTAGAAACGATAAAACAGCTCCTCCGTGCAGTTTTCATACCGAGTCACCGTCCACTCGGCTCAGCGAGAAAACGCGATTTCGGCGCTTCTGAGGGCCGAAAACGCGATATCGGCCGATTTGCGATCTGTCAGCAGATTCGGTTTCTGGGCAGTTTACATGTCGAACTGCACGGTAGAAACGATAAAACAGCTCCTCCGTGCAGTTTTCATACCGAGTCACCGTCCACTGGGCTCAGCGAGAAAACGCGATTTCGGCGCTTCTGAGGGCCGAAAACGCGATATCGGCCGATTTGCGATCTGTCAGCAGATTCGGTTTCTGGGCAGTTTACATGTCGAACTGCACGGTAGAAACGATAAAACAGCTCCTCCGTGCAGTTTTCATACCGAGTCACCGTCCACTCGGCTCAGCGAGAAAACGCGATTTCGGCGCTTCTGAGGGCCGAAAACGCGATATCGGCCGATTTTCGATCTGTCAGCAGATTCGGTTTCTGGGCAGTTTACATGTCGAACTGCACGGTAGAAACGATAAAACAGCTCCTCCGTGCAGTTTTCATACCGAGTCACCGTCCACTGGGCTCAGCGAGAAAACGCGATTTCGGCGCTTCTGAGGGCCGAAAACGCGATATCGGCCGATTTGCGATCTGTCAGCAGATTCGGTTTCTGGGCAGTTTACATGTCGAACTGCACGGTAGAAACGATAAAACAGCTCCTCCGTGCAGTTTTCATACCGAGTCACCGTCCACTCGGCTCAGCGAGAAAACGCGATTTCGGCGCTTCTGAGGGCCGAAAACGCGATATCGGCCGATTTGCGATCTGTCAGCAGATTCGGTTTCTGGGCAGTTTACATGTCGAACTGCACGGTAGAAACGATAAAACAGCTCCTCCGTGCAGTTTTCATACCGAGTCACCGTCCACTCGGCTCAGCGAGAAAACGCGATTTCGGCGCTTCTGAGGGCCGAAAACGCGATATCGGCCGATTTGCGATCTGTCAGCAGATTCGGTTTCTGGGCAGTTTACATGTCGAACTGCACGGTAGAAACGATAAAACAGCTCCTCCGTGCAGTTTTCATACCGAGTCACCGTCCACTCGGCTCAGCGAGAAAACGCGATTTCGGCGCTTCTGAGGGCCGAAAACGCGATATCGGCCGATTTGCGATCTGTCAGCAGATTCGGTTTCTGGGCAGTTTACATGTCGAACTGCACGGTAGAAACGATAAAACAGCTCCTCCGTGCAGTTTTCATACCGAGTCACCGTCCACTGGGCTCAGCGAGAAAACGCGATTTCGGCGCTTCTGAGGGCCGAAAACGCGATATCGGCCGATTTGCGATCTGTCAGCAGATTCGGTTTCTGGGCAGTTTACATGTCGAACTGCACGGTAGAAACGATAAAACAGCTCCTCCGTGCAGTTTTCATACCGAGTCACCGTCCACTCGGCTCAGCGAGAAAACGCGATTTCGGCGCTTCTGAGGGCCGAAAACGCGATATCGGCCGATTTGCGATCTGTCAGCAGATTCGGTTTCTGGGCAGTTTACATGTCGAACTGCACGGTAGAAACGATAAAACAGCTCCTCCGTGCAGTTTTCATACCGAGTCACCGTCCACTCGGCTCAGCGAGAAAACGCGATTTCGGCGCTTCTGAGGGCCGAAAACGCGATATCGGCCGATTTGCGATCTGTCAGCAGATTCGGTTTCTGGGCAGTTTACATGTCGAACTGCACGGTAGAAACGATAAAACAGCTCCTCCGTGCAGTTTTCATACCGAGTCACCGTCCACTCGGCTCAGCGAGAAAACGCGATTTCGGCGCTTCTGAGGGCCGAAAACGCGATATCGGCCGATTTGCGATCTGTCAGCAGATTCGGTTTCTGGGCAGTTTACATGTCGAACTGCACGGTAGAAACGATAAAACAGCTCCTCCGTGCAGTTTTCATACCGAGTCACCGTCCACTGGGCTCAGCGAGAAAACGCGATTTCGGCGCTTCTGAGGGCCGAAAACGCGATATCGGCCGATTTGCGATCTGTCAGCAGATTCGGTTTCTGGGCAGTTTACATGTCGAACTGCACGGTAGAAACGATAAAACAGCTCCTCCGTGCAGTTTTCATACCGAGTCACCGTCCACTGGGCTCAGCGAGAAAACGCGATTTCGGCGCTTCTGAGGGCCGAAAACGCGATATCGGCCGATTTGCGATCTGTCAGCAGATTCGGTTTCTGGGCAGTTTACATGTCGAACTGCACGGTAGAAACGATAAAACAGCTCCTCCGTGCAGTTTTCATACCGAGTCACCGTCCACTCGGCTCAGCGAGAAAACGCGATTTCGGCGCTTCTGAGGGCCGAAAACGCGATATCGGCCGATTTGCGATCTGTCAGCAGATTCGGTTTCTGGGCAGTTTACATGTCGAACTGCACGGTAGAAACGATAAAACAGCTCCTCCGTGCAGTTTTCATACCGAGTCACCGTCCACTGGGCTCAGCGAGAAAACGCGATTTCGGCGCTTCTGAGGGCCGAAAACGCGATATCGGCCGATTTGCGATCTGTCAGCAGATTCGGTTTCTGGGCAGTTTACATGTCGAACTGCACGGTAGAAACGATAAAACAGCTCCTCCGTGCAGTTTTCATACCGAGTCACCGTCCACTCGGCTCAGCGAGAAAACGCGATTTCGGCGCTTCTGAGGGCCGAAAACGCGATATCGGCCGATTTGCGATCTGTCAGCAGATTCGGTTTCTGGGCAGTTTACATGTCGAACTGCACGGTAGAAACGATAAAACAGCTCCTCCGTGCAGTTTTCATACCGAGTCACCGTCCACTGGGCTCAGCGAGAAAACGCGATTTCGGCGCTTCTGAGGGCCGAAAACGCGATATCGGCCGATTTGCGATCTGTCAGCAGATTCGGTTTCTGGGCAGTTTACATGTCGAACTGCACGGTAGAAACGATAAAACAGCTCCTCCGTGCAGTTTTCATACCGAGTCACCGTCCACTCGGCTCAGCGAGAAAACGCGATTTCGGCGCTTCTGAGGGCCGAAAACGCGATATCGGCCGATTTGCGATCT
Organism: Cryptocheilus praepositus; assembly: GCA_033815515.1. Lineage (NCBI taxonomy): Eukaryota > Metazoa > Arthropoda > Insecta > Hymenoptera > Pompilidae > Cryptocheilus > Cryptocheilus praepositus. The sequence continues at coordinate 280,227 of JAWWQZ010000268.1, read as the reverse complement.
GTCAGCAGATTCGGTTTCTGGGCAGTTTACATGTCGAACTGCACGGTAGAAACGATAAAACAGCTCCTCCGTGCAGTTTTCATACCGAGTCACCGTCCACTCGGCTCAGCGAGAAAACGCGATTTCGGCGCTTCTGAGGGCCGAAAACGCGATATCGGCCGATTTGCGATCTGTCAGCAGATTCGGTTTCTGGGCAGTTTACATGTCGAACTGCACGGTAGAAACGATAAAACAGCTCCTCCGTGCAGTTTTCATACCGAGTCACCGTCCACTGGGCTCAGCGAGAAAACGCGATTTCGGCGCTTCTGAGGGCCGAAAACGCGATATCGGCCGATTTGCGATCTGTCAGCAGATTCGGTTTCTGGGCAGTTTACATGTCGAACTGCACGGTAGAAACGATAAAACAGCTCCTCCGTGCAGTTTTCATACCGAGTCACCGTCCACTCGGCTCAGCGAGAAAACGCGATTTCGGCGCTTCTGAGGGCCGAAAACGCGATATCGGCCGATTTGCGATCTGTCAGCAGATTCGGTTTCTGGGCAGTTTACATGTCGAACTGCACGGTAGAAACGATAAAACAGCTCCTCCGTGCAGTTTTCATACCGAGTCACCGTCCACTCGGCTCAGCGAGAAAACGCGATTTCGGCGCTTCTGAGGGCCGAAAACGCGATATCGGCCGATTTGCGATCTGTCAGCAGATTCGGTTTCTGGGCAGTTTACATGTCGAACTGCACGGTAGAAACGATAAAACAGCTCCTCCGTGCAGTTTTCATACCGAGTCACCGTCCACTCGGCTCAGCGAGAAAACGCGATTTCGGCGCTTCTGAGGGCCGAAAACGCGATATCGGCCGATTTGCGATCTGTCAGCAGATTCGGTTTCTGGGCAGTTTACATGTCGAACTGCACGGTAGAAACGATAAAACAGCTCCTCCGTGCAGTTTTCATACCGAGTCACCGTCCACTCGGCTCAGCGAGAAAACGCGATTTCGGCGCTTCTGAGGGCCGAAAACGCGATATCGGCCGATTTGCGATCTGTCAGCAGATTCGGTTTCTGGGCAGTTTACATGTCGAACTGCACGGTAGAAACGATAAAACAGCTCCTCCGTGCAGTTTTCATACCGAGTCACCGTCCACTCGGCTCAGCGAGAAAACGCGATTTCGGCGCTTCTGAGGGCCGAAAACGCGATATCGGCCGATTTGCGATCTGTCAGCAGATTCGGTTTCTGGGCAGTTTACATGTCGAACTGCACGGTAGAAACGATAAAACAGCTCCTCCGTGCAGTTTTCATACCGAGTCACCGTCCACTGGGCTCAGCGAGAAAACGCGATTTCGGCGCTTCTGAGGGCCGAAAACGCGATATCGGCCGATTTGCGATCTGTCAGCAGATTCGGTTTCTGGGCAGTTTACATGTCGAACTGCACGGTAGAAACGATAAAACAGCTCCTCCGTGCAGTTTTCATACCGAGTCACCGTCCACTCGGCTCAGCGAGAAAACGCGATTTCGGCGCTTCTGAGGGCCGAAAACGCGATATCGGCCGATTTGCGATCTGTCAGCAGATTCGGTTTCTGGGCAGTTTACATGTCGAACTGCACGGTAGAAACGATAAAACAGCTCCTCCGTGCAGTTTTCATACCGAGTCACCGTCCACTCGGCTCAGCGAGAAAACGCGATTTCGGCGCTTCTGAGGGCCGAAAACGCGATATCGGCCGATTTGCGATCTGTCAGCAGATTCGGTTTCTGGGCAGTTTACATGTCGAACTGCACGGTAGAAACGATAAAACAGCTCCTCCGTGCAGTTTTCATACCGAGTCACCGTCCACTCGGCTCAGCGAGAAAACGCGATTTCGGCGCTTCTGAGGGCCGAAAACGCGATATCGGCCGATTTGCGATCTGTCAGCAGATTCGGTTTCTGGGCAGTTTACATGTCGAACTGCACGGTAGAAACGATAAAACAGCTCCTCCGTGCAGTTTTCATACCGAGTCACCGTCCACTGGGCTCAGCGAGAAAACGCGATTTCGGCGCTTCTGAGGGCCGAAAACGCGATATCGGCCGATTTGCGATCTGTCAGCAGATTCGGTTTCTGGGCAGTTTACATGTCGAACTGCACGGTAGAAACGATAAAACAGCTCCTCCGTGCAGTTTTCATACCGAGTCACCGTCCACTGGGCTCAGCGAGAAAACGCGATTTCGGCGCTTCTGAGGGCCGAAAACGCGATATCGGCCGATTTGCGATCTGTCAGCAGATTCGGTTTCTGGGCAGTTTACATGTCGAACTGCACGGTAGAAACGATAAAACAGCTCCTCCGTGCAGTTTTCATACCGAGTCACCGTCCACTCGGCTCAGCGAGAAAACGCGATTTCGGCGCTTCTGAGGGCCGAAAACGCGATATCGGCCGATTTGCGATCTGTCAGCAGATTCGGTTTCTGGGCAGTTTACATGTCGAACTGCACGGTAGAAACGATAAAACAGCTCCTCCGTGCAGTTTTCATACCGAGTCACCGTCCACTCGGCTCAGCGAGAAAACGCGATTTCGGCGCTTCTGAGGGCCGAAAACGCGATATCGGCCGATTTGCGATCTGTCAGCAGATTCGGTTTCTGGGCAGTTTACATGTCGAACTGCACGGTAGAAACGATAAAACAGCTCCTCCGTGCAGTTTTCATACCGAGTCACCGTCCACTCGGCTCAGCGAGAAAACGCGATTTCGGCGCTTCTGAGGGCCGAAAACGCGATATCGGCCGATTTGCGATCTGTCAGCAGATTCGGTTTCTGGGCAGTTTACATGTCGAACTGCACGGTAGAAACGATAAAACAGCTCCTCCGTGCAGTTTTCATACCGAGTCACCGTCCACTCGGCTCAGCGAGAAAACGCGATTTCGGCGCTTCTGAGGGCCGAAAACGCGATATCGGCCGATTTGCGATCTGTCAGCAGATTCGGTTTCTGGGCAGTTTACATGTCGAACTGCACGGTAGAAACGATAAAACAGCTCCTCCGTGCAGTTTTCATACCGAGTCACCGTCCACTCGGCTCAGCGAGAAAACGCGATTTCGGCGCTTCTGAGGGCCGAAAACGCGATATCGGCCGATTTGCGATCTGTCAGCAGATTCGGTTTCTGGGCAGTTTACATGTCGAACTGCACGGTAGAAACGATAAAACAGCTCCTCCGTGCAGTTTTCATACCGAGTCACCGTCCACTCGGCTCAGCGAGAAAACGCGATTTCGGCGCTTCTGAGGGCCGAAAACGCGATATCGGCCGATTTGCGATCTGTCAGCAGATTCGGTTTCTGGGCAGTTTACATGTCGAACTGCACGGTAGAAACGATAAAACAGCTCCTCCGTGCAGTTTTCATACCGAGTCACCGTCCACTCGGCTCAGCGAGAAAACGCGATTTCGGCGCTTCTGAGGGCCGAAAACGCGATATCGGCCGATTTGCGATCTGTCAGCAGATTCGGTTTCTGGGCAGTTTACATGTCGAACTGCACGGTAGAAACGATAAAACAGCTCCTCCGTGCAGTTTTCATACCGAGTCACCGTCCACTCGGCTCAGCGAGAAAACGCGATTTCGGCGCTTCTGAGGGCCGAAAACGCGATATCGGCCGATTTGCGATCTGTCAGCAGATTCGGTTTCTGGGCAGTTTACATGTCGAACTGCACGGTAGAAACGATAAAACAGCTCCTCCGTGCAGTTTTCATACCGAGTCACCGTCCACTCGGCTCAGCGAGAAAACGCGATTTCGGCGCTTCTGAGGGCCGAAAACGCGATATCGGCCGATTTGCGATCTGTCAGCAGATTCGGTTTCTGGGCAGTTTACATGTCGAACTGCACGGTAGAAACGATAAAACAGCTCCTCCGTGCAGTTTTCATACCGAGTCACCGTCCACTGGGCTCAGCGAGAAAACGCGATTTCGGCGCTTCTGAGGGCCGAAAACGCGATATCGGCCGATTTGCGATCTGTCAGCAGATTCGGTTTCTGGGCAGTTTACATGTCGAACTGCACGGTAGAAACGATAAAACAGCTCCTCCGTGCAGTTTTCATACCGAGTCACCGTCCACTGGCTCAGCGAGAAAACGCGATTTCGGCGCTTCTGAGGGCCGAAAACGCGATATCGGCCGATTTGCGATCTGTCAGCAGATTCGGTTTCTGGGCAGTTTACATGTCGAACTGCACGGTAGAAACGATAAAACAGCTCCTCCGTGCAGTTTTCATACCGAGTCACCGTCCACTCGGCTCAGCGAGAAAACGCGATTTCGGCGCTTCTGAGGGCCGAAAACGCGATATCGGCCGATTTGCGATCTGTCAGCAGATTCGGTTTCTGGGCAGTTTACATGTCGAACTGCACGGTAGAAACGATAAAACAGCTCCTCCGTGCAGTTTTCATACCGAGTCACCGTCCACTCGGCTCAGCGAGAAAACGCGATTTCGGCGCTTCTGAGGGCCGAAAACGCGATATCGGCCGATTTGCGATCTGTCAGCAGATTCGGTTTCTGGGCAGTTTACATGTCGAACTGCACGGTAGAAACGATAAAACAGCTCCTCCGTGCAGTTTTCATACCGAGTCACCGTCCACTCGGCTCAGCGAGAAAACGCGATTTCGGCGCTTCTGAGGGCCGAAAACGCGATATCGGCCGATTTGCGATCTGTCAGCAGATTCGGTTTCTGGGCAGTTTACATGTCGAACTGCACGGTAGAAACGATAAAACAGCTCCTCCGTGCAGTTTTCATACCGAGTCACCGTCCACTCGGCTCAGCGAGAAAACGCGATTTCGGCGCTTCTGAGGGCCGAAAACGCGATATCGGCCGATTTGCGATCTGTCAGCAGATTCGGTTTCTGGGCAGTTTACATGTCGAACTGCACGGTAGAAACGATAAAACAGCTCCTCCGTGCAGTTTTCATACCGAGTCACCGTCCACTCGGCTCAGCGAGAAAACGCGATTTCGGCGCTTCTGAGGGCCGAAAACGCGATATCGGCCGATTTGCGATCTGTCAGCAGATTCGGTTTCTGGGCAGTTTACATGTCGAACTGCACGGTAGAAACGATAAAACAGCTCCTCCGTGCAGTTTTCATACCGAGTCACCGTCCACTCGGCTCAGCGAGAAAACGCGATTTCGGCGCTTCTGAGGGCCGAAAACGCGATATCGGCCGATTTGCGATCTGTCAGCAGATTCGGTTTCTGGGCAGTTTACATGTCGAACTGCACGGTAGAAACGATAAAACAGCTCCTCCGTGCAGTTTTCATACCGAGTCACCGTCCACTCGGCTCAGCGAGAAAACGCGATTTCGGCGCTTCTGAGGGCCGAAAACGCGATATCGGCCGATTTGCGATCTGTCAGCAGATTCGGTTTCTGGGCAGTTTACATGTCGAACTGCACGGTAGAAACGATAAAACAGCTCCTCCGTGCAGTTTTCATACCGAGTCACCGTCCACTCGGCTCAGCGAGAAAACGCGATTTCGGCGCTTCTGAGGGCCGAAAACGCGATATCGGCCGATTTGCGATCTGTCAGCAGATTCGGTTTCTGGGCAGTTTACATGTCGAACTGCACGGTAGAAACGATAAAACAGCTCCTCCGTGCAGTTTTCATACCGAGTCACCGTCCACTCGGCTCAGCGAGAAAACGCGATTTCGGCGCTTCTGAGGGCCGAAAACGCGATATCGGCCGATTTGCGATCTGTCAGCAGATTCGGTTTCTGGGCAGTTTACATGTCGAACTGCACGGTAGAAACGATAAAACAGCTCCTCCGTGCAGTTTTCATACCGAGTCACCGTCCACTCGGCTCAGCGAGAAAACGCGATTTCGGCGCTTCTGAGGGCCGAAAACGCGATATCGGCCGATTTGCGATCTGTCAGCAGATTCGGTTTCTGGGCAGTTTACATGTCGAACTGCACGGTAGAAACGATAAAACAGCTCCTCCGTGCAGTTTTCATACCGAGTCACCGTCCACTCGGCTCAGCGAGAAAACGCGATTTCGGCGCTTCTGAGGGCCGAAAACGCGATATCGGCCGATTTTCGATCTGTCAGCAGATTCGGTTTCTGGGCAGTTTACATGTCGAACTGCACGGTAGAAACGATAAAACAGCTCCTCCGTGCAGTTTTCATACCGAGTCACCGTCCACTCGGCTCAGCGAGAAAACGCGATTTCGGCGCTTCTGAGGGCCGAAAACGCGATATCGGCCGATTTGCGATCTGTCAGCAGATTCGGTTTCTGGGCAGTTTACATGTCGAACTGCACGGTAGAAACGATAAAACAGCTCCTCCGTGCAGTTTTCATACCGAGTCACCGTCCACTCGGCTCAGCGAGAAAACGCGATTTCGGCGCTTCTGAGGGCCGAAAACGCGATATCGGCCGATTTGCGATCTGTCAGCAGATTCGGTTTCTGGGCAGTTTACATGTCGAACTGCACGGTAGAAACGATAAAACAGCTCCTCCGTGCAGTTTTCATACCGAGTCACCGTCCACTCGGCTCAGCGAGAAAACGCGATTTCGGCGCTTCTGAGGGCCGAAAACGCGATATCGGCCGATTTGCGATCTGTCAGCAGATTCGGTTTCTGGGCAGTTTACATGTCGAACTGCACGGTAGAAACGATAAAACAGCTCCTCCGTGCAGTTTTCATACCGAGTCACCGTCCACTCGGCTCAGCGAGAAAACGCGATTTCGGCGCTTCTGAGGGCCGAAAACGCGATATCGGCCGATTTGCGATCTGTCAGCAGATTCGGTTTCTGGGCAGTTTACATGTCGAACTGCACGGTAGAAACGATAAAACAGCTCCTCCGTGCAGTTTTCATACCGAGTCACCGTCCACTGGGCTCAGCGAGAAAACGCGATTTCGGCGCTTCTGAGGGCCGAAAACGCGATATCGGCCGATTTGCGATCTGTCAGCAGATTCGGTTTCTGGGCAGTTTACATGTCGAACTGCACGGTAGAAACGATAAAACAGCTCCTCCGTGCAGTTTTCATACCGAGTCACCGTCCACTCGGCTCAGCGAGAAAACGCGATTTCGGCGCTTCTGAGGGCCGAAAACGCGATATCGGCCGATTTGCGATCTGTCAGCAGATTCGGTTTCTGGGCAGTTTACATGTCGAACTGCACGGTAGAAACGATAAAACAGCTCCTCCGTGCAGTTTTCATACCGAGTCACCGTCCACTCGGCTCAGCGAGAAAACGCGATTTCGGCGCTTCTGAGGGCCGAAAACGCGATATCGGCCGATTTGCGATCTGTCAGCAGATTCGGTTTCTGGGCAGTTTACATGTCGAACTGCACGGTAGAAACGATAAAACAGCTCCTCCGTGCAGTTTTCATACCGAGTCACCGTCCACTCGGCTCAGCGAGAAAACGCGATTTCGGCGCTTCTGAGGGCCGAAAACGCGATATCGGCCGATTTGCGATCTGTCAGCAGATTCGGTTTCTGGGCAGTTTACATGTCGAACTGCACGGTAGAAACGATAAAACAGCTCCTCCGTGCAGTTTTCATACCGAGTCACCGTCCACTCGGCTCAGCGAGAAAACGCGATTTCGGCGCTTCTGAGGGCCGAAAACGCGATATCGGCCGATTTGCGATCTGTCAGCAGATTCGGTTTCTGGGCAGTTTACATGTCGAACTGCACGGTAGAAACGATAAAACAGCTCCTCCGTGCAGTTTTCATACCGAGTCACCGTCCACTCGGCTCAGCGAGAAAACGCGATTTCGGCGCTTCTGAGGGCCGAAAACGCGATATCGGCCGATTTGCGATCTGTCAGCAGATTCGGTTTCTGGGCAGTTTACATGTCGAACTGCACGGTAGAAACGATAAAACAGCTCCTCCGTGCAGTTTTCATACCGAGTCACCGTCCACTGGGCTCAGCGAGAAAACGCGATTTCGGCGCTTCTGAGGGCCGAAAACGCGATATCGGCCGATTTGCGATCTGTCAGCAGATTCGGTTTCTGGGCAGTTTACATGTCGAACTGCACGGTAGAAACGATAAAACAGCTCCTCCGTGCAGTTTTCATACCGAGTCACCGTCCACTGGGCTCAGCGAGAAAACGCGATTTCGGCGCTTCTGAGGGCCGAAAACGCGATATCGGCCGATTTGCGATCTGTCAGCAGATTCGGTTTCTGGGCAGTTTACATGTCGAACTGCACGGTAGAAACGATAAAACAGCTCCTCCGTGCAGTTTTCATACCGAGTCACCGTCCACTCGGCTCAGCGAGAAAACGCGATTTCGGCGCTTCTGAGGGCCGAAAACGCGATATCGGCCGATTTGCGATCTGTCAGCAGATTCGGTTTCTGGGCAGTTTACATGTCGAACTGCACGGTAGAAACGATAAAACAGCTCCTCCGTGCAGTTTTCATACCGAGTCACCGTCCACTCGGCTCAGCGAGAAAACGCGATTTCGGCGCTTCTGAGGGCCGAAAACGCGATATCGGCCGATTTGCGATCTGTCAGCAGATTCGGTTTCTGGGCAGTTTACATGTCGAACTGCACGGTAGAAACGATAAAACAGCTCCTCCGTGCAGTTTTCATACCGAGTCACCGTCCACTGGGCTCAGCGAGAAAACGCGATTTCGGCGCTTCTGAGGGCCGAAAACGCGATATCGGCCGATTTGCGATCTGTCAGCAGATTCGGTTTCTGGGCAGTTTACATGTCGAACTGCACGGTAGAAACGATAAAACAGCTCCTCCGTGCAGTTTTCATACCGAGTCACCGTCCACTGGCTCAGCGAGAAAACGCGATTTCGGCGCTTCTGAGGGCCGAAAACGCGATATCGGCCGATTTGCGATCTGTCAGCAGATTCGGTTTCTGGGCAGTTTACATGTCGAACTGCACGGTAGAAACGATAAAACAGCTCCTCCGTGCAGTTTTCATACCGAGTCACCGTCCACTCGGCTCAGCGAGAAAACGCGATTTCGGCGCTTCTGAGGGCCGAAAACGCGATATCGGCCGATTTGCGATCTGTCAGCAGATTCGGTTTCTGGGCAGTTTACATGTCGAACTGCACGGTAGAAACGATAAAACAGCTCCTCCGTGCAGTTTTCATACCGAGTCACCGTCCACTCGGCTCAGCGAGAAAACGCGATTTCGGCGCTTCTGAGGGCCGAAAACGCGATATCGGCCGATTTGCGATCTGTCAGCAGATTCGGTTTCTGGGCAGTTTACATGTCGAACTGCACGGTAGAAACGATAAAACAGCTCCTCCGTGCAGTTTTCATACCGAGTCACCGTCCACTCGGCTCAGCGAGAAAACGCGATTTCGGCGCTTCTGAGGGCCGAAAACGCGATATCGGCCGATTTGCGATCTGTCAGCAGATTCGGTTTCTGGGCAGTTTACATGTCGAACTGCACGGTAGAAACGATAAAACAGCTCCTCCGTGCAGTTTTCATACCGAGTCACCGTCCACATGGCTCAGCGAGAAAACGCGATTTCGGCGCTTCTGAGGGCCGAAAACGCGATATCGGCCGATTTGCGATCTGTCAGCAGATTCGGTTTCTGGGCAGTTTACATGTCGAACTGCACGGTAGAAACGATAAAACAGCTCCTCCGTGCAGTTTTCATACCGAGTCACCGTCCACTGGGCTCAGCGAGAAAACGCGATTTCGGCGCTTCTGAGGGCCGAAAACGCGATATCGGCCGATTTGCGATCTGTCAGCAGATTCGGTTTCTGGGCAGTTTACATGTCGAACTGCACGGTAGAAACGATAAAACAGCTCCTCCGTGCAGTTTTCATACCGAGTCACCGTCCACTGGCTCAGCGAGAAAACGCGATTTCGGCGCTTCTGAGGGCCGAAAACGCGATATCGGCCGATTTGCGATCTGTCAGCAGATTCGGTTTCTGGGCAGTTTACATGTCGAACTGCACGGTAGAAACGATAAAACAGCTCCTCCGTGCAGTTTTCATACCGAGTCACCGTCCACTCGGCTCAGCGAGAAAACGCGATTTCGGCGCTTCTGAGGGCCGAAAACGCGATATCGGCCGATTTGCGATCTGTCAGCAGATTCGGTTTCTGGGCAGTTTACATGTCGAACTGCACGGTAGAAACGATAAAACAGCTCCTCCGTGCAGTTTTCATACCGAGTCACCGTCCACTGGGCTCAGCGAGAAAACGCGATTTCGGCGCTTCTGAGGGCCGAAAACGCGATATCGGCCGATTTGCGATCTGTCAGCAGATTCGGTTTCTGGGCAGTTTACATGTCGAACTGCACGGTAGAAACGATAAAACAGCTCCTCCGTGCAGTTTTCATACCGAGTCACCGTCCACTGGGCTCAGCGAGAAAACGCGATTTCGGCGCTTCTGAGGGCCGAAAACGCGATATCGGCCGATTTGCGATCTGTCAGCAGATTCGGTTTCTGGGCAGTTTACATGTCGAACTGCACGGTAGAAACGATAAAACAGCTCCTCCGTGCAGTTTTCATACCGAGTCACCGTCCACTCGGCTCAGCGAGAAAACGCGATTTCGGCGCTTCTGAGGGCCGAAAACGCGATATCGGCCGATTTGCGATCTGTCAGCAGATTCGGTTTCTGGGCAGTTTACATGTCGAACTGCACGGTAGAAACGATAAAACAGCTCCTCCGTGCAGTTTTCATACCGAGTCACCGTCCACTCGGCTCAGCGAGAAAACGCGATTTCGGCGCTTCTGAGGGCCGAAAACGCGATATCGGCCGATTTGCGATCTGTCAGCAGATTCGGTTTCTGGGCAGTTTACATGTCGAACTGCACGGTAGAAACGATAAAACAGCTCCTCCGTGCAGTTTTCATACCGAGTCACCGTCCACTGGGCTCAGCGAGAAAACGCGATTTCGGCGCTTCTGAGGGCCGAAAACGCGATATCGGCCGATTTGCGATCTGTCAGCAGATTCGGTTTCTGGGCAGTTTACATGTCGAACTGCACGGTAGAAACGATAAAACAGCTCCTCCGTGCAGTTTTCATACCGAGTCACCGTCCACTCGGCTCAGCGAGAAAACGCGATTTCGGCGCTTCTGAGGGCCGAAAACGCGATATCGGCCGATTTGCGATCTGTCAGCAGATTCGGTTTCTGGGCAGTTTACATGTCGAACTGCACGGTAGAAACGATAAAACAGCTCCTCCGTGCAGTTTTCATACCGAGTCACCGTCCACTGGCTCAGCGAGAAAACGCGATTTCGGCGCTTCTGAGGGCCGAAAACGCGATATCGGCCGATTTGCGATCTGTCAGCAGATTCGGTTTCTGGGCAGTTTACATGTCGAACTGCACGGTAGAAACGATAAAACAGCTCCTCCGTGCAGTTTTCATACCGAGTCACCGTCCACTGGGCTCAGCGAGAAAACGCGATTTCGGCGCTTCTGAGGGCCGAAAACGCGATATCGGCCGATTTGCGATCTGTCAGCAGATTCGGTTTCTGGGCAGTTTACATGTCGAACTGCACGGTAGAAACGATAAAACAGCTCCTCCGTGCAGTTTTCATACCGAGTCACCGTCCACTCGGCTCAGCGAGAAAACGCGATTTCGGCGCTTCTGAGGGCCGAAAACGCGATATCGGCCGATTTGCGATCTGTCAGCAGATTCGGTTTCTGGGCAGTTTACATGTCGAACTGCACGGTAGAAACGATAAAACAGCTCCTCCGTGCAGTTTTCATACCGAGTCACCGTCCACTGGGCTCAGCGAGAAAACGCGATTTCGGCGCTTCTGAGGGCCGAAAACGCGATATCGGCCGATTTGCGATCTGTCAGCAGATTCGGTTTCTGGGCAGTTTACATGTCGAACTGCACGGTAGAAACGATAAAACAGCTCCTCCGTGCAGTTTTCATACCGAGTCACCGTCCACTCGGCTCAGCGAGAAAACGCGATTTCGGCGCTTCTGAGGGCCGAAAACGCGATATCGGCCGATTTGCGATCTGTCAGCAGATTCGGTTTCTGGGCAGTTTACATGTCGAACTGCACGGTAGAAACGATAAAACAGCTCCTCCGTGCAGTTTTCATACCGAGTCACCGTCCACTCGGCTCAGCGAGAAAACGCGATTTCGGCGCTTCTGAGGGCCGAAAACGCGATATCGGCCGATTTGCGATCTGTCAGCAGATTCGGTTTCTGGGCAGTTTACATGTCGAACTGCACGGTAGAAACGATAAAACAGCTCCTCCGTGCAGTTTTCATACCGAGTCACCGTCCACTCGGCTCAGCGAGAAAACGCGATTTCGGCGCTTCTGAGGGCCGAAAACGCGATATCGGCCGATTTGCGATCTGTCAGCAGATTCGGTTTCTGGGCAGTTTACATGTCGAACTGCACGGTAGAAACGATAAAACAGCTCCTCCGTGCAGTTTTCATACCGAGTCACCGTCCACTCGGCTCAGCGAGAAAACGCGATTTCGGCGCTTCTGAGGGCCGAAAACGCGATATCGGCCGATTTGCGATCTGTCAGCAGATTCGGTTTCTGGGCAGTTTACATGTCGAACTGCACGGTAGAAACGATAAAACAGCTCCTCCGTGCAGTTTTCATACCGAGTCACCGTCCACTGGGCTCAGCGAGAAAACGCGATTTCGGCGCTTCTGAGGGCCGAAAACGCGATATCGGCCGATTTGCGATCTGTCAGCAGATTCGGTTTCTGGGCAGTTTACATGTCGAACTGCACGGTAGAAACGATAAAACAGCTCCTCCGTGCAGTTTTCATACCGAGTCACCGTCCACTCGGCTCAGCGAGAAAACGCGATTTCGGCGCTTCTGAGGGCCGAAAACGCGATATCGGCCGATTTTCGATCTGTCAGCAGATTCGGTTTCTGGGCAGTTTACATGTCGAACTGCACGGTAGAAACGATAAAACAGCTCCTCCGTGCAGTTTTCATACCGAGTCACCGTCCACTCGGCTCAGCGAGAAAACGCGATTTCGGCGCTTCTGAGGGCCGAAAACGCGATATCGGCCGATTTGCGATCTGTCAGCAGATTCGGTTTCTGGGCAGTTTACATGTCGAACTGCACGGTAGAAACGATAAAACAGCTCCTCCGTGCAGTTTTCATACCGAGTCACCGTCCACTGGCTCAGCGAGAAAACGCGATTTCGGCGCTTCTGAGGGCCGAAAACGCGATATCGGCCGATTTGCGATCTGTCAGCAGATTCGGTTTCTGGGCAGTTTACATGTCGAACTGCACGGTAGAAACGATAAAACAGCTCCTCCGTGCAGTTTTCATACCGAGTCACCGTCCACTGGGCTCAGCGAGAAAACGCGATTTCGGCGCTTCTGAGGGCCGAAAACGCGATATCGGCCGATTTGCGATCTGTCAGCAGATTCGGTTTCTGGGCAGTTTACATGTCGAACTGCACGGTAGAAACGATAAAACAGCTCCTCCGTGCAGTTTTCATACCGAGTCACCGTCCACTCGGCTCAGCGAGAAAACGCGATTTCGGCGCTTCTGAGGGCCGAAAACGCGATATCGGCCGATTTGCGATCTGTCAGCAGATTCGGTTTCTGGGCAGTTTACATGTCGAACTGCACGGTAGAAACGATAAAACAGCTCCTCCGTGCAGTTTTCATACCGAGTCACCGTCCACTGGGCTCAGCGAGAAAACGCGATTTCGGCGCTTCTGAGGGCCGAAAACGCGATATCGGCCGATTTGCGATCTGTCAGCAGATTCGGTTTCTGGGCAGTTTACATGTCGAACTGCACGGTAGAAACGATAAAACAGCTCCTCCGTGCAGTTTTCATACCGAGTCACCGTCCACTGGGCTCAGCGAGAAAACGCGATTTCGGCGCTTCTGAGGGCCGAAAACGCGATATCGGCCGATTTGCGATCTGTCAGCAGATTCGGTTTCTGGGCAGTTTACATGTCGAACTGCACGGTAGAAACGATAAAACAGCTCCTCCGTGCAGTTTTCATACCGAGTCACCGTCCACTGGGCTCAGCGAGAAAACGCGATTTCGGCGCTTCTGAGGGCCGAAAACGCGATATCGGCCGATTTGCGATCTGTCAGCAGATTCGGTTTCTGGGCAGTTTACATGTCGAACTGCACGGTAGAAACGATAAAACAGCTCCTCCGTGCAGTTTTCATACCGAGTCACCGTCCACTCGGCTCAGCGAGAAAACGCGATTTCGGCGCTTCTGAGGGCCGAAAACGCGATATCGGCCGATTTGCGATCTGTCAGCAGATTCGGTTTCTGGGCAGTTTACATGTCGAACTGCACGGTAGAAACGATAAAACAGCTCCTCCGTGCAGTTTTCATACCGAGTCACCGTCCACTGGGCTCAGCGAGAAAACGCGATTTCGGCGCTTCTGAGGGCCGAAAACGCGATATCGGCCGATTTGCGATCTGTCAGCAGATTCGGTTTCTGGGCAGTTTACATGTCGAACTGCACGGTAGAAACGATAAAACAGCTCCTCCGTGCAGTTTTCATACCGAGTCACCGTCCACTCGGCTCAGCGAGAAAACGCGATTTCGGCGCTTCTGAGGGCCGAAAACGCGATATCGGCCGATTTGCGATCTGTCAGCAGATTCGGTTTCTGGGCAGTTTACATGTCGAACTGCACGGTAGAAACGATAAAACAGCTCCTCCGTGCAGTTTTCATACCGAGTCACCGTCCACTCGGCTCAGCGAGAAAACGCGATTTCGGCGCTTCTGAGGGCCGAAAACGCGATATCGGCCGATTTGCGATCTGTCAGCAGATTCGGTTTCTGGGCAGTTTACATGTCGAACTGCACGGTAGAAACGATAAAACAGCTCCTCCGTGCAGTTTTCATACCGAGTCACCGTCCACTGGGCTCAGCGAGAAAACGCGATTTCGGCGCTTCTGAGGGCCGAAAACGCGATATCGGCCGATTTGCGATCTGTCAGCAGATTCGGTTTCTGGGCAGTTTACATGTCGAACTGCACGGTAGAAACGATAAAACAGCTCCTCCGTGCAGTTTTCATACCGAGTCACCGTCCACTGGGCTCAGCGAGAAAACGCGATTTCGGCGCTTCTGAGGGCCGAAAACGCGATATCGGCCGATTTGCGATCTCAGCGATATCGGCCGATTTCCGTCAGCAGATTCGGTTTCTGGGCAGTTTACATGTCGAACTGCACGGTAGAAACGATAAAACAGCTCCTCCGTGCAGTTTTCATACCGAGTCACCGTCCACTCGGCTCAGCGAGAAAACGCGATTTCGGCGCTTCTGAGGGCCGAAAACGCGATATCGGCCGATTTGCGATCTGTCAGCAGATTCGGTTTCTGGGCAGTTTACATGTCGAACTGCACGGTAGAAACGATAAAACAGCTCCTCCGTGCAGTTTTCATACCGAGTCACCGTCCACTCGGGTCAGCGAGAAAACGCGATTTCGGCGCTTCTGAGGGCCGAAAACGCGATATCGGCCGATTTGCGATCTGTCAGCAGATTCGGTTTCTGGGCAGTTTACATGTCGAACTGCACGGTAGAAACGATAAAACAGCTCCTCCGTGCAGTTTTCATACCGAGTCACCGTCCACTCGGCTCAGCGAGAAAACGCGATTTCGGCGCTTCTGAGGGCCGAAAACGCGATATCGGCCGATTTGCGATCTGTCAGCAGATTCGGTTTCTGGGCAGTTTACATGTCGAACTGCACGGTAGAAACGATAAAACAGCTCCTCCGTGCAGTTTTCATACCGAGTCACCGTCCACTCGGCTCAGCGAGAAAACGCGATTTCGGCGCTTCTGAGGGCCGAAAACGCGATATCGGCCGATTTGCGATCTGTCAGCAGATTCGGTTTCTGGGCAGTTTACATGTCGAACTGCACGGTAGAAACGATAAAACAGCTCCTCCGTGCAGTTTTCATACCGAGTCACCGTCCACTCGGCTCAGCGAGAAAACGCGATTTCGGCGCTTCTGAGGGCCGAAAACGCGATATCGGCCGATTTGCGATCTGTCAGCAGATTCGGTTTCTGGGCAGTTTACATGTCGAACTGCACGGTAGAAACGATAAAACAGCTCCTCCGTGCAGTTTTCATACCGAGTCACCGTCCACTGGGCTCAGCGAGAAAACGCGATTTCGGCGCTTCTGAGGGCCGAAAACGCGATATCGGCCGATTTGCGATCTGTCAGCAGATTCGGTTTCTGGGCAGTTTACATGTCGAACTGCACGGTAGAAACGATAAAACAGCTCCTCCGTGCAGTTTTCATACCGAGTCACCGTCCACTGGGCTCAGCGAGAAAACGCGATTTCGGCGCTTCTGAGGGCCGAAAACGCGATATCGGCCGATTTGCGATCTGTCAGCAGATTCGGTTTCTGGGCAGTTTACATGTCGAACTGCACGGTAGAAACGATAAAACAGCTCCTCCGTGCAGTTTTCATACCGAGTCACCGTCCACTCGGCTCAGCGAGAAAACGCGATTTCGGCGCTTCTGAGGGCCGAAAACGCGATATCGGCCGATTTGCGATCTGTCAGCAGATTCGGTTTCTGGGCAGTTTACATGTCGAACTGCACGGTAGAAACGATAAAACAGCTCCTCCGTGCAGTTTTCATACCGAGTCACCGTCCACTCGGCTCAGCGAGAAAACGCGATTTCGGCGCTTCTGAGGGCCGAAAACGCGATATCGGCCGATTTGCGATCTGTCAGCAGATTCGGTTTCTGGGCAGTTTACATGTCGAACTGCACGGTAGAAACGATAAAACAGCTCCTCCGTGCAGTTTTCATACCGAGTCACCGTCCACTCGGCTCAGCGAGAAAACGCGATTTCGGCGCTTCTGAGGGCCGAAAACGCGATATCGGCCGATTTGCGATCTGTCAGCAGATTCGGTTTCTGGGCAGTTTACATGTCGAACTGCACGGTAGAAACGATAAAACAGCTCCTCCGTGCAGTTTTCATACCGAGTCACCGTCCACTCGGCTCAGCGAGAAAACGCGATTTCGGCGCTTCTGAGGGCCGAAAACGCGATATCGGCCGATTTGCGATCTGTCAGCAGATTCGGTTTCTGGGCAGTTTACATGTCGAACTGCACGGTAGAAACGATAAAACAGCTCCTCCGTGCAGTTTTCATACCGAGTCACCGTCCACTCGGCTCAGCGAGAAAACGCGATTTCGGCGCTTCTGAGGGCCGAAAACGCGATATCGGCCGATTTGCGATCTGTCAGCAGATTCGGTTTCTGGGCAGTTTACATGTCGAACTGCACGGTAGAAACGATAAAACAGCTCCTCCGTGCAGTTTTCATACCGAGTCACCGTCCACTGGGCTCAGCGAGAAAACGCGATTTCGGCGCTTCTGAGGGCCGAAAACGCGATATCGGCCGATTTGCGATCTGTCAGCAGATTCGGTTTCTGGGCAGTTTACATGTCGAACTGCACGGTAGAAACGATAAAACAGCTCCTCCGTGCAGTTTTCATACCGAGTCACCGTCCACTCGGCTCAGCGAGAAAACGCGATTTCGGCGCTTCTGAGGGCCGAAAACGCGATATCGGCCGATTTGCGATCTGTCAGCAGATTCGGTTTCTGGGCAGTTTACATGTCGAACTGCACGGTAGAAACGATAAAACAGCTCCTCCGTGCAGTTTTCATACCGAGTCACCGTCCACTCGGCTCAGCGAGAAAACGCGATTTCGGCGCTTCTGAGGGCCGAAAACGCGATATCGGCCGATTTGCGATCTGTCAGCAGATTCGGTTTCTGGGCAGTTTACATGTCGAACTGCACGGTAGAAACGATAAAACAGCTCCTCCGTGCAGTTTTCATACCGAGTCACCGTCCACTCGGCTCAGCGAGAAAACGCGATTTCGGCGCTTCTGAGGGCCGAAAACGCGATATCGGCCGATTTGCGATCTGTCAGCAGATTCGGTTTCTGGGCAGTTTACATGTCGAACTGCACGGTAGAAACGATAAAACAGCTCCTCCGTGCAGTTTTCATACCGAGTCACCGTCCACTGGGCTCAGCGAGAAAACGCGATTTCGGCGCTTCTGAGGGCCGAAAACGCGATATCGGCCGATTTGCGATCTGTCAGCAGATTCGGTTTCTGGGCAGTTTACATGTCGAACTGCACGGTAGAAACGATAAAACAGCTCCTCCGTGCAGTTTTCATACCGAGTCACCGTCCACTCGGCTCAGCGAGAAAACGCGATTTCGGCGCTTCTGAGGGCCGAAAACGCGATATCGGCCGATTTTCGATCTGTCAGCAGATTCGGTTTCTGGGCAGTTTACATGTCGAACTGCACGGTAGAAACGATAAAACAGCTCCTCCGTGCAGTTTTCATACCGAGTCACCGTCCACTGGGCTCAGCGAGAAAACGCGATTTCGGCGCTTCTGAGGGCCGAAAACGCGATATCGGCCGATTTGCGATCTGTCAGCAGATTCGGTTTCTGGGCAGTTTACATGTCGAACTGCACGGTAGAAACGATAAAACAGCTCCTCCGTGCAGTTTTCATACCGAGTCACCGTCCACTGGGCTCAGCGAGAAAACGCGATTTCGGCGCTTCTGAGGGCCGAAAACGCGATATCGGCCGATTTGCGATCTGTCAGCAGATTCGGTTTCTGGGCAGTTTACATGTCGAACTGCACGGTAGAAACGATAAAACAGCTCCTCCGTGCAGTTTTCATACCGAGTCACCGTCCACTCGGCTCAGCGAGAAAACGCGATTTCGGCGCTTCTGAGGGCCGAAAACGCGATATCGGCCGATTTGCGATCTGTCAGCAGATTCGGTTTCTGGGCAGTTTACATGTCGAACTGCACGGTAGAAACGATAAAACAGCTCCTCCGTGCAGTTTTCATACCGAGTCACCGTCCACTCGGCTCAGCGAGAAAACGCGATTTCGGCGCTTCTGAGGGCCGAAAACGCGATATCGGCCGATTTGCGATCTGTCAGCAGATTCGGTTTCTGGGCAGTTTACATGTCGAACTGCACGGTAGAAACGATAAAACAGCTCCTCCGTGCAGTTTTCATACCGAGTCACCGTCCACTCGGCTCAGCGAGAAAACGCGATTTCGGCGCTTCTGAGGGCCGAAAACGCGATATCGGCCGATTTGCGATCTGTCAGCAGATTCGGTTTCTGGGCAGTTTACATGTCGAACTGCACGGTAGAAACGATAAAACAGCTCCTCCGTGCAGTTTTCATACCGAGTCACCGTCCACTCGGCTCAGCGAGAAAACGCGATTTCGGCGCTTCTGAGGGCCGAAAACGCGATATCGGCCGATTTGCGATCTGTCAGCAGATTCGGTTTCTGGGCAGTTTACATGTCGAACTGCACGGTAGAAACGATAAAACAGCTCCTCCGTGCAGTTTTCATACCGAGTCACCGTCCACTGGGCTCAGCGAGAAAACGCGATTTCGGCGCTTCTGAGGGCCGAAAACGCGATATCGGCCGATTTGCGATCTGTCAGCAGATTCGGTTTCTGGGCAGTTTACATGTCGAACTGCACGGTAGAAACGATAAAACAGCTCCTCCGTGCAGTTTTCATACCGAGTCACCGTCCACTGGGCTCAGCGAGAAAACGCGATTTCGGCGCTTCTGAGGGCCGAAAACGCGATATCGGCCGATTTGCGATCTGTCAGCAGATTCGGTTTCTGGGCAGTTTACATGTCGAACTGCACGGTAGAAACGATAAAACAGCTCCTCCGTGCAGTTTTCATACCGAGTCACCGTCCACTCGGCTCAGCGAGAAAACGCGATTTCGGCGCTTCTGAGGGCCGAAAACGCGATATCGGCCGATTTGCGATCTGTCAGCAGATTCGGTTTCTGGGCAGTTTACATGTCGAACTGCACGGTAGAAACGATAAAACAGCTCCTCCGTGCAGTTTTCATACCGAGTCACCGTCCACTGGCTCAGCGAGAAAACGCGATTTCGGCGCTTCTGAGGGCCGAAAACGCGATATCGGCCGATTTGCGATCTGTCAGCAGATTCGGTTTCTGGGCAGTTTACATGTCGAACTGCACGGTAGAAACGATAAAACAGCTCCTCCGTGCAGTTTTCATACCGAGTCACCGTCCACTCGGCTCAGCGAGAAAACGCGATTTCGGCGCTTCTGAGGGCCGAAAACGCGATATCGGCCGATTTGCGATCTGTCAGCAGATTCGGTTTCTGGGCAGTTTACATGTCGAACTGCACGGTAGAAACGATAAAACAGCTCCTCCGTGCAGTTTTCATACCGAGTCACCGTCCACTCGGCTCAGCGAGAAAACGCGATTTCGGCGCTTCTGAGGGCCGAAAACGCGATATCGGCCGATTTGCGATCTGTCAGCAGATTCGGTTTCTGGGCAGTTTACATGTCGAACTGCACGGTAGAAACGATAAAACAGCTCCTCCGTGCAGTTTTCATACCGAGTCACCGTCCACTGGGCTCAGCGAGAAAACGCGATTTCGGCGCTTCTGAGGGCCGAAAACGCGATATCGGCCGATTTGCGATCTGTCAGCAGATTCGGTTTCTGGGCAGTTTACATGTCGAACTGCACGGTAGAAACGATAAAACAGCTCCTCCGTGCAGTTTTCATACCGAGTCACCGTCCACTCGGCTCAGCGAGAAAACGCGATTTCGGCGCTTCTGAGGGCCGAAAACGCGATATCGGCCGATTTGCGATCTGTCAGCAGATTCGGTTTCTGGGCAGTTTACATGTCGAACTGCACGGTAGAAACGATAAAACAGCTCCTCCGTGCAGTTTTCATACCGAGTCACCGTCCACTGGGCTCAGCGAGAAAACGCGATTTCGGCGCTTCTGAGGGCCGAAAACGCGATATCGGCCGATTTGCGATCTGTCAGCAGATTCGGTTTCTGGGCAGTTTACATGTCGAACTGCACGGTAGAAACGATAAAACAGCTCCTCCGTGCAGTTTTCATACCGAGTCACCGTCCACTCGGCTCAGCGAGAAAACGCGATTTCGGCGCTTCTGAGGGCCGAAAACGCGATATCGGCCGATTTGCGATCTGTCAGCAGATTCGGTTTCTGGGCAGTTTACATGTCGAACTGCACGGTAGAAACGATAAAACAGCTCCTCCGTGCAGTTTTCATACCGAGTCACCGTCCACTGGGCTCAGCGAGAAAACGCGATTTCGGCGCTTCTGAGGGCCGAAAACGCGATATCGGCCGATTTGCGATCTGTCAGCAGATTCGGTTTCTGGGCAGTTTACATGTCGAACTGCACGGTAGAAACGATAAAACAGCTCCTCCGTGCAGTTTTCATACCGAGTCACCGTCCACTGGGCTCAGCGAGAAAACGCGATTTCGGCGCTTCTGAGGGCCGAAAACGCGATATCGGCCGATTTGCGATCTGTCAGCAGATTCGGTTTCTGGGCAGTTTACATGTCGAACTGCACGGTAGAAACGATAAAACAGCTCCTCCGTGCAGTTTTCATACCGAGTCACCGTCCACTGGGCTCAGCGAGAAAACGCGATTTCGGCGCTTCTGAGGGCCGAAAACGCGATATCGGCCGATTTGCGATCTGTCAGCAGATTCGGTTTCTGGGCAGTTTACATGTCGAACTGCACGGTAGAAACGATAAAACAGCTCCTCCGTGCAGTTTTCATACCGAGTCACCGTCCACTGGGCTCAGCGAGAAAACGCGATTTCGGCGCTTCTGAGGGCCGAAAACGCGATATCGGCCGATTTGCGATCTGTCAGCAGATTCGGTTTCTGGGCAGTTTACATGTCGAACTGCACGGTAGAAACGATAAAACAGCTCCTCCGTGCAGTTTTCATACCGAGTCACCGTCCACTGGGCTCAGCGAGAAAACGCGATTTCGGCGCTTCTGAGGGCCGAAAACGCGATATCGGCCGATTTGCGATCTGTCAGCAGATTCGGTTTCTGGGCAGTTTACATGTCGAACTGCACGGTAGAAACGATAAAACAGCTCCTCCGTGCAGTTTTCATACCGAGTCACCGTCCACTCGGCTCAGCGAGAAAACGCGATTTCGGCGCTTCTGAGGGCCGAAAACGCGATATCGGCCGATTTGCGATCTGTCAGCAGATTCGGTTTCTGGGCAGTTTACATGTCGAACTGCACGGTAGAAACGATAAAACAGCTCCTCCGTGCAGTTTTCATACCGAGTCACCGTCCACTCGGCTCAGCGAGAAAACGCGATTTCGGCGCTTCTGAGGGCCGAAAACGCGATATCGGCCGATTTGCGATCTGTCAGCAGATTCGGTTTCTGGGCAGTTTACATGTCGAACTGCACGGTAGAAACGATAAAACAGCTCCTCCGTGCAGTTTTCATACCGAGTCACCGTCCACTCGGCTCAGCGAGAAAACGCGATTTCGGCGCTTCTGAGGGCCGAAAACGCGATATCGGCCGATTTGCGATCTGTCAGCAGATTCGGTTTCTGGGCAGTTTACATGTCGAACTGCACGGTAGAAACGATAAAACAGCTCCTCCGTGCAGTTTTCATACCGAGTCACCGTCCACTGGGCTCAGCGAGAAAACGCGATTTCGGCGCTTCTGAGGGCCGAAAACGCGATATCGGCCGATTTGCGATCTGTCAGCAGATTCGGTTTCTGGGCAGTTTACATGTCGAACTGCACGGTAGAAACGATAAAACAGCTCCTCCGTGCAGTTTTCATACCGAGTCACCGTCCACTCGGCTCAGCGAGAAAACGCGATTTCGGCGCTTCTGAGGGCCGAAAACGCGATATCGGCCGATTTGCGATCTGTCAGCAGATTCGGTTTCTGGGCAGTTTACATGTCGAACTGCACGGTAGAAACGATAAAACAGCTCCTCCGTGCAGTTTTCATACCGAGTCACCGTCCACTCGGCTCAGCGAGAAAACGCGATTTCGGCGCTTCTGAGGGCCGAAAACGCGATATCGGCCGATTTGCGATCTGTCAGCAGATTCGGTTTCTGGGCAGTTTACATGTCGAACTGCACGGTAGAAACGATAAAACAGCTCCTCCGTGCAGTTTTCATACCGAGTCACCGTCCACTGGCTCAGCGAGAAAACGCGATTTCGGCGCTTCTGAGGGCCGAAAACGCGATATCGGCCGATTTGCGATCTGTCAGCAGATTCGGTTTCTGGGCAGTTTACATGTCGAACTGCACGGTAGAAACGATAAAACAGCTCCTCCGTGCAGTTTTCATACCGAGTCACCGTCCACTCGGCTCAGCGAGAAAACGCGATTTCGGCGCTTCTGAGGGCCGAAAACGCGATATCGGCCGATTTGCGATCTGTCAGCAGATTCGGTTTCTGGGCAGTTTACATGTCGAACTGCACGGTAGAAACGATAAAACAGCTCCTCCGTGCAGTTTTCATACCGAGTCACCGTCCACTCGGCTCAGCGAGAAAACGCGATTTCGGCGCTTCTGAGGGCCGAAAACGCGATATCGGCCGATTTGCGATCTGTCAGCAGATTCGGTTTCTGGGCAGTTTACATGTCGAACTGCACGGTAGAAACGATAAAACAGCTCCTCCGTGCAGTTTTCATACCGAGTCACCGTCCACTCGGCTCAGCGAGAAAACGCGATTTCGGCGCTTCTGAGGGCCGAAAACGCGATATCGGCCGATTTGCGATCTGTCAGCAGATTCGGTTTCTGGGCAGTTTACATGTCGAACTGCACGGTAGAAACGATAAAACAGCTCCTCCGTGCAGTTTTCATACCGAGTCACCGTCCACTCGGCTCAGCGAGAAAACGCGATTTCGGCGCTTCTGAGGGCCGAAAACGCGATATCGGCCGATTTGCGATCTGTCAGCAGATTCGGTTTCTGGGCAGTTTACATGTCGAACTGCACGGTAGAAACGATAAAACAGCTCCTCCGTGCAGTTTTCATACCGAGTCACCGTCCACTGGGCTCAGCGAGAAAACGCGATTTCGGCGCTTCTGAGGGCCGAAAACGCGATATCGGCCGATTTGCGATCTGTCAGCAGATTCGGTTTCTGGGCAGTTTACATGTCGAACTGCACGGTAGAAACGATAAAACAGCTCCTCCGTGCAGTTTTCATACCGAGTCACCGTCCACTCGGCTCAGCGAGAAAACGCGATTTCGGCGCTTCTGAGGGCCGAAAACGCGATATCGGCCGATTTGCGATCTGTCAGCAGATTCGGTTTCTGGGCAGTTTACATGTCGAACTGCACGGTAGAAACGATAAAACAGCTCCTCCGTGCAGTTTTCATACCGAGTCACCGTCCACTCGGCTCAGCGAGAAAACGCGATTTCGGCGCTTCTGAGGGCCGAAAACGCGATATCGGCCGATTTGCGATCTGTCAGCAGATTCGGTTTCTGGGCAGTTTACATGTCGAACTGCACGGTAGAAACGATAAAACAGCTCCTCCGTGCAGTTTTCATACCGAGTCACCGTCCACTCGGCTCAGCGAGAAAACGCGATTTCGGCGCTTCTGAGGGCCGAAAACGCGATATCGGCCGATTTGCGATCTGTCAGCAGATTCGGTTTCTGGGCAGTTTACATGTCGAACTGCACGGTAGAAACGATAAAACAGCTCCTCCGTGCAGTTTTCATACCGAGTCACCGTCCACTGGGCTCAGCGAGAAAACGCGATTTCGGCGCTTCTGAGGGCCGAAAACGCGATATCGGCCGATTTGCGATCTGTCAGCAGATTCGGTTTCTGGGCAGTTTACATGTCGAACTGCACGGTAGAAACGATAAAACAGCTCCTCCGTGCAGTTTTCATACCGAGTCACCGTCCACTCGGCTCAGCGAGAAAACGCGATTTCGGCGCTTCTGAGGGCCGAAAACGCGATATCGGCCGATTTGCGATCTGTCAGCAGATTCGGTTTCTGGGCAGTTTACATGTCGAACTGCACGGTAGAAACGATAAAACAGCTCCTCCGTG
The DNA here is from genome assembly GCA_033815515.1 of Cryptocheilus praepositus. NCBI lineage: Eukaryota > Metazoa > Arthropoda > Insecta > Hymenoptera > Pompilidae > Cryptocheilus > Cryptocheilus praepositus. The sequence goes on along the minus strand of JAWWQZ010000268.1, from coordinate 255,544 downwards.
CAGTTTTCATACCGAGTCACCGTCCACTGGGCTCAGCGAGAAAACGCGATTTCGGCGCTTCTGAGGGCCGAAAACGCGATATCGGCCGATTTGCGATCTGTCAGCAGATTCGGTTTCTGGGCAGTTTACATGTCGAACTGCACGGTAGAAACGATAAAACAGCTCCTCCGTGCAGTTTTCATACCGAGTCACCGTCCACTCGGCTCAGCGAGAAAACGCGATTTCGGCGCTTCTGAGGGCCGAAAACGCGATATCGGCCGATTTGCGATCTGTCAGCAGATTCGGTTTCTGGGCAGTTTACATGTCGAACTGCACGGTAGAAACGATAAAACAGCTCCTCCGTGCAGTTTTCATACCGAGTCACCGTCCACTGGGCTCAGCGAGAAAACGCGATTTCGGCGCTTCTGAGGGCCGAAAACGCGATATCGGCCGATTTGCGATCTGTCAGCAGATTCGGTTTCTGGGCAGTTTACATGTCGAACTGCACGGTAGAAACGATAAAACAGCTCCTCCGTGCAGTTTTCATACCGAGTCACCGTCCACTGGGCTCAGCGAGAAAACGCGATTTCGGCGCTTCTGAGGGCCGAAAACGCGATATCGGCCGATTTGCGATCTGTCAGCAGATTCGGTTTCTGGGCAGTTTACATGTCGAACTGCACGGTAGAAACGATAAAACAGCTCCTCCGTGCAGTTTTCATACCGAGTCACCGTCCACTGGGCTCAGCGAGAAAACGCGATTTCGGCGCTTCTGAGGGCCGAAAACGCGATATCGGCCGATTTGCGATCTGTCAGCAGATTCGGTTTCTGGGCAGTTTACATGTCGAACTGCACGGTAGAAACGATAAAACAGCTCCTCCGTGCAGTTTTCATACCGAGTCACCGTCCACTCGGCTCAGCGAGAAAACGCGATTTCGGCGCTTCTGAGGGCCGAAAACGCGATATCGGCCGATTTGCGATCTGTCAGCAGATTCGGTTTCTGGGCAGTTTACATGTCGAACTGCACGGTAGAAACGATAAAACAGCTCCTCCGTGCAGTTTTCATACCGAGTCACCGTCCACTGGCTCAGCGAGAAAACGCGATTTCGGCGCTTCTGAGGGCCGAAAACGCGATATCGGCCGATTTGCGATCTGTCAGCAGATTCGGTTTCTGGGCAGTTTACATGTCGAACTGCACGGTAGAAACGATAAAACAGCTCCTCCGTGCAGTTTCATACCGAGTCACCGTCCACTCGGCTCAGCGAGAAAACGCGATTTCGGCGCTTCTGAGGGCCGAAAACGCGATATCGGCCGATTTGCGATCTGTCAGCAGATTCGGTTTCTGGGCAGTTTACATGTCGAACTGCACGGTAGAAACGATAAAACAGCTCCTCCGTGCAGTTTTCATACCGAGTCACCGTCCACTGGGCTCAGCGAGAAAACGCGATTTCGGCGCTTCTGAGGGCCGAAAACGCGATATCGGCCGATTGGCGATCTGTCAGCAGATTCGGTTTCTGGGCAGTTTACATGTCGAACTGCACGGTAGAAACGATAAAACAGCTCCTCCGTGCAGTTTTCATACCGAGTCACCGTCCACTCGGCTCAGCGAGAAAACGCGATTTCGGCGCTTCTGAGGGCCGAAAACGCGATATCGGCCGATTTGCGATCTGTCAGCAGATTCGGTTTCTGGGCAGTTTACATGTCGAACTGCACGGTAGAAACGATAAAACAGCTCCTCCGTGCAGTTTTCATACCGAGTCACCGTCCACTGGGCTCAGCGAGAAAACGCGATTTCGGCGCTTCTGAGGGCCGAAAACGCGATATCGGCCGATTTGCGATCTGTCAGCAGATTCGGTTTCTGGGCAGTTTACATGTCGAACTGCACGGTAGAAACGATAAAACAGCTCCTCCGTGCAGTTTTCATACCGAGTCACCGTCCACTGGGCTCAGCGAGAAAACGCGATTTCGGCGCTTCTGAGGGCCGAAAACGCGATATCGGCCGATTTGCGATCTGTCAGCAGATTCGGTTTCTGGGCAGTTTACATGTCGAACTGCACGGTAGAAACGATAAAACAGCTCCTCCGTGCAGTTTTCATACCGAGTCACCGTCCACTGGGCTCAGCGAGAAAACGCGATTTCGGCGCTTCTGAGGGCCGAAAACGCGATATCGGCCGATTTGCGATCTGTCAGCAGATTCGGTTTCTGGGCAGTTTACATGTCGAACTGCACGGTAGAAACGATAAAACAGCTCCTCCGTGCAGTTTTCATACCGAGTCACCGTCCACTGGCTCAGCGAGAAAACGCGATTTCGGCGCTTCTGAGGGCCGAAAACGCGATATCGGCCGATTTGCGATCTGTCAGCAGATTCGGTTTCTGGGCAGTTTACATGTCGAACTGCACGGTAGAAACGATAAAACAGCTCCTCCGTGCAGTTTTCATACCGAGTCACCGTCCACTGGGCTCAGCGAGAAAACGCGATTTCGGCGCTTCTGAGGGCCGAAAACGCGATATCGGCCGATTTGCGATCTGTCAGCAGATTCGGTTTCTGGGCAGTTTACATGTCGAACTGCACGGTAGAAACGATAAAACAGCTCCTCCGTGCAGTTTTCATACCGAGTCACCGTCCACTGGGCTCAGCGAGAAAACGCGATTTCGGCGCTTCTGAGGGCCGAAAACGCGATATCGGCCGATTTGCGATCTGTCAGCAGATTCGGTTTCTGGGCAGTTTACATGTCGAACTGCACGGTAGAAACGATAAAACAGCTCCTCCGTGCAGTTTTCATACCGAGTCACCGTCCACTGGGCTCAGCGAGAAAACGCGATTTCGGCGCTTCTGAGGGCCGAAAACGCGATATCGGCCGATTTGCGATCTGTCAGCAGATTCGGTTTCTGGGCAGTTTACATGTCGAACTGCACGGTAGAAACGATAAAACAGCTCCTCCGTGCAGTTTTCATACCGAGTCACCGTCCACTGGGCTCAGCGAGAAAACGCGATTTCGGCGCTTCTGAGGGCCGAAAACGCGATATCGGCCGATTTGCGATCTGTCAGCAGATTCGGTTTCTGGGCAGTTTACATGTCGAACTGCACGGTAGAAACGATAAAACAGCTCCTCCGTGCAGTTTTCATACCGAGTCACCGTCCACTGGGCTCAGCGAGAAAACGCGATTTCGGCGCTTCTGAGGGCCGAAAACGCGATATCGGCCGATTTGCGATCTGTCAGCAGATTCGGTTTCTGGGCAGTTTACATGTCGAACTGCACGGTAGAAACGATAAAACAGCTCCTCCGTGCAGTTTTCATACCGAGTCACCGTCCACTGGGCTCAGCGAGAAAACGCGATTTCGGCGCTTCTGAGGGCCGAAAACGCGATATCGGCCGATTTGCGATCTGTCAGCAGATTCGGTTTCTGGGCAGTTTACATGTCGAACTGCACGGTAGAAACGATAAAACAGCTCCTCCGTGCAGTTTTCATACCGAGTCACCGTCCACTCGGCTCAGCGAGAAAACGCGATTTCGGCGCTTCTGAGGGCCGAAAACGCGATATCGGCCGATTTGCGATCTGTCAGCAGATTCGGTTTCTGGGCAGTTTACATGTCGAACTGCACGGTAGAAACGATAAAACAGCTCCTCCGTGCAGTTTTCATACCGAGTCACCGTCCACTGGGCTCAGCGAGAAAACGCGATTTCGGCGCTTCTGAGGGCCGAAAACGCGATATCGGCCGATTTGCGATCTGTCAGCAGATTCGGTTTCTGGGCAGTTTACATGTCGAACTGCACGGTAGAAACGATAAAACAGCTCCTCCGTGCAGTTTTCATACCGAGTCACCGTCCACTGGGCTCAGCGAGAAAACGCGATTTCGGCGCTTCTGAGGGCCGAAAACGCGATATCGGCCGATTTGCGATCTGTCAGCAGATTCGGTTTCTGGGCAGTTTACATGTCGAACTGCACGGTAGAAACGATAAAACAGCTCCTCCGTGCAGTTTTCATACCGAGTCACCGTCCACTCGGGTCAGCGAGAAAACGCGATTTCGGCGCTTCTGAGGGCCGAAAACGCGATATCGGCCGATTTGCGATCTGTCAGCAGATTCGGTTTCTGGGCAGTTTACATGTCGAACTGCACGGTAGAAACGATAAAACAGCTCCTCCGTGCAGTTTTCATACCGAGTCACCGTCCACTGGGCTCAGCGAGAAAACGCGATTTCGGCGCTTCTGAGGGCCGAAAACGCGATATCGGCCGATTTGCGATCTGTCAGCAGATTCGGTTTCTGGGCAGTTTACATGTCGAACTGCACGGTAGAAACGATAAAACAGCTCCTCCGTGCAGTTTTCATACCGAGTCACCGTCCACTGGCTCAGCGAGAAAACGCGATTTCGGCGCTTCTGAGGGCCGAAAACGCGATATCGGCCGATTTGCGATCTGTCAGCAGATTCGGTTTCTGGGCAGTTTACATGTCGAACTGCACGGTAGAAACGATAAAACAGCTCCTCCGTGCAGTTTTCATACCGAGTCACCGTCCACTGGGCTCAGCGAGAAAACGCGATTTCGGCGCTTCTGAGGGCCGAAAACGCGATATCGGCCGATTTGCGATCTGTCAGCAGATTCGGTTTCTGGGCAGTTTACATGTCGAACTGCACGGTAGAAACGATAAAACAGCTCCTCCGTGCAGTTTTCATACCGAGTCACCGTCCACTCGGCTCAGCGAGAAAACGCGATTTCGGCGCTTCTGAGGGCCGAAAACGCGATATCGGCCGATTTGCGATCTGTCAGCAGATTCGGTTTCTGGGCAGTTTACATGTCGAACTGCACGGTAGAAACGATAAAACAGCTCCTCCGTGCAGTTTTCATACCGAGTCACCGTCCACTGGCTCAGCGAGAAAACGCGATTTCGGCGCTTCTGAGGGCCGAAAACGCGATATCGGCCGATTTGCGATCTGTCAGCAGATTCGGTTTCTGGGCAGTTTACATGTCGAACTGCACGGTAGAAACGATAAAACAGCTCCTCCGTGCAGTTTTCATACCGAGTCACCGTCCACTGGGCTCAGCGAGAAAACGCGATTTCGGCGCTTCTGAGGGCCGAAAACGCGATATCGGCCGATTTGCGATCTGTCAGCAGATTCGGTTTCTGGGCAGTTTACATGTCGAACTGCACGGTAGAAACGATAAAACAGCTCCTCCGTGCAGTTTTCATACCGAGTCACCGTCCACTGGGCTCAGCGAGAAAACGCGATTTCGGCGCTTCTGAGGGCCGAAAACGCGATATCGGCCGATTTGCGATCTGTCAGCAGATTCGGTTTCTGGGCAGTTTACATGTCGAACTGCACGGTAGAAACGATAAAACAGCTCCTCCGTGCAGTTTTCATACCGAGTCACCGTCCACTGGGCTCAGCGAGAAAACGCGATTTCGGCGCTTCTGAGGGCCGAAAACGCGATATCGGCCGATTTGCGATCTGTCAGCAGATTCGGTTTCTGGGCAGTTTACATGTCGAACTGCACGGTAGAAACGATAAAACAGCTCCTCCGTGCAGTTTTCATACCGAGTCACCGTCCACTGGGCTCAGCGAGAAAACGCGATTTCGGCGCTTCTGAGGGCCGAAAACGCGATATCGGCCGATTTGCGATCTGTCAGCAGATTCGGTTTCTGGGCAGTTTACATGTCGAACTGCACGGTAGAAACGATAAAACAGCTCCTCCGTGCAGTTTTCATACCGAGTCACCGTCCACTCGGCTCAGCGAGAAAACGCGATTTCGGCGCTTCTGAGGGCCGAAAACGCGATATCGGCCGATTTGCGATCTGTCAGCAGATTCGGTTTCTGGGCAGTTTACATGTCGAACTGCACGGTAGAAACGATAAAACAGCTCCTCCGTGCAGTTTTCATACCGAGTCACCGTCCACTGGGCTCAGCGAGAAAACGCGATTTCGGCGCTTCTGAGGGCCGAAAACGCGATATCGGCCGATTTGCGATCTGTCAGCAGATTCGGTTTCTGGGCAGTTTACATGTCGAACTGCACGGTAGAAACGATAAAACAGCTCCTCCGTGCAGTTTTCATACCGAGTCACCGTCCACTGGGCTCAGCGAGAAAACGCGATTTCGGCGCTTCTGAGGGCCGAAAACGCGATATCGGCCGATTTGCGATCTGTCAGCAGATTCGGTTTCTGGGCAGTTTACATGTCGAACTGCACGGTAGAAACGATAAAACAGCTCCTCCGTGCAGTTTTCATACCGAGTCACCGTCCACTGGGCTCAGCGAGAAAACGCGATTTCGGCGCTTCTGAGGGCCGAAAACGCGATATCGGCCGATTTGCGATCTGTCAGCAGATTCGGTTTCTGGGCAGTTTACATGTCGAACTGCACGGTAGAAACGATAAAACAGCTCCTCCGTGCAGTTTTCATACCGAGTCACCGTCCACTCGGCTCAGCGAGAAAACGCGATTTCGGCGCTTCTGAGGGCCGAAAACGCGATATCGGCCGATTTGCGATCTGTCAGCAGATTCGGTTTCTGGGCAGTTTACATGTCGAACTGCACGGTAGAAACGATAAAACAGCTCCTCCGTGCAGTTTTCATACCGAGTCACCGTCCACTGGGCTCAGCGAGAAAACGCGATTTCGGCGCTTCTGAGGGCCGAAAACGCGATATCGGCCGATTTGCGATCTGTCAGCAGATTCGGTTTCTGGGCAGTTTACATGTCGAACTGCACGGTAGAAACGATAAAACAGCTCCTCCGTGCAGTTTTCATACCGAGTCACCGTCCACTGGGCTCAGCGAGAAAACGCGATTTCGGCGCTTCTGAGGGCCGAAAACGCGATATCGGCCGATTTGCGATCTGTCAGCAGATTCGGTTTCTGGGCAGTTTACATGTCGAACTGCACGGTAGAAACGATAAAACAGCTCCTCCGTGCAGTTTTCATACCGAGTCACCGTCCACTGGGCTCAGCGAGAAAACGCGATTTCGGCGCTTCTGAGGGCCGAAAACGCGATATCGGCCGATTTGCGATCTGTCAGCAGATTCGGTTTCTGGGCAGTTTACATGTCGAACTGCACGGTAGAAACGATAAAACAGCTCCTCCGTGCAGTTTTCATACCGAGTCACCGTCCACTCGGCTCAGCGAGAAAACGCGATTTCGGCGCTTCTGAGGGCCGAAAACGCGATATCGGCCGATTTGCGATCTGTCAGCAGATTCGGTTTCTGGGCAGTTTACATGTCGAACTGCACGGTAGAAACGATAAAACAGCTCCTCCGTGCAGTTTTCATACCGAGTCACCGTCCACTGGGCTCAGCGAGAAAACGCGATTTCGGCGCTTCTGAGGGCCGAAAACGCGATATCGGCCGATTTGCGATCTGTCAGCAGATTCGGTTTCTGGGCAGTTTACATGTCGAACTGCACGGTAGAAACGATAAAACAGCTCCTCCGTGCAGTTTTCATACCGAGTCACCGTCCACTGGGCTCAGCGAGAAAACGCGATTTCGGCGCTTCTGAGGGCCGAAAACGCGATATCGGCCGATTTGCGATCTGTCAGCAGATTCGGTTTCTGGGCAGTTTACATGTCGAACTGCACGGTAGAAACGATAAAACAGCTCCTCCGTGCAGTTTTCATACCGAGTCACCGTCCACTGGGCTCAGCGAGAAAACGCGATTTCGGCGCTTCTGAGGGCCGAAAACGCGATATCGGCCGATTTGCGATCTGTCAGCAGATTCGGTTTCTGGGCAGTTTACATGTCGAACTGCACGGTAGAAACGATAAAACAGCTCCTCCGTGCAGTTTTCATACCGAGTCACCGTCCACTGGGCTCAGCGAGAAAACGCGATTTCGGCGCTTCTGAGGGCCGAAAACGCGATATCGGCCGATTTGCGATCTGTCAGCAGATTCGGTTTCTGGGCAGTTTACATGTCGAACTGCACGGTAGAAACGATAAAACAGCTCCTCCGTGCAGTTTTCATACCGAGTCACCGTCCACTGGGCTCAGCGAGAAAACGCGATTTCGGCGCTTCTGAGGGCCGAAAACGCGATATCGGCCGATTTGCGATCTGTCAGCAGATTCGGTTTCTGGGCAGTTTACATGTCGAACTGCACGGTAGAAACGATAAAACAGCTCCTCCGTGCAGTTTTCATACCGAGTCACCGTCCACTGGGCTCAGCGAGAAAACGCGATTTCGGCGCTTCTGAGGGCCGAAAACGCGATATCGGCCGATTTGCGATCTGTCAGCAGATTCGGTTTCTGGGCAGTTTACATGTCGAACTGCACGGTAGAAACGATAAAACAGCTCCTCCGTGCAGTTTTCATACCGAGTCACCGTCCACTGGGCTCAGCGAGAAAACGCGATTTCGGCGCTTCTGAGGGCCGAAAACGCGATATCGGCCGATTTGCGATCTGTCAGCAGATTCGGTTTCTGGGCAGTTTACATGTCGAACTGCACGGTAGAAACGATAAAACAGCTCCTCCGTGCAGTTTTCATACCGAGTCACCGTCCACTGGGCTCAGCGAGAAAACGCGATTTCGGCGCTTCTGAGGGCCGAAAACGCGATATCGGCCGATTTGCGATCTGTCAGCAGATTCGGTTTCTGGGCAGTTTACATGTCGAACTGCACGGTAGAAACGATAAAACAGCTCCTCCGTGCAGTTTTCATACCGAGTCACCGTCCACTCGGCTCAGCGAGAAAACGCGATTTCGGCGCTTCTGAGGGCCGAAAACGCGATATCGGCCGATTTGCGATCTGTCAGCAGATTCGGTTTCTGGGCAGTTTACATGTCGAACTGCACGGTAGAAACGATAAAACAGCTCCTCCGTGCAGTTTTCATACCGAGTCACCGTCCACTGGGCTCAGCGAGAAAACGCGATTTCGGCGCTTCTGAGGGCCGAAAACGCGATATCGGCCGATTTGCGATCTGTCAGCAGATTCGGTTTCTGGGCAGTTTACATGTCGAACTGCACGGTAGAAACGATAAAACAGCTCCTCCGTGCAGTTTTCATACCGAGTCACCGTCCACTGGGCTCAGCGAGAAAACGCGATTTCGGCGCTTCTGAGGGCCGAAAACGCGATATCGGCCGATTTGCGATCTGTCAGCAGATTCGGTTTCTGGGCAGTTTACATGTCGAACTGCACGGTAGAAACGATAAAACAGCTCCTCCGTGCAGTTTTCATACCGAGTCACCGTCCACTCGGCTCAGCGAGAAAACGCGATTTCGGCGCTTCTGAGGGCCGAAAACGCGATATCGGCCGATTTGCGATCTGTCAGCAGATTCGGTTTCTGGGCAGTTTACATGTCGAACTGCACGGTAGAAACGATAAAACAGCTCCTCCGTGCAGTTTTCATACCGAGTCACCGTCCACTGGGCTCAGCGAGAAAACGCGATTTCGGCGCTTCTGAGGGCCGAAAACGCGATATCGGCCGATTTGCGATCTGTCAGCAGATTCGGTTTCTGGGCAGTTTACATGTCGAACTGCACGGTAGAAACGATAAAACAGCTCCTCCGTGCAGTTTTCATACCGAGTCACCGTCCACTCGGCTCAGCGAGAAAACGCGATTTCGGCGCTTCTGAGGGCCGAAAACGCGATATCGGCCGATTTGCGATCTGTCAGCAGATTCGGTTTCTGGGCAGTTTACATGTCGAACTGCACGGTAGAAACGATAAAACAGCTCCTCCGTGCAGTTTTCATACCGAGTCACCGTCCACTGGGCTCAGCGAGAAAACGCGATTTCGGCGCTTCTGAGGGCCGAAAACGCGATATCGGCCGATTTGCGATCTGTCAGCAGATTCGGTTTCTGGGCAGTTTACATGTCGAACTGCACGGTAGAAACGATAAAACAGCTCCTCCGTGCAGTTTTCATACCGAGTCACCGTCCACTGGGCTCAGCGAGAAAACGCGATTTCGGCGCTTCTGAGGGCCGAAAACGCGATATCGGCCGATTTGCGATCTGTCAGCAGATTCGGTTTCTGGGCAGTTTACATGTCGAACTGCACGGTAGAAACGATAAAACAGCTCCTCCGTGCAGTTTTCATACCGAGTCACCGTCCACTGGGCTCAGCGAGAAAACGCGATTTCGGCGCTTCTGAGGGCCGAAAACGCGATATCGGCCGATTTGCGATCTGTCAGCAGATTCGGTTTCTGGGCAGTTTACATGTCGAACTGCACGGTAGAAACGATAAAACAGCTCCTCCGTGCAGTTTTCATACCGAGTCACCGTCCACTGGGCTCAGCGAGAAAACGCGATTTCGGCGCTTCTGAGGGCCGAAAACGCGATATCGGCCGATTTGCGATCTGTCAGCAGATTCGGTTTCTGGGCAGTTTACATGTCGAACTGCACGGTAGAAACGATAAAACAGCTCCTCCGTGCAGTTTTCATACCGAGTCACCGTCCACTGGGCTCAGCGAGAAAACGCGATTTCGGCGCTTCTGAGGGCCGAAAACGCGATATCGGCCGATTTGCGATCTGTCAGCAGATTCGGTTTCTGGGCAGTTTACATGTCGAACTGCACGGTAGAAACGATAAAACAGCTCCTCCGTGCAGTTTTCATACCGAGTCACCGTCCACTGGGCTCAGCGAGAAAACGCGATTTCGGCGCTTCTGAGGGCCGAAAACGCGATATCGGCCGATTTGCGATCTGTCAGCAGATTCGGTTTCTGGGCAGTTTACATGTCGAACTGCACGGTAGAAACGATAAAACAGCTCCTCCGTGCAGTTTTCATACCGAGTCACCGTCCACTGGGCTCAGCGAGAAAACGCGATTTCGGCGCTTCTGAGGGCCGAAAACGCGATATCGGCCGATTTGCGATCTGTCAGCAGATTCGGTTTCTGGGCAGTTTACATGTCGAACTGCACGGTAGAAACGATAAAACAGCTCCTCCGTGCAGTTTTCATACCGAGTCACCGTCCACTGGGCTCAGCGAGAAAACGCGATTTCGGCGCTTCTGAGGGCCGAAAACGCGATATCGGCCGATTTGCGATCTGTCAGCAGATTCGGTTTCTGGGCAGTTTACATGTCGAACTGCACGGTAGAAACGATAAAACAGCTCCTCCGTGCAGTTTTCATACCGAGTCACCGTCCACTGGGCTCAGCGAGAAAACGCGATTTCGGCGCTTCTGAGGGCCGAAAACGCGATATCGGCCGATTTGCGATCTGTCAGCAGATTCGGTTTCTGGGCAGTTTACATGTCGAACTGCACGGTAGAAACGATAAAACAGCTCCTCCGTGCAGTTTTCATACCGAGTCACCGTCCACTGGGCTCAGCGAGAAAACGCGATTTCGGCGCTTCTGAGGGCCGAAAACGCGATATCGGCCGATTTGCGATCTGTCAGCAGATTCGGTTTCTGGGCAGTTTACATGTCGAACTGCACGGTAGAAACGATAAAACAGCTCCTCCGTGCAGTTTTCATACCGAGTCACCGTCCACTGGGCTCAGCGAGAAAACGCGATTTCGGCGCTTCTGAGGGCCGAAAACGCGATATCGGCCGATTTGCGATCTGTCAGCAGATTCGGTTTCTGGGCAGTTTACATGTCGAACTGCACGGTAGAAACGATAAAACAGCTCCTCCGTGCAGTTTTCATACCGAGTCACCGTCCACTGGGCTCAGCGAGAAAACGCGATTTCGGCGCTTCTGAGGGCCGAAAACGCGATATCGGCCGATTTGCGATCTGTCAGCAGATTCGGTTTCTGGGCAGTTTACATGTCGAACTGCACGGTAGAAACGATAAAACAGCTCCTCCGTGCAGTTTTCATACCGAGTCACCGTCCACTGGGCTCAGCGAGAAAACGCGATTTCGGCGCTTCTGAGGGCCGAAAACGCGATATCGGCCGATTTGCGATCTGTCAGCAGATTCGGTTTCTGGGCAGTTTACATGTCGAACTGCACGGTAGAAACGATAAAACAGCTCCTCCGTGCAGTTTTCATACCGAGTCACCGTCCACTGGGCTCAGCGAGAAAACGCGATTTCGGCGCTTCTGAGGGCCGAAAACGCGATATCGGCCGATTTGCGATCTGTCAGCAGATTCGGTTTCTGGGCAGTTTACATGTCGAACTGCACGGTAGAAACGATAAAACAGCTCCTCCGTGCAGTTTTCATACCGAGTCACCGTCCACTGGGCTCAGCGAGAAAACGCGATTTCGGCGCTTCTGAGGGCCGAAAACGCGATATCGGCCGATTTGCGATCTGTCAGCAGATTCGGTTTCTGGGCAGTTTACATGTCGAACTGCACGGTAGAAACGATAAAACAGCTCCTCCGTGCAGTTTTCATACCGAGTCACCGTCCACTGGGCTCAGCGAGAAAACGCGATTTCGGCGCTTCTGAGGGCCGAAAACGCGATATCGGCCGATTTGCGATCTGTCAGCAGATTCGGTTTCTGGGCAGTTTACATGTCGAACTGCACGGTAGAAACGATAAAACAGCTCCTCCGTGCAGTTTTCATACCGAGTCGATTTCGGCACTCCTGAGGGCCGAAAACGCGATATCGGCCGATTTTCGATCTGTCAGCAGATTCGGTTTCTGGGCAGTTTACATGTCGAACTGCACGGTAGAAACGATAAAACAGCTCCTCCGTGCAGTTTTCATACCGAGTCACCGTCCACTGGGCTCAGCGAGAAAACGCGATTTCTGGCGAACTGCACGGTAGAAACGATAAAACAGCTCCTCCGTGCAGTTTTCATACCGAGTCACCGTCCACTGGGCTCAGCGAGAAAACGCGATTTCGGCGCTTCTGAGGGCCGAAAACGCGATATCGGCCGATTTGCGATCTGTCAGCAGATTCGGTTTCTGGGCAGTTTACATGTCGAACTGCACGGTAGAAACGATAAAACAGCTCCTCCGTGCAGTTTTCATACCGAGTCACCGTCCACTGGGCTCAGCGAGAAAACGCGATTTCGGCGCTTCTGAGGGCCGAAAACGCGATATCGGCCGATTTGCGATCTGTCAGCAGATTCGGTTTCTGGGCAGTTTACATGTCGAACTGCACGGTAGAAACGATAAAACAGCTCCTCCGTGCAGTTTTCATACCGAGTCACCGTCCACTGGGCTCAGCGAGAAAACGCGATTTCGGCGCTTCTGAGGGCCGAAAACGCGATATCGGCCGATTTGCGATCTGTCAGCAGATTCGGTTTCTGGGCAGTTTACATGTCGAACTGCACGGTAGAAACGATAAAACAGCTCCTCCGTGCAGTTTTCATACCGAGTCACCGTCCACTGGGCTCAGCGAGAAAACGCGATTTCGGCGCTTCTGAGGGCCGAAAACGCGATATCGGCCGATTTTCGATCTGTCAGCAGATTCGGTTTCTGGGCAGTTTACATGTCGAACTGCACGGTAGAAACGATAAAACAGCTCCTCCGTGCAGTTTTCATACCGAGTCACCGTCCACTGGGCTCAGCGAGAAAACGCGATTTCGGCGCTTCTGAGGGCCGAAAACGCGATATCGGCCGATTTTCGATCTGTCAGCAGATTCGGTTTCTGGGCAGTTTACATGTCGAACTGCACGGTAGAAACGATAAAACAGCTCCTCCGTGCAGTTTTCATACCGAGTCACCGTCCACTGGGCTCAGCGAGAAAACGCGATTTCGGCGCTTCTGAGGGCCGAAAACGCGATATCGGCCGATTTTCGATCTGTCAGCAGATTCGGTTTCTGGGCAGTTTACATGTCGAACTGCACGGTAGAAACGATAAAACAGCTCCTCCGTGCAGTTTTCATACCGAGTCACCGTCCACTGGGCTCAGCGAGAAAACGCGATTTCGGCGCTTCTGAGGGCCGAAAACGCGATATCGGCCGATTTTCGATCTGTCAGCAGATTCGGTTTCTGGGCAGTTTACATGTCGAACTGCACGGTAGAAACGATAAAACAGCTCCTCCGTGCAGTTTTCATACCGAGTCACCGTCCACTGGGCTCAGCGAGAAAACGCGATTTCGGCGCTTCTGAGGGCCGAAAACGCGATATCGGCCGATTTTCGATCTGTCAGCAGATTCGGTTTCTGGGCAGTTTACATGTCGAACTGCACGGTAGAAACGATAAAACAGCTCCTCCGTGCAGTTTTCATACCGAGTCACCGTCCACTGGGCTCAGCGAGAAAACGCGATTTCGGCGCTTCTGAGGGCCGAAAACGCGATATCGGCCGATTTGCGATCTGTCAGCAGATTCGGTTTCTGGGCAGTTTACATGTCGAACTGCACGGTAGAAACGATAAAACAGCTCCTCCGTGCAGTTTTCATACCGAGTCACCGTCCACTGGGCTCAGCGAGAAAACGCGATTTCGGCGCTTCTGAGGGCCGAAAACGCGATATCGGCCGATTTTCGATCTGTCAGCAGATTCGGTTTCTGGGCAGTTTACATGTCGAACTGCACGGTAGAAACGATAAAACAGCTCCTCCGTGCAGTTTTCATACCGAGTCACCGTCCACTGGGCTCAGCGAGAAAACGCGATTTCGGCGCTTCTGAGGGCCGAAAACGCGATATCGGCCGATTTTCGATCTGTCAGCAGATTCGGTTTCTGGGCAGTTTACATGTCGAACTGCACGGTAGAAACGATAAAACAGCTCCTCCGTGCAGTTTTCATACCGAGTCACCGTCCACTGGGCTCAGCGAGAAAACGCGATTTCGGCGCTTCTGAGGGCCGAAAACGCGATATCGGCCGATTTTCGATCTGTCAGCAGATTCGGTTTCTGGGCAGTTTACATGTCGAACTGCACGGTAGAAACGATAAAACAGCTCCTCCGTGCAGTTTTCATACCGAGTCACCGTCCACTGGGCTCAGCGAGAAAACGCGATTTCGGCGCTTCTGAGGGCCGAAAACGCGATATCGGCCGATTTGCGATCTGTCAGCAGATTCGGTTTCTGGGCAGTTTACATGTCGAACTGCACGGTAGAAACGATAAAACAGCTCCTCCGTGCAGTTTTCATACCGAGTCACCGTCCACTGGGCTCAGCGAGAAAACGCGATTTCGGCGCTTCTGAGGGCCGAAAACGCGATATCGGCCGATTTTCGATCTGTCAGCAGATTCGGTTTCTGGGCAGTTTACATGTCGAACTGCACGGTAGAAACGATAAAACAGCTCCTCCGTGCAGTTTTCATACCGAGTCACCGTCCACTGGGCTCAGCGAGAAAACGCGATTTCGGCGCTTCTGAGGGCCGAAAACGCGATATCGGCCGATTTGCGATCTGTCAGCAGATTCGGTTTCTGGGCAGTTTACATGTCGAACTGCACGGTAGAAACGATAAAACAGCTCCTCCGTGCAGTTTTCATACCGAGTCACCGTCCACTGGGCTCAGCGAGAAAACGCGATTTCGGCGCTTCTGAGGGCCGAAAACGCGATATCGGCCGATTTGCGATCTGTCAGCAGATTCGGTTTCTGGGCAGTTTACATGTCGAACTGCACGGTAGAAACGATAAAACAGCTCCTCCGTGCAGTTTTCATACCGAGTCACCGTCCACTGGGCTCAGCGAGAAAACGCGATTTCGGCGCTTCTGAGGGCCGAAAACGCGATATCGGCCGATTTGCGATCTGTCAGCAGATTCGGTTTCTGGGCAGTTTACATGTCGAACTGCACGGTAGAAACGATAAAACAGCTCCTCCGTGCAGTTTTCATACCGAGTCACCGTCCACTGGGCTCAGCGAGAAAACGCGATTTCGGCGCTTCTGAGGGCCGAAAACGCGATATCGGCCGATTTTCGATCTGTCAGCAGATTCGGTTTCTGGGCAGTTTACATGTCGAACTGCACGGTAGAAACGATAAAACAGCTCCTCCGTGCAGTTTTCATACCGAGTCACCGTCCACTGGGCTCAGCGAGAAAACGCGATTTCGGCGCTTCTGAGGGCCGAAAACGCGATATCGGCCGATTTTCGATCTGTCAGCAGATTCGGTTTCTGGGCAGTTTACATGTCGAACTGCACGGTAGAAACGATAAAACAGCTCCTCCGTGCAGTTTTCATACCGAGTCACCGTCCACTGGGCTCAGCGAGAAAACGCGATTTCGGCGCTTCTGAGGGCCGAAAACGCGATATCGGCCGATTTGCGATCTGTCAGCAGATTCGGTTTCTGGGCAGTTTACATGTCGAACTGCACGGTAGAAACGATAAAACAGCTCCTCCGTGCAGTTTTCATACCGAGTCACCGTCCACTGGGCTCAGCGAGAAAACGCGATTTCGGCGCTTCTGAGGGCCGAAAACGCGATATCGGCCGATTTGCGATCTGTCAGCAGATTCGGTTTCTGGGCAGTTTACATGTCGAACTGCACGGTAGAAACGATAAAACAGCTCCTCCGTGCAGTTTTCATACCGAGTCACCGTCCACTGGGCTCAGCGAGAAAACGCGATTTCGGCGCTTCTGAGGGCCGAAAACGCGATATCGGCCGATTTTCGATCTGTCAGCAGATTCGGTTTCTGGGCAGTTTACATGTCGAACTGCACGGTAGAAACGATAAAACAGCTCCTCCGTGCAGTTTTCATACCGAGTCACCGTCCACTGGGCTCAGCGAGAAAACGCGATTTCGGCGCTTCTGAGGGCCGAAAACGCGATATCGGCCGATTTGCGATCTGTCAGCAGATTCGGTTTCTGGGCAGTTTACATGTCGAACTGCACGGTAGAAACGATAAAACAGCTCCTCCGTGCAGTCTTGCAGTTTTCATACCGAGTCACCGTCCACTGGGCTCAGCGAGAAAACGCGATTTCGGCGCTTCTGAGGGCCGAAAACGCGATATCGGCCGATTTGCGATCTGTCAGCAGATTCGGTTTCTGGGCAGTTTACATGTCGAACTGCACGGTAGAAACGATAAAACAGCTCCTCCGTGCAGTTTTCATACCGAGTCACCGTCCACTGGGCTCAGCGAGAAAACGCGATTTCGGCACTCCTGAGGGCCGAAAACGCGATATCGGCCGATTTTCGATCTGTCAGCAGATTCGGTTTCTGGGCAGTTTACATGTCGAACTGCACGGTAGAAACGATAAAACAGCTCCTCCGTGCAGTTTTCATACCGAGTCACCGTCCACAGGGCTCAGAAAACGCGATTTCGGCGCTTCTGAGGGCCGAAAACGCGATATCGGCCGATTTTCGATCTGTCAGCAGATTCGGTTTCTGGGCAGTTTACATGTCGAACTGCACGGTAGAAACGATAAAACAGCTCCTCCGTGCAGTTTTCATACCGAGTCACCGTCCACTGGGCTCAGCGAGAAAACGCGATTTCGGCGCTTCTGAGGGCCGAAAACGCGATATCGGCCGATTTTCGATCTGTCAGCAGATTCGGTTTCTGGGCAGTTTACATGTCGAACTGCACGGTAGAAACGATAAAACAGCTCCTCCGTGCAGTTTTCATACACCGTCCACTGCGCTCAGCGAGAAAACGCGATTTCGGCGCTTCTGAGGGCCGAAAACGCGATATCGGCCGATTTGCGATCTGTCAGCAGATTCGGTTTCTGGGCAGTTTACATGTCGAACTGCACGGTGAAAACGATAAAACAGCTCCTCCGTGCAGTTTTCATACCGAGTCACCGTCCACTCGGCTCAGCGAGAAAACGCGATTTCGGCGCTTCTGAGGGCCGAAAACGCGATATCGGCCGATTTTCGATCTGTCAGCGATCTGTCAGCAGATTTCCGATTTACATGTCGAACTGCACGGTAGAAACGATAAAACAGCTCCTCCGTGCAGTTTTCATACCGAGTCACCGTCCACTGGGCTCAGCGAGAAAACGCGATTTCGGCGCTTCTGAGGGCCGAAAACGCGATATCGGCCGATTTGCGATCTGTCAGCAGATTCGGTTTCTGGGCAGTTTACATGTCGAACTGCACGGTAGAAACGATAAAACAGCTCCTCCGTGCAGTTTTCATACCGAGTCACCGTCCACTGGGCTCAGCGAGAAAACGCGATTTCGGCGCTTCTGAGGGCCGAAAACGCGATATCGGCCGATTTTCGATCTGTCAGCAGATTCGGTTTCTGGGCAGTTTACATGTCGAACTGCACGGTAGAAACGATAAAACAGCTCCTCCGTGCAGTTTTCATACCGAGTCACCGTCCACTGGGCTCAGCGAGAAAACGCGATTTCGGCGCTTCTGAGGGCCGAAAACGCGATATCGGCCGATTTTCGATCTGTCAGCAGATTCGGTTTCTGGGCAGTTTACATGTCGAACTGCACGGTAGAAACGATAAAACAGCTCCTCCGTGCAGTTTTCATACCGAGTCACCGTCCACTGCTCAGCGAGAAAACGCGATTTCGGCGCTTCTGAGGGCCGAAAACGCGATATCGGCCGATTTGCGATCTGTCAGCAGATTCGGTTTCTGGGCAGTTTACATGTCGAACTGCACGGTAGAAACGATAAAACAGCTCCTCCGTGCAGTTTTCATACCGAGTCACCGTCCACTGGGCTCAGCGAGAAAACGCGATTTCGGCGCTTCTGAGGGCCGAAAACGCGATATCGGCCGATTTTCGATCTGTCAGCAGATTCGGTTTCTGGGCAGTTTACATGTCGAACTGCACGGTAGAAACGATAAAACAGCTCCTCCGTGCAGTTTTCATACCGAGTCACCGTCCACTGGGCTCAGCGAGAAAACGCGATTTCGGCGCTTCTGAGGGCCGAAAACGCGATATCGGCCGATTTGCGATCTGTCAGCAGATTCGGTTTCTGGGCAGTTTACATGTCGAACTGCACGGCGAAAACGATAAAACAGCTCCTCCGTGCAGTTTTCATACCGAGTCACCGTCCACTGGGCTCAGCGAGAAAACGCGATTTCGGCGCTTCTGAGGGCCGAAAACGCGATATCGGCCGATTTTCGATCTGTCAGCAGATTCGGTTTCTGGGCAGTTTACATGTCGAACTGCACGGTAGAAACGATAAAACAGCTCCTCCGTGCAGTTTTCATACCGAGTCACCGTCCACTGGGCTCAGCGAGAAAACGCGATTTCGGCGCTTCTGAGGGCCGAAAACGCGATATCGGCCGATTTTCGATCTGTCAGCAGATTCGGTTTCTGGGCAGTTTACATGTCGAACTGCACGGTAGAAACGATAAAACAGCTCCTCCGTGCAGTTTTCATACCGAGTCACCGTCCACTGGGCTCAGCGAGAAAACGCGATTTCGGCGCTTCTGAGGGCCGAAAACGCGATATCGGCCGATTTTCGATCTGTCAGCAGATTCGGTTTCTGGGCAGTTTACATGTCGAACTGCACGGTAGAAACGATAAAACAGCTCCTCCGTGCAGTTTTCATACCGAGTCACCGTCCACTGTCACCGTCCACTGGGCTCAGCGAGAAAACGCGATTTCGGCGCTTCTGAGGGCCGAAAACGCGATATCGGCCGATTTTCGATCTGTCAGCAGATTCGGTTTCTGGGCAGTTTACATGTCGAACTGCACGGTAGAAACGATAAAACAGCTCCTCCGTGCAGTTTTCATACCGAGTCACCGTCCACTGGGCTCAGCGAGAAAACGCGATTTCGGCGCTTCTGAGGGCCGAAAACGCGATATCGGCCGATTTGCGATCTGTCAGCAGATTCGGTTTCTGGGCAGTTTACATGTCGAACTGCACGGTAGAAACGATAAAACAGCTCCTCCGTGCAGTTTTCATACCGAGTCACCGTCCACTGGGCTCAGCGAGAAAACGCGATTTCGGCGCTTCTGAGGGCCGAAAACGCGATATCGGCCGATTTTCGATCTGTCAGCAGATTCGGTTTCTGGGCAGTTTACATGTCGAACTGCACGGTAGAAACGATAAAACAGCTCCTCCGTGCAGTTTTCATACCGAGTCACCGTCCACTGGGCTCAGCGAGAAAACGCGATTTCGGCGCTTCTGAGGGCCGAAAACGCGATATCGGCCGATTTGCGATCTGTCAGCAGATTCGGTTTCTGGGCAGTTTACATGTCGAACTGCACGGTAGAAACGATAAAACAGCTCCTCCGTGCAGTTTTCATACCGAGTCACCGTCCACTGGGCTCAGCGAGAAAACGCGATTTCGGCGCTTCTGAGGGCCGAAAACGCGATATCGGCCGATTTGCGATCTGTCAGCAGATTCGGTTTCTGGGCAGTTTACATGTCGAACTGCACGGTAGAAACGATAAAACAGCTCCTCCGTGCAGTTTTCATACCGAGTCACCGTCCACTGGGCTCAGCGAGAAAACGCGATTTCGGCGCTTCTGAGGGCCGAAAACGCGATATCGGCCGATTTTCGATCTGTCAGCAGATTCGGTTTCTGGGCAGTTTACATGTCGAACTGCACGGTACAAACGATAAAACAGCTCCTCCGTGCAGTTTTCATACCGAGTCACCGTCCACTGGGCTCAGCGAGAAAACGCGATTTCGGCGCTTCTGAGGGCCGAAAACGCGATATCGGCCGATTTTCGATCTGTCAGCAGATTCGGTTTCTGGGCAGTTTACATGTCGAACTGCACGGTAGAAACGATAAAACAGCTCCTCCGTGCAGTTTTCATACCGAGTCACCGTCCACTGGGCTCAGCGAGAAAACGCGATTTCGGCGCTTCTGAGGGCCGAAAACGCGATATCGGCCGATTTTCGATCTGTCAGCAGATTCGGTTTCTGGGCAGTTTACATGTCGAACTGCACGGTAGAAACGATAAAACAGCTCCTCCGTGCAGTTTTCATACCGAGTCACCGTCCACTGGGCTCAGCGAGAAAACGCGATTTCGGCGCTTCTGAGGGCCGAAAACGCGATATCGGCCGATTTGCGATCTGTCAGCAGATTCGGTTTCTGGGCAGTTTACATGTCGAACGCACGGTAGAAACGATAAAACAGCTCCTCCGTGCAGTTTTCATACCGAGTCACCGTCCACTGGGCTCAGCGAGAAAACGCGATTTCGGCGCTTCTGAGGGCCGAAAACGCGATATCGGCCGATTTGCGATCTGTCAGCAGATTCGGTTTCTGGGCAGTTTACATGTCGAACTGCACGGTAGAAACGATAAAACAGCTCCTCCGTGCAGTTTTCATACCGAGTCACCGTCCACTGGGCTCAGCGAGAAAACGCGATTTCGGCGCTTCTGAGGGCCGAAAACGCGATATCGGCCGATTTGCGATCTGTCAGCAGATTCGGTTTCTGGGCAGTTTACATGTCGAACTGCACGGTAGAAACGATAAAACAGCTCCTCCGTGCAGTTTTCATACCGAGTCACCGTCCACTGGGCTCAGCGAGAAAACGCGATTTCGGCGCTTCTGAGGGCCGAAAACGCGATATCGGCCGATTTGCGATCTGTCAGCAGATTCGGTTTCTGGGCAGTTTACATGTCGAACTGCACGGTAGAAACGATAAAACAGCTCCTCCGTGCAGTTTTCATACCGAGTCACCGTCCACTGGGCTCAGCGAGAAAACGCGATTTCGGCGCTCTGAGGGCCGAAAACGCGATATCGATATCGGCCGATTTGCGATCTGTCAGCAGATTCGGTTTCTGGGCAGTTTACATGTCGAACTGCACGGTAGAAACGATAAAACAGCTCCTCCGTGCAGTTTTCATACCGAGTCACCGTCCACTGGGCTCAGCGAGAAAACGCGATTTCGGCGCTTCCTGAGGGCCGAAAACGCGATATCGGCCGATTTTCGATCTGTCAGCAGATTCGGTTTCTGGGCAGTTTACATGTCGAACTGCACGGTAGAAACGATAAAACAGCTCCTCCGTGCAGTTTTCATACCGAGTCACCGTCCACTGGGCTCAGCGAGAAAACGCGATTTCGGCGCTTCTGAGGGCCGAAAACGCGATATCGGCCGATTTTCGATCTGTCAGCAGATTCGGTTTCTGGGCAGTTTACATGTCGAACTGCACGGTAGAAACGATAAAACAGCTCCTCCGTGCAGTTTTCATACCGAGTCACCGTCCACTGGGCTCAGCGAGAAAACGCGATTTCGGCGCTTCTGAGGGCCGAAAACGCGATATCGGCCGATTTTCGATCTGTCAGCAGATTCGGTTTCTGGGCAGTTTACATGTCGAACTGCACGGTAGAAACGATAAAACAGCTCCTCCGTGCAGTTTTCATACCGAGTCACCGTCCACTGGGCTCAGCGAGAAAACGCGATTTCGGCGCTTCTGAGGGCCGAAAACGCGATATCGGCCGATTTTCGATCTGTCAGCAGATTCGGTTTCTGGGCAGTTTACATGTCGAACTGCACGGTAGAAACGATAAAACAGCTCCTCCGTGCAGTTTTCATACCGAGTCACCGTCCACTGGGCTCAGCGAGAAAACGCGATTTCGGCGCTTCTGAGGGCCGAAAACGCGATATTGAGGGCGAAAACGCGATATCGGCCGATTTGCGATCTGTCAGCAGATTCGGTTTCTGGGCAGTTTACATGTCGAACTGCACGGTGAAAACGATAAAACAGCTCCTCCGTGCAGTTTTCATACCGAGTCACCGTCCACTGGGCTCAGCGAGAAAACGCGATTTCGGCGCTTCTGAGGGCCGAAAACGCGATATCGGCCGATTTTCGATCTGTCAGCAGATTCGGTTTCTGGGCAGTTTACATGTCGAACTGCACGGTAGAAACGATAAAACAGCTCCTCCGTGCAGTTTTCATACCGAGTCACCGTCCACTGGGCTCAGCGAGAAAACGCGATTTCGGCGCTTCTGAGGGCCGAAAACGCGATATCGGCCGATTTGCGATCTGTCAGCAGATTCGGTTTCTGGGCAGTTTACATGTCGAACTGCACGGTAGAAACGATAAAACAGCTCCTCCGTGCAGTTTTCATACCGAGTCACCGTCCACTGGGCTCAGCGAGAAAACGCGATTTCGGCGCTTCTGAGGGCCGAAAACGCGATATCGCCGATTTTCGATCGATCTGTCAGCAGATTCGGTTTCTGGGCAGTTTACATGTCGAACTGCACGGTAGAAACGATAAAACAGCTCCTCCGTGCAGTTTTCATACCGAGTCACCGTCCACTGGGCTCAGCGAGAAAACGCGATTTCGGCGCTTCTGAGGGCCGAAAACGCGATATCGGCCGATTTGCGATCTGTCAGCAGATTCGGTTTCTGGGCAGTTTACATGTCGAACTGCACGGTAGAAACGATAAAACAGCTCCTCCGTGCAGTTTTCATACCGAGTCACCGTCCACTGGGCTCAGCGAGAAAACGCGATTTCGGCGCTTCTGAGGGCCGAAAACGCGATATCGGCCGATTTTCGATCTGTCAGCAGATTCGGTTTCTGGGCAGTTTACATGTCGAACTGCACGGTAGAAACGATAAAACAGCTCCTCCGTGCAGTTTTCATACCGAGTCACCGTCCACTGGGCTCAGCGAGAAAACGCGATTTCGGCGCTTCTGAGGGGCCGAAAACGCGATATCGGCCGATTTTCGATCTGTCAGCAGATTCGGTTTCTGGGCAGTTTACATGTCGAACTGCACGGTAGAAACGATAAAACAGCTCCTCCGTGCAGTTTTCATACCGAGTCACCGTCCACTGGGCTCAGCGAGAAAACGCGATTTCGGCGCTTCTGAGGGCCGAAAACGCGATATCGGCCGATTTTCGATCTGTCAGCAGATTCGGTTTCTGGGCAGTTTACATGTCGAACTGCACGGTAGAAACGATAAAACAGCTCCTCCGTGCAGTTTTCATACCGAGTCACCGTCCACTGGGCTCAGCGAGAAAACGCGATTTCGGCGCTTCTGAGGGCCGAAAACGCGATATCGGCCGATTTTCGATCTGTCAGCAGATTCGGTTTCTGGGCAGTTTACATGTCGAACTGCACGGTAGAAACGATAAAACAGCTCCTCCGTGCAGTTTTCATACCGAGTCACCGTCCACTGGGCTCAGCGAGAAAACGCGATTTTTCTGAGGGCCGAAAACGCGATATCGGCCGATTTTCGATCTGTCAGCAGATTCGGTTTCTGGGCAGTTTACATGTCGAACTGCACGGTAGAAACGATAAAACAGCTCCTCCGTGCAGTTTTCATACCGAGTCACCGTCCACTGGGCTCAGCGAGAAAACGCGATTTCGGCGCTTCTGAGGGCCGAAAACGCGATATCGGCCGATTTGCGATCTGTCAGCAGATTCGGTTTCTGGGCAGTTTACATGTCGAACTGCACGGTAGAAACGATAAAACAGCTCCCCCGTGCAGTTTTCATACCGAGTCACCGTCCACTGGGCTCAGCGAGAAAACGCGATTTCGGCGCTTCTGAGGGCCGAAAACGCGATATCGGCCGATTTGCGATCTGTCAGCAGATTCGGTTTCTGGGCAGTTTACATGTCGAACTGCACGGTAGAAACGATAAAACAGCTCCTCCGTGCAGTTTTCATACCGAGTCACCGTCCACTGGGCTCAGCGAGAAAAAAACGCGATATTCGGCGCTTCTGAGGGCCGAAAACGCGATATCGGCCGATTCGGCGCTTCTGAGGGCCGAAAACGCGATATCGGCCGATTTTCGATCTGTCAGCAGATTCGGTTTCTGGGCAGTTTACATGTCGAACTGCACGGTAGAAACGATAAAACAGCTCCTCCGTGCAGTTTTCATACCGAGTCACCGTCCACTGGGCTCAGCGAGAAAACGCGATTTCGGCGCTTCTGAGGGCCGAAAACGCGATATCGGCCGATTTTCGATCTGTCAGCAGATTCGGTTTCTGGGCAGTTTACATGTCGAACTGCACGGTAGAAACGATAAAACAGCTCCTCCGTGCAGTTTTCATACCGAGTCACCGTCCACTGGGCTCAGCGAGAAAACGCGATTTCGGCGCTTCTGAGGGCCGAAAACGCGATATCGGCCGATTTTCGATCTGTCAGCAGATTCGGTTTCTGGGCAGTTTACATGTCGAACTGCACGGTAGAAACGATAAAACAGCTCCTCCGTGCAGTTTTCATACCGAGTCACCGTCCACTGGGCTCAGCGAGAAAACGCGATTTCGGCGCTTCTGAGGGCCGAAAACGCGATATCGGCCGATTTGCGATCTGTCAGCAGATTCGGTTTCTGGGCAGTTTACATGTCGAACTGCACGGTAGAAACGATAAAACAGCTCCTCCGTGCTGTTTTCATACCGAGTCACCGTCCACTGGGCTCAGCGAGAAAACGCGATTTCGGCGCTTCTGAGGGCCGAAAACGCGATATCGGCCGATTTGCGATCTGTCAGCAGATTCGGTTTCTGGGCAGTTTACATGTCGAACTGCACGGTAGAAACGATAAAACAGCTCCTCCGTGCAGTTTTCATACCGAGTCACCGTCCACTGGGCTCAGCGAGAAAACGCGATTTCGGCGCTTCTGAGGGCCGAAAACGCGATATCGGCCGATTTGCGATCTGTCAGCAGATTCGGTTTCTGGGCAGTTTACATGTCGAACTGCACGGTAGAAACGATAAAACAGCTCCTCCGTGCAGTTTTCATACCGAGTCGTCCACTGGGCTCAGCGAGAAAACGCGATTTCGGCGCTTCTGAGGGCCGAAAACGCGATATCGGCCGATTTGCGATCTGTCAGCAGATTCGGTTTCTGGGCAGTTTACATGTCGAACTGCACGGTAGAAACGATAAAACAGCTCCTCCGTGCAGTTTTCATACCGAGTCACCGTCCACTGGGCTCAGCGAGAAAACGCGATTTCGGCGCTTCTGAGGGCCGAAAACGCGATATCGGCCGATTTTCGATCTGTCAGCAGATTCGGTTTCTGGGCAGTTTACATGTCGAACTGCACGGTAGAAACGATAAAACAGCTCCTCCGTGCAGTTTTCATACCGAGTCACCGTCCACTGGGCTCAGCGAGAAAACGCGATTTCGGCGCTTCTGAGGGCCGAAAACGCGATATCGGCCGATTTGCGATCTGTCAGCAGATTCGGTTTCTGGCACAGTTTTCATACCGAGTCACCGTCCACTGGGCTCAGCGAGAAAACGCGATTTCGGCGCTTCTGAGGGCCGAAAACGCGATATCGGCCGATTTTCGATCTGTCAGCAGATTCGGTTTCTGGGCAGTTTACATGTCGAACTGCACGGTAGAAACGATAAAACAGCTCCTCCGTGCAGTTTTCATACCGAGTCACCGTCCACTGGGCTCAGCGAGAAAACGCGATTTCGGCGCTTCTGAGGGCCGAAAACGCGATATCGGCCGATTTTCGATCTGTCAGCAGATTCGGTTTCTGGGCAGTTTACATGTCGAACTGCACGGTAGAAACGATAAAACAGCTCCTCCGTGCAGTTTTCATACCGAGTCACCGTCCACTGGGCTCAGCGAGAAAACGCGATTTCGGCGCTTCTGAGGGCCGAAAACGCGATATCGGCCGATTTTCGATCTGTCAGCAGATTCGGTTTCTGGGCAGTTTACATGTCGAACTGCACGGTAGAAACGATAAAACAGCTCCTCCGTGCAGTTTTCATACCGAGTCACCGTCCACTGGGCTCAGCGAGAAAACGCGATTTCGGCGCTTCTGAGGGCCGCGATATCGGCCGATTTGCGATCTGTCAGCAGATTCGGTTTCTGGGCAGTTTACATGTCGAACTGCACGGTAGAAACGATAAAACGCGATTTTCATACCGAGTCACCGTCCACTTCAGCGAGAAAACGCGATTTCGGCGCTTCTGAGGGCCGAAAACGCGATATCGGCCGATTTTCGATCTGTCAGCAGATTCGGTTTCTGGGCAGTTTACATGTCGAACTGCACGGTAGAAACGATAAAACAGCTCCTCCGTGCAGTTTTCATACCGAGTCACCGTCCACTGGGCTCAGCGAGAAAACGCGATTTCGGCGCTTCTGAGGGCCGAAAACGCGATATCGGCCGATTTGCGATCTGTCAGCAGATTCGGTTTCTGGGCAGTTTACATGTCGAACTGCACGGTAGAAACGATAAAACAGCTCCTCCGTGCAGTTTTCATACCGAGTCACCGTCCACTGGGCTCAGCGAGAAAACGCGATTTCGGCGCTTCTGAGGGCCGAAAACGCGATATCGGCCGATTTGATCTGTCAGCAGATTCGGTTTCTGGGCAGTTTACATGTCGAACTGCACGGTAGAAACGATAAAACAGCTCCTCCGTGCAGCATACCGAGTCACCGTCCACTGGGCTCAGCGAGAAAACGCGATTTCGGCGCTTCTGAGGGCCGAAAACGCGATATCGGCCGATTTTCGATCTGTCAGCAGATTCGGTTTCTGGGCAGTTTACATGTCGAACTGCACGGTAGAAACGATAAAACAGCTCCTCCGTGCAGTTTTCATACCGAGTCACCGTCCACTGGGCTCAGCGAGAAAACGCGATTTCGGCGCTTCTGAGGGCCGAAAACGCGATATCGGCCGATTTTCGATCTGTCAGCAGATTCGGTTTCTGGGCAGTTTACATGTCGAACTGCACGGTAGAAACGATAAAACAGCTCCTCCGTGCAGTTTTCATACCGAGTCACCGTCCACTGGGCTCAGCGAGAAAACGCGATTTCGGCGCTTCTGAGGGCCGAAAACGCGATATCGGCCGATTTGCGATCTGTCAGCAGATTCGGTTTCTGGGCAGTTTACATGTCGAACTGCACGGTAGAAACGATAAAACAGCCCTCCGTGCAGTTTTCATACCGAGTCACCGTCCACTGGGCTCAGCGAGAAAACGCGATTTCGGCGCTTCTGAGGGCCGAAAACGCGATATCGGCCGATTTGCGATCTGTCAGCAGATTCGGTTTCTGGGCAGTTTACATGTCGAACTGCACGGTAGAAACGATAAAACAGCTCCTCCGTGCAGTTTTCATACCGAGTCACCGTCCACTGGGCTCAGCGAGAAAACGCGATTTCGGCGCTTCTGAGGGCCGAAAACGCGATATCGGCCGATTTTCGATCTGTCAGCAGATTCGGTTTCTGGGCAGTTTACATGTCGAACTGCACGGTAGAAACGATAAAACAGCTCCTCCGTGCAGTTTTCATACCGAGTCACCGTCCACTGGGCTCAGCGAGAAAACGCGATTTCGGCGCTTCTGAGGGCCGAAAACGCGATATCGGCCGATTTTCGATCTGTCAGCAGATTCGGTTTCTGGGCAGTTTACATGTCGAACTGCACGGTAGAAACGATAAAACAGCTCCTCCGTGCAGTTTTCATACCGAGTCACCGTCCACTGGGCTCAGCGAGAAAACGCGATTTCGGCGCTTCTGAGGGCCGAAAACGCGATATCGGCCGATTTTCGATCTGTCAGCAGATTCGGTTTCTGGGCAGTTTACATGTCGAACTGCACGGTAGAAACGATAAAACAGCTCCTCCGTGCAGTTTTCATACCGAGTCACCGTCCACTGGGCTCAGCGAGAAAACGCGATTTCGGCGCTTCTGAGGGCCGAAAACGCGATATCGGCCGATTTGCGATCTGTCAGCAGATTCGGTTTCTGGGCAGTTTACATGTCGAACTGCACGGTAGAAACGATAAAACAGCTCCTCCGTGCAGTTTTCATACCGAGTCACCGTCCACTGGGCTCAGCGAGAAAACGCGATTTCGGCGCTTCTGAGGGCCGAAAACGCGATATCGGCTGATTTGCGATCTGTCAGCAGATTCGGTTTCTGGGCAGTTTACATGTCGAACTGCACGGTAGAAACGATAAAACAGCTCCTCCGTGCAGTTTTCATACCGAGTCACCGTCCACTGGGCTCAGCGAGAAAACGCGATTTCGGCGCTTCTGAGGGCCGAAAACGCGATATCGGCCGATTTGCGATCTGTCAGCAGATTCGGTTTCTGGGCAGTTTACATGTCGAACTGCACGGTAGAAACGATAAAACAGCTCCTCCGTGCAGTTTTCATACCGAGTCACCGTCCACTGGGCTCAGCGAGAAAACGCGATTTCGGCGCTTCTGAGGGCCGAAAACGCGATATCGGCCGATTTTCGATCTGTCAGCAGATTCGGTTTCTGGGCAGTTTACATGTCGAACTGCACGGTAGAAACGATAAAACAGCTCCTCCGTGCAGTTTTCATACCGAGTCACCGTCCACTGGGCTCAGCGAGAAAACGCGATTTCGGCGCTTCTGAGGGCCGAAAACGCGATATCGGCCGATTTTCGATCTGTCAGCAGATTCGGTTTCTGGGCAGTTTACATGTCGAACTGCACGGTAGAAACGATAAAACAGCTCCTCCGTGCAGTTTTCATACCGAGTCACCGTCCACTGGGCTCAGCGAGAAAACGCGATTTCGGCGCTTCTGAGGGCCGAAAACGCGATATCGGCCGATTTGCGATCTGTCAGCAGATTCGGTTTCTGGGCAGTTTACATGTCGAACTGCACGGTAGAAACGATAAAACAGCTCCTCCGTGCAGTTTTCATACCGAGTCACCGTCCACTGGGCTCAGCGAGAAAACGCGATTTCGGCGCTTCTGAGGGCCGAAAACGCGATATCGGCCGATTTTCGATCTGTCAGCAGATTCGGTTTCTGGGCAGTTTACATGTCGAACTGCACGGTAGAAACGATAAAACAGCTCCTCCGTGCAGTTTTCATACCGAGTCACCGTCCACTGGGCTCAGCGAGAAAACGCGATTTCGGCGCTTCTGAGGGCCGAAAACGCGATATCGGCCGATTTGCGATCTGTCAGCAGATTCGGTTTCTGGGCAGTTTACATGTCGAACTGCACGGTAGAAACGATAAAACAGCTCCTCCGTGCAGTTTTCATACCGAGTCACCGTCCACTGGGCTCAGCGAGAAAACGCGATTTCGGCGCTTCTGAGGGCCGAAAACGCGATATCGGCCGATTTTCGATCTGTCAGCAGATTCGGTTTCTGGGCAGTTTACATGTCGAACTGCACGGTAGAAACGATAAAACAGCTCCTCCGTGCAGTTTTCATACCGAGTCACCGTCCACTGGGCTCAGCGAGAAAACGCGATTTCGGCGCTTCTGAGGGCCGAAAACGCGATATCGGCCGATTTTCGATCTGTCAGCAGATTCGGTTTCTGGGCAGTTTACATGTCGAACTGCACGGTAGAAACGATAAAACAGCTCCTCCGTGCAGTTTTCATACCGAGTCACCGTCCACTGGGCTCAGCGAGAAAACGCGATTTCGGCGCTTCTGAGGGCCGAAAACGCGATATCGGCCGATTTTCGATCTGTCAGCAGATTCGGTTTCTGGGCAGTTTACATGTCGAACTGCACGGTAGAAACGATAAAACAGCTCCTCCGTGCAGTTTTCATACCGAGTCACCGTCCACTGGGCTCAGCGAGAAAACGCGATTTCGGCGCTTCTGAGGGCCGAAAACGCGATATCGGCCGATTTGCGATCTGTCAGCAGATTCGGTTTCTGGGCAGTTTACATGTCGAACTGCACGGTAGAAACGATAAAACAGCTCCTCCGTGCAGTTTTCATACCGAGTCACCGTCCACTGGGCTCAGCGAGAAAACGCGATTTCGGCGCTTCTGAGGGCCGAAAACGCGATATCGGCCGATTTGCGATCTGTCAGCAGATTCGGTTTCTGGGCAGTTTACATGTCGAACTGCACGGTAGAAACGATAAAACAGCTCCTCCGTGCAGTTTTCATACCGAGTCACCGTCCACTGGGCTCAGCGAGAAAACGCGATTTCGGCGCTTCTGAGGGCCGAAAACGCGATATCGGCCGATTTGCGATCTGTCAGCAGATTCGGTTTCTGGGCAGTTTACATGTCGAACTGCACGGTAGAAACGATAAAACAGCTCCTCCGTGCAGTTTTCATACCGAGTCACCGTCCACTGGGCTCAGCGAGAAAACGCGATTTCGGCGCTTCTGAGGGCCGAAAACGCGATATCGGCCGATTTGCGATCTGTCAGCAGATTCGGTTTCTGGGCAGTTTACATGTCGAACTGCACGGTAGAAACGATAAAACAGCTCCTCCGTGCAGTTTTCATACCGAGTCACCGTCCACTGGGCTCAGCGAGAAAACGCGATTTCGGCGCTTCTGAGGGCCGAAAACGCGATATCGGCCGATTTTCGATCTGTCAGCAGATTCGGTTTCTGGGCAGTTTACATGTCGAACTGCACGGTAGAAACGATAAAACAGCTCCTCCGTGCAGTTTTCATACCGAGTCACCGTCCACTGGGCTCAGCGAGAAAACGCGATTTCGGCGCTTCTGAGGGCCGAAAACGCGATATCGGCCGATTTGCGATCTGTCAGCAGATTCGGTTTCTGGGCAGTTTACATGTCGAACTGCACGGTAGAAACGATAAAACAGCTCCTCCGTGCAGTTTTCATACCGAGTCACCGTCCACTGGGCTCAGCGAGAAAACGCGATTTCGGCGCTTCTGAGGGCCGAAAACGCGATATCGGCCGATTTTCGATCTGTCAGCAGATTCGGTTTCTGGGCAGTTTACATGTCGAACTGCACGGTAGAAACGATAAAACAGCTCCTCCGTGCAGTTTTCATACCGAGTCACCGTCCACTGGGCTCAGCGAGAAAACGCGATTTCGGCGCTTCTGAGGGCCGAAAACGCGATATCGGCCGATTTGCGATCTGTCAGCAGATTCGGTTTCTGGGCAGTTTACATGTCGAACTGCACGGTAGAAACGATAAAACAGCTCCTCCGTGCAGTTTTCATACCGAGTCACCGTCCACTGGGCTCAGCGAGAAAACGCGATTTCGGCGCTTCTGAGGGCCGAAAACGCGATATCGGCCGATTTTCGATCTGTCAGCAGATTCGGTTTCTGGGCAGTTTACATGTCGAACTGCACGGTAGAAACGATAAAACAGCTCCTCCGTGCAGTTTTCATACCGAGTCACCGTCCACTGGGCTCAGCGAGAAAACGCGATTTCGGCGCTTCTGAGGGCCGAAAACGCGATATCGGCCGATTTGCGATCTGTCAGCAGATTCGGTTTCTGGGCAGTTTACATGTCGAACTGCACGGTAGAAACGATAAAACAGCTCCTCCGTGCAGTTTTCATACCGAGTCACCGTCCACTGGGCTCAGCGAGAAAACGCGATTTCGGCGCTTCTGAGGGCCGAAAACGCGATATCGGCCGATTTGCGATCTGTCAGCAGATTCGGTTTCTGGGCAGTTTACATGTCGAACTGCACGGTAGAAACGATAAAACAGCTCCTCCGTGCAGTTTTCATACCGAGTCACCGTCCACTGGGCTCAGCGAGAAAACGCGATTTCGGCGCTTCTGAGGGCCGAAAACGCGATATCGGCCGATTTTCGATCTGTCAGCAGATTCGGTTTCTGGGCAGTTTACATGTCGAACTGCACGGTAGAAACGATAAAACAGCTCCTCCGTGCAGTTTTCATACCGAGTCACCGTCCACTGGGCTCAGCGAGAAAACGCGATTTCGGCGCTTCTGAGGGCCGAAAACGCGATATCGGCCGATTTGCGATCTGTCAGCAGATTCGGTTTCTGGGCAGTTTACATGTCGAACTGCACGGTAGAAACGATAAAACAGCTCCTCCGTGCAGTTTTCATACCGAGTCACCGTCCACTGGGCTCAGCGAGAAAACGCGATTTCGGCGCTTCTGAGGGCCGAAAACGCGATATCGGCCGATTTGCGATCTGTCAGCAGATTCGGTTTCTGGGCAGTTTACATGTCGAACTGCACGGTAGAAACGATAAAACAGCTCCTCCGTGCAGTTTTCATACCGAGTCACCGTCCACTGGGCTCAGCGAGAAAACGCGATT
Organism: Cryptocheilus praepositus; assembly: GCA_033815515.1. Classification (NCBI taxonomy): domain Eukaryota; kingdom Metazoa; phylum Arthropoda; class Insecta; order Hymenoptera; family Pompilidae; genus Cryptocheilus; species Cryptocheilus praepositus. Next base: position 223,100 of record JAWWQZ010000268.1, on the reverse strand, counting down.
TCGGCGCTTCTGAGGGCCGAAAACGCGATATCGGCCGATTTGCGATCTGTCAGCAGATTCGGTTTCTGGGCAGTTTACATGTCGAACTGCACGGTAGAAACGATAAAACAGCTCCTCCGTGCAGTTTTCATACCGAGTCACCGTCCACTGGGCTCAGCGAGAAAACGCGATTTCGGCGCTTCTGAGGGCCGAAAACGCGATATCGGCCGATTTGCGATCTGTCAGCAGATTCGGTTTCTGGGCAGTTTACATGTCGAACTGCACGGTAGAAACGATAAAACAGCTCCTCCGTGCAGTTTTCATACCGAGTCACCGTCCACTGGGCTCAGCGAGAAAACGCGATTTCGGCGCTTCTGAGGGCCGAAAACGCGATATCGGCCGATTTGCGATCTGTCAGCAGATTCGGTTTCTGGGCAGTTTACATGTCGAACTGCACGGTAGAAACGATAAAACAGCTCCTCCGTGCAGTTTTCATACCGAGTCACCGTCCACTGGGCTCAGCGAGAAAACGCGATTTCGGCGCTTCTGAGGGCCGAAAACGCGATATCGGCCGATTTGCGATCTGTCAGCAGATTCGGTTTCTGGGCAGTTTACATGTCGAACTGCACGGTAGAAACGATAAAACAGCTCCTCCGTGCAGTTTTCATACCGAGTCACCGTCCACTGGGCTCAGCGAGAAAACGCGATTTCGGCGCTTCTGAGGGCCGAAAACGCGATATCGGCCGATTTTCGATCTGTCAGCAGATTCGGTTTCTGGGCAGTTTACATGTCGAACTGCACGGTAGAAACGATAAAACAGCTCCTCCGTGCAGTTTTCATACCGAGTCACCGTCCACTGGGCTCAGCGAGAAAACGCGATTTCGGCGGTTCTGAGGGCCGAAAACGCGATATCGGCCGATTTGCGATCTGTCAGCAGATTCGGTTTCTGGGCAGTTTACATGTCGAACTGCGGTAGAAACGATAAAACAGCTCCACCGTGCAGTTTTCATACCGAGTCACCGTCCACTGGGCTCAGCGAGAAAACGCGATTTCGGCGCTAATGAGGGCCGAAAACGCGATATCAGCCGATTTTCGATCTGTCAGCAGATTCGGTTTCTGGGCAGTTTACATGTCGAACTGCACGGTAGAAACGATAAAACAGCTCCTCCGTGCAGTTTTCATACCGAGTCACCGTCCACTGGGCTCAGCGAGAAAACGCGATTTCGGCGCTTCTGAGGGCCGAAAACGCGATATCGATCGTGCTATTTGATGTTCTGATGATAGTGATTTGGTATCAGAGAAACCGTAGATTCTTTGAGCGTTTTACACATCCATTGGCACCCTAGACACGACAGAAGAATAAATTCGTGCAGTTCTGGTACTGAAACACCGTTCATTCGGCTCATCGATAACATGGTGTTTCGTCACTTCTGACGCCTAACAACGGGTCAGCGTACGTTTTCGATCAGAGGGACGACTCGTTCTTTCGAGCGTTTCACAGCTCCTTTGGCACGCTAGATTGGACAGAAGTGCCCATTCGTGCAGTGCTGATCCTGAAAACCCGGTCATTTGCCTCATGGGCAACATGCGACCTCGTCACTTTTGAGGACTGACAACGCGTCATCGTGTGACTTGGGATCGCAGAAACGACTCATTCTTTGTCGTTTTACGTGCTTCCGTTGGCACGCTAGACACGACAGATGTGCCCATTCGTCAGTGTTGTTACTCGAAGCATTCATGTGGCTGAACGAGAAAACGGGATTTCGTCACTCCTGGGGGTCGACCACGCGTTGTCGTCCTACATGCGATTTGAGAAACGCCTCATTTTTTGGTCGTTTTCACGTCCGTTGGTACCCTCGGCACGACTGAAGTGCTCATTCGTGCAGCGCTGGTACGGAAACACCGTTCATTCTGTTCACCGTGATCATGCGAAATCGCCACTTCCGAGGGCTGACATCGTGTCATCTTGTGATCTGGCATCTGACAGAAAAGAAGTTCTCTGACCATTTCCCACGTCCAATGGCACCCTGTACACGACAGAAGTGACCATTCGTGCAGTGCTGGAACCCGAAGACCGTTCGTTCGTCTCATCATGAACGTGCGATTTCGTCACTTCTGAGGGCTGGCAACGCGTCATTTTGCGATTTGCGATCTGAGCAACGACTCATTCTTTGTCGTTTTACACGTCCATTGGCGGGCTTGACACGACAGAAGTCGAAGATCGATGCAGTGCTGGTACTGAAACACTGTTCATTTGCTCATCGTGAAAATGTGATTTTGTCACCCCTGAGGGCTGACAATGCGTCATCGTGCGTTTTACGATCTGAGAAACTACTTATACTCTCAGCGTATTACGCCCCCTTTGAAACCCTGGGCACAGCAGAAGTGTCAATACACGTGGTCTTGGTACTGAAGTACAGTTCTTCCGGCACATCATGAGCATATAAATTCGTCACATCTGAGGGCTGGCCACACCTGATCGGGCGATTTGCGATATGAGAACTGATTTGTTCTTTGAGTGTTTAGTAGTAAGGGTAAGCCAATTCGGTGTCACTACTTCCAGCTTTCAATGGTTCCTCAGAAAATGCTTCCGATTTGTCATACCAGACTTCCGTTCTATCATACACACTTCCGTGCTGCGAGACCATACTTCCGTTCTGTGAGAGCATAATTCGGTTCTGTCATACCATCGTTCCGTTTCGTGAGAGCATAGTTCTGTTCTGTGAGAGCTTTCTTCCGTTCTGTGAGTGAATTAGTAATATTTTTGTGTGTAGGAAGTTGGGTGGCTCGAGTGTGGATGTTTGTGGCGGTTTATACGGTGTAGTGGATTGTGTGATATGGACGTGTTTGTTTGCTGCGGGAGTCGCGAAGAAGTTGAATGAATAAAGTGGCGGTGTGCGGCGGCGAGTGTTTATTAGAGAAATAGAAAACCGCGAAGAAGGAACTTGGTTAAGATGTGGCGGTGGGTGTTAATTCGAGAAGAACCGCAAGAAAGGAAGTGTTGGAAGAAGAAGAAGTGAGTGCCTTTCGAAAGTCGATCGTGTGCAGTGAGAAGGAAGTGTGTGCGATGAGAAGTGGTCGCGGGGGTTGTTGTTCAGCTTTTGCGGTTTCGCGGTTACTGTTTTCTTTGAGCCGGTGCATAGTGATGGAATGTGTGGGGAGATATTTTTGCGGTATCGATAAAGCTATTCGACAGGCGTGCGGCGATAAAGGCTCACAGAGATCGTCTTGCATCAACCGTAATTAGGCTGTTGCGAGATTGGTCCTGTTTCGCGTTCGGGGGTCGTTATCGGTTCTCGCCGTGAAGTGCATAGCTCGTTATGAGTTATCGTTGGCCGGCTGGGTGTGGGGAAGTCCGTTCGGTAGGCGCCACGCACTGGTCAGCGATTTTTATAATTTGTGTACGGTGGGCATGGAAAGAATGGAGGGTAATAAGATGTTGTCAACTTTAGAACGTGGAAGGTGCATAAGGGGCATGCGTTACATCGGGCGATACTACAATGCGTACTTGGAGACTCGCTGTTGTGTATTTGTGTGGGTGTAGGTTCGTGTGGACTGGAGAGAAGGGACTGATATTCTTTCGGCTAACGCTTTATTATGCCTCGTACGCTGGTCGTTACAAAACTGACTCTCCTCGTGTCGATACCGCCGCACGCTCTACTCACATTCATCTGTTTTAGCGCTGCGAGACATGACACTCGCTATCCTACCTGTGCAATCTGTTGGCAGGATTTTCACGTATTTACTTTGGAGTGTTCGACCTTACAGCGTATGATGCAAGAAAAATGTTCGCTTTGCAAACATTCGATTTATAATGTCAAATGCGCGGACGATTGTAGCGTATGCACATTCGTATTGGAGTATTTATGGAACAAGACGCTCGAGAGTGGCCAAGATTTGTCATTACTTTTGAGCGAATTGACGGAGAAGATGATAATTCCGTTTACGACGATTTGGGATTTTATTATTTTAAATAAGTACAAATTTGTTTTCGAATCATATTAATTGCGTAATAAAAAAAAGGGACATATAAAAATTTGAACCTGTATCTAAATTGTTAACCTCCATTTAAATTTAACAGAAATCTTGCGTTTCTTGCATGCATGGCACGTCAATACCCAAGTCATCTGAATATGAGCATTCCGTTGTTATTGTTTGCGATGAAGAAATACTATTATCGCTTTCAATATATAAAAATTATATTGACGATGCTGAAGTATCGTCGTTTTTTTCCTGTGCAACTTCAATATTTAATGACGGTGCGTTGTTTTAATGCATTGACGTTTGCCTAATAAAAATTACATTCATTTAGATCATTAATACATAATTGATGTTTATTAAGGCTGTAGAATGAAACAATCAACTTTTAATTATTTCGTTCCTTGTATTATTAATATTTTAATATATATACGCTTTCAAATCTATTATTATTAATAATATGTCGTGTATATTGTTGTCACCTTTAAATGAAATAATGTCTTCAATTGTCCAATTTCTAGTTCTTTTGTAGAAAACCAAAAGAGTGGCGCCAATATGAATTTATTGTTAACTTCCAATACTAAGTTCAATTTATCTTCTTTACCGAAAAATATTAATATTAAAATACTTAGTGCATTTTCATTATAAAAGTAGGATGGGAATTAAAGTATTCATTACTGACGAATTTCTTTTTCTCTTTTCTCTCTTTCGTTTATAAATATTTCCACTGATTCTTATATAATTTTTCGTTCATTAATAGCCAAAAAATACGTTTTTTCATGTTTATAAAATGATGTTCGTGCAAGTTTGTATCAATAATGAACATGAAGCTTTTCTGCATTTTATTCATTAATGTAGAATTTGAAAATGTTCAATTACTTGGACACTCAATCACACGATTTTCCACAGTTATGCAGAATTTCTTCAACGAAATATTCATATGTATTTTTAATGTTTTACCGTACTGATAAATTTATACGTATCCATTAATGGTTCACCACGTTCTATAATACTCTAACCTACTGTAAATTGTGCTCATGCTCGTTGTATAAATGCCTAACTAGGATATGTATAATATGTTAAGATGGGGGGGGGGCTAGCTTGTAATAAAATGCGCTTGTATTGGATGGTATATTTTTTGCACATTCGAATTCAATTTCCACATCTACCGTGCCAGCTTTGACTGTTTCCTTTTGATGTAAGCAATCGATTACTTCAATTGGGCTAACAGAATGAAACAAACTATGGATATCTAATAAAGGGGCAGAATCAGAAGAGAAATCTGATAAATTGTAATCAGATTTTTTAAATCGAGCGTAAATATCGTATAAATTCGTATTTTGATTATTATCGTTGCTTAAAATGAGATTGTGATTTGAATAAAACTCAGAGGTCAAGTAAACTTTAAAATCTCGCAAGTCGCAATGATCGAAGTTTTCTATAAATCGTTTCGTCTATTAGTATGATATTCAAATATAATGGAACGAGGTTTCTCTAGTTGATTTGAAGCTTTAGCAGCCTATGTATGATTTTGAGTTTCTGGTAATAAAGGATATTCGTGTAAGTCCCAAGCGCGAAATTTCATTGAAATTAGCAGACCTTGTTGTACTATTCGTCGTCGTCTTTTCGGCGTACGTCTTACCGAGTCGCCGTCTTGTTGCGAACTGCGCTTCCTGTCTCATCTCCGCATGCTTCCGTCCCGTACGGTTTGACCATCTTTTGTCAAATCGTCCGTCCGTCTGTCTCTGTCTCTTTGTGTCGTACTTTGTCGCCGTCGTCGTCATCGTCACCACGCATTCACACTTACAATACTACAGATATGTACAACCATCTGAACACAAAGTAGAAGCCGTGACTAACTTTCCCGTGCCGAAGACGGTCAAACGTGTACAAAGTTTCCTTGGATTGGCAAATTACTTCCGAAAATTCATCCGGCATTATTTTTTGATCGCCCGACCCCTGTATCATTTGTTGCGTGCCGACGTAGACTTTGTATTCGGCGAAGAGCAGACAAAGGCCTTTGAGCTATTGAAAGCGGCGTTGGCCACTAAGCCCATCTTAAGATTGTATTCAACCACCGCCGAAACAGAGTTGCACGCGGACGCGTCCAAGTATGGCTATGGGAGTATGTTGTTACAACGCGATAGCGATACGGGGAAATTACACCCGATATATTACGCGAGCGGAAAGACCTCAAAAGCTCAGGAGAATTATACGCCGTATGAGCTCGAGGTGCTGGCGATAGTTAAATCTTTGGAAAAATTTAGAGTGTACCTCCTTGGGATATCCTTCAAAATAGTCACCGATTGTCGCGCCTTTACGCTCACTATGAAAAAGCGTGATCTGTGTGTACGGGTCGCTCGATGGGCCCTGGCACTGGCAGAGTTTAATTATACCTTAGAACACCGACCGGGTAATGATATGGCCTACGTAGACGCACTCAGCCGTAATCCGCTACCCGTTTGTTTCGTTGTGAGCGAGAGCGATCTTTGTATAGTGGAGAAACTTAAGAAGGCGCAACGTGAGGACTGTGAACTGCGGCGGGTCTTTGATCTTGCAAAGTGCGACAAGATAAGCGACTATGTTGTTAGGAACGGACTGTTGTATCGTGACACCGGTAATGATGTTCGAGTTGTAGTGCTCATAGCAATGCAGACTCAGATAATCAAGCGGACCCATGAAAGGGGTCATTTTGCGGCGACAAAAACAGAAATCTTGGTCAAACGGGATTTCTGGTTTTCCAACATGCGGGCGAAAATTGATAAGACGATAGAAAACTGTATCGACTGCATCTTAGCGGAACGTAAGAGTGGGAAACCAGACGGCTGGCTGAACGCTATTGAAAAAGGTGAGGTCCCCCTCCACACTTTTTTTTTTTTTTTAAAAAGCCCTCCGATCCACCGCTCACCTGTTCCCCATGGACCCGCTTACGCATTACAACAGGGGAACAGAGCTGTGCCTCCACCAGCTTCGCGACCGCCTCAATTACGACAGAAGGTCATAACTGAGGGGTATTATATCTACCGCGCCGTGTGGGTCGAAAACTCATATGCCGCACTCATATGGGTAGTCGACCCAAGCCTACGTATATTTGCAGCCACGAGAATGGTATGATGTAAGAATGACCCATGATCATGAATGAAATAAATGTAAAAAATGCTTAAAAATGTCATCTCAATGATTTGTGCTTCAGGTTGTGAAATGAATAACTGCCCATGATGGGTTCATGACCCGTGTAATGATTTGAAGTGATTTAAACGAGATGTTTGCAGGTTAGGCCGGTCGATAAACGTAGAGCACTACGTTTACCCCGAACCTAACCCAGCACGTTCTCGTATCGCAAATTGCATATAGGCCGCCTCCGTTTTCCTCTCAGGTGAAAACTTAACCCGTGTATGTGATATGCGGACACACTCACACCCCATGTCACACCATACACTTGTACACATATCATACCGTACACAGTCATACCATACAGCAATACTTGTGGACCCTAGAAGGCACTTGGCGCATATAGAGTAGGGAAAACCCATGATTATCCCAAAAACCATGTTTCATGGGAAAACCATGGTCTTTTCCGCCTTCTCCACGCAGCCAACTCCCACTAGAGGCCACATCACACACACTCGAGGGGATATACGGGGGTAGACAAAATTTCGAAAAACCCCATAGTTTCATGGGAAATTGACTTTCACCATGGAAATATGGGGCTTTTCGAAATTTCCGAAACGCCACCGTATACTACCCATTACCCTCTATACAGTCATACCAAAAGTTCCATGCCTTACACGAAGACTCAATTCCAAAAAATTTTTGGAGAGTTTTTTGGGTATGGTTTTTCTTCATATATGTCACGGATGTCTTCTGGCACGCTGCATACAACCTCCCATAGGTACTTTCAGGCACATAAACCCACGTAAAAAACCCCCAAAGACCATGATTTTGACAAAATCTCCAAAATTTTGGCAAAACCATGGAATTTTTTGGAATTTTTTTGGAATTCGAATTTTGAAATTTTTTGGAATTCGCTTCGCTCGCGTCACTCGCCGGTCATCGGGACGACCAGAGGCCACTCCGCGGTCCCAGGGAAGCCCAAAAATTTTGGATCTTCCCGTAGGGACGCGTTATGGCTTGGTCGTTCCCGATGCCGGAGCGTGGCATCGTGGCGCCAGAGAAACACTTCGCGGACAAATTTCCTCTTATTCCACACTTTCTCATACATTTGAAGCCATATACCATGGAAAAACCATGATTTATGGTCTTCGCCTATATGGTATTACCGTGTGTCGAACCAAAGTTATGGCACTCTTAGTTGTCGTACCTTTGGTTCGATCCTCATTTTTGCATAAAATTTCATGCATGCTACACTTATCTCGTGCATTTGATGCCTTAAACCATGAAAAAGATCATGGTTTAGGGTCATCGCCATACGGAATTAACGTGTATCGAGCAAAAATTGAGGCAAGATTAGTTACCACAATTTGAGTTCGATTATTCCCATTCGTTCATATCTTACATTCATACAGCAATTTCCCTTGTATTGGTACAGGTATCCGTGCTTCCCACGTGCCACGTGCGTTTGATGCCTCAATCTGCAAAAATGTTTGCATTTTGAGGTCATCTTGGCATGGATACAACGTGTATCAGCCCAAGATTGTGTCAAATAATTTGTCACAATTTTGATCTGATCCTGGAGACATGGTATACCTGCACCAAATTTCTCCTTTAATTGGTCACAAATCCTGCAATTATAGAAAATTATAGGTTTGCGACCCATTCCGCACCTGCGACAAGACATATGAGGCCTAGAGACGCAAAAAGTTGCGCCTTAAGGACATCGCAGTCGAGATACATCGTGCAACAGGCTAAACTTACGATAAAAATTATCGTTAGTTAAGTCTGTTCTTTTCATACATGCATATGACCCTTGCTTTTATGTTGTCATTCTTGAGGAACCCTGTTTTGTGGATATACCCTATGTTTTGCCGCCGCATTCCACAGCTAAGACGCCGCGGCTCGACTGTACATGCGATGATGCGGCAAGTCGAGCCACGGACACCGTAGTGCGGAATAGCAGCGGCATACCGTGTTTGTTTCGACTTCGGTACTAAGTGAGTTTGAGGAAGGAATTCGGTCATTCGGGGGAGTTAGATCGAATGACCGGTAAAGGATTTTGGATACTGGTTTGGGTTAGGAAAGGGGTAGGGGGGGTTGGACATTTTCAAATAGTACCGAAGCTGAAAACAATTCGGTTTATTTTATTAAACACTCATACATTGACCGAAGTCAAACTCATATATACCAACAGTGATTTTCAGTCATGCATCCCATTTTTACGTACATACACACGTACATTCACTCATGCTATGAAAATACACAATTTTCAGTAACATATGTGCAATAGCACACGAGGCACGTGGCCCCCTCCACACTTACCATATAGACCACCTCGGACCCATCCCGTCGACGAAAAAAAGGTATCGCCACATCTTTGTCGTGGTAGATGCTTTTTCAAAATTTGTGTGGCTATACCCAACCCGATCGACAGACAGCGCTGAGGTGTTAGCCAAATTATCATCTCAGGCATCCGTGTTCGGTAACCCTTACCGAGTCATTTCAGACAGTGGTACCGCATTCACTTCGCACGCCTTCAAAGACTATTGCGCGCAGCAGCGAATCCCGCACGTGTTGGTAACCACGGGTACGCCTCGTGGAAATGGGCAAGTCGAGCGCGTAAACCGGGTGCTCGTACCGTTACTCACCAAGCTTTCGGCCTCCAAACCCGAGGACTGGTACAGGCATGTAGGCGTGGCGCAAAGATACCTGAACGCTACTCCGCATCGGGCTACGGGTACCACCCCATCTCACCTGCTATTCGGTACCCACATGCGTCTCGCAGAAGATCCCTCTATCCGCGAGATACTAGACAAGGAATGGATTGGGTTATTCCAGGAAAACCGCGAAGAAATCCGTAGTAAGGCGAAGGAGGCGATTTCGAAAATACAGGCGGAAAACCAACGCACCTACAATAGGAAAAGAAAGCAGGCGAGGCAATACCATTTAGGACAACTCATTGCCATATTGAAGACCCAACCTGGAGCCAAATTTACCTCCAAGTTCGTAGGACCCTACAAAATTACGAAGGTTTTGCGGAATGACCGGTACCTCGTCGAGAAAATCGGTGAACACGAAGGTCCATATTTTACATCCACAGTGGCAGATCACATGAAGCTGTGGGCCGGTGGCGAGGAATTGGGTGATTCCTCAAGTGATAGTGACGACGCGTGAGGACACGCGTAGGTGCAGGACGGCCGAGTGTGGTATGGGAGATGCAGTGCGTGCGTGGATGCGTGTATGGATGTGTGTGTACGGACGCGTGCATGATCGAGCGTGCCTGGACCAAGACGGTGAGAGTGTGAGAGAGTCGAATGGGTGCGAGTGAGACTGAATGAGACAAAACAAATGCGATACTGCGAAAGTGAGGACCGCTCGAGAGCGGCATCGGCGAAACAGTCTTGTGACGACCACGACCGTGTCATGTACCTCTCGGACTGTAGGAAGGAGGAATGACGTCACCCAACAAACTTCCCCGACCGACAGAGTCCGGACGGCAAAATAATTGAGAATCGTCAATGCGGTTAGGCAAAGGCACCGTGGCCTTTGGGACGGTCGCCAGTCGCTCTTGGGAGCTCGAACGGACGACTAGGTTCCCATACCCAATTTTACGTGACATTTTGGCGATCCTGCCAGGATACCAGCAACTTACATCGGGGAAACCAGGTGACGCTCTACGGACAACTATACTGGGGCTACACAGGTGTAATACGCAGGTAAACCTGGACGCTTTCGAACAATATCGCGAGATCAAGAAGTCCGACGAATTAGATTCAACAATGTCTACCGTTGAACGAACCACATCCAACGCAGACCAAGACAACACTTTACGGATGTTGTTAGACAAGTTGCAAAAGATGGACGAAAAAACGAGCTCCACGTTACAACAATTAATAAAAGAGAATGGAAAGAGGGCTGATGAGATCCGGTCGCTAAGCGCGGCTGTGAACTGCATCGCCATTACGGAAGACGACTCAAGCCACGCGTCACGCGCTTACTACAGCACGCCTGTGAGTCGCGCGAACGCCAACCCGCAGCAACAGGAGGACGGTGACTCGGAGGAAGACGAAAGGGAACCAAAGCCGACTGCACCCAACGACACCGACCTCATACCGGCTAAAAGCGCCATAGAATTAATCGAAACCTTACGAGGATATGATGATCTTGGCGTTGAAGATTTTATAAAGGATATCAGGTACGCCTGTTCTTTATGTAACCAAAAGCCGATGCTACTGAAACTTATAATCGTTGAAAGAATTACTGAGAATGCTAAACGCAGCATACGATTCTTAGAAATTAAAACATTCGAAGAGCTCTACGAAGCTCTGAGAAACAACGTGTCTACACCTAGCACAGTCAGCCAGTGTAGAGACCAATTACGAAATACGAAGCAAGGGAGCACAGAGAGCCTCCAAAGCTTTAACCAACGTTTCAGAAGGAACCTGAATGAACTTACTTACGCTATACAGAATAAACATAGGAAACCACTAAGCCGAAGAATCGCTATGGAAGAAGAAATGGAAGATGCGGTACAAACATACATGTTCAATCTGCAGGACGACATAGGACGATACGTCATACCCAGTCAACCTTCTACTCTCCTAAAGGCGCAAAGCATGGCTATAGAAATGGAAATGCACTTAAAGGAGAGAAAAAGGAAAGTCACTTTTAGCAATCCAACTAAGCCTCGCACTGGCACAATCCACCAGACACCCAGCACGACACCGAAACAGGCAGAAAAGAACTTCAACCGCGTCGACACGCAAAACCTGAACGAACGAATGAAACTCAACTGCACCAAGTGTGGAAAAATTGGACACACTTCAGAGCGATGTTTCACTCGATATTTTCCAATGGTCAACCAACGAAACCGACCACCTCCGCCAAGAGCAAATCAAATAGAGGCAATGGAAGAGGTAGACCCTCTCCAGATCAAACCATACGAATCAACTGCACCACCGGAAGACTACTATCCCTGCGAATATCAAGACTGTGAAATAGGGGAGAATTCAGACTACTCGTCGACACCGGAGCAGGATGAAACTTAATAAAAGAATCGCATGCGATCGAAAAAACACCTACACAGCCCAAAACTTTCTACATGGGACACGATAAACACATCAGCAACACCATCACACACATACGAATCAGAGGAAAAACCAACACCTTCCATGTTGTACCCGAAACATTTCCACTCATAGAAGATGGATTAATAGGGCTACCTTTGTTACAGAATTACCGCTACAGCCTCAACAACGACAGTATAACTCTCGACGGACACACCACTCGTTTAGACGGACAAAAACCTAAAGTACCACCAGGTGAAACGAAAATTCATACAATATACCTCAACAACGAACCAACGACAGTATGCTTCATCAATACTGGTAAGCGCATCCATAAGATTTCTAACGAAATAGTCCAAACAAATTCAATAAAGCAAATCAACGAATTTAAAAAACTGATCAGACTCGAACACATTGAAAAAGAAATTCGACAACCTATCGAAAAAATTTTGGTATCATACCTCGACGTTTTTAACCTCGAAACCGAAACACTACCTTGTACTGACCTTACCCAACACTCCATCACCCTGAAATCTGGTAAACCCGTCAACATCAAGGGTTACCGACCAACCGAATGCCACCGCAAAGAAGTGGAAAATCAGGTTGGCGAAATGCTCAACAAGGGAGTCATCGAAAAATCAGACAGTCCATACAATGCACCGGTATGGGTAGTACCCAAAAAACCCGACGCTTCAGGAAAACAAAAATGGAGAATTGTGATAGACTTCCGCAAACTCAACGAACTGACTGACCAAGACGCGTACCCACTGCCTGTAATCGAAGATATACTCGACCAACTTGGACAAGCCAAATTCTTCTCAGCACTAGACCTCTCCACCGGATTTCACCAGATTCCAATGGAAGAAAAATCCAAGACATACACAGGATTCAGCACGCCACAAGGACACTTCCACTACAATAGAATGCCATTCAGACTCAAAAACGCACCAGCCACATTCCAACGAATGATGGATTCCGCACTCAGAGGATTAAACGGAAAAACTTGCCTCGTATACTTAGACGACATCATAATATTCGGATCCACCATACAAGAACATAATAAAAACCTTTGCTCAATCCTACAACGACTAAGGGAACTCCACTTAAAAATTCAACCGGACAAATGCGAGTTTCTCAAACCAGAGTTAGAATACTTAGGACATATAGTAACAGCAGACGGAGTCAAACCAAACCCAAAGAAAATAGAAGCAGTCAAAAACTTAAAAATTCCCAAAACACCAACAGACGTGAAATCATTCTTAGGACTAGCAGGATACTACAGGAAATTCATAAGAGGATTCAGCAGAATTGCTAAACCATTGGCAAACCTCACGAAAAAAACAGAACAAGATTCATTCGACACGCTGAAAAATAAACTTTGCGAAGCACCTGTACTACTATACCCCGACTATAATAAAGAATTCACACTCACGACTGATGCAAGTAACGAAGGAATAGGAGCAGTACTCTCACAAGACGGACACCCTTGTTGCTACATTTCACGAACATTTAACCCACCAGAAAAGAACTACAGTACGACTGAAAAGGAATTACTAAATATAGTTTGGGCAACCAAAAGACTAAGACAATACTTGCTTGGACGAAAATTCAAAATCCTCACCGACCATCAAGCACTTAAATGGCTCAAAAACTGCAAAGACCCCTCGCGAAGACTAATGAGATGGAGACTGCGACTCGAAGAATACGACTATGACATTGAGTACAAAAAAGGGAAGGAGAATACCGCCGCAGACGCACTCTCACGAGTCTTTCATATTGACGACCCAGACGAACTATTAGAAGATTTCAAACAATGGCAAAAAGGAGATGATGCAGTACCAAAACCGATAAAAAGAACGAGTAACAGAAAACGATTCACTCAAATCACCAAAGCGCTACTAGGAGAATATAACGAACTAGAATGGTTACAAAAACTGAAACAGATATTCACGAACAAAACCGAAGAAAAAATAAGAATCGGACTAAACGACAAGTTCGACCAAACCGAGATTGCTAAAATAAAACTCATGATAATGTATCTCGCACAAACGTTAGATTGCGACGTAACGTTTGCAGAAGATCCATTGCACGAGCTAACAAACGAAGAGAGGCTTACTATACTGAAAGAGAATCACAACGAAGTATCAGGACACCTCGGAATACAGAAGACATACCAAAAGATCCTCAGAAATCACAATTGGAGTAACCTTATGGAAGACGTACAGGAATATATCCAACAATGCGAAACCTGTCAAGCAGAAAAGACCAACAGAATACGCGCTAAAGAATCTCCAATCATTCCCAACACTGCTACAAACCCCAATGACAAAATAGCCATGGACATATTCGGACCACTCACTAAGACAAGAAAGGGAAACCAGTTCATCCTTTCCATACAAGACCAACTCACCAAATACTTAATCCTCATACCCCTTAAAGACCAACAAGCAAACTCAATTATCAACCAATCGTTGGAACACTATATTTACATATTTTCGACACCCAAAACGATTCTCACGGATCAAGGACAGAATTTCGTTAGTAAATTAATGGAAACGTTTGAGAAGGCATTTAAAATAAAACATATTAAGACCACTAGGTTCCACCCACAATCTAACGGATCAATCGAACGTACACACAGCACAATTAAAGATCTGTTGAAAACCTGCATGAACGACGCACAGACAGAATGGGACGAAAACGTAAAACTCATATGCATGGGATACAACACAGGAGTACACGAAACGACTGGTTACACGCCTTTTGAACTCACCTTCGGACGAGGAGCTAACTTACCTTCCACCATTGCCACTACACCACACCTCACGTAAGGCGAACTCGTTAATCTATGACGTAAAAGACACAAGACATACCTGACGGATGCACATAAAATTATCGAACAGAACAAAAAACGACACGTACGCGACCAGAACAGAAAAATATTGAAAACACAAACCCTATTCAAAGAAAACGACATGATATGGATACACAACGACCACAAAAGCCATAAATTAGACCACGAATGGTTAGGACCATACAAACTCGCAAAAGTTAACACCCCTTACTACGAAATAGTCATAGGCGACAAAACTTATAAAATCCACGGCAACAGACTAAAAGTTTATATCCCAGGACATTGGCATGGGCCATGTGCGGGATCCGCATCGCAAGAAGCATAACGCTAAAACCACTGGACAATTCTAACATATTCGTCGAAACAAACGGAACCGCCTACCTATATTCCGACCAAGTCAAGATTACAATAAGAATAGACCTCTCAGATTTAGAAAACCAAATCATTAAACTCAAACAGCAATATCAAGTATTCAATAGAAACCAAACTACCCTCACACAACTATAGCGACCTCCACCTGATAGAGCACACAGGGGCCCAGAGGTCATCAGTAAGAAACGTGTACATTTTGAGAGACCAAGACGAATCTAAAAGGGGGGGAATGTCACGTACGTCTCGGACTTTGGGAAGGAGGAATGACGTCACCCAACAAACTTCCCCGACCGACAGAGTCCGGACGGCAAAATAATTGAGAATCGTCAATGCGGTTAGGCAAAGGCACTCGTGGCCTTTGGGACCGTCGCCAGTCGCTCTTGAGAGCTCGAACGGACTAGATTTCCATACCCAATTTTACGTGACAACCGCGACAACCGAGAAACTGCGACCTGCGACCACGAACAATAAGCGAATTGCGACAGAGTGTCATTGCAAATATATATATACTTCCGACGAAAAGAGGGCTTTTTACTGAAGACAGTCATCAGCCACCCCAGTCAATTCCTACAAATGCAATATTGGATACGAACGGAACTACTGATAAAGAAAAAGAACCAAAAATTGTACTAACAAGAATACAGTGGATGCTGAAACATACCACTCAAAATGAAAATACAAAATTAACATTTTTACGCGTTCTACCAGTATTTCAGGATTATCGCGAGTCTCGTATGGTGTCGTCAGTGTCTCGTGAGGCGTAGCTTGTTCGCGGTAATTATCTTTGGTCTTGACAGAAACTGGGACCCAAGTATAAATTCGTATCGCATATAGTCATCGGGTACGACGCGAATGATTATCGGACGTTCTACCCCGTCTATCGTTATAACCGATGCGAATTCACCGATCGCTTGCCTATCCTTCGCACCGACGCTATCAAAACCTGTTTTCGCTGGTTCTATTCGCGGTGTTCCGAGCTCGATATACTTGCGTACGCACATTAAATGTAGATCGCTACCGGTGTCTAGCATAGCCGTCATGGAAAGCCCACCAATAATTACTTCCCCATAATACTTAAGGTCTCTTCGCAGTGTCTCTACGCAGCTCTGCGCTGGGCGTTGTCGCTGGGTCTCCGTCGGCCGTTTCGTGGAACACTCTGATGGTTTATGTCCAAATCCGCCGCACTCAAAACACTTGTAGCCACGGTCCTTGGTTGGGCATGTCTCTCCCTGATGTTCTTTTGATCCGCAACTCCAGCACCTTGGCATCGTAGTTCCGTGTTCCGGGCGATTCCCCCGTGGTCGAGTCGAGTTCCTGAGTTGATCTGTATATCGAGGTCGTCGGTCGTCTCGCGTCACTCCTCCCGTTCCATGCGTCGTTGTCCGGTTCCGCCACTGGATATATTCGAACGCTTTCCGCAGCGCCGATTTGTCCGCGAACCTCTGCATTCTCGCCTGGCCTCGTAAATCCATGTCCGGTATGCTTCGAATTAAATTTTCCACCATTTGGTCCTCTTCTATTGGCACGGCGTTCGCCAAGGTCACCTTAGCGTGGTAGTACTCGCCGAAGGTTTCTGTTCGCTTCCATGTGCGCTCTTCGAAGTATGTCCTGCGCTCAGCCTTTCCTGGCTCTCGACCATATGTGGCCTTCATTTCGGTTAGGAGGTCATTGATGTCCATTTCAAAATATTCTGGTCTCGATTGTAACCAATCAAGGGCATCCGCCTTGATCGACGTTCCGATCAGGTGTCCCATGTCTCGTTCGGAGAGTCGGTATTGGGCTTCGAGCCATCTTAATTGTCGCTCCCACCGTTCGTAAGTGCCCCTGACTCCACTGAAAGCGCCTAAGTGTTCGCCTACGTTTCGTACACCAAGCCCCCGTTCTGTCGACGTCTCGGGTACGCGAACTGTTTCGGATGTCGAGGCCCTCGTCGGTTGCACATCGCTTCGATTCGCGGTTAATTTTAAAAATTCGATCTCCCGGCGTGCAAGGTCCAGTTCGCGCTGCATGAGTTCTTTTTCGCGTTGCAGTAGGTCTAGTGATGCGCTCACCGGCAGACTTTGGGCGCCGTTCGTTCTTGATTCTGTGCCTGATTCTTCGCTGACCTCACTGTTCACACGTGGCACATCTTCGCTGCCGCCACTCGCCATTGTTTCCTCTGGGATGCAGGCTTCTGCCAGTCGTGCCACAAGTTCCGTCTTTACGCCCGACGTTCTCAATCCTAACGCGCGTAACTTGTCTTTAAGTTCGATTACTTTTAGATTCCGTAAATCGGGCACCCTCATGCTCTACGCATCTGCACTATCCCGATCGCACCGCACTCACGGCTTTATCCCTCGGCAGTAGATGGTAAATATCACCCCGATAATGGCTGTTAATCAATCCCGGCTGAGCCCCCACTTTGTAGGAATTGACTGGTGTGGGTGATGACTGCCGTCAGTAAAAAGCCCTCTTTTCGTAGGAAGTATATTGTGATACGGATATTAACTTTTATTGAACAGGAAAAGTATAACAGAACAAAGATATCTTAACGCTACTCTAATGCAGTCTCAGACCGAACTGTCCGTTGTTTTCTCCTCGCCGGGCCGTTGCTACGCGCCCTTCGTCCTTCCCCCCAAGAGTCCGGTAACCAATTATTCGTAAAAACACGCATCCTCTCATTCTTACCGACATTCTGTATCACTCACTCTAAATGCGTCGCAGATCACCCGTGCAACAATCAGCCATACGTCACGCATTCCTCAAACAAAACCATGCTACCTCTATACCTGACACTCTCACTCGCATTCCGACACTCTGACACACTCACTCTCACTCCCGGTCGCAGCCACTCGCACACACACACACACACACACACACACATCCTACATGTATATATATCTTACCCAATCATTAGATAACTGGTAATGGTGTAAGTAGTAATATCATGAGTGATGTAAACGAAAATAAGAAACGGCGACAAATTTTAAATGAAATCGCAGAAACAAGTGATGTAATTCGGAAAATTATAAAGATCTTAAACTTGGTAAAATAGAGTCTGAAGCATAATTAGAAAAAACTTATAAACCAGTAACCAATTCTTTTCAAAAGTTACTTGACAAGAAAATGGTAAACGATAATGACAAAAATAAAAAATTTAAAACTGAAAAAGATGTTAACAGTGATATTAAAAATCTATAAGATAATGGAGATGATGCTTTTGAAGAAAATTTTAGTAATGAGGACAATGGAATAGTGGAAGATACTTATTCTCCGCTAGTGCAATCATTAATAGTAATACACCACATACACCACAAATAGGTAAAAACAAGGAAATTTGCTGTACCAACCTCATCTCCAATAACAAGTATACCGCCAATAAAGTTAGGAAGATCTCAAGCAGAAACATCTGTTGTGGAAATATTGCAAAATCCTCCTCAGGCGGTTAAAAACTTAATTCAGAATTTAGGCCCAATATCACAAAAATGTATTAACTTATTTTTTAGTCAAGATTTTGATAAAAAATTTATCATGTCTAAGGTGTACATTTAAAAAATGTAACTTTAAGGTTAGGTGACGATATATTTGAAATTGATGAAAATGATAATATTATTATTTAAAGAACGAGATATGAAGGAACACCAGGGAATTTTGAATTAATTTTTAAAGAACTTCCCAATGTTAAATATACAATAACGTAGATATAGTTAAATATAAAAAATGTTATTGATAACCAATTCGATCCGTCGAAATTACCAACAGTCACAACAAATTATAGGTAATGAAGGATACAAATATAAACATATTATTACTCCGCTATTTTCAGGACTTGCTCCTACATCATTATGGATACCCAAAACAAAATCTAATAAATGTAAAATCAGAAAAGGAATAAATATATACCGTATAATATGATAAACACAAATGGACCTATAAACTATATTCTTTGGGATTATCCAAACGAACTTATTAATCGCTTAATACTCATAATATCATCTAAAAAAGATGAAAATACTGAAAATGATAATGAAATTATGTCAATAGGTGAGGAACTTCGAGAGGCTCATATTATTATACAAATGCATAGAAATACAAAGGTAATTTAGTCTCTCAATAATCATTAACCAATTTAGCTGTAGTGAATATATATAGTATTGCAAAGTTTATTAACAAGTTTGGCGGTAAAAGTTTAGACGACATTATCGATGAACCACGAAATTGAAATATACAGAGAAAAGATACTTTTCTTCATTGTAATATTAGTGAAAATGGTTATGATGCAAGAAAAAGAGAGATTATACACTTAACAAATTCTGAACATCCTAATGATAATGTAAATAGACATTATTTAGACAATCGCATATTAACGAATGATAAATAATTTCGAGGTAGTTTCCATAAAAAAAAATTGTTGAGTGCACATCGCAGTGTGCAGAAAAATATGAAAAATATAATTTTTTTTTCTACAAAAATTATAGATTTTGATTATAATACTAGACCAATAAAAAATAATCTAAACACTCATGAAATTCTTTTAGATAGTATACAAAATGCGTGTGCGTCAAAGAGTGCGGTACATAATTTGATTACATTACAGGAAAAAAATATAGTGAATTTATAATCTCATTAAATCAAATAAAAACAACCAAATGAAACACACAAGCAATCAGATAATGAGACAAATAAAATAAAACCAGATGTGCACCTTCAGAAGGAAGATATAAACAATATCCTTAATACATTTGTTTTGCAAAATGGTTGAAACGGTTCATGTGAATAATTGCAGAACAATATAAATAATGTTAGAGGAGATGGGCAAGTACTTCTAACTAGCCTTATAAAAATAAATTTAGAAATTGAAGACCTAAAGACGAAAATTATATTATAAATTATATTTTTTACAATGACTTGACTTAAAGACCAGCTTGCGCAAGAATCACCTACAAATTTTTCACTTAAAGAGCAACTTGTAACGGAATTACATACACCTGCAAGGAAAATTTTTTTAAGAAGACGTGTCATAATTAAAGGATACGATGATTAATGACAAAGTGGTTTTGTTAAATATGAAAGGATATGAACGGTATAATTCGGGGTTTCAGTATATTCTCACTGTTAATGATACATTTTTTAAATATGGATGAGCTCGTCCATTGGAAACAAACCAAGGTAAAAATATAGCAAATAGTTTTTTAAAAATTAACGGTGATCGGAAACCGACAAATTTACAAACAGATGACGGAAAATTAATTTTTAATAAAGATTTTCGATATTCAAAGCATAAATGAACAATTATTCTACATATAGCGTTATGAAAGCGTCAATAGTTGAACGTTGGAATAGAAAGCTTAGACATGACATGTGGAAATCATTATAATACGCGTAAATACAGCTCAATTAAAATGAAACCTATAAACGTGTCAGCTAAAAATGCTAAAACTCTTCTTTCTACAGTTTATAGTAATGTAGATAAGTAAACCAATATCGAGTTGCTGATTTTGTACGCATTAGTAAATATAAACACTTCTTCGAAAAAGGATATAGTCCTGATTGGACAACGGAAATTTTTCAACTTATATCTGTTCATCATACCAACCCTGTCACCTACCTACTACGAGATTTACAAGGAAATAATATAAAAAGGGAGTTTCTATGAATATGAACCATTAAAAGTTAAAAATCGTGATGTTTATTTAATTGAAAAGGTAATTCGGAAAAAGGGAAATAAATTATAAGTAAAATGGCTGGGATTTGATAAATCGCACAATTCCTGGACTGATGCAGGTGTACAATAAATTTATCCTATTTAATTTCTTAATGAAGATGCCATGATCTATCCTTACTCTTTCTTTACCACGTGCAGTACGAAGAAAAAGTACGCGTTGTAAATTAGGATAGAATGGATAGTATAATAGGATTATCACTTATGATTAAAATAAAATATTGATGATATTAAATACGGATAATATAATATTATTTTTTTAAATTAATTCAAATGATTATTTACATATATTATAAATATTCTAGTTTAAAAAACTTGCGTTTCAGGTAAAGAACAAAGCAATTTTTTCTTATTTTGGCGCGATTTCTCGTGTAATGGACAATTGGTTTTATTAATATCAATTTTACTAAATTTACTGTCCAAAATCAAATCATCAAATTTTGAACAACTGAATTGTTCCAAATTTACGTTTTTATGTTCAATTGATCTAAAATACACTTCTCATCACTTCCACACTTACATGCAACAATTGGATTTTTACCGTGTTGTGTTATAAAATTTTCCATCAATTTCGGCAAATCCTCCTGTTCGTAGGTCTCGAAGCCGTAGTCAGCAAACAATATACTGGGGACATGACTGTGCAAATATCTCGAACTCCTTTGGTCCATAGCGTTATGGTCTATATAATCTTTGTTAAGAAATAAATATTCGTTCAAATACTTGTCAGGTGTTGCGGATATTATCCTATGCAATCTCTATACAAAGAAATGTGTATTTATTATTGGTAAACACGCCCATGTTCATTATATGGGTTATATTATTATAATCATTAGATCTCTAAAATAGAAATTGTAAAAATTGTATAAATGACCTGCATCTGCACTGTACTTACAATTGCGGGGGCGAAGTAATCCATGTTCTCCAATCAGTTCTATACAATATTTCAAATTTTAATCTCAAATTTACTTCTAGTGCTGAAGCTTTATAGATTCACAAAATTAAAATAAAGAAACACAGTCACGCGCGCGCGCGTTTGTGTGTGTGTGTGTGTGCTGTTGCTTTCAAAATTAAAAACACCGTTTCCGTTTTGTATTGTACCTTCATTTCAAACTTATTTGTGTACTCTATCCCTCGCAGCTCTCTTCATTTGCATCGACCGATACTAGTACTTTAAATACGTGGAACTGAGAGAGGAGTAGGAGAATAGCAAAAAATGGTGGGAAAATTAAGTGGAAGGGTGCAGACTGTATAGATGTGTTCATTGATACCATATCTAGATCTTCTAATTTTATTGCTCCGTCTGTTCACGGCATTTAAATAAATTATGTCAATATGATTCAAAGTGCAACTAAAACCTTAAACGTTGCTAGTGTAGTAAAAAAATTAATATTAAATCCAATGTTAATTTTAAAAATTACTCATTCTTTTTTAATGAGTGTAATACGGAAAATTAAAACTCGTTATGGTAATCGAATTATGCTCGATAAAAATGAAACGTTCTCAATATTTTTACCACCTCGTGTAGATAATGTGTTATTGTAACGTAACGAATATTACCAAGCAATAGAGGAATCAGTTTTAAATTAAAAACCATTCATTTCATATATATATGGTAATGACAACATTCTAGAATGAATCTGTTGCCATGGACATGTCAACAGAATAAACGAACGAGGAGATCATCGGCCGTTTAGTTCAATTGAGGTTCAGCGCAACAAGAAGTTCGACGTAAATTACAGAGACACTTACTCTCATCAATTAATTTATCCTTATTAATTAATTCGTTAAATAATTATTCTCTATAGTCATAGAAAGACTACATATATATATGGGTGGAAAATGTAATGAAATAAAATTTAATGGTGTTAATGATGAGGATAAAAATAAAGAAGACATAGAAATAGAAGAAGAAATGATGGATACCGCACCTAAGCGAAAAAAGGAACAATATAAAAATGGACAAAAACTTGTTTACATTCATTGAACTTAAAGAAATTTGAATTTATTTTTAGGTAAAGCGACCTGTTTTATTCAATACTTTTTATATTTTATACATAATTGATGACAAAAATGCCGAAGAGTATCAGTAAGCACGAAAAGGATATTGGCATATTGAAGCTATGCACTTTAAAGAGAGGATCAACAAAATGGATGCTCCTTTAAAAAGTATTATTGAGTCAAAAATGAATGAATGTGAAAGTATGAACAACAGAAATGGAAATGAAATTGTAATAAATCAATTTAGACACATGCACAGATATATATACATTTTGTCAAATACTATTAACAAAAATCTTCATAATTAACTAAACATACATTTTTTACTCTTCTTCTTATATCTGTGGGACCGAGTATTTGAAAATTCGTGAAAGAATAATGCGTATCGAATGCGTATAAGTTAGAGTGTGATGTGTGATATGTGGCGTGAGCGACGACGCATGTAACAAAAGAAGGTTGAAGATATTGTTTCGTATTCGGCAGTCAAAGCCGGACGATCAAGGACGAAAGACGTACTTTTGGCAGTCCCGCTTATAGGGAGTTCGGTGTAGCATGTGTTTCGAAGAGCTCTGCGTTATTGTGTGTGTCGAGTCTGTACTTTTTCTTGAATTATATCTTAACCCAATTCGATAAATTTCCATGTTTAATTATAATCATTTAATTAACACCTGGAACCTACATATCCAATTGTTCTTCATACTCTGAGAATGAAAATACCAATAACAATGGGACTGAGGATAAAGATTATTCGCAAACATCGACAAGTCCAAGTCCCACCGTAGAAGTTCCGACATTGGCTGATTTATATTCATCTACAAAAAATAAATTGAAATTTTTCGTTTTTGGAAAACATTTGTACATTTTCCATGAAGCTTGGGTATGGCAATTTTACTTAGATCTTAAACATCGAAAATATGAAGCCCTCAGTTAATAAGATCGTGGCTTAGATTTTTACCTGCAACTTTTACAGAAGTTCAAGCCATCTATGAAAGGCCTAATGGAAAAATTGCATTATTCGCTGATAATAACATTTATACGTTCAATCCTGATAAATTCGAATTAGTTCCAGATAATCCAAAAACATATCAAAGACTATTTGGACGTCACTTTGAACATTGTGGAATAAAATCTGCTGTCTTAACTAATACTGGGGGAACTTATATTTTTTATAATGGAGCATATATAATTGAAATTGTTGAATGTAAGTACAGGGTGTCCCAGTTTTCTCCGGCCAAACTTTGGCAACGTATTCTAAACGCTAATGTAAGAACAAAATATTGTACAATTAACATATGCACTTAAATCTTTTATTAAGGAGTTATAATATAATATAATGCAAAATGATAATGAACTGGCATTTCGTCGACGCAGCATACGAACGTACTATGAATATCTCTATTTGTGTTTACGTAAATTCTTATGTTTACTTGCTAAAGTGGTTGATATCGACATTTTTTATTAACGTTTTATTAACGAGTTAACATTTCAAAATAACCGATGTGGTATTCTTCCTTGAGGTAATCTCCGCTGATATTCCTTTACAGCAGGTCGGGCATTTCCATTACAAAAACCATGAATAAAATGTATATCAGCGTATTTACAATTGGAAAATTCTCGTGGCATCTTGACATGAAGTGGTACAGCGTACTAAACATTATTAGCTCAGCAGAAATTAATGTCGATATCAACTACGACAGCAAGTAAAAATAAGAGTTTACGTAAACAGAAATAGAGATTCATAATACAGGCATACGCTGTATCGACGAAATGTCGGTTTATCATAATTTTGTATTATAGTATATTATAACTCCTTAATAAAACGTTTATGCGCATCTGTTTATTGTACAACATTTCTTACTTTTGCGTGTAGAATACGCTGGCTAAGTTTGGCCGGAAAACCTAGGACACCCTGTACATTCCGAGAAGATATATTTTAATTTCTGAGTTACTTACTGGTATTGCTTTATCGGGAAAAAGTTCATTTTCAAGATTTAAATATACAAATGGTAAAATTTACATATTACAGAATGACAATTATTATGAATATGATGAATATAAATTCGATATTGCTAAATCTGGGTCATTTGAACTTACCCTTTTCAATATTCAACGTGTTAATGACTCAAATATTTTAAAACAATTAAAGGAACTGGTAGAAAAAAATGATTTAACTTTTATGAATATTATAATAAAAATAATGATTCTAGATTGATTCTTACTGAAAATGCTCTTTAGGATTAATCACTTAAATACATCAGCAGATTTAAAAAATCATATGTATAATATCAAACGTATTGTAAAAAAGAAAGAGCAGAAGCAGAAGGAACTGTTAGTGAGGAAACAGAATATAGTGGGAGAAGATCGATATGGTAGGGGCTTTTAGATAGGCTATTTGACGTTTAACGGGTACAAAACCAATTCAGTGAAAAGAATTCTGTAAGAGTTAATACACTTACTTCCAATAAAACGCCAACGCGTAGTACAGTAAGAAATTTGACAGTTCAATTTACTTCAAAGTGTCTACATAATATATATTAATGTCAGTATAAAGTGTGACCGTGAGTGTGACCTAATTGTTGAATCAATATGAAACTTTTTAAGAAACTGTCAACAAAAATAAAGACAAATTTGTTAAAACCAAATACCATTACTTAGTGGTAGGACGCAAAGATTTTATTGAATGGAAAAAAACAATATACTGCATATGTGCAAAATTTTGAAATACACTTGAATGCTGAAAATATGAACACAAAAAATAAAATGAAACAAATTAATCAACTGAAAGATTGACAATTTTAAAACGTGTAATAAAGAAAAGGAAACGGGGTAGATAATAAAAAAATGGATGAAGATTAACGAAAAAGAAAAGTAGTGCAAAAATGGAACATAATATACTATGACAATTACTATTGATTAATATAGAAGCAGACAAACAACGTTGGATACAAAAGTTACAACATTCACATAAAATAAAAAAATAATTATTTACCCAAACAGAAAAAAATCATTGGAAGAAAGCAAAATTTAATTGCTCAGATAGATAGATTAACTTGGTGGCGTGAAAAGGTAAATTTCATACAATATTCTGGATTGGACTGGAGAGAAAATAACAAAATGAAAAAGTTCATAATCTGAATTATTAAAATGGAAAGAAAATATGAGGGGATGTGCATTCCAGAACCTCATAATTACAGACATTATTTTAAATTTGCAACATATTGATGCTTTTATATATTTAAAAGATACGAATTATATAGTAATAGAAAAAGTATTATCATATATTAAACAACATAGTTATATAAACGTAAGTGCAATATTTAATGGTGAAGTTACCTTGAAAGAAATACAATTAACACAACAAAGAATGATTTTAAAAGTTCTACAACCAAAAATGTATTACTAAATAATTCTTCTACAAATCTCGGTGATTGGTACACAAACGACGTTCTAAAACCAATATTAACATTATTAGAATAATTTCATGAACGTGATAGCGGATGAGCATTAAGAAAAATTATTCGTTTAATTATAAATATCAATATACTTAATTTATTGAAAATCGGCAAAGGCGATCAACTGCATTTATCAATACGAAATAAAAGAGCGACTGTTTATGTTCAAAATACTGAAAATGATTGAGGGATCGTGTTTCGTTCTCAAGACCACTAGGTAGATGTTTAGAGCGAAAACTGTAATCTATATTGCAATAGACATTTCAAGTTATAATTATTAAATAATTAACTTCAAACATATTATCAAAATGATTAATATAGTATTAGAATAATCCGTTCCAAAAACTACGACAACAGTACTGTTTTTCCAAATTTACTTTTGTCTTTTATAATAGGCCAATTGTAAAACCGGTCAAATACCTGAGATTTCTCCGACCAGCCAGCGAGACTTCTACTAACGCTCAAGTCCACACCTTTCTTTGAGGCTGCAAACGTAGCAGCATGACGTAAACTATGTGAGGCAACATTTTTGCTAGTACTCATCGTATCCTTTGTTGCCGCTTTATATGGTTTTCTTGTCGTTATAAATAACGCATCTTCATGTTGCCGCAACCTCGCTGTCTTCTTCAAATATGCCAGCATTGTAGCAGGAACGCACAATCTTGGCCTGTCTCGAAATTTCGGTAACATCAACAATGATAATACAATTCCAGATTTAGACGTTTTAATACGTTCTGTAATTTTAATCTCAATTACATCTGTCTTTCCTCCAACTAGCATCATAGTCATCAACTCTTGCAACAATGGTTGAATATCATACATGTAGGAATTTAATACGTGAAACTAGATAGTATAATATTTATAAACAATAACAACACAATGAAGACACTTTCGTCTTATTTCCTAATCTTTCGACGTTTCGTCGTTTCGCCTTTACGCCGTTTCGTCTTTACGTCTTATCGTCAACTCGTAACTAAGCAACCAAAATAACACGATTCAACAAACTCGTCACCTATGATACATCAATATAATAAATGAGGATCTTAGGTGACCTTTGCCGCCAACTAGAAGAACCTGTATTTGAGATCCAACACTCGGCCATCCTACACGTAGCATCTGACCTCAGATGCTCATTGCCCGCACTGTTTATTCAGCTAAACAATAATCATCGTCACTCGATACATTCTTTGGCCATTGTTTTAAATGGTCTGCGGACGTTGATGTGTGCTGCGGTCCCTCCCACTCGCCGATATTTCGTACAATGTATCGGTCACTTCTTAGGGTGTTGGCTATTTGATAAGGTCCCACAAACTTCGAATGGAACTTAAGTCCGGTGTCAAATTGAGGCCTCTTAAGAGCAACCAGGTCGCCCTCCTGGTACCGTATTGCTTCCTTCCGCCGCTTGTTGAACTGCCTGCAATTCTCGACTTGGATTTTTCTATGTTTTCTTTTGTTTGTCGCCGTAGGTCGGATCGTTGTTCTTCAAAGGCGATAGCAGCTTCGTTTTCTAAGAGTTCCCTAATATGTGGGCTCTCCTTGAATTTCATCCTTCTTCCTATCAACAGATGGAAAAAGGAAGTATCAGTCCTTCTATTATACGCGTTACTCATAAATTGTTGCGCCACCGCTACGTGCTTAAACCGCTCATCGGGTTTGGGTGCCGATAATTTAGTTAAAATGGAAATTAACGTTCGGTTAGTCTGTTGGACCTGTCCGTTTCCAATCGGTACTCCTTCCACTATTGTTAGTTGTTCGACTTCCTCTTCCTTGCAGTAGTTCTTGAAATCGTGCGAGGTAAAGGCGGTACCCTGGTCTGAAATAATTCTTCGCGGATTACCAAATACCGCGGACTGTTTTCTTAATCGATCCATTACTTCTGTTGTGCCTGTAGATTTCGTAAGGTAAGGCCACACAAATTTAGAGAATGCATCTACCACTACTAAAATATGATGATAACTTTTCTGTGTAGATGGCATGGGTGCCAGGTGATCGATAAGGTATGTGTCCAGTGGAAGTTCTCCTTTCATAATGGGGTATAGCATACCTTCTTGTTTTCCCCGCTTGCGTTCTGCTAGGATGCAGTCAACACAATTACGCATTACTCTCTCAATCTTTCCTCGCATACCCGGGAACCAATAATCCCGCTTCCCCAATTTTTCCATCTTATCAGTGGCAATGTGTCCCTGCTTATGGATTCGTCTAATTATGTCCGATTGCATCGCCTTAAGCACGACGATAAGCAATGCATCACGAACATTCTTATAGATGTTACCGTTTCTCCTAACATAGCTCTTGATGCTTTGTTGGCCTTCTGCTGCAATCATTTTCGTTATGTCGGCTTTATCCTACTGTGCCGCTCATAGTCTTGCCATAGTGCCGCCGTTGTCTTCAATAAACATCACCGTACGTATTGGATTTCGACTTAATCCGTCCACGTGTTTCATACTTCCGCCTCGTCGATGTTCAATTGAATAGGAGAATTCCGATAAAGAAGGGCCCATCTGGCTACACGAACACAAAGGTCCTTCTTTTTCATTGTCATAGCAAAGGCCAGACAATCCGTCACTATCTTAAACTGGATCCCTAACAGGTACACCCTAAATTTACGCAATGCCTTCACTATCGCTAACGCCTCAATCTCATAGCTTGTATACTTCGCCTCAGCTGATAAAGTTTTACCGATCGCATAGTATACCGGGTGGAATTTATAATCTACATTATCTCTCTGCATAAGTATTGCACTGTAACCAAACATTGATGCGTCCGTGTGTAATTCAGCCCCGGCATTGACTCGATACAATTTCAAATTTGGCTTACTGATCAATGCTTCCTTTAGTTCATAAAAAGCTCGCTGTTCGTCCTCGTGAAATTTAAACTTCATATCGGCTTTTAGCAAATTGGTCAGCGGTCGTGCAATGATACAGTATCGGGGAATGAATTGTCGGAAATAACCGGTCAGACCTAACAATGACTGTACTGCCCTTACACTACTGGGAATCAGGAACTTCTTAACGGCAATAGTTTTTTCATCTGACGGTCTAACCGATCCATTCTCTACCACGTGCCCCAAATATAATATCTTCGTTTGCATAAAGTGACATTTCGTACAATTCAATAATAGACCATGCTCGCTCGCTACCTTTAGAACTGCTTTTACATTGTGCAATCCGTCGTCGTAATTCATTGATGGTATAATGAAGTCGTCCAAGTACGTTAACGCAACACCCTTTGCGAGCATTTCTTTAAAAACAACATTAATTAATCTTTGGAATACAGAAGGAGCGTTACATAAGCCAAATGGCATGCGAAGAAATTCGTACTGACAATCTGGAACAACAAAAGCCGTAAACTTTATACTTTCCTCCTTTACTGGAACGTGGAAAAAACTATAAATATATTTTTTCAAATCTAAGGTACTGAAAATCTTTGCGCCCTACAGGTTATCAATCTGATCTTCTATAAGGGGTAAAGGATACCTATCTTTAATCATTTTACCCTTAAATTTGCGGTAATCAACACACAGTCTCGTAACGCCATTTTTCTTTTTAACAAGCACAATTGGGCGCGCGTATTCGGAATTTGACGATCTGATTATTCCATCAGCTAGCCACGATTCTACATGTTCGTCTACTTGCTGTTCCTCTTCCGGTGATAGCCTTTGTGGCCTCTGATATACTGGTATGCCGTCTTTTAGAACAATGCGCATTTGGACTCCTACTTCACATATTTTATTCGGTTGATAATTTTGTATTATTTTCTGTACTTCGGATTTTCCTTTCGGTTTTTCAATATGTGATAAATCAAGCTCGTCATTAGTCTCTGAAACATCTATATGATAAATCTCCGGATCGTTTGATTCATTTACTCGTAAATTAACTATACTTTCTAACTTTAGATTGAACCCTACGGTGTTCAAAAAGTCAGAACCGATAAGCAAGTCCTGTTGCATCAGGTTGTCAGAAACTACGTGTAATGTAACATTATACGATTGGCCATCTATAAACTTCTGTACTTGCGTCTCGCCTAATGTCGCGTTACTGACGGAACCGATACCTCGATATTGAACCGTTCGTTTTTCTAATTTAGGTGCGCATATGCGAATGTAACATTCAGATCGTATCAAACTTGTGTCACTTCCGGTATCAATTAACGATACTACATTCTGTCCAGCTATTTGCACTTGTTTCTGACACTTTTCTGGCTTGCTCGCGTTATACTGAAACTGTTTTTCTTCGGGTGCTCGTTCCCTCGGTATCTTCTTGAAATATGTCCAAAGGTGTTGCATTTGGAGCACATTGGACCCTTGCTTCGTGATGGACACACAGCTGCTGGATGGTCTGTGACACCACGATTGTAACAGCGTGTCACTGCTCGAGTTGCTTCGTGTGTCATCGTCATTGGTTGTCCGTTGGTTCTCCGTCCCTGTCTCATATTAGACTTCATGCTCTCATACTGATCCAACCTAAGCTTCAATTCATGTATAGTGAAGGCGCCGTACAGCATTGACTTATCCGATTCATAATCATCAATACTGTCGATTATATACCGTATTACAGACTCAGTTTCTATATTAGCTTCCGCAGCAATTCCAAACATCGCGTACACATATTCATTGTAAGATTCATCACACCGTTTTTTCCTTTGACGGAGTTCTTTGTGGACCTTGTGACTATTTATTCTGTGCGCAAATTCGGCCTGCAACCCTATTTTGAACTGCTGCCATTTCTTTCCACATCCTTTGTGTTGAACAAACAATTTTGCCGAACCCTTTAATAATCCGTTTGCATAAAATAACTTTTGTAAATCATTCCACTCACACATTTCCGCCATGTCTTCAAATTCGGTGATCCATCGTAACACGTTTGTACCATTTACTCCGTTGAACGTTTCCATGGACTCTTCCACTTCTCTAAATGTTGGCACAAACCTCGCTGCTTCACGGAAAACTGCAGTCGTACGTGAATGTTGGTCATCATCATCAGGCTGTTCTTCGGCTTCCTTTCCGTTGTTCAAAATCAGTGTCGTCTTTATACTTGCAACCAACTCGGATTTGTTTCCTGAAGTTTTGACCTTACGGTTCTTCTATTCGGCTTTGAGTGCATCTAATCTCATTGATTCCACACGTATTCCCTCATTTGCCAATACATCGTTGTTCACTATCTCAATAATTTCGCCTGCCGTTGCCATGTTTAACAATCACACACAATAAAGCTGAACGTTATATCCCGGCTTAGCCCCCAAGATTTGTAGGAATTTAATACGTGAGACCAAATAGTATTATATTTATAAATAATAAGAAAACAATGAAGACACTTTCGTCTTATTTCCTAATCTTTCGTCGTTTCGTCGTTTCGCCTTTATGGCATTTCGTCTTTACGTCTTATCGTCAACGCGTAACTAAGCAACCAAAATAACACGATTCAACAAACTCGTCACCTATGATACATCAATATAATAAATGAGGATCATAGGTGACCTATCCCCGCCAACTAGAGGACCCTGTATTTGAGATCCCACATATATTTCTTCGTGTTTCTGTTTTAAAGGACGTAATTTTAAAATCCCTTTTATTAGCCTAGTAATTAATGGATCCTTTCCAATATTTTCACTAAATATTAACGATACTGCCGATCGCCATGTATTTATCGTGCTGTAGGAAGCTCGCTGATTGAACTTCTGTGTCAACCATTCGAAAACATAATTACGTCGAGGATCAAGAACATCCAAACCTTTTTTCATACAGATAACCGCCCAATCTTGCAACGATCTGGCATAATGCTGTGAAGTTCCCTCTGAAATTGATTCCATCAGGAGCTTTATCGAGTCTACATCCACCTTATGTCTGCTGAATGCCTCCCGGAAAACCGCCCGACCATCAGTGTTAAACGTTCTCCTAATGGATGCTGAATTTTTCTGCACGGAAGTATTAATAAGTTCTTATTCGACCTAAATTTTATAGGAGGTGCCTCCAGCAAGGACAACCACAATGGCTACCATGGTTGCGACCCCCAAACCGGAACTATTAATATCCCACAAGCTTGATCCCTTTCTTTCTTTCTTTTTCAAAAAAAAAGAATTTATTCCATTTCAAGGTGAATGCGTCTACACAAAAAGCTTCTGGATCTTTATGCCAAGAACAAAAATGTTCACATTTTTTATTATTACAAGCCGCAAGCAAGTCTAATTCAGTCTCCTCAAATTCAGTTAATATCATATTGAATACCCAATTTGCCAGTTCCCATTCTGTGTCGATATTAGGTACTCTGGATTCCTCATCAGCTTCCGTGTTTTCTTTGGACGAAATATATGAAGCAAACACCCACAATTTCCTCTGTTGACACGACATCCACATTTTTCGGGTGATTTCATTTAATTTAGGGTATTTTATATCACCCATCCTGTTAACATAGGAAATTGCCGTGGTATTATCTATACGTAATAAAATTTCTTTGTTCTTCAGTTCAGTTGCGAAACACCTCAACGGAAAATATGCTGCCAATAATTCCAAATAATTTATATGTTCCTTGCGTTCCACTTCGTTCCAGAACCCGTGAGTCTTTTCACCCTCACACACAGCACCCCATCCTCTTGTGGAAGCGACTGAGAATATTTCAAAACAAAATTCTTGCCGCCTAATCGTATATACGGACTGCGAAATATTTGTCTCCCACAAGATAAAATCGTCATTTAAAGAAACAGGTATTCTCACCGTTGAGTAATATTCTCCATCCATGTACAATAAAGCAAGGCATTTCTGGCTTTCGAAGTCCTTCGAATGAAGCCAACTGTATACCACAGCGAGGCACGCAGCTGTAATGTTACCCAAAAAATGAGCAGAATCTGTAATCGATGATCTCTTACAGCTACGGAACTTCTTAATCAATACGAAATCCGCTTTTTCCTTTCAACTGGAAGTTCGATCGCAAAAGGCTCCGAGTCCATACAAAGGAGAATACAAAACCCCAAAATTGGCACTTCATTTTCGGGACCAAATTACTTTTTGACTTTTTTATAATAAACCCGAGCGACTCTAATCTGCAAATGATTGCTCGCACATTCGTGGTACATGTACTCACATCTGCTCCCAGCCATAGCCAATCATCAAGGTGAATTAGAGATGCCAATCCCTGTAATCTTAATGAACCAACAACTGGTTTCATAATCTCAGTAAATATCCAAGGAGCTACATTAAGGCCAAACGGCAGACAAACGAACTGATAAAGTTGACATCCCCACGAAAACGTAAAAAATTTCCTACTATCTTTTTGCACAGGAAAGAAGAAGTAAACATCTTATAGATCTAGTTTGGCCCTGTAACAATTATTGGTCATTAATTTCATCGCTGTTCTTATGTTCTCCATCTTAAAATGGTCTAGCCAAAAGAATTTGTTTAACTTTTTTAAATTTAAAACAAATCTTTCCTTTCCATTACTTTTAGGTGCCAAAAAATAAGTGGAAACAAATTGTCCGTTGCAAAATTTACATATCTCGATAGCTCCCAAAGTTAAACGATCGTCTATTGCATCTTGCGTAAAACAGTCATAATTTTTGTCATTTAAATATTCTGCTGGTTGAGTAAGCTGACTTGGTCTGGAAGAAAGAGGAATTTGAACGACCGATATACAATCCAAAATAAATATGTCAGACGTGATTTGGTACCAGGCTTGTATATAATTCTTTAAATCTGCAATAAACTTTACCCGAGCTACGTTCATGACTTGGTCTTGGCATTTGTCTGGGCTCCTCGTAATTGATTTTGAGTTTGCTTCTCTACAGATTGATGGTGCTTGTTTGGGTTCCTTGATTGACTCAAAAATCTTAATGTTGGACTGGATTTGCAGCCCGTCTAATTGTTCTTGTAGAACCTTACAGACGAGCCTCTCCAATTTAAAGTGCCTGAAGTTCGTAACGTCAACTCCTTTTCCTGGATTTTCATGGAAGCACATATTTTTTCCATGCTATTTGCCGTCTTAACACGCTAGGACAGCCCTTCTCCAAACAAATACTTATCTGTCACAGATTTTTCTAAAATGAATTTTGCTTTTCTATCCAGACCTGGGTAAATAAAAGCTTTTCTTGCTTTTGTCAATTGTCCAAACAATCCGCAGAACAGCTTTCCGGAATCAAATAAAAATTCCAATAATTTATTTTTATTACTTGGTTCCTTCTTGTCGTTAAAAATAAAGCATATTTCTGATCCAAGAGCAGCCAACCCAGTACCGCAAAGATCCTGATCATTTGTTAAAAATTGATCCCCTTTCTTGGTTAAGCAACGTCTCAACCTCTGGGTTGAGTTTAGGTGTGTCAATTGGGCAATTGCCCTTCGCACAATGTTTACTTAAAAGTTTATTTTTACCTTCTTTTATGAAACCATACATTACAGTCCTCTTCTAAATTTCAGCTAAGACGGGGTGAAATTTGTAATGCTCCTCATTCTTTTTTAGATGGTCATCTCCGAGAAACAACATAACATCATCATCTGACGTTGTATCCTCCTGCTCATCAGGCGTAAGATTGCCTTGCAAATATTCTAACCCGATTGAATCGAGAACATTTTCTTTATTTGTCCCAACGGTATTTTCCATTACCTTGGAAGTTTGTCAACTCGGAAGGTCTAAATGAAAACAGAGTTATAACCTAATTATATAGGTTATTACCATAGATACGACGTGTGTCATCCAATAAGTCACACCACTCGTACGGCAACGGATATATTTCTTTCCTACCATTGTACGGCCTCTCTCACCTCGCGTGTGAGCTCGCCGCCATTTGCGTTATTTCGACGTGTATGCAATTGCATCACCGTTGTGTACGATGTGTCTCATCTCTCGTGTGAGCTCATCGCCAACGCAGACTGATATGTATGATATGTCCCAACTCTCATGTGAGTTTATCGCCAACACAGACTGATGTTATGATAAAAATCTTTACATCAAACAGTATCGTCTCATTACCAGTATGAGCTTGTTAAACATATTACCTGAACAACTTATTGCACAAGCTAACCTGTAACAACAGTAACTTCTTCCCTTGTTTCTGGTTTTTTTCATCGGTGTTGGTACCACCTTTGATAATTGTTTCTCAATTTTCTTTTTAAACTTTTCATTGTTTCATCCCTCGAAACTTCCCCTCGTTTAGCCATGTTTTCCGAGTAAGGATAACACGAATAAATATTACTACGCACTATTATCCAAAAAATACTTGCTTCTGTAAAAAAAAAAATCCGTGGCAAACACAACGTGTACAGAAAACGTTATGAAGACAACGAACACGCGAGGATGACGACCGTATTTTTTTATTATTTAGGGCTGAAATCTGTGGCGGCACCATGTGAACAGTAGTGGTACTACATAGTGATCTTGAGAACTAAACACGATGCATAATTGCTTTACCTGGGCATTAATATCAGCATTATATCCTGTAACCGAACATTGTAACCGCAAAAGTTCGTATACTCATTGTAAAAATATATTAAATTTTATAGGAATTACATTTCCAATCACATCTGAACAAGTAACTATATTCGAAAAAATTATAAATTATCAATAAATGTTTGTCAATTAATAAAAGGAGATAATGGAAATAATAAATATGAAATATTATCATTACGATTAGCTAATAAAGTAGTTGGTCATAAGCGTATCAATTTACTACTATATAAAACTGGGAAAGAAGATGATATATGGCATTATGTATGGATTAACTCTTTTCCGACGTATTTAATTTGGACATGGGTATCGTACTGGTCGGAATTAATTTCCGCTGAAACCGCAGTGATACTTAACATGCAGGATTATGAAGAATAAATAAGATTTATTAATTCTTATGATAACTTTATTTATATGTTTATAGAATAATACGTTTTAATGTTTTTTTTTGTAAAAGTTATATTTTATTGTTCTGCAATGTGTGGAATTTTTTAAAACCGTCTCCAATATGCAGTCCTGGTTTTCGACCTGCAAGTGCTACAAAAATAATTTGTTTGACGTCTTCCGCCCTTAATTTTTCTATTAGAACATACAGCACAATCTTTACTTCTTACGTCTTTGCAATGGCGCATAACGTGCAGTTTTCTAACTTACCTCAGCGTATTGCATGTCGAGCGAGAAATAACAGCTTTTGTTCGCACTGAATTTCGTTATCTCCAAATGATAAGAATTCTTGAATAGGTCGCATGAGTTCGTGAAAACATCCATTAGATATTTATATTTGTGCAGATGAATTGTAAACTGATGCATAGATGACTACAGTATATGATTAGTACTGTTTTATGTTTTGGTGTCTGAGAGCAGACATACGACCGGAACGGTAAAATGGCTATGGTGTCTGAGAGCAGACATGCGTCCGAAAGAGTTCAATATTAATTCCTTTGGTGCAGATTCAGAAATGGGAAACATATTGGAAGTTGATCGAGATTATCCTAGTGAAATACATGATTGGCATTCAGTTTTACCATTCCGTCCTAACCATGAGAAACCGCCTACGGCGAAATATGATAAATTGTTGGTCACTTTATATTGTAAAAACAGCTACATTATTCATTATCAAATGCTACAACTATGTTTACAACATAGGCTTGTATTAAAGAAAATTCATCACATTTTAAAGTTAAACAATCCCAATAGATGCGTGAATATATATAATTAAATACAAAACTTCGAGTGCAGTCTCAATGGAAACAATGGACAATGTGCGTAGTCGCGTTTATGTAAGATTAATTACTTCGCGGGATGAACGTAGTGGTACAGACATACAGACATGAATAGGAAGGCCTAATTTTCATAGAAATATAATTTTTAACTAAAATTTCGCTGCAGTTAAAATAAGAGTAATGAAAGTTAAAATAAATAAACCTGTTTATATTGGTATGTCCATTCTAGATATTTCTAAAATATATCTATACAAGTTTCATTATGATTATATGAAAACACAATTTAGGAATAATTGTAAACTGTTATATAGTAATATTGATAGTTTGATTTATAATATAAAGTGCGACAATATATATAACACTGTGATGTACGACATAGCTCGCACCGATACTAGTAATTATCCTATTGATAATATGTATAGTATGCCCTTAGCAAACATGAAAGTTTCAGGTTTGATGAAAGACGAAAATGGAGGGAAAATACTGACCGAATTTGTAGGATTAAAAGAAAAAATGTATGCTAAAGAAGTAATCGGTGAACCTGACATGAAGAAAGCTAAAGAAATTGTAACAGGTTTCATTAATCGGAAAATGAAATTTAACGATCATATGAATTGTTTATTTCAACATAAAATCAAAATGCTTAGACAAAATCGTATTTTCCCAAAGTTACATAAAATTTCCACGATATCTGAAAGAAAAGTTGAGCTGCATCCGTACGATGATGAAAGATATATTAGCAGTGATGGAATAAATACACTACCATGGGGTCACTGCTAAATTAAAAAAGAATAAAATATATAATTCAGATATAATATATTTTCCTTAATTTTGTTACGAATACAAATGCAATCAATTATTAATAAAAAAAAAATTATAATTTAATTCAGAATTATTAGGTGTACAACTTTGCTTCCGCCGTTTTGCAATAGATGGCTGTAGCGGTAAGTGGTAGTCGAAATAATACGCCAAGCAACTGAAAGAAACCGGCCCGTATTTAATAATAGGAAAGGTGTTGTCTTCCATCAAGACAACGGCCGACCACACACTTATTCGATAACTCGTCAAAAATTGCGAGATCTTGGTTGGGAAGTTTTGATGCACCCACCGCATAGTCCAGACATAGCACCTTCGGCTATCATTTGTTCAGATCTCTGCAGAACTCTCTCAATGGAATCATACTGGTTTCAAAATAAGCCTGTGAAAACCACTTGATTCAGTTTTTCAATCAGAAAACACAGAAGTTTTACACTGATGGTATCATGGCTCTACACAAAAAATTGCGAAAATAGTCGATAATAATGGAGTATATTTGGTTTAAGTACATTTATTTTCCCGCTATGAGGAAACCAGTTGGATTTTTCTAAAATAACGCCACGAACTTGTTTCCCAGACCCAATACAAATACTTAAAAATTACTGCTGCCGGTTCCAATTTATCAAAAAATCAAATTCAAAAACTCGTCGTTCCAATTTTCCAAAATATTGTCTATTTCAGCGTCGTTGAGAAGTTTTGCAGCTCCTAACTTTTGAATCACTCCATTGTGCACATCCATTTTGTACATCTGTTCTACGTTTACACAAGGCATTGCCAATGGGTATCAATGATATGACTGCCTGGTGACATGAGCGTGACGCCTACGGACGGACCCCCCCCCCCAACCAACCGACCGCTAAGAACCGATAAAGAGATATACACTCCGCGACGCGAACAGATAACGACCCCCAATCGCGAAACAGGACCAGACCCGCAACCGCGTAAAGACGCATCATGCAAGATGCTCTCTGTATTTCCTTATCGCCGCACGCCCGCAGAATAGCTTCATCAATACCCCAAAAATACCCCCCCCCCCCGCCCCTATGCACCGGCTCAAGGAGGATGATAACCGCGAAATCGTAACAGCTGACCAATTTCCCCCGCATCCATTTCTCACCGCACACACTTCTTTGTCACTGCACACGATCGACTTTCAAACAGAAACACGCTCACTTCTTCTTCTTCCAACTCTTCCATTCTTGCGTTTTTTCTGCAATTAACACGCACCGCCACTTCTTAACCAACTTTCTTCTTCGCAGGTTTCTCTTTCTCTAATCAGTACCAGCCACCGTACACCGCCATTTCAATCACCCAACTTCTTTGCGGCTTTTCTCTCCGCAAACACACACGACCTTATCACACAACCTACTACCGCCTATAACCCGCTACAAACATTCACACTCGCGGCCACCCAACCCATTACATACAAAAACAATACTAATACCCTCATAGAAAGGAGTGTGGTCTCACGGAACGCAACTATGGTCGCAGAGAACGGAAGTGTGCTATGACAGAACGGAAGTCTGGTCTGAGAAATCATGAAAAGCCAAAAGTAGTGATCCAGAATCGGTTTACCCTTACTACTGTGTTTCACACGTCCATTGACACCCTGTACATGACAGAAGTGCCCATCTGTACAGCACTGGCACTCAAAAACCGTTCACTCAGCTCATCCTGCACACGCGACTCCCTCACTTCTGAGGACTAATAACGCGTCATTGTGCGACTTGAGATCCGAGAAATGATTCATTCTTAGAGCGTTTTATACATACTAGACACAACAAGATAGTTAATTCGTGCAGTGCTGGTTCCGAAACATCGTTCATTCGTATGATCGCGAACATGCGATTTCGTCACTTCTGAGGGTTGACAATGAGTCATTGTGTGATTTGCCATCTGCGAAACCACCTTCAAGCGTTTTACAAGTAATTTGGCACCCTGTGTCCGACAGAAGATCACATTCCTGCTGTCCTGGTACTGAAACACCGTTCATTCGGCTAATCATGAACATGCGTATTTGTCACTCGTAAGGGCTGAAACCACGTTACCATGCGATTGGCAATCTGAGAAACTACTCATTCTTTCAGCTTTTTCAGCCTTAATTGACACTCTAGACACGACAGAAGAACCCACTCGTGCAGTGCTGCTACTGAAAAACTGTTCATTCGGCACATCGTGAATATGCTATTTCGTCACTACTGCCGGGCTGACAACGCATCTCCATGCGATTTGCGATCTGAGAAACGACTCATTCTCTTAGCGTTTTACATATCCATCGCTACCCTGGACAGGAGAGAACAGCCTATTCGTGCAGTTCTGGTACTTAAACAACTTTCATTTAGCTCAACGCGAA
The DNA here is from genome assembly GCA_033815515.1 of Cryptocheilus praepositus. Classification (NCBI taxonomy): domain Eukaryota; kingdom Metazoa; phylum Arthropoda; class Insecta; order Hymenoptera; family Pompilidae; genus Cryptocheilus; species Cryptocheilus praepositus. Next base: position 182,766 of record JAWWQZ010000268.1, on the reverse strand, counting down.
CGTGCGATTTCGTCATCTCTAGGGGCTGACAACGAGTCATCGTACGTTTGTGATATGAGAAACGACCCTCTCTTGGACCGTTGTTCACGTGCGTTGGCACCCTGAACGCGACAGAAGAGTCCATTCGTGCAGTGCTGGTACTGAAACACCGTTCATTCGGTTCATCGTGATCAGGCGATTTCGTCACATTTGAGGGCTAACAACGCGTGATCGTACGATTTGGGATCTGACAAACGAACTACTCCTTAAGCGTCTTACACGTCCATTGTCATCCTAGACGCGACAGAAGGATCCGTTCGTGCAATGCTGTTACTGAAATACGGTTTGTTTGGCTCATTATTAATACACGATTTCGTTATTCTGAGAGAAGAATCCCCGTCATCGAGCAATTGGGGATCTAAGAAACGATTCATTCTTTACACGTTTTACACGTCCATTGGCACCGTAAACCTGACAGAATAGTCCATGCGTTGCAGTGCTGGTACTGAAACACCTTCCGTGCTGCTTATCGCGAACATGTGATTTCGTCAGTTCTGAGGGGTGTGTTACGCCCATCGTGTTGCCACAATTTTTTCGGTCAACTTTCTTTTTATTTTTCTCATACAAATTATTTTCTCATTTAATACAACATCAACTAACTTAGTTAACACCTCTCTACACGATACCCCATACCCAAAATAACGCGTTACTTCAAATTGTAATCCATTAACGTTAACGAATGCTTTTGCTATATACGTAGTGAATACCTTCTTACAAAGACCCGTTAGATGCGGCTAAATATTTCGAAGAGGTGTGGAAGAAACAGACGCGTATGCGAATATCTAGCGATATCTGTCTCCAACATCTTCCGTCTCTGCAGACTTGCGGCCTTGATGTATTTTGATGCTGCATTGTGTACAACCATTGTGTGTTTTTTCTGTACACCACAACCCCAGTTCACGGAATGGGTTACATGCGAGCAATTGGTGACCAAAGGCCTCGAAGCCAGATTACCATTTCCACCATCACTCCACCCGAGCTCCAGCATCTTCGCGCAGTATTTGAGCTCAACCACGTATTATATCGCACTCATTCATTTAGTATATTTTCATGTAGTCAACTCTCATTTAGGTAAATCTCATTTGGTCAACAACCATTATCTTACACAAGTGGTGCAGCCGACTTATTAGACTCTGCGAAAGTTATTATACTATATCGCCGGAATCGGCGTAGGAGATCCAGAATACCATCAATGCTATATCAATATAAACTAATTTAATTTTTTTAAACATCCCCCAACATTGCTACACTTCGTCTACGCGTGTAGTCAAAATGAATAGAAAAACTGTACAGTCAAACCAATTGAAACTCTAGTTAATGTGTGTTCCTGTATTCCATTTTTTTATACGAGAGGGCAAACCGCTAACAGTGTGAGTCGTTTCTCAGATCCCAAATCGGACAATGACGCGTTGTCAGCCATCAGAAGTGACGACATCGCATGCTAACAATCGACCGAATGAACAGTGTTTCAGTTCCAGTGCTACACAAATAGGCACTTCTGCCGTGTTTAGGGTGCCAATGGACGCGTAAAACACTGAAAGAATGAGTCGTTCCTCATATCGAAATCGGCGTCAAACGCATTCCCGGCCGTCAAAAGTAACGAAATGGCGTGTTCAGGATGAGCAGAGTGAACGGTGTTTTAGTACCGCTGCTGCATGAATGGGCACTTTTGTGGTGTTTATGGTGCCAATAGACGCGTAAAACCCTCAAATAATGAGTTGTTTCTCAGATAGAAAATCGCACGATGACGCGTTGTCAGCACTCAGAAATAAAGAAATCGCATGTACGATGAACCGAATGAACAATGTTTCAACACCAGCACTGCACAAATGGACACTTCTGTCGAGTTTAGGGTCCCAATGGGCGTGTAAAACGCTCCGAAAAGTTTTGTGGCTTCACAGATCGCAAATCGCGCGATGATGCGTTATCAGCCTCCAGAAGTGACGAAATCGCGTTTCGAGGATGTGCCGAATGAACGGTGTTTGATTACCAGTGCTGCACGAATGGGCACATCTGTCGTGTTGAAGGTGCCAATGGGGGTGCAAGGCGTTCAGAGAATGAGTCATTTCTCAAATCGCAAGTCCCATGGTGACGCTTTGCCAGCCCTCCGAAGTGACGAAATCGCACGTTCACGATGAGACAAATGATCGATGTGTCAGTACCAGTACTGCACGAATGGGTACTTCTGTTGTGTTCAGGTGCCAATAGACGTATGAAACGCCTTTTAACAGTCTTAGTCCAAATATTAATGATTATATGACGTCTTGTTCTCGGTATTACAAGACGTAGTATCGCTAATTGCACTGCGATGACATTCAGACTAAAAGAAAGGGAAACCTATGCTTCTCTACGCTTCCCGCCGACGATGGACATAACATTACTTTTGTTCGATATCATAGCACCCTCAGAGTTTGTGATCAGGGTTTTTTTTTGCTGATTGCGTGGTCTCAAGTGGTTTGTTTAAGTATGAAAAAAAAGATGAAAAAAGGAAAAGATGACGTGGTCAAATTTGGAAGAAATTAAAAGAATTAGAGAAGTATGTGCAGAAATAGTTTGGAGGCATCGCAGCCACGGCGTCTGTCGCCACTGTCGCCGACGCAAATCAATCGGAATATGGTAAGCAACAAAGGCTGATGCTACATCAGATTCTAATATTTGGCAATGAGCCCACAGGAGTGGTGGGACACGTTGTTCATTAAATTAGGGTAGTACTTTCAGGAGTGGCATAGACATAACCTAATTTGTTCGGCCTGTCTAGGCAACACTTGCGCTTCCGCCGAAACATCGTTCCAGTCAAGTGAGATAGACGACTTACCAACAGCCATGCCTGTTCAATCGATAAAACAGACAGCGATAAGAGGAAACTCCGCATAAGGCGTCAGAGGGGTTTTGGGTAACAGTGTCGCCGTTGACCTTGCAGTTACAACCGATCAAACTTTGGCACCAATTGGTGCGATCGATATGGAATCGCGATCGACGAAGGTACTGAAATAATTTTAGGAGACGATCCGCGCGCGGAAAACCCAAATGTGGGTGTATTACATCCGGACCTGGCGGCCAGTTAATCTAATTGTGTCACAGAGGGCGTAAAATAAGAAATAGAAAACGATCAACTGGTTCCATGTCCTCGAACGGAAAAACTGTCTCTTAAAGACTTAATCCATTTCTTGATCCAGAGGTCGCTACTACTATGCAGGAAGCAGCCATAAAAGAGACATTTACGCTGCCGAATTACAGAAGCATACTGGTTCAGCCATGATAACTCTCGGTCCAGCTATTTCGCTCCTGCTCAAAGAGACCGGTGAAGAGAGAAGAACGAAAAACTTGGTAAATTCCTCTTCGGAGAGAACTTAGCTGAAAAGGTAAAATCGACAAATTGGATTCTGGAGGTCGCCTCAGATTTGAGGCCTAAAGTTGCCTCAAAAAGTGTTCCAGTGAATTCATTTAATCATTAAACTTGAAAACCTAATCATCGAAGAACACCGGCCTGTCGAAGATGGAGAACAAGTAGCCGTCAAACCACAAAACCTCCAGAACCAATTCGACGGGAAGGCCCAAAGCGAACTCGTGGCATTCGCCCTGTTATGTACCTGGTCCCTCAAAGCCATAAACGCGATCCGGCTTACCCAGGTGTCCACCACCGGGTCCAACCTTCACCTTCTGGTCTGCACATTGTGTTCCGCCGAACCTTCCCGCACATTTTTCCCGCCCTAATATTAACCCGCCTGATTTTCCCACCCACGATTTGCTCGTCACTTCCTGTCCCCACCCCCGCTACACCTTTAGGTACTTAAGGCACAAACTGGAGGGTGTCGGACGAAGTCCCGAATAGACTGTAACACGAGTGACACTGAATTTTATAAATAAACAGTTCTTTCTCTTACTTATCTCTAATTAACTTCAACTTAGTTCGAAGCCAATGAACTAAGAGTCAGGACGTACGAGGGGTAACCGAGATCTCTCGTTACGGCATAACACTGACTAAAAATTGGTGGCAGCGGTGGGATAAGCAAGAGGAAGGATTCATCTGGAGCCCAACTAACGAGAGTAACTCCAAGGACCTTAAGGAATCGATCGCAAACCTAGCAACCTGGACATGTTCCTAGTAATTGGGTGAGCAAATGTCCTTTACTATATATCGCAACGCACCGATTGAAGATATAGCAACCGACATAAGTGACGATTCAGCAGACGAGTAATACCATACAAACACGCAACAAAGTAAAATGACGGAATTTAATGAACTTCGAGACATGCTCCATAGAATCATGCAACAAAATGAAGCATTAAAACTGCGCGTAGAAATGATAGAGAAGGGGGGAATCGCGCCGAAAGCTCGCGAAGAAATCGCCACCCCACAGAGGGAGACCGTCGAGAGCCAAACCCTCAACGAAGGCGGAATACCGGATAATGAGTCAACCTCGTCGAGCAGTTTCTTGTCGACGTCGCAGATAAAGGCCGAACTTGACTTGGTATCGCATTTTGACGGGCGAAACATCTCCGTGGAAACATTCATTTCGGACATCCGGAATTTCCTAGATTCGATTTCCTCCGTTAACCATGCACGTGCTATAAAGCTGATTACGACACAAAAAATTGTAAATGAGGCGCGAACAGCAATCGATGGGCAGCAAATCCTGAACGCAGAAAGCCTGTATGATGTCCTGCGAGGACAATACGGTAATTGCAAATCGTATGAACTTGCCATCCTCGAGAGAAGTCAGTGTGTTCAAGGCACGGAGTCGGTAACCGCATATTCCAGACGATTTGACCAATTACATCGCGACGTAAGGAGATCTATTATAAACGATTCATCTAACGCAGCAAATATCCATAGCGCCCTATTAAACAACGAAGATAAAGTAGGACTAACACAATTTGTTCGCGGTTTAAAGTATAAAATAAAAATTCGAGTACAAAGTCTCCGACCGACAACGATCAAGGAAGCCCAAAACTATAGTTTCGAAATAGAACGGGAGGAGTACGCTGATGAAGAAATACATCGACGATTATTTAGGCGGCGTCCACACCTATCAGAAAATGACCAAAGGAGTCCTAAACCGTCACCCCGCACAATACTCGGTGACCGTGGCAACCCTGCCGTCCCTCAATACAACCCATCGACCACGACAATGTCTCAAACACGCCGATGCTTTAATTGTGGCTCACCACATCATTTTTCGCGCGCTTGCCCTGAACCACGATCAAAACTTTCTCAAAATTTTCCGAACCGCCCGCAACAGACAGAACCGCCCAACCCTACCCGATATATAGAGTGTGCAAAGACCGAAACGTCGGAGCAACAGTCTTCCTCCGATTGGCAGCAAGACAAAGAGGAGAATTCTTGGCAGATACAGGAGCAGCCGTCAACCTAATAAAAGAAGAATTTTCTCGGGGACTCCCACAACGAAAACGTTTTAACAGAATTACGGGAATCACAAAAGAAATTACTAAGTGCGATACAGAAGCACGTCTACACGTAGAAGGGAACCAACACGTATTTATTGTGGTACCCAATGACTTTCCTTTGGAAGAGGCCGGGATTATCGGTATGCCGTTTTTGGATGCGGAAGACGCTATTATTTGTGCCAGGGAAAGAAAAATCATATTCCGTCGGAAACCACGCGAGGTCCGTTTGATGAGGTATTCGAGTAAAAGAAGCCGACTGTTAAAAGAGAACACTCGGTTGGACCACATCAAAGACGCTTGTGCTAACAACACCATCTGGGAAATCATAGACAAATATCAAGAGGTGTTTCAATTGGAAGGCGATCCGCTCCCCCGCACCAACTTAACATCTCACGTAATAGAGACGTCATATGAAAAACCGGTATTTGTGAAGCAATACCGTTATCCGCCTGTTCATCAAGAGGAGATCAGCAAACAGGTGATGGAGCTGCTCGAAAAGGAAATCATCGAGAATTCGTCGTCTCCCTATAACTCCCCTCTCTGGGTCGTGCCAAAGAAGAAGGACGCCAGTGGCAAGCAAAAGTGGCGCATTGTCGTTGACTTCCGACTAATCAACGATAAGACGGAACAGGACGCATACCCACTGCCCAATATAGAAGAGATATTGGACCAGTTGGGGAAGGCGCGGTATTTTAGTGCATTTGATTTAGCAAGTGGTTTTCACCAAATCCCATTGGAGGAGAATAGTAAAAGGAAGACAGCATTCTCAACACCCAATGGTCATTATCAATTCACCCGCATGCCATTCGGACTGAAGAATGCGCCCGCAACGTTCCAACGAATGATGGACAGAGCACTGCAAGGCTTGATAGGTAACACCTGTTTCGTCTACCTGGACGATATTGTAATTTATGGTGAAACGCTCAAAGAGCATAATGAGAAATTGGAAAGGTTGTTAACACGACTCGCGGGTCTAGGCCTCAAGTTACAACCAGACAAGTGCGAGTATTTAAAACCCGAACTACAGTACCTGGGCCACATCATAACCGAGAGCGGTGTAAAACCAAACCCCGATAAGTTAAAAGCAGTCAGAGAATTCCCAACACCTAAAAACGCTAAAAACGTAAAACAATTTTTGGGCTTAGCCGGGTACTACCGAAAATTTATCAAACATTTTAGTGCAAAGGCGAAACCATTATCATCGCTTCTTAAAAACAATGTACCATTCCTTTTCGGTCCGGATCAGATTAGGGCCATGGAGATTTTAAAAAACGAACTCTGCTCACGACCGCTACTACAGTTTCCAGATTTCAAGAAGGAGTTTATTTTAACAACCGATGCGTCCAACATTGCTGTGGGTGCCATCCTATCCCAAGGTGAAATTGAGAAAGATTTACCAATTTCCTATGCAAGCCGCACTTTAAACAAAGCAGAAGTTAATTACAGCACGACGGAAAAGGAACTATTGGCAATAGTTTGGGCAATAAAACACTATCGCCCCTATTTATACAGGCGAAAGTTTAAAATCATCACGGACCATCAATCATTGAAATGGTTAATGAATAATAAGGACCCCAGCTCACGTCTCATGCGATGGAGGATCGTCTTAGAGGAATACGAATATGAGATCGTGTATAAACGGGGAACCGCTAATACAAATGCAGACGCACTCTCCAGAAATCCAGTGCTGATGGTCGAAGCAGTGGCGCCCATCAAGTGGAGGAAAAATATTGAGTTCCGGGAAGAAGTCCCTGCCGAAGCATTACCAGTCTACCTGCAGAATATACCTGAATATTATGGGACCAAGGTACTCGAAGGTGATGACGGTAATTTACTATCTATATTCATCAGCCTGCGACCAGAAGATCGTCTAGAAAAGTACAGACAATACCTAGAAGATGTAAGGAACTTTTGGATGGCTCAGGACGTCAATATGATAGCGATAGACCTCTGCGATTTGCAACACGCTTTTTCCGGACGAACCCCTGAGATTAAGGCAATAATTTGCACTCTCTTCGGGGGTTCCGATATTCGCGTCATCCTGAAGGCTAACCGGGTACAAATACCCGAAACAGAAGACGAAAAAACAAGGATATTACAGGAAAACCACAATTCAACTCAGGGTGGACATGGAGGATAAAAACGAACGATCCGCAGGCTACTCCCGAACTATTACTGGAAAAACATGTACGCCGACGTATTGAAACATGTGAATGAATGCATGGAATGCCAACGACAGAAGGTAAACCATAAACCTACAAAGATGCCCCTATGCATTACTGATACACCCAGCCGCTTTAACGATAAAATATCGATGGACATTGTAGGTCCACTTCCAACCACCGAAAGAAATAATAGATATATTCTAACAATCCAAGATAACCTAACAAAATTTATTCAAGCAAAACCAATACCAGACCAGCGGACGGAAACCATCGCCGAAACGTTTGTAACAGATTATGTCGCTATATTCGGTTGTCCAACTACTGTGTTGACAGACAATGGTAGCAATTTCACCAGCAACTTGATGAAGGAATTCGAGAGCATCCTGAAGATCAAGCACATCACCACCACAGCTTTCCATCCGGAAAGTAACGGATCGTTGGAACGGAGTCACCAGGTACTCAAGGAATATTTAAAGACAGTTAGCGCAGGAAACAACCAGAATTGGGATAAGTTAGTGGAGCTGGCGGCGATGAATTATAACTCATCCGTACATGAGAGCACGGGTTATACGCCATTCGAATTATTATACGGAAGAAAGCCCACCACGATATCCAGCTTCAGCACTCATCAGGGAAGAACGTATCAAGATTACGCCGAAGACCTAAAACGGAGACTCACCCGGATTTCAGGAAATGCCAAAGAGCAATTAAACCAGAGCAAGATGCAGGTCAAACTGAAGTTTGATAAATTGTCACGACCAACAGAATTCCAACCAGGAGATATGGTCTGGATGACGCGCGAGACTCGCGATAAACAAGCCGGCCTGTATACGCCGTTTGAGGGACCATACGAAGTAGTGGATAAATTAACAGACGTCAACTACAAAATACGAAAAAACAACAGGGATATAGTGGTTCACGCCAATCGACTAAAATTCGCTAATATCAATTTGTTACAGGATAATACTGATCCACGGTCTTCGAGCCAATGAGCTCGAGAGCCTTCACGACTTACCCAACCTTTTCTTCGACAACCTGGGTGACACTCGTATTTTCCACGAGGAGTGGAAACTAGTTACATACCTGGACCTAAACGAGTATCCAAACCTGGAAGACCAACTTTCCAAAGGACTGAATCATATCGAGCAACTTTGCAAGGAATGCATCAGCAAGGATGTGATCTCCAACAACCAACGGAAACAATTGAACAGTATCATAAAGGACCGGAAGCGCATATACTCTAGTTTAGGAATTAGTCATAGTCACAAAACTAAGAGAGGTGTTTTTAACTTCGTCGGAGATATTAGTAAAATCCTGTTCGGTACAATGAGTGAATCAGACGCGCAACAAAGATGATAAAACGTTCTCACAACTTATTTCCAATCAGACACAGATATTGAAATTAGCCATGCAAAATACAGAGGATACAGTAAAATCTATTAACGCTAAGATCCTAGAATTACAAGAATACTTGAAAACAAGCGAAAGGAACAATGACGCCACTTGGACAGCCATACAGAGAAGTCAATGGGACACTTACATCATTGAACAAGTCGAAAGTTTCGAAATCTTTCTAACAGAATATGACCATAATATCCACAATTTAGGCAGTAGTATTTTAATGGCTTATCAGGGGGTGGTGAATCCGTTGCTCATTGAACCGAACGATCTAATGTTAAGCCTTACCGAAATGCTGAAATTTAATGGTGCCTCAGCGATGCCAATGCCCTTGGACGAGCAACACTGTTTTGAATACTTGAAGATTAGTACGATTAACATCGCCGTTAGTAACTATCGAATACTGTTTGAAATCAAGATCCCTATTATCGAAGCTGACACTTACAACACTTACAAGATCATACTACTTCCTCGACTAATGACCGACAACACCTTTCAGTACATCTCTGTTCCTCACGACGTTATCTTGGTAAACCAATTTCATTTAATGTACACACCCACGACAACGGACTACCTTGACAAGTGTAAACGACTCCACTCCATAAGAATTTGCAAACGACAGTTTCCAAAATATTTTGTGAATGTGCAGGATCCCTGCCTCAACCACGTGATGAATTCACCACTCAATAGCCCTGACAAGTACTGCTCCTTATCCCTACTGAAAATCCAACGCCCAATTTTTATCCAACTATCAGGTAACCAAAAGTGGATAACAGTATCACCAAGTAGCGAAACACTACACATACTTTGCTCGTCCCACGGCGATCTCAAGGAACTTATAGGAGTTCAGCTATTAACATTGAATCCAGGGTGTTCCGGGGTCACTTCTGATGTTACCATTTACGCAAGTAGGGTGACCAACTCTTCATTGGTCCCATTCGTAAACCCTTTTTCTTATAAATTTAATTCAAGCGCCTTCAAGCAGCCCGATATCGATCTGTCCTTAATACCTTTGCCTCAAATCCATACCGTTCATGTTGACGCCAAAACCTTCAGAGAACTCGGAGTCCGCTTAGAAGATGTTCATCAACAGGCTGAAAATCTTAAAAAGCATACACGCTCGTTAACGTCATTAGAGACTACATGGCACTGGTTAAAATTAACAGGATACAGTATTGCCGGTTTCAGCGCCGCCCTGATCCTATTAAAACTGAAGGTCCCACAATGGATACTTCCCACTTAGTAGCGAAACCAATTAGTAATACTTACAATAATTGTTTCAACTCCGGAGGGCACAACACTTGTGGTAGTGCCAGACACACAACCCCAAATGTACATTTCACCGACGCTATCGAGATGGAACCGAGTCCGGGCTCTCCCCAGCGTTATCCACCTAAAAAAGTCTCTCGTAAAAATAAGAGACAATTTAGATTAGCCGATACAACAATATAGAGATGAAACTCGGTTTGATTCAAAAGCACCGATTTTCAATCTAAGCCAGGGGGTGTTATGTACCTGGTCCCTCAAAGCCATAAACGCGATCCGGCTTACCCAGGTGTCCACCACCGGGTCCGACCTGGACCTTCTGGTCTGCACATTGTGTTCCGCCGAACCTTCCCGCACATTTTTCCCGCCCAAATATTAACCCGCCTGATTTTCCCACCCACGATTTGCTCGTCACTTCCTGTCCCCACCCCCGCTACACCTTTAGGTACTTAAGGCACAAACTGGAGGGTCTCGGACGAAGTCCCGAATAGACTGTAACACGAGTGACACTGAATTTTATAAATAAACAGTTCTTTCTCTTACTTATCTCTAATTAACTTCAACTTAGTTCGAAGCCAGTGAACTAAGAGTCAGGACGTACGAGGGGTAACCGAGATCTCTCGTTACGGCATAACAGCCCCACCAGAGCCACTCCAGAACATCTCGCTACAAGAAGGATCACCGACAAAAGGATGAATGGTAAATAAAGTGGGAGGAATATTGAAGTACTTTCATAACAGTTGGAAATCTATCACAGAGGGTAGCTAAACTTGAATTATATTCAAGGCTACAAAATGGAATTCATGGAGTCTGCAATTGAACGCGAAGAATCTGCAAGCTCATCTTTCGACTGTTTACCCTACCTGGAGGATTCAAAGGAAGCCGTTAAAAGTTATTGAATATTGGTGTTATTCCGACCTTACCACTACGAAGAGGGTCAATTTTACTCGCCTTTCTTTTACGTGGACAAGCCAGACGGCATGGAAAGGTTTGTATTAAATCTGAAAAACTGAATGGTTTTATTAGAACGAAACATTTCAAATTAGATGATATTAGAATGGCATCGAAACTGGTCTTTGAAGGAGAATATATGGCCCATGTGGACCTTCTAGATGCTTATTTTTGACCCCGATTCATGAGAAGAGCAGAAAATGTCTCTGGTTTCGTTTAGCGGAATATTCATAAGAGTTTGTCTGCCTGCTTTTGGCTTATCTACAGCACCATTGACATTCCCAAAGGTGCTAAAACCCGTAGTAAACAGTTTACGTTAAGAATCGTTCGGCTTTATTATAATTAAAAAGAAAAATAGTTTAATCCCTAATACGACCTGTCAATGCCTGGGGTTCATTATAAATTCAGAACATATGACCCCGGAATTGCCAGAGGTTAAGCGATTAGGAGTTTAAAAAATTATTGAATGTATTAGCGTCATACAAATGTGCAAAATAAGGGTTTTAGCCCAGTTTATAGATAATCTAATAGCGAAATGCGCAGCAATTCAATATGGTTGGCTTTATCCTAAGCGACTCGAGAGGGAAAAATTCCTAGCTTTACAGCCCTTTCCTTAGCCAGAACATCTACAGGAAGATTTTTCATGGTGGAAGCAAAATATAATGTCGTCAGTCAACAGTTGTAAAGTACACAATTATCAAAAAGTCATTTATTCGGATGTCTCTATGTCAGATTGGGTGCCTTTTGCGAATACAACGGCAATATCGTATGTAATTCGAATGGGCAGAATTCTGTATCTCCGCTTAAATAGCCTGGCTAGAGAAATATGGCAATGATGCAAGTGTAAAGATATTTGGATCCATGCATCATTCATCCCATCAAAAGAGAACATCGAAGCGGATGGTCAATCAAGGTTGGACAACTTTAATACGGAATGGGAATTAACGGAACAGGATTACCAGAGCATAATCAGAAATCTGGGAGTTCCTGACATAGATTTGTTTGCATCTAGAATCAAAGCTAAACGTCGTGTTTTCTGTTTATGGTTTAAAGATCCAGAAAGGTCCTTTGTGGCCGCTTTTATAATTAATTAGAGTCGAAAATTCTTCTACGCTTTTCCTCCATTTGTGCTAATACCTAGGGGTTTACAGAAAATTATTGCACATAAATCATGCGGTATTCTAGTCGTCCCATATTGGACATCACATCCTTGGTTCCCAATCTTTGATTCTGTTCTCGTGGAAGAGCCTTTATTGCTCGGACCGTCTATAAATCTCTTACTTTCCCCCTGCAAAATGTGGCAACACTGGCTGGCCAACCATCTGTCCCTGATTGTCGGCAAATTATCAAGACGGCATTTACGAGAAAGAAACTCTCTCTTCCAATGAAGACAGAAGTCATGTTGGCCTAATTATCGGAGGGCACCTTAAAGCAATACTCGTGACCAATCACGACCTGGTGGCAGTTTTGTGCTAGGAAGAATCTTTATCCGTATAGTTTGGGATCGCTGATAGCCAAAGAAAACTTATCTACAAATTTACTTTTAAACAGGTTTTTTAGGGGAGTGTATAGAAGCCGGTCTCCTAAACAGAAGTACGATAAAAAATCGGACCCGAATGTAGTCTTAGATTATTTGTAGGAATTAGATCTGCTTGAGTCTTTAAAGTTGTCGGAGTTAACATATAAGCTAATGACCTTCTTGGGATTAGGTACAGCCCATAGAATTCGGACACTGTCGTTCATAAAAGTAAGTAAGATTTAGAAATCCAAAGAGGGCTTTGGGAATGAAATAAAGGATCTGGTCAAGACCTCTAAGGAAGGAGTAAAGCGACTGTTACTAATCCTTCCTTTCTTATGGCAAAACCCGCACTTTTGCATTGCAAGTACGGTAGAAAGGTACGTTAATATCACCGTGCCTTTAAGAAGTGAATGTGACAATTTATTGATTACCATTAAGTAACCTCATATGCGGGCATCCAAACAGACCATCAGCAGGTGGATAAAAACCGCCTTATTAAAAAGTGGCGTAAGCGAACTTTTCACAGCATACAGTACGAGACACGTATCCACTTCGTCCGCTTTTATGAAAAGTGTAGCTTTTAACGTCATAAAATCAACAACGGGATGTTTGAAATCTTCCGAAGTTTATGCTACTTTTTATAACCGACCCTTAAGATCAAAAGAAAATGAACTGGCTGAAGCCGTTTGTTCCTTAAAATAAATGCAAAGATTTTGACGACGTATTATACATATTATACTTTTATAACGCAAAAATAATAAAATAATCAGTTCGTGTAATCTAATCGTCTAAGTTTTGTAATACCGAGAACGAGACGTCATATAATTAAAGGATCAAACGAGCCCGCTGAAGACGGGCGAAGTTCGACTACAATTAGGTAAACGTTCAGTTTATTTAAAAAATATGACCATAGACCGCGTGACGGGTAGACAGGCGTGGGTATCTCTTGTTTTTACTCTGAATGTGTGGCGGAAACGCAGTGGAACTAGCGATACTACCATTCATAATTAATGATCAAACGAAGTTACCTTAAGTGAAGTTCGATCACAATTATGTGAACAGCTTCATTCTTTGCAATTTGTATTTATATTTACATATTGTAGCAGTGCCTCCTATGCTACAGCCTTGCACGGATTTTTAACCTTGGTAGGGAATTTGAAAAATTCCTATTGGCAACACTGCGCGTTCCCACCAGTCGCCTGTGATGCTATCTTGTCTTCATTTTGTTTAAAGCATCTAAAGTCCTTATTTCATTTTTTTTGTGGGATGGGTAAGTTGATTATTTGTGTCATTAAGGTACATGCTTGTACATAAGACCCAGGGTGGGTTGTAAATCCCAAAGAGTGAAGTTGTTCACATAATTGTGATCGAACTTCACTAAAGGGAAGTTCGTTTGATCCTTAATTATGTTTTACAGCTTCATTCTTTGCGATTTGTATTTATATTTACATATTGTAGGATGTTCAGAGTTAAGAAGAAAAAATAAAAATGAAATGAACATCGCATTCAGAAGCAAAATTTTTAAGTGTTCGAGGAACAATATGTTATCGAGAAATTTGTTCACGCACTTACTCGTAATTACTAAACTTTGTGAATAGTATGGATTTTGCAAACTGACCTGTGTGGCTAAGGAGATCTCTATTATAAAACTTGGCAATGTGCCTCAACTCCAACCTGCTGTTTTCCTGATTATGTCCAGACTCACTCCCAGTTTTCTGGCTGTAGATGTAGCCGCATGGGAAGTACTATGCGCACTGAAAACTCCCGTGTCTATATCACTATTATAAAGGGTATCTTTTATCCAGTGACATCATCTTTGGTCTGAGATCTTTGAGTGAGGTTTTTTTTAAATCCGGTATCGTTATAATAATGTCCCTTAAATTGTATATATTAATATTTTTAAGCCTTATTAATGAAAATAACTATATACATTGTACGGTTAGCAACGCTAATAACATTAACGTCTTTTTCGTGAGAGTCTCCAAATCAAGATGTTCGTTAGGTCCCTTATCGCTAAATAGTTCAAAATTAGGTTTGGGTCAGGTTATATTTGGGATTGGTCGATCTTAACCTGAAGAACCCTTTCATAAAACGCTTAATTCTTTCATCATTAAGTGAACGTCCCATTAATAGCGATGACGCAGATCTGTATGAGCATATTTGGCCCCCTTTTTAAAGTTTTCGTCTAGAAAGTGTATAATTATCGGTATCGATGCTTCTGTGTGGTCGTAGCCATATTTTCTGCAGTATTCTAGCCATAGCTTGATACCTCGTTCGTGTTGTTTATACGTGTTATCCGAAATATATGCTAGCACAATGTCGGCAGATTTGGTTGATAGACGTCTTTTTAATAGTGCTTGCCTGACAATTTCACGACAATCAAAGCGAGATTCTCGTGAAGATTGTGTGTCAATCCTCCGCTCCATCGCAAATTATTTTTTGCAGCATCTTTAAAATGAGCGTGAAGGGTGGAAAGGCGTAGAAGAATATGTTTGACCATGACAATGTAAATGCATCGATTTGCCAGGCGTCTGGGTCGTTCTTCCAAGCGACATAAGATGCACACTTTGCGTTACATCTGCTAGCAAACAAATCTGTTTGAGGAGATCCAAATTTGTCTTTAATCTGCTTAAAAGCGAACTCTTCCAGGTCCCACTCTGTATCTTGGAATTTCTTACGAGATAGTGCATCTGCTTCACAATTATCTTTAGTGTTAATATATGATGCAAACACTACTATTTTTCGCCTCTCATACCATTGCCAAAGATCCCTGGCTACCTTATTCAAATGTGGGTATTCAGTACTACCCATTGTGTTAATGCATAAAACTGCAGTTACGTTATCAATTCTTAACAGAACTTCACAATTGGCAACATTTTTGGCAAAGACCTTTAATGCGAAAGAAGTTGCTTCTAATTCCAGTACGTTTACCAGGTGTGTCGGTAAGTCCTTTCCGGTTTTTTCGCTAAAGAAAACACGCTACGTACAATGGATAATTAAAATTTATTTATTCAAAGTATTGGCCATTTGATTCTATACATTTTGCCCATCTCTCAGGCAATTTATGGATGCCATTCCAAAAGAACAGTTTCTCCTTTGAGCTAAACCATTCATCGAGCCATTTTTTAACTTCTTCGAAATCGGCGATGTGCTGCTCTGCAAGCGCGTGCCCCATCGATGCGAAAAGGTGGTAGTCGGATGGAGCCAGGTCTGGAGAGTACGGCGGGTGCGATAAAACTTCCCATCCAAGTAATTTCAACATTTCTTTAACTGGTTTTGCTGTATGAGACGGCGCGTTGTCATGCTGCAAAATCACCTTATCATGTCTTTGAGCGTATTGTGAACGTTTTTCGATCAATGCACAGTTCAAATTGATTATTTGTTGTCGGTAGCGATCAGTATTAACTGTTTCTCCAGGTTTCAACAATTCATAATATACAACACCAACCTGGTCCCACCTGACACAGGGCATGGTCTTGCGACCAAAGCGATTTGGCCTTGCAGTCGATGGGCCGGCTTCGCCACGTGATAACCATGATTTTTTTCGCTTGGGATTATCGAAATAAATCCATTTTTCATCACCCGTTACTATTCGATGCAGAAATGACTTCCTTTCATACCTTTGAAGCAGCATTTCACTGACGATTTTTCGGTTTTCCAATTGCCTGTCATTCAATTCATGTGGCACCCATTTTCCCATCTTTTGGACCTTTCCCATCGCTTTTAATCGTTCACAAATTGCTACTCGGCTCACATTCAACTTTTCTGCCAATTGTTTTTGAGTTTGTGTTGCGTTTTCATCCAATAACTCCTGCAATTCCGCATCTTCAAACATTTTCGGCCTACCAGGACGTTCTTTGTCTTGAACGTTGAAATCACCACATTTGAATTGTCGAAACCACGTTTCGCATGTTCTTATGGTTGGAGCATGCTCACCGTAAGTCTCTACCAGCACACGATGACTTTCAGCGGCTTTTTTCTTTTGATGAAACAAAAAAAGTAATGCGTGCCGCAAATGCACGTTTCCAGGCACAAAACTCGACATATTCAAAAAATTATAAATCTATAATCCTGTTACTTTGACGGAATGTAACTTGTGCAGTTTTGAGGTTAATGTTAGTAGAAACAAATGACATATGTATACAGTCATAACATTTCATACTTACGGCTAGTGACATCTGTTACAAAAACCGGAAAGGAATTACCGACACACCTGATATGTGTAACTGTTTTTCATTCTCCTTCCAAAAGCCGTAAGATTTGGCATTACTACAGTAGGCACCCAAACCACTAGTTGAGGCATCCGAAAATACCTCCATCTGAAATTGATTATGTGAAAAGGGGTTACACCCCTCTTCAATGTGTACAATCAACCAATACATGGATTGTTATTAAGAAGTACGCGTCTTTTAAATCTATAGATGCCATGTCGCAGTCTTTAGTTATGAGTTTGGAAGCCGTTCTGTAATCTTCCATTTTAAAGTGGTATGTTTAAATAAATTGGTTTAAACATTTTAAATTTTAAGTAAACCTGTTTTCCCCGTTTGGTTTTGGAACCAAGAAAATACTTGATAAGAACTGCTGTTCTTCGTGATTGCACTCAGAAGTAGCACCGATCTTTAATAGCTTATCAATAGATTCATTAAAATGTTTAAGGTCTAATCTGGATTCTGAATACACTGTAGGATAATCATCATATCCATATCATCATATTCCTTCGTCCATGACAAAATTAAGGGATCCTTCGTAACTTTTTGAAACATTTTGGTAAAAAGTTTCAAACGACCAGAATAGTTTACCTCTGGGGTTTTTACTTTCTGTCCGACCTTTTGGATGTTTCCGATGGCTTGTTTTGCTATGATCGCTGAAATTGGCCTGATCTCCCTGCACCAAATTTGTTTGTCGGTTTCCGATGCAGGGGATTCCAGTTTAGACGGTTCTTGACGACGTTACAGGTCTTTGTATCTAGATTCCTTTTGTTAGATACAGTCGATCTTTGGTTTAGCTTCAGAACATAGCCGGATTTCTGAATTGTTTTTGCCAATTCCAATTTTTCAGATATATCGTTACAAAACAAGTATTTGTGTGGAACAGTTTCAACAATCACATCCTTGAGGTTAGAATTAATAGCTGAAAATATGAAACTTCTACGAGTTTTAGTGTCTCAAAAGTGACTGTCGTATAAAATACGACCGGGGTCGTTAATAAGTTTTAACACTTCGTTTGAAGACGTTTGTTTTAAAATTAAGTTTTCAGTGGCTAGTGCTAGTGCCCTTAATGCAATACCAACTTGCTTTTGCTTGTTCATGAGAGAGGTATCTCTCTTTACTAGAGAGTTATGTATTTCTGCCTTAACCTCTGGATTGAGAGTAGGGGCTACCAAAAGGTCACAATTCTTTGGAATCAAATATTCCTTCATAAGGTTTTCTTTGGCTTCTTTTGTTAAGCCTTTGGCCATTATCTCTTGCCACCTGTCAGCTATGCCTTTATGGTTCTCTTCCTAATTGTGACTCTGTCTTAGGAGCGTCACCTAATAATAGTAGGATTTCCTCGCCTACTTCAGATTCGTCTTTAGTTTCGTTTACTCCGTGGGTCGGTACAGCCGACGCAGATGAAGTTTCTACTATAAGAAACGTTACCGATTGAAGAATCGGAATAGATGACGTTGCGTCTGTAGGTATATTTTCAGACGGCTCAAGTGGCGTTAGCATCGTTCCGCATGCCGTTTCCATGTCACCCGATTTTGATACCGAAACTTCTTCAGATGACAAAGATCATCACTTTCCTTATTATCGTACACGACTGTGTCTGAAAATATCATAGGTATGTTATTTCCACTACGTGGTGAAGTGTAACCCTGACAGGCCTGAATATTAAAAAGAAAAAATGCACGACAGAGACAGCCCTGGCAGTTGCTCGGATGACCAATGCTTTTTTAAAACGACAGAGAAAACCCTGATGGTAGACTAGCATCGCGTAACATCCTTCAAGTAGCAGAGACAATCCGTTGAAGTTGCTGACATAACATAGTCTCGATAAGTGACAGAGACAACCCATTGAAGTTGCTCGCATTACATAGCCTCAATAATTGACAGGATAACATTAATGGTTATCTCGTATCTCGTACCTCGAGGTATCCCTTCTGAGGAGATACATACGAAAAGATAAAAGGGTATGTATTGTTTACTTTTATAGTCATCCTCCGATGACCTAGATGATGACGAGGCGCACTTTTCACTGCGACGATATTTCTTTAATTTTTGTTCCAGTTTCCATATCTTTCGTCGAATTTCTCTCTCACTACTATCTGGACGTCTTTTCCTCTTACCCATGGCGAAGATACGATTTTCCTGTAACTTTTCTGATAATTGTCATCGTTATAATTTTGACACAAATAAAGAAGCGTGCGAAGGCTTGAGCACGGAAACGCTGAATGAAGACAAGATAGCATCACAGGCGACTGGTGGGAACGCGTAGTGTTGCCAATAGGAGTTTTTCAAATTCCCTACGATCTTTAAAAATCCGTGCAAGGCTGTAGCATAGGAGGCACTGCTACAATATGTAAATATAAGTACAAATCGCAAAGAATGAAGCTGTGAAACATTATACTCTCAAACGAGACGTATATATAATTGTGATCAAACTTCGTCCTTTAATTTTTGTATGTAAACAATTTAGGAACGCTATTATGTTGAATGCACTGTACAACTCTTGAAAAAAAAACGCAATACGTTACATACGTTATGTAGTATAATGGATTGTGACAAATGGATATATAGTTGCAAAAATTTCCTGAAATTTTAATAATTAATTCGAAATAAAAGTACCCTGCACATTGCGGTATGAAATTCCTATCGTCGACAAGAAAATAATCACTAAATTTTTGCAACACGATAAGCAAAATAAAATGCATGTACTGCTAATATCCCTAAATACTCGTATTATTTTATGTCTCAATTAGAAGAAATGTATTGCGACAAAATAGGGAACATTACGCGCTCTGTATTTGGTCACAAAGATGGGTGTACAATAAGATTAGGTAGACGGGAAGCAGTTATACATTTACTGCATAATACGGAATAAAAGTAGGTACCATGTAGAACAGGTTCAACGTCATCTTTTCCAATTAAAATAATTATGACGTCGACAATATGTTTCCGTAGTAAGATGTACAGTTTTCCTTGAATTTTGGGAACAATTACAGGCGCCAGAGAACACACATTGCCGATGATAATACTGCGTTACTACTAATTCGTGACAAAACGTTGCGAGGCACGGACAACACAAGGTCAACGATGACAAGAGAAATTATATTTTATTTCAATAAAAATTGGTGACATAGATTACATTACGCAGAACAATCAATGACAAAGGAATAAAAACAAAATGCTATTGCTGTTTGAACATAAAGTACATGTGGGAGCGGTTTCTACATCCGTTTGGATATGATCTGTACAGAATTCAAGTTTCAACAAATCCTTGGATGGTGCCGTTCGGTACTGGCATAATTTGAGACTGCCGTCTATAGGTTACCGGCGAGATGGTCATATTGTGTCCAGTGGGGACCCGACGGAAGACGTTTATGCAGTGGATAACGTTTCGAATACGTTGCGCGATGACAAATATTTCAACCTCCAAGGTTCCTTCTTATAAGTTTTTCGATTGGTTTCGGTATCGAAATAGAAGTGAATATGAGCACATACAATGCGAACGCGAGTTATTATTGGCTAAGCGTGCCCGAATATCTCGAAATGTAAGTTTCGTGCGGGTAACAAGTTATTAGTATGTTGCGGATACTCTGTGAGAACGACGGCAATGTGTAAATCCACAAAAGTACCAGGTCCAGTCAACGATACAGGTTTGCACTCGTCAGAGATCATAATACTTAGGATATCGGTTCGACATATTCAAGTGAGCCGATACAGGGGAAGGTTAGGGTGGGAAGGGTGTTATAATAGTACATCTTGCCGTATTTACGAATTGCGAATTCATTAATGGCGCAATTCAACGTCTGGGTAGCACCGACTACAGTGAGCAGGCTAGAGGTTTTCCGTACAATACGGAGTCCGCGGCGGGTGTTTTATGAATACCGATATCTTATATGAGATTTTTTATTCGTTAATCTTCGCATGGTTTAATCGTTTACATTACTTTTGAAACGAATTCCTTATTTTCTAGTACTTGGTACGATTTATTCCGTCTCCATGTCAACGATGTGCATCGTGCCACTTAACCCTTTGCGCTCGACGCGCTTTTCTCTCGGGCGGACCAGCAACTCGACAGTAATCCGCCGCGCGCGTCTATTTCATGAGTTCGTTTTTGTTAACTTAAAATAATTTTGGACACAATATAACACTTTAAACTCGTATATTTTAACATTATATATATTTATTTAACTTAATGAAGGATATTTATTATAGATTGCTTTCTATAATTTTTCTTCTTGTGGTATTTTATAAAACAATCTCCAATGTGCATTCTTGGCTTGTCGGAGCATGTGTCACAATAGTACACAGTTTGTCGACTTTCGCGGGACGTTCGTTGGGAACAAACGAATAGAAAGAAGCGTTGCGACGTCTATCAGCGTTCTATTATTCTCAAGACATAATGCACGCATTGAAATTCGTTTGTGTCTTTAAGATAAGACATATTTATAGCGATGTAGATACCTCATAAAATGATCTACAAAAGGCCAAGTAGACTTGTCAAGCGATATTCGTTAGTCCAAACACAAATAAACACCGTTACCGCTCAATTTGTCGCATCGATGCGAGTGGTGCCTGAGAGGCACCGCTCGAGTTGGCGCATCACATGCAGTGGTGCCTGAGACGCACCGCTCGAGCGCAAAGGGTTAAGGATTCACTGTGCTAGACGTAACTTGATACACTTTTTTTTGGTCTGTCGCTTGTCATACCACATAATCCATCACATCTTCGGCCAAATTCGTAGTTGTTCGACGTGTACCATTAAACGTCTTAGTACGTTCTTGTTCATCTCGTTGTAGCAATGTACTATCATACCCACTTACAGATTCATTCGCATGTCCAGGAGATCATGCACCTACAAATTCCTGTTTGTGGTTACAAATGCTAATGGCACCATTGTAATTTTTAAAATATGTGTTACATGAAGTTAATTTTTATTATGGAAATTTCAGAGAAGTTTGCTTTTTCTTGGCTTTACATCAATCGATTTTCTCACTTACAGTAGAGTAGTGATGTAGTACCAGTAACAAAGATGAACTATGAACACTAAATCGCCGATTACGCCAATTTTTAACACACAATCAGTTACTTATTACATGGCTCGTGTCTGTCGTAAGGTCGATTCAGAGTACTTCGTGAAAAGGACATCCCATCTGTAACGAGGTGTAGGTAACATTTGTCGCCCCATTAACATTTGTCAATTGATATGGGCTCATTTCGAAAAACGATTTGAGATTGAGCCAAATACAGTCAAGTAACCCTCAATATATAATTGCGATTCGAAAACACTGAAATTATTATTAAAATCTGCCATTTCTGTTCAAGCGATTGTGTATAGGTTCGACATACCTTAAGCTGCTTAAATATTAAAAAGAAACGGTGTTGCTCTAGTAGATACTTCCTGCAGAATTATCTTGCCGGAAGAAGCAAACGATTCCAGTCTCCTTCATGGACGACAGCTCCAAGAACTCTTGAACACTGTTGGCATCTTAACGGGTGGAGTGTAGCGTACTGTGACGAGTAATACTTGTTTCGTATTTTCAATTATGGACCGATATCACGTGCAGTAAATCCGTGTACATTACTCAGAAAGTCCTAACGCCGCATTGAAAATATGTAGACAAACCCGTAAGGAAATTGTTTGTAAGAAATGCTTCCGCAATTATGACGGAAGCATGTGCACAGCGAGCTTTTTATGTTGGCACAGATAGGCCACCCAATGTTTCTGCACCTTCGCACAGAAATTCTGACTCACTTGATACGAATTTGAACAACGTAATAAAGCTCTGTTTTATGCTTTCGATCATTTACCATGTACAATTTGATTACCAGTATACTGCTTTGATGCCAATGATAATTTCCTATTTGTACTCTCTTGCAAAATCTAATAACAGTGCACCTATAATAAACCGTCAAGTTGAATAGCCTGCGATAATAGCCTCTCCAGAAATTCAAACCTGAAGCGGATAAATAATTCTGGAATATTCCCAAAGCATGCCTTCTCGTTGTTTATGTGCATCTGAAAATCCATGCGGGCTTTGTTCCGGCATTTGCCTGAAGAAGCAAGGTTGCGTCACTGGCCTGAAGGGGCAAGGTTCCGGCACTGCGCTGGAGAGACAACAGTGGTGGATTTAACACTATGCGTTCGGCTTGCGCACTTATTGGGCGTATACAATGCCTCACCCAAGGCCGCCTTAATGAACCGCAAGGCAGGTACAAAACGTATAATGACTCGATATTAGAAGGCTTGTATTATATATCTTCCCTTAAGAAAAGTTCTATTATGCATATTATTTAAAAACGCAACTTAAAATTGTAATTGATAAGATAATTAACGCTAATCAGGAACACCCTTCTCACAGACAGAAAAAAGTTTGTGTTACATCGACCCCGCGTCCTTTATGAAACCTGTACTGAATTCGTGGTTCCGATATCGCAACCTACGGTATTCGTCCTCCGACAATTGCAAAATTTCAGTGGAGTGTCTGCCTACAATTTTACTCGAGGAAGCATAAGATATAACTCACTACACAATGCCAGTTGTGGTGACCATCTTTTTAGATGATGAAAATGTGGAGTTTCCACACTGCTATGCAATAATCGAAACAATTGAACATGTATCTCGGAGGAAATTTGCGTCATTATGTACGCGTTACAGCGTCCCCAATTCGAATTCTGCCGAACAGCTTATTACTTACGAGCCACTTCTCGTATCCGTTGGAAACACATGAAATAAATTTGATTAACCAAATCTTACATCGTGCAATATTTTTAGTGCTCTGCAAACTGAGATTATTAGTTCACAGCAAATGATACAATGGTCACATCGACCGTTGAACCAACGCCATGCGATTAGTTGTGATGGGGAGAATTACGCTCGTAAGAACCCAAAATGCGAGAAGTTACGTGGACCTCTGTCTACACCACATGGACCTCTGTCTACACCACATGAAACCAAGAGATGGCACAAAATCTCACTTTCCGTTTCCCACTCTATACTATAAGTATCTTAGGAATCGCGTGGTCGAGTCTCTTTACGCTGGGGCCCGGTCTTTATCATGCACGCAAGGATCGGCAGCATATCGCGCATTGATCCACGTTCACAAAATAATGCCATTTTTATACGGCATGTGCGCACCAATAGCAACCGTTCCTAAATTTCGCATCACCGACCGAGAAACATATTCGAATCCACAGCCCCACGTACTTTTGCAGACACATCCGCGATATTACACTTCCCATTGAGCCGGCATTAGTGGCTTCCACATTTCGTTCTGTACAGTAATTTCCTGTGATATTATTCCCGACAATACAGTAATAAAATAGATTCTTATTGTATAACTAAATTTCGGGGAAAAATTAAATGATCAAACGAGCCCGCTGAAGGCGGGCGAAATTCGATCACAATTATATAGACGTCTCGTTCGAGAGTATTACAAAACGTAGTATCGCTAGTTGCACTACGATGTCGCCACACATTCAGAGTAAAAAAGAGAGAGAGATATCCCTACCTCTCCACTCATCCCGCAGTCTATTGTCATATTTTTCAAAGTCTCCTAACTTACAATAATAAAATACAAAAAAGAAAGACCTGTGGGGTTTATTTTTCCTTGGGGTGGGAATAGAATAACCTTATGAATAGAGTCTTGGGTGGGTTTGTAATACTCTCGAACGAGACGTCTATATAATTGTGATCGAACTTCGCCCGCCTTCGGCGGGCTCGTTTGATCATTTAATTATATGACGTCTCGTTCTCGGTATTACAAAACGTAGATGTTTAGAGTATATCAGCTGATTATTTTATTATTTTTGTGTTAGGAAGATACCAGCTGTATGTATAATGAGGTCAATGCACAACCCTATAACATTGTGGTTTTTATATATATAATATGTAATGAGAATCTTAGAATTTCTTTTAAGGAAAAAACAGCTTCAGCCAGGTCGTTCTCTTTTGTCCTTAACGATCGGTTATAGAAAGTGGCAAAAGACTTGGACTTCGGTCATCCCACAGTTGATTTTAATGACGTTAATATCAACCCCTTTCCTAAATGCGAACGAAGTGGATGCATGCTTCGTACTATACGCTGTGAAGTCCTCACTTTTGCCACTTTTTGTTAAGACGGTTTTTATCCTTCTACTGATGGTTTGTTTGGAAGCCCGCTTATCAGATTTCTTAAGGGTAATCAACACATTATCACATTCCCTTCTTAAAGGTTCAGTAACACTAATTTATCTCTCTACCGTATCATGCAATGCCAAACTGCGGTTTTCTGTAGAGAAAGGCGGTAGTAATAACGGTTACTTTACTCCTTTCTTAGAAATCTTGATAAGATCCTCCGTTTCAACCTCGAAACCCTCTTTGTATTTCTTAATCTTACTCATTTTTATAAACGATAGTGCCTGAATTCTAGGAGCTGTACCTAATGCCGACAAGGTCAGTAGCTTATATGTTAACTCCGATCACATTGAAAACTCAACGAGATGTAACTCTTCCAAAAAGTCTAAGACCCTTCTTGGGTTCCATGTTCTACCATACTTCGGTTTTAGGAACCCGGCTTCTATATACTCCTCTAAAATACCTGTTTATCACTAAATTTGTGGATAAGTTTTCTTTAGCTATCAGCGATATTGTTACTCTCGTTGAATTTAGGGAGCCGCGCGATGCTTCTGCTTCATTATTGTTGAGAGAAGCTCTGGCAAATCGGTTTCTGTGAACTGTACGGTTCAAGATTCTTCTTAGCACAAACCAGCCACCAAGCCTTGGTTGGTCCTGAGTATTGCTCTAAGATGCCCTCTGATAATAACGCCGACCTGATTTCTGTCATTGGAAGAGAGAGGTTCTTTCTTGTCAATGCCATTCTGATAATTTGCCGGCCATCAAGGATGGCTGGTTGGCCAGCGGGTGTCGTCGCGTTGTGCGGGGGGAAGGTAAAAGATTCCTCGACGGTCCAAATACTAAATGCTCTTCCACAAGAAGAGAATCAAAGATGGGGAGCCAATGTTGTGAAGTCCCATATGGGTTGGCTACAGTACCGCATGCTCTATCTGCAACAATTTTCTGTAAAACCCTAGATATTAGCACACATGGAGGAAAATCGTAAAGGGATTTTCGACTCTAATTAATTGTACAAGCGTTTACAAAAGAGCTTTCAGGATCTTTAAACCATAATCAGATGACACGACATTTTGCGTTGGCTTCAGACGCGAACAATTTTATTTCAAGAGCTCCCAGTTTTCTGATTATGCTTTGGGAAGCCTATCCACCTAATTCCCATTCTGTGTCGATGTTGTCCAAACTCGATTGAGCGTCCGCTTCCACGTTCTCATTTGATGAGATGTACGACGCATGGGTCTAAATAATTTTGGACTCACACCATCGCCAGATTTTCCCAATCAGGTATTTAAGCGAGGATACTGAATTCCACCCATACGATTTACGTACGATATTGCCGTTGTATTCTCCCCTCTAGAGAGAACATCGCAGTCGTGAAGATCATTTGCGAAAGTTTTTATTGACAAACACACGGCCAGGAGTTCTGAATAATTTATATGACAGCTCCTTTCTTTTGCTGACCAAATACCGTGGGCTCCAATGCTTTCTACCAGGCATCCCAACCTAACTGAGGGCCATCCAAATAGCTAACTTTCTGATAATGGTGTACTTTAAGCCTGTTGACTGAAAACACTATATTTTGCTTCCACCATGTGCAATCTTCCTGTCGATGTTCTGACAATTTTATATTTGCTTCGTAATTGTCGTCATCCAGGAGTAAGGCTAGGAATTTTTCCCTCTTGAGTCGCTGAGTATAAGGCCAAACATATTTAATAGCGGGGTATGTCGCTATTAGATTACCTATAAACTGGACTAAAAACCCTTATTTTGCACCTTTGCATGCCGCTAAAGCTTTCGATCATTCTAAAAACTTTTGTTCTCTTAACCTCTGGCAATTCCAGGGTCGTATGTTCCGAATTTATAATGAAATCCAAGAACTGAACAAGTCCTACTGGGGATTAATCTACTTTTCTTTTTATTTATAATGCAATCGCGCGACTCGAGAAGGTTCATTGTTGATTGAATATTTTCGGCTGCATGACGAATAGGTATGACCAATACATAAGAATTCCTCCAGGTAATTCGCCGATAGGATACCCACCTTACGTCGAAAATTTACTACGGCTAGCAACCCTTTGTGAATATCAATGGTGCTGCAGACAAGCCAAGCGGCAGGCGGAAAACTCCTATAATTATTCCGCTAAGCGAAACCTGCGAAGTTTTCTGCTCTTCTCGTGAATCAGAATCAAAAAATTTGAATCTGAAGGTCCACATAGGCCATATAGTCTCCTTGAGAAACCAGTTTCGATGCCCATCTAATACTTCTAATTTGGGATGTTCCGTCCTAATATAATCAATCGTCTGGACAATCCGTCTGGTTTGTCCACTAAAAGGGAGGGCGAGCCAATTTTGCCCTCTTCATAATGGCAAGGGTGAATAGCACCCATATTCAATAACTTCATAACAGCTTCCTTAAAATCGTCCCGGCTCATTACTCCTTCTGAAGGTGATCCGAATTGTAGCGAGATGTTCTGGAATGGCTCTGGTTGGACGAATACCTCGAGTTCCTTTTGGGCTCTCTCATCGAGCTGTTCTGGAAAATGTTAAGTTTGACGGCTGTTTGTTTCCCATCTTCGAGAGAACCGTGCTCTTCGAAGATCGGGTTTTCCCGTTCAAATGATTAATAGATCTCAATGGGACTTTTTTGGGAATCACTTAGGCCTCCAAATTAAAGCGACCTTCTCAATCGACTTTGTCGATTTGACTTTTTCCGGTGATATGAAAGACCTTCTTGTGAAGGCCTCTTTATGGCGGGCTTCAGCAAGCAAGTATCCTGTGTCACAGACACATTCCCACCATTCGTCCTTGTCGATTACTTTCTCACCGCTCAAATCGAACAGGAGCAAGTTGCTAGACGGAGAGGTATCACGGCTTAACCGGTTACTGTGTTGCTGATTGAGCAGATATGGCTGTCGTTAAGTCACCTATCTCACTTACCGACTGAGCATATTTTTCGGTGAAGCGCTCGTTGCCTAGCAACCGAGCTAAACAGCGCCGAGCAGGCACTGCAAACAGGCCGAGCAATTTAGGTTATGCCTATGCCACTCGTGCAAGTAATATCCTAATTTATGCACGATATGTCCCACCACTCGTATGGGCTCATCGCCAAATGTTCAGATCTGATATAGAATCAGTCTTTGTTGCGCAACATATCCTGATTTAACGAACGATATGTCCCACCACTCGTGTGGGCTCATCGCCAAATGTTGAGATCTGATGTAGAATCGGTCTTTGTTGCCCAACATATCCTGATTTAACGAACGGTATGTCCCACCACTCGTGTGGGCTCATCGCCAAATGTTGAGTTCTGATGTAGCATCGGCCTTCGTTGCTCACCATCTCCTGATTTAATGCACGACCTGTCCCACCACTCGTGTCGGCTCGTCGCGAGATGTTAAGTTCTGATCTAGGATCAGCCTTTGTTACTCACCGTCTCCTGATTTGATGCACGACATGTCCCACCACTCGTGTGGGCTCGTCGCGAATTGTTCAGATCTGATGTCGGTCGACAGTGGCGAGAGACGCCGTGTTGGCGATGTCTCCGATCTGTTCTGGAATTACATCTCTAATTCTTATAATTTTTTCCAAATTCGATGTCGTTGCACTTTTTCTTCCTTTTCCCTTTTTCTTTTATGTTTTCCTGTACTCAAACAACCACTTAAATTCCGTAATCACTAAAAAAGACTCTGACACAAACTCTGAACGTGCGACGCTATCGCGCACAAAAAACGCTATGACAATAGACTGCGGGATGAGTGGAGAGGTAGGGATATCTCTCTCTCTTTTTTACTCTGAATGTGTGGCGACATCGTAGTGCAACTAGCGATACTACGTTTTGTAATACCGAGAACGAGACGTCATATAATTGACAATTTCGCTCCCGATTTTACGAAATTTTGCAAGTACGGTACACGTTATACTTGCCATCTGCCATCAATGTCTCCTTGTTTTTACATTGTTGTAGGAATCGGACGTGTGATTGCGAGACACACGCTGCCAAAAGGGCGGCTGCACTACATCGCGTGTTGAGACAAACGGGGGAGAATAAATCTTAAAGGACGCAAAAGGTACGCAGAGTGTCGCGAGGATATCGGTTATATTCGACGTAAATTGTATATCTCTCAAGCAAAATAAAGTTTCGTTTAGTTAGTCACCATTTCCCTAAAAATTGTGAAGTTTCAGCCAAGATTCTGAAGTCCTACAAATTTTGGTGGTTTGCCCGTGCGATAACATTTAAAAGAGCTACTTTTGAGAAATACTAGCAATAAACGACCAGCTTTAAATTTAGGGGGATTCGGTAGACTACGCGGCGAAATTAGGATACGCGAGCGGTTTAATTCGTGGGGACAGGGTACCCTGTTGCAATATCCTTGGCTTGGACTACACGGGTTCGAAGGAAGACGTTACTTATAACGTGTGCCACGCCCTGATAGATCGAACTTCGTTAACAAAGTCTTAGGACAACGAACAATACGAAGAAACTGACGAGAAAGCAGAACGAGAAGAAAGGAAATGCGTCATCACACGCACCTGATGATTCAGACGACAACGACAAAGAATCTCGAACGTCGACTCACAGAAGTGTGAAGCCAAGACAAAGTAAATTTGCAATAAATTATGGCGCCATCCAGGACTCTGTTCCATCAGTCAGTGGAAGTGACGCATATCCAATTGAAGAATGGATTGCGGACTTCGAAGATACTGCTATACTGTTTGGCTAGATGGAAGTCGAAAAAATTGTGTTCGCGTAGAAGAAGAGACTTATCGATTCGTTTCGCGAAGAGGAAGAGAAAGAAAGACAATATACGAACAATATATACGAACAACTCAGAAAGAGCAGGATGAGAAAAGACGAAACCGTAGAGGAATATTTTCTGGTCATAAAGGAACCGACGTCCAAAAGAGGTATCGATATCGATGCACTGACGAAGTACATAATCGACGGCATTCAGGACATCATGCGCAACAAGGTGTTCTCGTATGGCGCGAAGAAACTACAAGATTTCAAGTATCGCTTAAGGACCTACGCGATGATAAAGAAAGCAACCCACGACCAACCCAGATTTTAAAGATGAAAGAAAAACGCAGGAGACGCCAAATTTCAAGGAAAGACGCCAACCTTAAAAAAGTCGGAAGGTGAAGCAAAGTTCAATCTCCGATGCTACAATTGTGCTGATAGAGGACAGGTATCTAGAGACTGCCGTAACACAGAACGCGGTAAACGATGTTTTGTACGTCGCAAATTTGGTCACAGTTCTACTGATTGCGTAGGGAACGTGGAGCCATAGCGGCAAGATGTTAACCCTTTGCGCTCGAGCGGTGACTCTCACTCGCCACGATGTTTCGCGCAGGAAATCGAACGGCGAGTGAGAGGCGACAAAGTTTGTTTAGGCTAGATTTCGTTATCTCCAGTTGATAGAAGCCCATTATTGGTTTGTGAATAGGTTCTTTACCTGTTCATGTTCTTTTATAGAATGTGTAATGTATAATATATATCTTAAAATGGGGATTAAGATAAAATTCTTCTTCGACTGTGCCCCTCGCTTTCGATACAATGTATCCAGCATTACTTTAGTTTCGACCATTGCAGCGAGTGCATCACATAATTTTTCCCACATTTTAATCAGTCATTTTAAAGTTTTGAGGCCCTATAAAAATGGAAAATATCAATGAGATTAGCTCAAGTGAAGGTGAGTTTGATTTTGAAGTGCTCACAAATTTATCTGTTCATGATGAAATTGGTGGTGCAGCAAGTTATTTTTTTGGGGAATGGAGATCTGTTTAATTAACTCCTACATTCTCTATAGACAAGTAAAAAAGCGGAAGAACGGAGAACCACCGACACACTTACAATTTGTAAAAGCCTTAGTAGACCAATTGAGGGAAAACTTTCTAGAACCGCTAGAAGCTTCAACGTCGACCCCAAATTACAACGCGATTCGGCTAAATGGAAAGCTCCATGTAATTCTTACAGGAACAAAAAAAAGATTGTAAAGTTTGTTAATATCGAAATAAACAAAGCGGAAGGCATGAGACAACGTACTATTGCAATACTTGTCCGGATAAACAAAGGATGCACCTAGGAGATTGTTTTACGAAATATCATACAAAACGCAATTATAGAAGTTCGGCTTAGAAAATTATATTTTTCAAAATGTAAATAAACACTCTATATTATAATATAAAAATTTTCGTATGTTAATCTGTGTACAAATTCATTTTATACTACCTGTATGACATTCGTAATATATACGCAAAATCGCCTCGAGTTGCTGCTCCGCCCGACCGAAAAAGTTGTCGAGCGCAAAGGTTTAACAGTATATCCACGCATACGACGCGGAATATAAAAAAGAAAATTTTCAAAAATGAAGTTGCGATTAATGCTTTGATTGATACTGCAAGTGAGTTAACGATTATACGCGAAGATACGTTCGGAAAAATTCTGCCGATTCACTTGCACGCTCGTGTTTACCGTTGATGGGATTCGAAAAGCACGAAACTAAAACACTGAGATATTTTCAAACCGTTGTCAGAAAAGATGAAAAGAATTTTCCAACTATTGTACACGTGTTACCAAATTGCGCGGTGAATTCAGAAACAGTAGTATGTGCCGATTTGTTAGGCTTACCGAAAACGACAACCGACAGTGACAACATTATGATGTAAAGAAGCCCGCCCACCACATTTTTGAAACAGATTAATGTAATCGAAGAACCCACTTCAAAGATAGGCGAAGTAAGTAACGCGACAGTATGTAATGAGTTACAGTAGGCAATTCTCTCATACAAACCGGTGACGAGTAAATGTACCGACAAAGAAATGTGACTTCTCCTTAAAACTAAGAAACCTACTAGTCAGAAACGCCACAGATTCTTGATACCAGAAAAGATGATCGTTCACGCCGTAGTACAAGAATGGTTAAGAGATAAAATTGTATAGTACTGTACACGCGTATGTATAGATTATCTATCTATGTATGTATATATACGCGTATGTATAGATTATACATATATACACGCGTATGTATAGATTACCGCCGTTTGAATATACTTCTCGAGAAGGATAAATATCCACTTCTTCTAATCGAAGACGCGCTGGATAAGTTGCAAAAGGCCCGTACATTTAGAATAATCTATTTAAAGAATGGATTCTTCCATGTGTCAGTTAGCCCATACAATATCAGGTTTTGAAGATGCCGTTCGGCTTATGTAACACTCCATCAGTATTTCAACACTTCATCAATCTTATCTTTCGCGAGTTAATCAATGACGGTATTGTGTTGCTGTATTCAGATAACATTATCATTCCCACAGATGGTGAGGAGGACAATTTTTCACGATTAAAATTAATTTTGCAGACGGCCAGCGACTATGGACTTGAAATTAACATCAAAAAGTGTAAATTCATGGATAGACGCCCTGAGTTTTTGGGGCATAGAGCCGAGGTCGGTTGATTTTTCCGTCAGAAAGTAAAGTAAACGCTGTTGCCAATTGTCTGGATCTCAAATCAATGAAGGACATTTAAAGTTTAATAGGACTAACCGTATATTTTCGGGAATTCATCGTCCTGTAACAAATTTAAGAAGGCGCGTCGCAACAGCTGTGTATTTCCTCGCCTGAGGGACATCGCAAGGCGCCGTGCAATAGGGCCTGGGCGTCTAGCGTCTAGTTATAGAAAGGGCTAAGAGGATGACGTCATTTCGGGCGATGAGCGAGCGTTTGGCGTCTAACGATGCTCAAAAAATCGCCCGAGTGGCATTCCAATGCGAGCGAGCGAGCAGTACAGACAGAATAAAGTGAATTTTCTTCGAACCACATTTTCCTTTTTGCGTAATATCTTACAATTCAGAAGTGGGATTATCCAAGTTCACAAGCGGAATTGTGTGTGTATACGACAGTGAACGATGGGGAAACATCGCGACCGTCGTGAGAGTAGGCGTGACCGTCGTGAGAGTGACCGCGACCGTCGCGAGAGTGATCGCGAGCGCCGCGGGAGTGATCGCGACCACCGTGAGACCGACCACGAGCGTCGTGATAGTGGTCGCGACTGTCGGGAAAGTGACCGCGACTGTCGGGAAAGTGACTGCGACTGTCGGGAGAGTGACTGCGACTCAAGGTCAAGCGAAAATTGCTCGCTGTCGCCGAGGGATCGACACCGTCGCGGACTTCATTCGCGAAGCTCATCCTCGGATGAAGGAGATATACGCGCACAATTAAAACTGCTGAAGACAGAAATAAAACGTCTGCGCCGAGTGCTGAGCTCTACGGTCATCAAGGCGAACAACGACTCGTTGATCCCGGTATTCGATCCAGGGGAGGACCGCGTGACCGTCGAGGACTGGGCAAGACGGATCGACCATCTGGCACAACGGTATCATTGGGATTACGACGACATTATGCGTCCCATCGGCAACCAACTAAAAGGAAATGCTCGCGCGTGGTACGACGAGCAACATCACTATGATTTGACGTGGAAAGCGATGAAAGGGCTGATCATAAGGCAATTTCATCGTGCCGTGCCTTTCGCAACGTTACTACTTGCAGCAGCGACGTATAGGACCATACCGGGGCAAAAGTTAGGGGAGCTGACCAAACTTCGAGCTTTGAATGTCCACATGCCCGATGAATACATGGTCGATGCAGTGATTGGCGGAATCACGGACGAAGGGATCGCCCGGACCGTTCGATCTGCCCGCCACATGGACCCGAACACCTTGTATGCGTATGTTAGAAATAATAAAGGCAAAACTCGAGAAATTTTTATTTTTCACCAACACGTCCGTACTCTTTACAATGCTCAGGTAATGTGTCCCGGTACAGAGAAGTGCGACGATCTCACACCCCTTTATTCCCCTTCTTTTGTTTCCAAACAAAAATCCGTAGCGACGGAGGCCTTTCGCGACAGGTGCACATCACAGGTATTTTGATTATCACTCATCGCATTCCGCACAACAATGACTACTTCAGTGCCGGACAATGACCTAGGGTCCCTCTCAATTTCGCCTCAAAATATTTCTCCGCTAACACGGCCAATTCTGACAAGTATCTCGCTCTCGAGACTTCCTTCTCTAAACCTAATCTGAAACAGAAAATGATTAACCGAATGTCCTTTCGGGCATCTAGGTCAAGATTTATTAGTCTCCACTCTTAGTAGGTTGCGATTTTTCCTCTAAACCTCACCAAGGCTAGAGTTCACTACTGTAATTTTCAACTAGGCTTTTCAAGTTTTCACTTCCGGGAGCCCTTCCCGTGATTATATTGTCACACCTTCATAAGGGGACCCTTTAATTTTCAACATAGGCTTTTCAAGTTTTCACTTCCGGGAGCCTTTCCCGTGATTATATTGTCACACCTTCATAAGGGGACCCTTTAATTTTCAACATAGGCTTTTCAAGTTTTCACTTCCGGGAGCCTTTCCCGTGATTATATTGTCACACCTTCATAAGGAGACCCTTTAATTTTCAACATAGGCTTTTCAAGTTTTCACTTCCGGGAGCCTTTCCCGTGATTATATTGTCACACCTTCATAAGGCGTCCCTTTAACCAATTGTTCTTTTTCCTCACTTTCGCTTGCAGCCCGGGGGAGTAACCCGTACCCTTTTTTTTTAATTTTATTATTATTATTATTATTATTATTTATTTATTTTTTTATGTTTTTATTATTATTATTATTATTATATATAGACAAATATATATATTTTTTCAATCCGCTGACTCGGCACCATCAACGGAATCCTCTTCCACATCACCGTCCCATTTTCTTAAACGGTCTTTTGGTGCTGTCACGTATCGCTTCGTGTTTCGGTATCGGCCCGCACCTCGATAACAAATCATTCAAATCAGCGATTGTCTTTCGCGCGAGAGTCTTGACACCCAGGCGTACATTTTCATCGCGTATCCCGTGGGTAACTATTTCCACCACATCAACCTCGGAGAAAGTCAGTCTCGTTTTCTCCAGCAGCAGCACCTTTTCCATCGCGTATTCGGTGTATGTGTCGTAACCATCGCTCGTCAACGATGCGGCCCTTAACAGATCGGCACCAGGATTTCGGCATTTCGAGAACGACATTAACAACCTATTCTTGAAATTTTCCCACGTGCGGGTGATCAGTGCCCATTTTTCGTATAACTTCCTTGCTGGGCCGGCAAGGAACTGCGCGGCTTTCTGAATCTTCTCGTGGTCATCGCAATCTCGTTTCGCGAACACTTTATCCGCCAATTGGCACCACTCGCTTGCCTCAATATTGCCCACCGTCGGGTCAAAAGTTGGTAAGGATACTGTATCCCTTTTCACCTCCGCGTCACGGGTTGCAAAACAAATATCTTCGTCACTCATCGTGAGACTAGGTCGAATCCCACTTCTGATGTTAGAAATAATAAAGGCAAAACTCGAGAAATTTTTATTTTTCACCAACACGTCCGTACTCTTTACAATGCTCAGGTAATGTGTCCCGGTACAGAGAAGTGCGACGATCTCACACCCCTTTATTCCCCTTCTTTTGTTTCCAAACAAAAATCCGTAGCGACGGAGGCCTTTCGCGACAGGTGCACATCACAGGTATTTTGATTATGACTCATCGCATTCCGCACAACAATGACTACTTCAGTGCCGGACAATGACCTAGGGCCCCTCTCAATTTCGCCTCAAAATATTTCTCCGCTAACACGTACTTGAACAGCCTGGGAAATGTGCCGATTGCAAGGAGTGAAGCCGGGCCATTCGGAACAAGACACATGCGAACAACACTTGCTGCGGAAGGGGGAAAGACGACGTTCGGACAGAGGGAGAGTCACGGGACCGTCTCGAATAAATCAGCGAACGACGGCAAGTGCTTTAACAGCGGCTTGCCAGGTCATCGGGCACGGGACTGCAAGAGAACCCGGCAGGAATGTATCCGATGCAAGCGGACGGGGCACAAGCAGAACAAGTGTCCGTTTGTAAAGGACGCCTACGCCGTTATGGAAAAGGGTGAGCATCACACCTATATATGCGTAGCACGTGTGAACGAAAGGCGAGTGCCGTGTCTAATTGATACGGGAAGCTCAAAGACATTAATACGGCGGGAACGAGCTCAGGCGTGTCATTTGCACATCGAAGACTGCCCCGATGTCTTGTTACAGGTATTCAATGGGGAAACCGTTATGTTCGGGAGCAGCGTGGAAATGTTGATGTATATTCACTATCCGGCTCGAAGGACCGAAATGTTCGAGGGCAGCGAGTTGATACAATATCATTTTGGTGTAAACAAAATTGGCAGCTCCCGGTGTTTTTATCCTAAATGGTTTACTAGTTTATTAATTATAAAAGGTCCAGTGTGACCGGTCACTGATGGCCAAGTGCACTGGAGTGGAATTACAATGTTAAAGTAAGAATGACTTCCCAAAGTTGTTGTCGCTATAGACTCGTGTATACTCACGTTTATAGTTACAAACAGAGGTTCAGTGTGGCCGGTCACGGATGGCCAAGTCCACCGGAGTGTGTCACGTTTGCTGGTTGATTGGGAAGAGCTTAATTCGTTCTGTCATCAAACGCAGATTCAAAGTTTATGGAAGAATGAGCAGTGCCCCCCCCCCCCCCTCCCCCTCCTATTGGAGCCTACTTATTAGAACATTCCTCATTGGAGCCCCCCATATTGAGGCCTCCCAAATTGGGTCCTCCCACAATCGAGACTTCCATATTGAGCCCCCCATAGTGGGTTGG
The DNA here is from genome assembly GCA_033815515.1 of Cryptocheilus praepositus. Classification (NCBI taxonomy): domain Eukaryota; kingdom Metazoa; phylum Arthropoda; class Insecta; order Hymenoptera; family Pompilidae; genus Cryptocheilus; species Cryptocheilus praepositus. The sequence continues at coordinate 146,001 of JAWWQZ010000268.1, read as the reverse complement.
GGGTGGAGTGCCACATCCCGGGGTAGTATGTACGGGGTCTTCCTTGTCCTTGCTTGCAGATAAGGCAATATAAACCAAGGCCCCGCCGTAAACAACCCAGGTACTCATTCCTGGCCACACGGATATTTTCGAAGTTTATTGCAGTGCCTATGAAACTCTTTAAGTGCCAGACGACGACGGTGTGTCGTCGGACACTTTCCAGAGGCACTGCGCTCTTGTTAGCTTGCGATGCAACGGAATGTTTTCATAAATAAGAATATGTGAAAAGACGACTGCACAGCACGTACTTGTGCACTTTCCCACGCGATTAGGACCGTTTCCCCAATGATACATGACCGTTATTCTTCCAGACCGAAGTGGTCGTTGGAACCGTGATTGAAACCCTGAACACGTTACGTGTTGCGAGTTCGCGAATACCTCGGTAACAATAATGCAAGCCACTGTAAAATGCATATCTTGATAGTAACGGGCGAGAATATACCGCATAATTTTATCGTTGGCCGTGATTTTCTCTTACGCTCCGAGATTGTCTTAACGCAAAGAGCATGCAGGGTGAGCATACGACAGTTGCCGTGTCTGGGCGTGAACGCGGTAAACGTGACCGCGGAGGAGGGGAGAGAACGTACGTTGGCAGGACCACTGCCTCATCTGAGCGTGACAGAGAGAGACAAATGCGGGAGCCTTCTCTTACAATACTCGGACTGCGTCTCCACATCCATTGCACGATTTAGGATAGACTGAGACGACGTCGCTAGTAATAAGGTGCACGACAGATAGTCCGGTGGTGTATTGCCCTTATCGCATGGCTGATGTGGAGAGGCGAATAGTATGCGATATAATACCCCCAGGAGCTGGAAAGTACAAAGGCTGGTACTTATACCCAAGCTCAACAAACCCTTGGACGATCCGACTGCATTGAGACCCTTATGCCTCATTAATGGCACCGCGAAGATTTTTGAGCGGCTCATCGCGGACAAATTGATGGCGCACACTGAAGGAATCAACGGACTCAGCGACAAGCAGTACGGTTTCCGGCCAGGTCGATCTACCGTAGACGCAATACATTATATGCGTTCCACGGTAGAAAAATACTGGAATACGACCTGGCAAAGGACAAAACACGGGCTTTTCGTCACAATTGATGTTAGGAACGCCTTTAATTCTGCCAGTTGGCAACAAATTAATAAAGTCATCGCTGGAAAAAAGGATATCCCTGGAGTTCTGCGAAGGATAATACGTAGTTACCTTTCGGACCGATCTATTGTATACAACGACAACGAGGGATCTAAAACAATACAAGTTACACGGGGGGTACCGCAAGGATTGGTGCTAGGACCTATTTTGTGGAACCTTCTCTACGACGGGTTATTAAATATTGAAACCCCAAAAGACACGCATATCATCGCATACGCGGATGATTTAGCCGTCTTAATGTTTCACGACAACCTAGGGACATTAAGAGAAAATTGTGAGCGTATTTTATGTACTATTGACGACTGGTTAAGGGACAAAGGACTGGCTATTGCCCCAGAGAAGCTAGAAATCGTCCCCATTTCAAGGAAAAAACAATTACCAATTTTATCAATCAATTTTAAAGACAATATTATTTATGCAAAACCAGTAATAAAGTATTTAGGTGTCTTAATCGACAAGAGGCTGTCCTTTAGACATCATATTACGGCGGTGGCCAGAAAAACCAGACAAGCCACAGCTGGTTTACTGAGACTGCTGCCGAATATTAGAGGAGCAACACAGCAGAAAAGGAAACTCTACCTTTATGTAATGTATTCCATGATGCTGTACGCTTCTCCTATTTGGACTGATGCACTCACCCAAAAAGGTCTTAAAGGGCAGCTTCGTGCGATTCAGAGACTAGGAACAATAAGAATTATAAGAGGTTACCGAACAATATCAGATATCGCGGCATTCGCTATCTCTGGGGTAATGCCTATAAATTATGTAGCTAGGATAAGAAAGAGTGAGTACAGTATTAACTGGAAGGCCAAGTATGGCCCATGGAAAGACAAGAGACAGGTAGTGGACCTTGTGTTTAAAAGTGAATACTTTCATAAACAAATCCTGGACAAAGCCTGGGGAGAGTGGCAGATTGAGTGGGAATCGGACAGAAGGGCAAAATGGACACGACGGTTAATTCCGGACGTGCGAAAGTGGGGGCACTTGGTGGATAGGGGTCTGAGGGACACCACTTTTGAAGCCACGCAATTGTTAACTGGACATGGGACCTTCCAGTCATACTTATACCAATACAATAAAGCAAGCAGCCCCGAATGCTTTTATTGTAGCGATCCATCGGACGACGTCTCTCATACTGTGTTTGATTGCTTAGAATGGGTGTATTACCGAGATAAATTAAAAAGTGAGTGTTCGTGTAGTGAGCTAAATAATCCTGAACAATTAAGTGCATTAATACACGGCCCTACACGAAACTGGACTGCCTTCCTGCGCTTCGCCGATGCCGTAATTAAACAGAAAGCAGAGGACGAAAACCGCAGGCAAAACCGATGGAAATAGTACCAGGAAGCCCCAGCTAATAAGGTTACTCCGGACATTACATCCAGTAGTTTTACCTCCTGCTCCTGCCTTGCGGCTTATCAAGAGGGCCCCCATGGGCGCAGTATTGGGATACGCCCAATAAGCGCACAAGAGCAAAGCATCGATGTGCTTAGCCCTTGCTACCAGTTCGTCCAGGTTGCAGGCCCCTTTCCCTACTGGTGGAGGCGAGAGCTTTCCTCTCTCTACTGTCTATCCAGGACAGTTCCGGAACGGATTAAGCGCCGTTACAACCGCCGAGCCCGAGAGCTCTAACCCAAGCGATAGGGCTTACCACGCCACCGCGATTGCAGCCCCTTACGGGCGCCGACCCAGTGGCTATGTCATGGGCTGACATAGCCCCCGCGTACCAGATACACTGTCTCTGGTGGGACCTTCGAGGAGGGATGGTAGGGATAGACAATTATTGTGAAAATCCTCTACTAGTGGTCACCCCTGCAGGTTCGGTAAAACTGGTGTACCAGCTGGGGCCGTGGAGTCGCCACGCTCCAATGCGGGGGATGTATCCTTCCGAGGGGGGTGTTAAGGACCCCCTCTAAGGCCACCCGCACCCTTGCGGGAGGTTACTCCGGACAATAGGCTGTTTAGAAATAAACACACGGGCAAATAGAGCTAACGGTTATTTGACAGCACTGCACAGGTGTAGCCAATAACTTGACCGCCAGCGAAACGAAAGCTTATACATGATATGAAATCAGGGAGGACTATCCACATTTTAAATAAAATATAACGGCTTAGTTTGCTAGAAACCAAGAAAATTTACTTATTTCAACTTGGTACAATTAAGAAACTGAAACATACAATTATTCGGACACGGGCAAAATGCAATAATAACCTAACCACATATCATATCACAGCTTTCCTTTCGCCTGGCTATACGGAAACGTAAAATTTGAAATTGACATACATACTATCTATTCTATTTATTATTTTAAAGTAATGATTTATACAACGCTTGTCTGTTTCCGTGGTCTGTCTTTAATTTTTTAAATTTTACAAACATATTTATTACTTTAGTATTTATTTATTTATTTGCGACTGGCTATTTACACCTGTATTTTGTATTTTCAATTTTTTCGTATTTTACTAACTTATTTTTACCTATTTATTTTATATTACTATTTTACACCAAAGCAATTAGTTTATCATATTATTTATTACCTAACAACTATATTAAATGAAAACCTGACGAAAACCGTTGTTCGCGCATACGTGACTAAAGATTAAAGCCATACTGCTTCAGTGGGCCATGGGTAGTGTACCTCTATTATTAGAAATTGCTCACATAGGAATTGGAGATCGTCGACAAAATGGATGCCGTGCTCCATATGCAATGAATTAGGGGTACAGCAGAAACCGTTAAAAGGGAAAAACGCCATTATGCATTAATAATTGCATTTTAGAGAACTTTAACGTGGAGCGTCACACCAGGTTAACAGGAGTGCGAGTATGGTGTGTCATGGGGTATGAATGAGTCCGCAAACCATTAGACAAGGGTTAGTTTTCGCCTGAGAGGAAAACGGTGGCGGCCTACATGTAATTTGCGAAGCGAAAATGCACGGGTTACGTTCGGTGATAAACGTAGTGCTCTACGTTTATCGACCGGACTAACCCAAAATCATACACTTAAATCATCTCAGTACATTCATGGATCGAGAACCCAACCTGGGTCGATAAAAAACATCACGAATAGTTAAAATCATATACATAGAGTACATTTTCACACATTTTAAACATTCTCTGCCATTTCTGATCATAATCATCTAAGACATTAATAAGCGTTTTCGTAGCTGCAAATATACGTAGGCACGGGCAGAGTACCCATATGAATGCGGCATGTGAGTATTCGGCCCACTCGGCGCGGTAGACAGATACCCCACAGTTACGACCTTCTGTCATAACTGAGGCGGTCGCGAAGCTGGTGGAGGCACAGCTTTGTTCCCCGGTTGTAATGCGTAAGCGGGTCCATGGGGAACAGGTGAGCGGTGGATCGGAGGGGGAAAAAAAAAAAAAAAAGTATGCGATATAATACAAGAATTACTAGAGCATAGGATAATACGGCCATCTGAATCGCCGTATGCAAGCCCGATCCTGTTGCTTAAGAAGAAGACAGGCGACCATCAGGATGTGTGTACATTCCCGACGCCTGAATGCGATTACTATCAAGGATAAATACCCACTGCGATTACCCGGAGACCAAATGGAACGCCTCGGAGGGAATAGGTACTTTGGGGTTGGACTTGGCGTCAGGTTACCATCAAGTGCCCGTGGACGAAGGATCCATCCCCAAAACTGCATTCGTGACTCCTGACGGCCATTACGAAAATCTATGGATGCCGTTCGGACTTTGTAATGCCCCGGCGGTTTTCCAGCGATTAATGGATCGAACCTTGGGACCCTTGCGGTACACTATAGCATTCCCGTACCTAGATGATATTATCATACCATAGAGGACATTTGAAGAAGGCCTAGAACGGCTGGAGAGAGTGTTGCAGAGATTGCGGCTCCATGGACTGACACTGAAACTTGAAAAATGCTACTTTTTCCAAACCAGAATAGAGTTCTTGGGGCGAGAAATAAATGCTGAGGGGATACGGCCCAGCGTAGGCAAAATACAAGCGATAATGCACATGCCGGCGCCACAAAATGTGAAGCAGGTGCGACAGTTTCTGGGATTGTCCGGCTATTTCAGGAAGTTTGTACGGAATTACGCCACCGCTGGAGAACATCTTACAAAACTGACACGGAAAAACGTGCGTTGGCAGTGGACAATGGTTCAAGAGCGCGCCTTTGACGACGTCAAAAAGATATTGACATCCAGACCGATTTTAGCGGTGTTTGACCCGCTAAAAGAGGCGGAGCTGCACACGGATGCTAGCTCGTTGGGTGTAGGTGCGGTCTTGTTGCAGCAAAGTACTGACGGGGAGAAACGGGTGGTAGCGTACTATGGCAAACAAACCACCGCGGATCAACGACACTACCATTTGTATGAATTGGAAGCAATTGCAGTCGTTTTGGCTGTCCGACATTTCCACACGCATTTACTGGGCAGAAACTTCAAGGTAGTGACGGACTGTAATGCGCTACGCATCACCTTTTCTAAGCGGGATCTGTTACCACGAATCGGTCGCTGGTGGCTGGAGATCCAAGAGTTCGACTTTGAGGTGGAGTACCGGGCGAGCAGTAAGATGGCAGATGCGGACGCTCTTAGTCGGAACCCAGTAGTCGGCATAGTATGTTACCAATGTGACTTGACAGAGGCCGACTAGATTGTGGCCGCTCAAATGCAGGACGACCAACTCTGCCGGGTCCGAAGCGTACTGGCAAAGGGCCAATGCGCGGCGGACATGAAGCAATACTTTCAACAGTATCGATTGAAAGGAGGGAATGTATATCGACGTTGAGAAGATGTCACTGAGCGATGGGTGGTACCGAGACTAGCAAGGATGCAGATTTATGGCTTATGCCACGATGATGCGGGCCATCTAGATGTACACAAGACGTCGCGGCGTATGCAAGCAAATTACTGGTCCGCGGGTGTGAGACGTTTCGTAAAGAAATGCGTGGAGGCTTGTTTGAGTTGCTCTTGTTACAAAAATAAGCCTAATCTGCAGCAGTGTCATCTGAACCCGATACATAAGGAATCAGTACCGTTCCACACGCTCCATATCGATCATGTGGGGCCATTTGAAACAGGTAGCAGAGGGAAGAAATTCGTATTGGTAGTGGTCGATGCATTTATGAAATTCGTGCCCATCGAAGCTGTAAAGGACACCGCGCTAAGACGGTGGTGAAGGTTTTGACAGATCACATTTACTTTTTCGGTGCACCGACAAGAATCATTAGTGACCGAGGAACAGCATTTACAGCACGCACCTTCCGAATCTTCTGCGAGGGGTATGAGATAAAACACATATTAAATGCTGTGGCCACCCCCAGAGCGAACGGTCAGTGCGAGTGGTGCAACCGTACGATCGTAAACTCGCTAGCCGCTACAGTAGCTGGGAAACCCCTTGCTGATTGGGACAAATATGTCAAGCACGTGCAGGGAGTTTTAAATAAGCTGCACAGCCAGGCCATCGGGACAACGCCGCTAAACGCCTTGATCGAGTGCGAAGGCAGGTCGGTTGCGGAAGCACGCATTCTAAGCGAAATACAAGGCAACGTAAAACGGGCCGACTTAATGCGCCTGAGAGGAGCAGTCGCAGAGCAGATTGCGGAACAACAGAGGTAGCAAAAGGAACGTTATGATGCGGGGTGACGAGGAGTCGTGCAGTACGAGGAAGCCGGACCTGTCATGGCCCGAATTACGAGCGATCCTGCAACGGGGTCGAGTCAAAAGCTGAACCCCAAGGATAAGGGTCCGTTTAGAATAATAACGGTGCTGCCTAACGACCGATACTTGGTAGAGGATCTGCACGAGAGGCGGAAGTCGGCACGCACGGTACTAGCAGCTGATCACTTGAAACATTGGATCTCGCTTCAAACCGAGGACTAGGGTGTCACGTAACGTCACAGAGGTAAGGACTACGGATTATTACCGTGCTTTGATTAGAGCGGAGCGAGTATGACGCTGTTCATTACTCGTAACCTGCGGCTGTTTTAGAGGGGTACAAGCGCGTAGGAGGGACTACGGCTTATTACCTGCGGTTTGATTAGAGCGGCGCGAGTACGACGCTGTTCATGACTCGTGACCTGTGGCTGTGTTAGAGCGGTATAAGCGCGTAGGAGGTACTGCGGCTTATTACCTGCGGTTTGGAAAGGCACAAGTATGACGCCGTCCATGACGAGTGGCCTGCTGTTGAATTGGGGTAAGAACGACCGAAATAAAAATTTGATTATTGGTTCCAGGAAAGATATAAGGGTAGAGCTCAGTCAAGGTAGGTGACAACGCTGAGCGGCCGTGCAGCTTGGGAAGCTGCCTTTAGAGGGAGCTTAACGCAGGGTGCGTTAGTAGAATACCCATACGATTACCAGTGTCTGAGGACAGACACGAATGTCAGGATCGCCGAATGTAACAAATTTAAGAAGGCGCGTCGCAATAGCGGCGTATTTCCTCGCCTGAGGGACATCGCAAGGCGCCGTGCAATAAGGCCTGGACGTCTGGCGTCTACTTATGCAAAGGGCTAAGAGAACGACGTCATTTCGGGCGAAAAGCGAGTGTGTGGCGTCTGACGGTGCTCAAAACTTCGCCCGAGTGGCATTCCAATGCGAGCGAGCGAGTTGTGCAGACAGAATAAATTGAATATTCTGCGAACCGCATTCTCCTTTTTGCGTATATCTTACATTCCATTACTCCGTAATTGCAGATGATTTGGATGATTTAGTTAGGAAATATAAACCGATTACATTTGGTGCCGGAGAGCAAATTGCATTTGATAAATTCAAACACACATTCAAGCAAAATCCAGTGTTGCCAATTTACAATCGGAGATACCTAACCGAATTGCATACCGACATATCCAAGAAGGGACTGTGTTAAGGCAGAAATCCTCTCATGACGATAAGTTTCAACCAGTGTATTACATGAGCCGTAAAACAAAACGCGAAAAACAGAATGATTACAGATACGAGCTTGAGACGCCCGCTATTGTCAGATCACGCGAGAAATTTCGCATATAGTTACTGAAAATAGGGTTTACGTTTGTAACAGTTTGTGCCGCTTTACGATGGGCCAGGATGAATTAATACCTAGGATTGCAAGATGGTCTCTCTTTCTTGAAGATCTTAACTATAAGATTGAGCATATGGCAGGAGAGCTCATAAAACATGTCAATGCCTTGAATAAATATCCAGTAATGTTAATTAACGAAAGTATGACAGTATTGAAAATTCGAGAGCTGCATGGCAATGACAACGAGATTGCAGGTATTGTAGAAATTTTAAAAGATTAACTATATGAAGGTTACTGTGTGCGCGAGAATTTTTTATACAAGTTTATGGATGGCCGAGAATTACTAGTTGTTTCTAGATCATTCCAAACAGAAATTATACAGCTAGTTCATCAAAAGTGTCCTTTTACTTAAACGAATTTGTGATAGATCGTGAAGGGATACGCCAGCAAGCGAAATTACAAATATTTCGAATCAATACAAGATTGGTGATTTAGTAGCGACAAAGCGCACACAAGCGGATCCGGGAAGGAAGCTGGGGGCCAGGTATTTGGGACCATATCGTATTAGTCGCGTAAAATCGTATGGCACCTTTGATGTAGGGAGAATAGAACTACGTGAAGGTTCAATCGGGGCATTATCATGTGCCGCATATCTAAAAGCTTGGTCCATTATATCATTTCGTCCGAGTCGGTAGAATTGCAGGATGACCGTGTGTTGGAATCGGATTTGCGACGTTGAGTCCCACACTGCCAGAAGGGCAGCTGGACTGCATCGCGCGTTCAGTCAAACAGTTGAGGATAAATATCGAAAGACGCAAGACGTATGGAGTGTGTCGCGAGGTAATCAATTATAATCAACACAGGTTGTGTATCTGGAAACAAAATAAATGTTCGTTAATTAGTAACCATTTTCCTACAAATTTTGGCTTCCAAACCGAAATTCTGAGGACCTACATTTGTGACACTCTAAATGACTTTGTTAGCGGAAAGTTGTCTGTGCCTTTCAAATTTCCTTTAAGATATAGTCCCACTGATGTAACTGAGCGAGACTGTTGCCGAATTTGATACGAAGAATATATACAACTGGAAATGTATCTGATAAAACATCTGCAAATTCACATATTTATCTGAAGAAAACATATTTCGGTGTATTGACCAAATTGAATGTTATAGTCAGGACAGAGATTAATAACTATACGAAAACATTTTGGAGGAAACATTTGTCCTGTTGTGTAGCGAGATAAAGAGTTACATGTTTGTGCCGCAAGGGAAAATATAAAGGAAATCACACAAAAGGATTTGTAACATTTATTCAGTTACAAATTTATGTCCAACGAAATTAATGTGTTAGTGGATAGCGAAACTAATGTCGTGGACGCACCCAAGCGTTTTCAAATTTGAAATGGAGATATGAATGCTAGTTGTCATAAGCTGATGCAAATTATATTTCGTTTCAAACGAGTGTAATTTATTGTGTTGAAGTGGAAAGTATCTGCCAAATGCACTTTCCTCTAAACATGGAGGTGCAGTGCGACTAAATTAAATAAAAGACGGTGGCAGCGCCGCCCCCATTTCACCTAACATACAGATATATTCAGCTACTAAATTCTAACGAAAACTGTGAATAGTGGAAGCGAATGATTTGCCGGCAAAGTAAAAGCAGAGTTTACCGAAATTTGAATAAACATCAGTCAGTCATGGACAAAATAAAGCACTCAATCGATAATAACTCACGCTAAAATTTATAATGGATACAGTAGGCAGAGGCCGTACTTTGCTGACCGCTATGTGTGTGTGTTTTGGTCGATTAAATGTTAATGAAATTTGGGGAAATCCCCGATGAATAGCAACTAAAGCTTGACTAAACATCAGTAGAGACGTAGAGTAATTTAAGAAAAGTTGCCATAAATTCTGTTCGTGCCTAAGAGGGCCAAGCGTGCCTCGTGTTTCACTGCCGATGTCAGTGCCGAGCGTCTTCAAATATTTTAACGAAAACGGCCGAGACTTTCTGAATCGGGAACGCACGTATGCACTCAACGCGTTGTATCCTCAGTCCGCCTTGAGCTGCACGCTGTATAGTAGTAAAGAGTCGTTCTGAAAAAATTAGTATTTGGTTACGTAACCCTTAACCCTTTCGCTACGGCAGCCCCGTCCGCCGAAGTACCGTCACTGAAGGGAAACTCGCGCCGGAAATATGCACAGTGCGCGTGGTTTCTGTATATATGTTGTTCTAAGTCTTAAATAGGAACTGTGCTAAATAAAATAATAATTGCTCTAATGTAATAAGTATATTTACATTTTTAATATGAAAAGACGAAGAAATGAAAAAATATGAAAATTTTGAAAATACGAAATAGAAAACCCTATTCTGAAAAGTCTAATTTTTAGAGTTAAAAATTATACCTTAAGCCGATCTATTCCTAATTCTTGTAAAAAGCAAATATGTAAAATTTTTTATTGCCGCATGGATTCGATAGAATTTTCAGTATAAAACAGTGAACGATCGCCTTGATGTTTGTGGTTTATTGCGTAATACGTTTGGATGTGGTTTCAACAAAGAGCAGTTTCAAAAGTTTTAAGAAATGATTAATCCAATATGTCAATAAAGTCAACGGAAAATGCTCTGCCGATAACGAAAAATGTTGCCATCGACTATAGATGGTATTTTTACAGATTATTTCGATGCCGCATATATGCGGCGCTCGTACCCAGAAGTCGTGGCGTGGATGCCGCGTATATGCAGCACTCGTACACACAGGTCATCGAGTGGATGCCGCATATATGCGGCGCTCGGCGCGAAAGGGTTAAACAGACCCTTCCCAGAGCCTAATTTGCGACTGGTCGCCGTGAAATTGATCACGGACAAAGTCGTGGGGTCCTACAAACTCGCACGGCTAAAACAAATTCCTAACTTACAATATTATTAATCTTTAGTAATAGTTTCGCAGGGTCCGAATAAGTATTGCCTACACTAATGCAAGGTTATATTACGACTAAGGTTCTTCAAACCATATACATTGTACATGCTGTAACATCATGTGCGATTAGTTTTGATTTAAGGTGCGATCGAATTGTGGAGTGCTGCAGAATTTTATCTAAATTAATGTTGTCCCAATTTCATTTTCTAAATAATGTGAAAGTACAGTGCGATTGAATTTGAATAGCAACCAGGGTCTCGTAAAATACGGTAAGCCGAGAATGCAAATGTATAATATGGCCATATTGTATTATATTGTGCCGCCTCGTTCTCAATGAACATTGGTAGTAGCGTCAGCTATGCTCAAATCCACAACGTTTAGAGTATTTCAATTATTTAGCGTCGTCGGTCTTCCTAGCCACGTATGGCCTAGTAACACCTCATATTGTTTTGTTGTGCTGAACGATTCAGACGTAAAGAGTAAATCTGCGCAAGGATTTATTGATATAATTTATCGATATAAATTATTTAACAAAATGGGAAAGGAAAAGAAAAGAAAGCGCTCTCGGTCACATTCAAAGGAAAGCGAGGACAGGTAAACTGAGGAGAAATTGCAAAAAATGCAAACTCAGTTAGATAACCTTACTAATCTTCTCACTCAGTTTGTTAATCAACGAGATGAGAAAGCATTGGAAGGAAAAAATGAAGAATGTTATGTGGTATCTCAACAAATCTCGGATAAAAATTATTTTTTCTACATCCTCATCTGTACTTTCCACACGAGTAATGCACGGCCAACAAGGACAGTCACGACAAAAAGTCGACGAACAAAGTTCAATAGGCTCCACACGAGTACTGATATTGAAATAAATAGTTTCATGCGAACAAAAAAAAAAAAAAAAATAGAAAACTCATGTTTTTTTCAGAGGTTGATTCTAACAAAGAAAATGAGGTTTTTAATGAAACAGAAGTGCCTATATACCTTATTGACAAACGCGATCGTCAGTCAAACTCCCATACGGAGAATGAAATGAAAATCAGACTGACAAACTTAAAGGTTTTTCTCTTCTTTAAAAAGGCTTAACAAAGAAATATCAACGTAAAGACGAGTTATATTCAGAACCTCCCAAAATTAATTTAGAGGTCTTAGCCGCACTAACTGAGATTGCGAAAGACTTCAGCATTTTGTAGAAAATCAGGAATGTGTGGGAACAGCAATCATACCCATTGGTGCTACTGTGTCTCTGCTTCTTGATAATCCTGAGGAAGGTGTTGACGAAATGAAGCTTTTAGAATACTTATACGACACTGGAAAACTGCTATCAGAGGAATTCTATGAACAGTCCAACGCTAGAAAGTATTTCATCACACCTGTGATGAAGAAAAGTGTTAAAACCCTGGTTGAGTCATTACACTCGGACGAATGTTTATATGGACGAAACTCGGCTACACAAATAAAGGAAGCAAAGACCATTGAAAGGGCCTGTTAAAACCTTAAAACTCAAGATAAAATTCTTCCAGGGATACCAGGATCAGGGAAACTGGAAAGGCCCGTCTACCCGTTACAGGCAGACGGGCAGTTATCAAAAAAAAAAAAAAAAAATTTGTTCGCTTCAAGCAGAGGCCAGAGTATCGATCGAGGCTGGGGAATCGAGAAAAGAATCGATAGATAAAAGATGCAGCGAAAAAATAAATAAGGTAGGCGATCTTGCAGGAAGATTAGGTTCTTTTATAGACGAGTGGAGAAAACTAACGACAGACTGTTACGTATTAAACCATATAAGTGGATACATAATTCCGTTTAAAGAAACCCCAATACAATATAAATCCTTTGACCAGCAAATATGGCAAAAAGGGAGAATCGGGCCAATGGATTTAGAGATTAAGAAAGTTTTAACGAAAAAGGCTACAGAGAAATGTGATAAATGCAAAGATGGGTTTATCTCTCCAATTTTGCTAGTGCAGAAACCCTAGTGCTGTTCATATAGGTTTATATAACATTTAAAAGAGTTAAACAAATTCATTAAACCTCCTCATTTCAAAATGGAGGATATTAGATCGGCAAAAGTCTTTCGACTCTTAATGAATTATTTCTTCTATTGACCTCAAGGATGGCCATTTTTTAGTTCCAGTTCATAAGTCAAGTAGAAAATATTTACAATTTACATTTAAAGGTCAAGTATATCAATTCAGATGCCTTCCGATTTATTTATAATAGATGGTATGTTATATATTGGGAAAGAATCGTAGGATTGCAAAGAAAATGTACTGAATCAAAACATTTTTTAGAAATTTTGACTTTATTATAAATAAAGAAAGGGTAGTTTAATCCCATTTCAAAACTGCAAATTTCGAGGATTCTTAATTAGTTCAGTTGATTATACAATCGAATTAAATGGAAAAAAGAAAAATCAAATAAAAAGATTGATAACAAAATTTAAGGTAGAAAATGAATGTGAAATTAGGTAATTTGCCCACTTAGTAGGAGTCTTAAACGCAGCCTGCCCTGCAGTGGAATATAGTCTAGTGTACTGCAAAAAATTGGAGAGAGAAAAATTTGTTATTAGTTATAAATGATGGAGATTTCGAAGCCAAAATGACGGTGAAGCGTAAACTGAGAGAATATATTGAATGGTGGAAAATTAATAGTCAAATAGGGAAAAATCTAATTAAAACGGAATATGCGCTTGAAATATTTTCTGACGCATCCCTAACAGGCTGGGGTTGTCATTGTAACAGAACATCAGCAAATGTCTGGTGAAATGAGACAGAGAGAAAACGTTATGTAGGATGTGTGATTTTGTACGAACGAGTAATGAGAAAGTGTGCGTATGAGAAAGAGAAAGCAAGAGTGAGAGAGTGAGAAAGAATGCGTGTATCTATATTTGTTATTAGGAATGTTCTAGAAACCAATTAGTATAAAAGTGTTGAGCGCGATAATAAAAGAAGTGAGTCTTTGCGAAACCTTCAAGCGTGACAGTGTGTACCTCATAGCGAATATTTAGAGATTATCAGCGAATGCATTTAGTGAGTTTTGAGCGAACATTTATTAGAGTTTAATACAGAGTGAAGTGCGAGAAACATTACAACTACTACTTTTGTGTTTAAAACTGTTTAATATCATTCCAATCAAAAAATCCTACAGTTACATGAATTACTTGGAGCTCTTAGGAGCATTTATGGCTCTCAAATGTGTTTCCAGCGCATATGCATAATTGCGAAATCCTCTTAAGATTGGATAACACTACCGCAATTACGTACGGGAATAAAACTGGAGAAATCCAGTTTCCAATTCTTAATGAATTAGCCAGACAAATTTGGATATGGTGTGAAAAGCGTAGGATATGGATACATGCATCTTATATTGCTTAAAACTTAATGTACTCACAGACATTGCTTCGAGAATCACAAATATCGATACAGTGTGAGAGCTCTCAGACAAAGCGTTTAAACAAATTAACGAAAAGTTTGGTCCTTTTAGTATTGACCTATTTGCCACACACTCAAATTAAAAAGTTAACAGATTTTGTTCACAGTTTCCAAATCCAAATGTGTTTGGAGTCGATGCGTTTACCATCTTATGGAAAAATGAAAAACCATATGCTCTCCCCTCATTTGCGTTAATTTTACCAATTTTAAGAAAATTCGTTACGCATAAAACTGAGGGGGTCATTGTGGTACAACAGTGGACAGGTCAATCCTGGTATCCCTTATTTACTATGCTGCTCAGAGGAACTGCGATCATTTTTAAACCAAGAAAAAATCTGTTATTATCTCCTTGTAAGAAAGAATAGCACCCATTGACAAAGATGCTTTCGCTGGTGGTAGGAAGATTGTCCAGCAAGCTTTTTTAGATAAAAGACTCACAGAAGACGCAGTAGACATAATGGTTGATTCATTTACTGACTCTACAATGAAACAGTACGAATGTTCTTTAAAGCAATGGTGGTTCTTTATAAAGAAGAAAAATTATGATTTATTTAACACTGATACTTTTAAAATCATAGAATTTCTGACGGAACGTTTTCGTGATGGTGCCAAATGTGGTACGTTGAACTCGGATAGAGCAGCAATTGCGCTAATTACATCAGGGAAATTTTTAGAAGATAAATCAATATCTCGTTTTATGCGCGGCGTTTTTAAGAAACGTCCTTCAAGGAAAAAGTATTCAAGTACGAGGGATATTGGTTTGGCTTTTGGTTCGATAGATAAGATATCTGCAATAGGTAAACTCAAATTTAAGGATCTGGCAGAAAAAACTGTTACTCTGATATTATTGGTCACTACTCAACGGTTACAAACAATGGCATTAATTAATATAGAAACATAAAAGTAACAAGGAAAGAAAAAATTGATGTGTAGCAGAAACTGTATTGCAATATGTAGAACATACAAAAGAACTCAGAAGAAAACATAAAAATCTCTTTGTTTCTATGGTTAAACTGTACAAACCAGTTACTGCATAGACACTGGCTCACTGGATAAAATCGCTTTTAGGAAAGCAGGTGTCGACACGAATAATTTTGTAGCCTATAGTACGAAACACGCGGCTATTTCCAGGGCAGTTCACAAGGGTGTATATATTGACACTATTAGGAAAACAAAAGGTTGGCCGAAAAGGTCAAAAACGTTTACTAAATTCTATAACAGGCCAATATCAAAACGCAAAAATGGAACATTTGCTTTTGCTATTCTTAAAAATTAATAAATATGTTGCTGTAAGTTTCAATTTTAAATAATGGTGTTTAGATAAAAATTGAAGCACAATCTCCGAACATCTACCTGTAATCATTGAGAACGATACGTCACAATATAATTGTACGATTAAACGAGCTCGCCGAAGGCGAACGAAGTTCGATCGTGATTATATGTAGACGTCTCGTTCGAAGATGATTAACATCCCTACCCCCAAAAAAAAAAATGTACCCTAATTTCTGCCCGTAATCATCAACTTTAGTGTTAAATTTTTATCAAAAAAATAAATAAATACATAAAAAAAACAACTAAACGATATTTAGGTGTTACTGGGCCATACGCTGCTAGGAAGACCGACAACGCTAAAAAATTAAAATACTCTAAACGTTGTGGATTTGTGCATAGTTGACGCTGCTACCTGTAATCATCTTCGAACGAGACGTCTACATATAATCACGATCGAACTTCGCTCGCCTTCGGCGAGTTCGTTTGATCGTACAATAATGTATAGAAACAGGACTGCTGAAATGTCAAATGTAATTATAATATAGTACGCACGAACACACAATCGGCTACAGTAGTTAAATCCTCTCCTAGTGCGGGAAATCGAAAGTTGTATTCATGACAATTTGAAATGAACCGGTCGATAAAGTCATCAATGTATTGCATATTGTACAAATGAACGAAGGAGTAGAATTTCGATACGGTTTTGAGAGCCTTTTGTGGCGTATATAAAACTATCCAATTTACCAGAATTTTATTTCCGTCTGGCATAAAAATGTTCCACTAAAAAAAGATGAAGGGACTTGATATGTTAATACTTTCTAAACCATCGGCATTTCTTTGCGGTGTTTATTCTGATTCCAACATACTTTCGATCGACTTGACGCAAATGTTGTGGTCAATTTCGTGTCTTGTAGTTGCTGCACATTCTGTAGAACGTATGAGTTGATTTCCTGCCTCTAGACGTATGTTACGTACCGGTGTACCGGAAAGTGAGGCACGGTACCGGTTTGTTGCAGAGTTTTTAACACAACCGCAGCAAGTGTCGCTTGGTACGCGGTTGCTGCGGGAACTTGCAACGATCGTGGCAGGTACCAAAGAAGTAATTAAATTTATCCGGTTTTATGAGTTTTATTGTGTATTGTGTGTTACAGTGTGTTGTGTGATAGACTGGGTACGACTTCTCGTGTGGTGTGAGAAGAAGTACTGTGGTTTGGCGGTGGAATGATCCACCTCTTCCTCTATTGGAACCTCCCATTTTCGGGCATCCCATATTGAGGCCTCCCATAGTGGATTCGGTGTACAGTGACACGACCCAGGCTAGTATGTACGGGATCGTCCTTGTCCTGGTATGCAAATAAGACGATATAAATCAAGACCCCGTCATAAATAAGTCAGGTACTCATTCTGGACCATATGGATAATTTCCGTGGGTAATAATGTCCGTCGTGGGAAACTTTCCATAGACACTGCACATTGTTTGCTTGCGATGCAACAGTAGCAATGAACACTACTACATAACGTAATGATGTTACTTATGTCACAATTTGGGTGTTAATTAAATTAACTGGGTATGTGGCAAAACTTGTAAATATTAGATTGTATAATTATACGTATACGATTAAAGGGAGGGGCTCTTCAAAAAGGATAACGTAAAAAGAATAAATTATGTTGCCTGCTACTCAAATTACACAAATGAACCAAAATACTAATAAACAGGGATCCCAGTGTTTTTAGATTGGCGTTTTGACTGAGTTTTGTTTGCTTGCGATGATACAGTAGTAAAGGAAACAATAATATCCTACGCATGACTCAGCGGATTCGTTTGTCACATATTTAATATCGAACAATGTTGCCCAAATGGTATGGTGTTTCCAACGATTTCACTCATCCGTGAATTAATACATTGTACTTCTATTTTAACGGTTCATTTGTGGTTAATCCCACTTATTTCAGATTAATCATTTGCTCGGCAAATAGTTTTTCCCCTTCTTCCTTCGCACTGTGGAAATTACTGTAAAGACCATAAAACACAATGGTGTTCTGCCATGTGAGAAGGCGAAAATAGACTCTCGTCTTTTACGTTTCGTCGTCAACTGATTACTAAACAAAAAATAACGCAATTCAGGAAACTCGTCACCTATGATACATCAATATAATAACTGAGGATCATAGGTGACTCTTACTTGCCAAATAGAGGACCCTGTATTTGAGATCCTACACTTCTATACTTTGTCTTGATATTCTTGGGTATGTTATGTTCCGCTGCGAAGTGTTGGTGGTGTTTTCATTTTTCTCATCACAAATCCAAACTGCATATTTTCAAGATGTTTCGGCGGTAACATGTACGGTTGGTGTTTCTTCATCGGCTGTTCTATACGGATTCTTAGTTCATTTTAGTCCACGGGATCTCGTTTTCTTAATAAACCTGGTGCATGGTTCATCTTTTATCTCTCGGTCGAATTCTAACGATATCACTTACATTAAGTGAGTACATTTTGTACAATTTTGTTGGTTTCATTGAAGTATGTGTACATTTTGGGAATTAATACCAAATTTTTTGTGAAATTTCTGTAATGTGTAATCTGCAAATATGTTACCATAACGGAAAAATACGTACTAACATGAGTTCTGTTCAATTCCACCCAGTCTGCTTAATTTATTCAGTGCAGTTATTTTTCCGCGCATAATTCTACCGAAACCCACATACGGTTTTTATTTGTTCCACTCTTGCACCAAGTCTTTAGTACTTAGAATTGTTGTAGTGCCTATGTGGGTGTTTGCTCATATAGGCCGTAGGTCCATTTTCCGGGACAGTGTAATCAACCATTCGGTTCAGTGCAGGGTATAATCTATACTTAATTAACGACTTCTGACTCGTTCTTCTAAAAAATTGCAAACTTTATTTATCATATACTCTCTTCCATTATCCTTAAGTATGCGCTTAAAAATGCGCCAGCCTCTTTCTCATCAGCACGTTTATATTCCTTGAATGAACCTAAGATATCAGATTGTTGACGTATTATGCACCAAACAAGGATTGAGTTATAATTGGTCACCTATGTCTAATAGCAGGCCAACCCAATATACAATCAGGATCCACATTATACTGTCCATGTAACATGCAGTTATATAATAATTGTGTTGGACAGCGTATATACATGTAGGATTTACATACGTGAAAATAGAGAGAATAATATTTATAAATAATAATAACACAATCAAGACATTTTAGTCGTATTTCCTAATCTTTTGTCGTTTCGTTGTTTCGCCTTTTCGTCTTTCCGTCTTTATGTCTTTTCGTCTTTACGTTTCGTTGTCAACTAACTACTACGCAGCCAAACAGCACATTTCGACAAAGTCGTCACCTATGATACCACAATATAATTGTTGCATCACAAGCAAACAAAACACAGTGTCTATGAAAAGTTTCCCACGACATACCGTCATAGTTTGGCACTTAAAAAATTCCATAAACACTGCTATAACAGTCGAAACTACCCATATGGCCAGAATAAGTACCCGGGTCTTTTATGACGGGGTCTTAATTTATACCGTCTTATCTGCAAGCAAGGACAAGGAAGACTCGTACATACTAACCTGGGATGTGTCATTCCACCCCCAACCCACTATGGGAGGCCTCAATATGGGAGGACCAAAAATGATAGGACCCAATTTGGGAGGCTCTAATAAGGGGGCTCCAATAGAGGAAACTGAGACACTACTCATTCTACCAACAAACTTTCGAAAACTTTGTTTTGAACCATGAGACAAGTCATGTCGTTGTCAACCATCACGCAAGTCACTTCGCTTTTGATCACACACGGTACGTATTCAACTAACACAAGACAGTACTGCTTCCCACACCACAGGAGAAGTAGTATTCAGTCTACCACACAATACACCATAAAACGCATAAAACCAATGATGTTTAAGTGTTTCTTTTGGCACCTGCCACGATCGCGACAAATTTCCGCTGGAGCTACATACCAAGCGACACTTGCTGCGGTCGTGTTAAAATCTCTGGAGCAAGCCGGTACCGTGCCTCACTTTCTGGTACAGTGGTGCGTAACATACTTTCAGAGGCAAGAAATCAACTCATACTTTCAACACAACGTGCCACAACAATAATTGAGGATCATTAGTGAGATTTGCTCGCCAATTAGCGAACCCTGTTCCCGAGAACCTACGTATATTCGCAAGAATCCGTTGACGTTGTTTCACATACCTCCATTGTTTAAACGGAATGAACCGCTTTATCGATGTCTGGCTTTATCCGTACGTTCCATGGTATTCTAAAGTCATTGTTCGGTTTACCAAAATATAGTTACACTTTAATTATACATTGTCGCTAACCTTTAGCACGTTCACGCCGGAGCCGATTTTCATGTTTTTCGCTGTGAGGCGGCGCTCGAATTCATGCAGCGCTTCGTTTGGTGGCTCACGATTGTTGCTTGTTTCAATTATTTAAATGTTCAACTATACGGCAATTTTGTCCACTTACTAAATGAACTATATTCTTGATGATGAGCGGCGTCTAAACAAATGTTGAGGCCCGATGGGACAATCGAGCGTGAACCACCGGTGGCCCGCGCCGCCCGATGAGACAGTTTAGTGCGGGCCACCGGTGGCCCACGTCGGCGTGAACGTGTTAAGCAAAAAATTATTTTCATTCACGGAATGGTATACCTTGGTAAAGGGAAAATGGGTGTAGAAAACATAAGTTGATGAGAAGTGTATAGTTAAGGGATCTGAGCCATATGTTTGGGATGACTTATCGCTCACCTTGATGCTTAACTTAGAGTAGATGTTGGTGATAGTATTACTGTGTATTAAAGCTATATCAATGGAAATCCTTGGGGTGACATTCTAGAAAAAAAATCCCAACCATAAAAGAAAAATGTGCTACATTTAAGTATGTCCTGGGGGCGGAACATCATATAGGTTACAAAGTTCGAAACTCGTTTGCTCCGCAGTTACTCGGCTCCCCGAACCCCCCTTGAAATGCACTAGGAGAATATAGGCCTTCTTGCAGACTAGACTTACACATATTTTATTCCACTTGCGCCGTAATGAGAAACGACATTTGATCGAGCCAAGCATAATGACATGTCGCCTACACACATACATTCGCAATATTGTTCTGGATTTGAGAAGTTCTGCGTAAAACCATTTTCCCAGTATCGCTGAATTGTCTTCACCACATCTTTGCTCCTTTCGAGGTGAAAATAATACGCACTTATCTGCATTTTCCTTTCCACAGAAGACTCCTTTGCCTTTTGCTACAATTTAGCGTAACCTACCAGATTATTCATAAGCACTGTTAGGGATACTGCAATGGACAAACACAATACCATCTCACCTCCATTAACCTTTTATCTGCTGAAGCCCTACGGTTTAGCTATTCATTGTTACCATTCACATAATTTTTTCTGATCGCAATTGATTTGTCACGTGTGTACTCTCTTCCATCTTAGATATTGTGTTTCTATTTGGTACTAAATTAATATTTAAGGAAAAATTTTTCCTTTACTATTGACTAAAATAATTTTTTATTAATTCACTTCCCGATCTGCTTAAACACAAGAAAAATCTTATTTATTCGTACAAGTTAAGAACTTTCTGGTTTCCTATAAAGTATTAATACTCATTAATTACAATGTTCAAGTATTAAAGTGTCACGTTTCGTCGAAAAGGACATTCATACATGAATAGAATCAGTATTCCGTGATTGCACTTCACAATATTAGTTTGAGCAGTGTTGAAAGATGTGGTTCGTGTTGGTATGGGAATCTTGACTGATTTTGTCGTGTGACAGGAAACCGATGGCGTCGGACGTATGCGTCGACCGTGTTCCCGTGAAGTGAGTATGACTGTTTCACTAATCGCGATCTTGTGTATCAGTCGGTTTTATGAGATAAAATTACTCTTTGACTGAATGTTGTTTAAACTGATCTTGTTGCTGTACTGAACTGCTGGATGTTATGAGTTGAGTGCTCTAAATCTGGGTGTATAATTTTCGAGGTTTTGAGTCTTAATGTGAACTGAGCAAGGTTTTAGAACAGAATGTGTGAAAATGGCAGTGCCAGGTTTTAGGGAAAGCTTGATGGTCGAGGGGATAACTGAGTGTGGGAATTAAATTTTCCTAAAGTGCTGAGTGGTAGTGTGCGGGTAGAAAATATGTGAATGCATGGGTAATAGAAAAGGGACAAATAACGTATGTTATATTACCTGAAATATCGCACTATACTGCTATCGCAGGTACGGTGCAACAAGTAGAGACAGTCATAAAACCATTTTCACTCTTTCTTAAATTTTACATCATTCGAAAGTGCTTGGCTTTCTCGTTCCGCACACTTAATTACGGCTGGATCTCGTAAATAACTTGGAGCTTAAGGATCGCATTTCAGTTTTTTTATACGTATCTGCACTCTTCTCAGTGACACAAGGGTAGGAAATCGTCGCAAAGTGTTGCATTTCTCGACATAATTATGAAGGCCGTTTGTCGTCGCCTCTTGTACAGTTTGGCAAGGTGCCACGAACATTTGCGTGTTTCGAGGTACGATTCCCGTTTCTTGAGCCTCTTCAAATCACCATCGGTTCAAGTGGATTGACGTTAATTGAAATTGGATAACTTTATGTAACGCGTGATTCGTCTGGGTCCTATCGTTTTTTGTTCAAATTTAATCACTGGTCTAAACATACTTCGAATTCCTTAACGCTATATGCCCGTCTCTATCTTTTTCTAATAGATCCTTGCATGGCCAGAGAGCAGAGTGTTACGGAACACTCATACCTTTATGGTTTCCTAGAGACTTCTTGCTTCGGTTCCTGAGAACAATTAATTGTTCTCTACCTTTTCGGTATCTCCTGTCTTGGGCAATGTAGAGGACCGGTAAGGTAATATGAGACAGTTGTTTTTATGCTTATAGCGGAATATGATTGAAATTTCACGGCATTGTTTCAATTTTTATTTTTCTGAGTGCACTGTGTACCGCTGAACACGGCGTCAAAAGGATTGAGAACACGTAATTTTTTATCATATTCGCGGGGGCCTTCAGGAATTACTGGCACTGTTACTAGCAGCACGGCGACCGATACATCTTTCATCCGTGGACACATAGGAACACGAGGCATCCTTGTTATTGTAAATGGTTTTCGGCTTCCTTGGAGCTAATTGTAGACGTTCGTCGTAGGATATATTTGGTTTAGTCGATATGCATGGTATTAAAGCACACAAGAAGACTGGCTTTGTCCGGAATCTTGCCCGAAAACTTATTTTCAACAACGTAATGACCAAAAAATCATGTTTCAGTTGGACACGAGAAAGGGTAGTTCATCACGAGATTTACAGGATATCGATATAGTGTCGCAGGGACCGTTCTAACTCAGCAAAATTACTTGAAATCGCATGTTCACTCGTATTTCGATGTAAAACGTGTATCGATATATTAGATCAAAAAATTTCGTTTCCTCCCAGGATTACTAATCGCTTTTACAAGAAACTGTTTCACGTAATCAACATTCAGATGCCGTAAACACTCCAGCGAACACATTGTATGGTTCAAAAGAGAAGCGACATAATCATAAGTACTACGTCCGTAAATGGATTTCCGTGTATCAGAAGTGGCGGTACCTGCTCTTTGATTATTTGAAATCCCGAATACACCTGTAAAACATCTTACCTATATCGCATTTTCAATACTGCGAGGTTGCCAAGATCCTTTTCCACGTTATCGCGCCCAATCATGATTTCACGAGAGTTTTGCATGAAACTGATGCTTCTTATTACGAATATGTGAACGTGTCGTGTGTTATCGAATAATGGAGTCGCATGTTCATTCATATTTTGGCAGAAAATGCATTTAAGGCGTTCAGAAGAGGCTCAGTATGCTGCTTAATATTTTGCTTGGCAAGAAATGTTTTCATTTCTTGGGGTTTTACACATGAAATTGATGTTAATTTATTACGTGCGTAAGGGCTAAAAGTCACTTATCGACGAGAACAGAATTGCATATTAGACTAAAATTACTTACAAAATAAACATGCATGTGGGGAATGTCGCATCCTCTTGGAGTTTTAGCGCTTTTGACAATTAAGGTCTGTTCATTAGTGTTAAAAATAATAATAACGCGTGGTACACAGACGATTCGTTATTTAGTTTGGGTGGGCGCTGCTAAATTTTCATATTCGACTGTTTTCGCCGGAATAGGATAAGCTCCGTCGGACATTTAGTGTTATGCGCACCGTTCAAATGAGAATCGCGATCTCCTGCGGAAATCTGTGATAAGTGCGAATCTGGAACCTAATATTACGCAGAGAATATGTTCTTCAAACAAAGTGAAATTACTCTTTAATTAATAGATTTACGACTCATACAAATCAGTACTATTTTATTCAAAATATCACGTTCTTTCAGATCTTAATGTAAGGAATATAGGGATCCATTAAAAAAGAAAATGAAGTTGACCTTGAAATCTCCGAAACTCTTGCATCAAAAAAAAATAACGCATCTAATAATGCAGCCCTTGAAACTACACAAAAATAAAAAATAGTTTTTTCATACTATGCGTATTTTAGAAATAAAAAGAGGTGAAAATGTTACGTGGGACACCCTGTATATCGTGTAACGTTTCTATTGACCTATGAGACAACCCTGAATTTCAGGTTTAATTAATACTTCTAACCTAAATTGATTTGCTCTCGTATCACTTGTTCCAGATGGTAAATTTAACACTTGAGGTCCACTTTGGTGGCATAAAATGCTGCAATTACATGGTCTATTTACGACGCCCTTTTACTACGAATATTGAACGTTATGTTCCTGAGGTAACATTTCTACCTTTTGGGGATCAACTTGCATTTGCGAGTGTATAACGGTCAACTCGACAGATGGGTGATCAATGAATCGCACAATCTGATTGGTATGTTAATCAAATTTATTAAAAACCAATTTCGGGAATTCACAATTTTCCTTCATTATAATCCTATTGACGTATAACTTGGTACCGGCGCCACTGTATTAATTGAGTTAAATACATTTAAGTGTTGTATACGCCTCGACCTTGCATTCTTCGGTACTCCATGAAGTTATTACTTCATAGTTTCCGTGCGGTTTGTGCAAGCTTTTTGAAACATGAAGGTTTAGTCGCGATTGGCTAAAACGTAAGACACGTCTGAAAAGTTTATAGTGTCATTATCTTCAGTTGTCGTTTTCACGCATACAACAATTTGTCCTCGGAAGAAGGAGCGCAGAGACGATTCGCCTGTAGTTCTTTCAGTCGTGATTACTACCATCGCGTCTGAAAAGAAAATGAAGTCATCTTTTCAAATTCAGGTTAAAGCTAGATACCGATTTTTTCCGACTGTAGACCTTATCTGATAGTTGAACGAATGAGACCAGTTGTATGCGTATGATTGATGTACCCTTATTCCTTCCGTCAGTGCACCGGATACGGTTCGAATGTACATTGGCATCCCGTTTTCGTCAATCGCATTACTTTTGATGTGAAATTCTTATGCCGCATTCTTCACACGGAGAAGTGACAAGACATCGGAGTACTAATTAACAGTATTTCATTTGCCTAGTTTGCGCAGTTATGCACACACAGTATTTCGGAGAGATAACGGAACTTTTTAAATTTACAGAAAATTACTAACGCCATCGCTTAAAATAATATATAATTTGGAAGCTTTATGTTTCCGTCACAGAACGCGCCCGCGATCATTGTTATCGATCGACGCATTGTTAGATTATAGTGCTTAAAGTCAGAGTAGCTTTTGTCACCACGTCACAAAAACACGATGGAGCAAAGAGCTAACATTAATTTTTGTTTCAAACTCGGTAAAAGTTTCACAAAAACATTTGAAATGATGAAAAAAGTTATGGTGATGATTGCTTATTCCCTACACGTGTGTTCGAGTGGTATAAGCGATTTCAGGACGAACGCGATGCTTTGAAAGGCGACCCAAAGCCAGGCCGACCAAAAAACAAAAATCGCTGTGAGTTGGTAGAAGAAGTGCGTCAAATGATCGCCTACGATCCAAATTCCACTGTGAGATGGATAGCGGAGGAATTAAATACGACCAAAGACATGGTTCACGAAATTTTGACGAAGAATTTAAACAAACGGAAAGTGTGTGCTGGAGTTTTTCCTCACGCCTTAACTGAGGAACAAGAAATTGCTCGTTTTGAAAATTGTAATGACCTTGTTAAAACAGCTAAACGGAACCGCCCATTCCTGGAATCTGTTCTATCTGGGGATGAGACTTGGTGTTTCAATTGATCCTCAAACAAAACGCCAAAGTGCTACGTGGGAGGTCCCATCCTCTCTGAAATCGAAAAATTGCGTTTCCAGAAGTCACGAGAGAAGACAATGTTGATTTATTTTTACCACCCTAAAGGTATTATACTTCGGAAATTCGTTCCACAGGGTCAAAATGTCACTGGCGAATATCATCTGGGTGTTATGGAGCGTTTGTGGTAGAGAATCATTCGGGTGAGGCCCGAATATCGAAAGAGAAGTTGGTTCTTGTTGCACGATAATGCACTATCTCACAGGTCCGTCGCTGTTCTTGAATTTTGGCGAAAAAACAAATCTGTGTTTTTCAACATCCACCGTATTCCCCTGATTTGTCACCATGTGACTATTTCCTGTTCCCGAAACTCAAATTTCCTTTTTAAGGCATGTTTTCTGACGATGTTACGCAATTCCAAATCGCCGTGACGAGGGTCATTGTGGCAATTCCGAAAAATGATCTAAAAACATCTATGCAAGCATTGGTTGAACGTACTCAGCGGTGTATTGATGCGGAAGGGATGTATTTTGACTATAAATAAACAAAATTGCCAAAATAACTAATTTTTTTTTTAGTTGTAAAGTTCCGTTATTTTCCCGCCATACTGTGTACATATTCATTAGAATGTGTTCGTACATTTACAGATGGCCATCAATTTAGAGTGATTATTCAGATATATAATTTAATATTAGTTCTACTACATCAGAGGCCGCTTTCACCTCGTACTGTTTGCGATAATGTCATCATTATCGTGTTTATTGTGTACCAAAAATTTGTGCAACAGTGTATCATCCTTGGAACGTACGTCGCACATTCTGTTCTTTGATTTTGATCACTCGATGGAATATTGTGGCACGAATTCATATGACGGTCCACTTCGATGAACGAGCATTCATAAATCTGCAGGATGTCACGTGCTGGATAATGTACACCACACCGGAAACACTCCAGCGCGTTCGCTATGACTAAATGTTCAATTGAACGCATTTTTTAGTTACGAATTTGTTTGTGCTATTTCAAGTTGACCGCTGTACATGTGCTCACACATTATCTCTTCATATTACATTTTTTTCACATTTCCTGGATGTCAGGAATGCAAATGTAACGTGTTTTCTGATGTCAATGATCCTGCAGCAGTACATTTTTCGAATTCAGGTTAAGATTCTATGAGCCATCAAATACTAACTTAAAACTTACACCCCTCTCCGTATATACGATTTTAATCATTGGTCTTTTCTGCAAATAGCTGAACAGGACGTGTTTATCACATTTTCAAACATTTAATTTCACATCATTTGGCAATCAATGAGACCCAAGGAGTCAATGTGTTCACGCTGAGACCATAACTATGATAATTCATCGTCTGTACCTATGGCATGGTTTGGGACTGTCGCTGTATATAAAGTGGAATTCATATATTCTGGACCAATTATTGGCTGACAATTCATTCAAGCATTCAAATAGCATATCAACGTCAACGGTATCGTGTTAGAGAAATAATTCGCGACAACTTAGTCGGACGGAATTAAGACGCTAGTGTTATCAGGAAGAACTTGCGCTATTTTTCCGTACATTTGATACAAGCAGAAACAGTCTATGTACAAATGCTTAGTCATTACCTAGTGGTACGTCATAATTATCTGACGGCCATGAGTTACTTCCCCGGAAGTACGTGTGAGCGTGCATCTGTCCTCAGTTGGTAACATAAAATGCACGCCAAACAGCAGAGAATGCACGCAACTCACGCTAAAAAAAATAGGCATATTGTTTCAGCACCAATTCTATATTTGGCGCAGTGGTTTCGAAGGCTCTAAAATGTTCCGATGTTGCACCGTACTGAAACTCTAATAAATTAGGGCTAATGTTCAGCGTTCAGTTGCCCGAGATTCCTTTAATTATACAGCTTCTACTCTAGGAGGAAAGCGAAACCTCCTTTATGGAGTTTAAGGTCATTATCCAACGATTGATGAACAAAACAAATAAAATTTATGGCTGGTTCACAGAACGTGCTATCATAGCAGTGAACGACAAAATCAAATTATGTGGAAACGCACCGGACATATTAATTCGTTGGGCGAACATGTGTTCTGTTCAAATGGACCGTTCCAACTTATACCCGGCGTATGTACAATGGTGCATCTATATGCAGCCCAGTTAATTAGTAACAAAAACGTTATTCATGTTGGAGGAAATCGCTGAGAACACAGTATCAGGCACTCTACATTCAATGCTTTCGATGCACTACGCAACAGCCGTTGTAACCAATTGGCAGGACTGTTCCGGACCTAACGATCCTTCTGAATCTACCATAGGGAACTTTCAAGACACAACGATTCTTGAAGACCATAAAAACTAATGGATATTTTTAATCAGTTTACAGTCGGGTCGTTTAGGTCTGTGTCCTCTAATCCCACAATAAACCTGTTGGAAGAATGAGTATATGCGACCGTTCGGCGAGCGTGTCTGTGCGCGCCTCTGTTTTCATGTTACCAAGCCGAGAAAACAAAAAGGAAACAAAGCACGTAGCGCCGTGTTTTGTTTAGCGGCATCCCGACCTGCGCTCGATGCGTCGTAAAGGACAGTTCTTCGCCGCGTGTACGCCTGTAAAGACGCTGAGTGTATTCTCCTTTTGTATTTTTCTATTTTTCATTTTCTTGTGCGCTGTCTTGTGCGTTGTACATTTCTTTAGCAAATACATTACTTTGTTTAAACATAGTTGGAGGGGAGGCTTACTCAACCCTAGTTCCAACAAAACCGTACTCAAGAGACTGTTCTGCTGTCGCCCGGCAGCTCGCGTCTTGGGGAAATTTCCACATTCCGCCTCGCGCACGGGCAACCAAAAAGAGCCGCAAGTCCCAAAACGCGAACCAGCAATTTTACCCCCACCAACTAAAACTCACAAATCCGCAATCCAACGACTCCATAAATCAGCTGTACGTCACAGCTACACCAATCCTCTTATATACTGAGGAAAATTCACCTTAGAAATTAGTTCACATTTTAACCAGACGAGATCACATCTTAACCACACATTAGTTCACATTTTACTGTAATCAGTTTACATAATACACACATCTTAACCGTACATTACATTAACGACGCAGGAAAGCTCGGACACCAGCTTTACTTTCCTATCCCGATATAACACTCATCTCTGTATATATTGTAAATCATAAACTTCACTAGGTAACTCAAATTATCTAACATTATCTTTTTTCTACCAATATGTATTCACTTTCGTAAAAAAGTCATTGGGAAAAGAATTCTTCTGTGACCTATGTGCATGCTTCAACGAGTCCGTACAAAAAGTACGTAAGACCCCAACACTTATAGTATTCAGATATGTGAGGTGAAGGTTCTAAACAATGATATGGGCTTCTCAATAAAATCACTCAATCTTTATTCACTAAGAACCGTCTCCTTCACGGGTACGTCGAACACTGATCTCGCTTGCAACTGTTCGGACCTCCCAACTCGCTTCTCCGCAGTATCAATCGCGAAAACAAAAGATAACGCCGACGGAAGAGTACCTTTGATGTGAGCGACCTACGTCGTTGTCGCTTGATCAACACTAAGGCACGTGTCCCTTACAGATATAGGGACATACTGAATGTGTGGCAGCATGATCTAATTACCACTATCAATAGACTAACCGACTATTCAACATGGATGTGTCCTTTCATAGAAGTTGTGAGTGCCGTAGAGTTAGGGTGCTTACCATTGTCGGACGGGAAGGTACAATAAGGCCTACATTGAAGTAAAATATTTTTGGATCCAAATACGCTGCGCGATTACTGTCCCCTCGTTCCTAAACGTGCCATTCGTAAGTATAGCGAATTCAGCATGTGGCGCCCGAGCGGCCGAATGAAAATTCGAGGAAGCGAAAGCACATGACAGTGTCATCGGGCGTAAAGTAACAGATCAAAAGGCGTTTATTTAAACCAAACAATTGTTCCCTGGGTTACATTGTATTCCCAGGGGCCGGCTTTACAGTAGTAACGCATTGTCGGGTTAAGAGTCATTTGAATCGACGCCTTTTAGCCGCGCTGGCGGTACGCCTATAGTGGGCGCCCGTCTGTCGCAGCTTCATTGTTGGCGGTAAATCTCGCCTTATTTAAATTTGAGTAGGAGTAGGCTGGGGCCGATAGTGGCCCCCGGTCTGTACTATTAGTTTTATTAATTTAGTGTATACATATACCACTGGTAAGGCCACTATTGGCCCCAGTGGTGTTAATCGCCGACACATCTGGTCGGGAAGGGGAGGGGAGATAGGACATAGTAGAAGTAGAGGAGCATACGGTTACAGAGGAGAAGGGGAGGATAAAAGTAAAGTATACGGGTGAAAGAGTGTGTAGTAGAAAGGGGGCAGAGTAGACGAGAGAAGACAAGAGAAAGGAAGAAGGGAAGAAGAGATAGAAAGTAGAGAAAGGAGTAGTTGGCGGGGATTGGTGGAGGATAGTGCGGGGAGAGGTAGACAGTTGCGCGAATATATACATATATAATGTATAGTACAAGTAACAGTATTGGTTCGCGCAGTCAGAATTATTTTTACTCTTGTTTAAGTACAGCCGCAGTCAGGGGCGAGGGGGGAGGGGCTCGCTCTTTATACCTAATACGGCTCCGCTCCGGCGCGTTCTCTTTTTGAGTATACTGTCGTACACCGGAAACGTGCCCGACATAGATGTCGCGGCTCCACCGGATGGACTCCGACACAATGAGACGACGCATTAGAGACGCGTGTTTATTCGAGACTTTTAATAATCTCAGCGTCGCCTCATTAGCCGAATCCCATGAGCCGAGGGCGCCGACGACGATCGCTGCGACCGGCACCCTGTAGCCGCGACCGTGCAGGAGGTCGGCCAGGGGCGTATATTTTTCAATCTTTCGCCACCTGGCCTCCACAAATGCTATATATTTGTTTTCAAAGGGCACGGTCGCGTCCACAATTGTGACGGTCCGGCTAACCTCGTCTCGGACGTCAATGTCCGGACGAAGTCGCCCGAGATCGCCGTCCACGCCCTCGACGTGTTGATTGACCCTAAGGGCTCCCGGTAGGCGGCAAGCCTTCGCTACCCTTTCCACGACATCGTCATGACGCCGCTGGATCGCCGCCGCATGCGGACCGCAGTGGCAGATCACATGGGGAAGGGTTTCCGACCTCTCCCCGCAACGCCGGCAACGCTTGTCACCCGCACCCCAGCGCCTCGCCCCATTAAGAGGGAGGACGTCCAGGCGTGCTCGGTGGACGAAGCGCCAATCAGCGAAGCGGGTGAAGCTGCTGCCGCGCACGAAGTGATTGGACACATTCGAGCGCGACGACACTTGAAAACCCTTCCCCTGCTCCGGTTTTGTAACTAATCTGTTGTGGTAGTACTCTACCACCGCGGACCGCATGCGGCGGATCACCTGGTTGCGAGCGTCAGCACCGAAGATCGTGGTGCGGCCGCGTGAGCTCCTCGCTGTAACAAACAGCTCGTTTCTCGCGACGGAGAAGGGCCACTCCACGCCAAACTTATCGCGAGACCTCCGTGTCGCGTTCCTCGCCCTCGACCACTGCGAGGGAGGGTCGCCCCCTTCCCTGGCGAAATCCCCCTCCAGCGAACCAGAGAGGTATTCCGCCAGGTCTGCATCCCCTGCGGCTCGACCGAGCTTCCTGGATGCCGCTGCGCGCAGCGAGGACCAGGCTAACCCCCTCACCATCGCATCATCCGCCGTCAGAAGACGGAACACATGAGCGATTGTGAGGACGTCGGCTAGGTCCGCCAGCGGGAGTAGTCCACATCCCCCCCTGCTGGGAGGGAGGTAGACTAGTTTCGCGCTCCCACGCTGCGGCAGGTTCATCTAGGATTTAGCCATTCGTCGAACCGCAGTATCAACCTCTTTGAGGGCGACCTTCCCTACGCGTGCTCCCCTTAGCAAGAAGTCGAAACGGGGCAACAAGAATGTTGCCACCGTTTCGGCCTTCTGCCAGGGTGTGAGGAGCGAGGAATCAACGGCATGGAGGTCGTTGATCATATCGCCCAACTGAGCGTAGGGAGTGGCGTCCACGCGCGAGCCGGTTGGCACCCCGAGGTGCTCGTAAGGCTCCCCGTCCAGCAAGGCCCTCAGGGCCTGTGACTGGAGGGTGAAGCGGTTGGGAATCCCCCCGGAGGTGCCCCTGCAATGCAGGGTGGCACACTTCGAGGGGTTGAACCGAAGTCCAATTCCACCCGCCGCAGCCTCCACTCGCTCTAGGAGGGAATTCATCCCCTCGGTGGAGTCGGACACCAGAGCGTGGCGCCCGAGCGGCTAAATGAAAATTCGGGGAAGCGAAAGCACATGACAGTGTCATCGGGCGTAAAGTATTACTACAATCGCTGTACAAATGTGAACCAACTGATTAACAACACAACTACTGAACGATTACTCAACTGTTGACGTTGAGTTGATCAATTAATAAAAAGGTTTCCGCATTTATTATAAACCGTCATGGTCAACATGTTACTGAAAAACACGCAGGTGAAACGTTAACATAGTGTCACATTAGGTTATAGCTATGGTCACATAGTGCACTTTGTTGGCTGCACCAAATACAGATCGGACGTTGAATATTTCAAAAATAATAATACGATTTTGTACGAAAATGTGCGTATTACTCCCTTATTCATTTCCGTCTCTTACCTCCGAAAGTATAATATAATGCGAATTTACGCGCCTGCACATATTACCAATGTGAATTTTTATTTGGTCTGAGTGTAAAATAGTCGTGGCTCTTGCGATATTTGGCTGAAACGCTGCTGCAGGTTGCTCTATATTTCAGAAACTACGTGATCATTAGAAGATATACGATTAGATAAATCTCAAAATGTCATTAACATTCGAGGCTAAGAAGCAATCATATGTTTACACGTGTAACGGCAACGTACGTAAATCGTTGCACTTCATTTGGTATTTTGCAAATCGGTGATAGGGCAACCAACCTGTACAGTATTGGTATCCAAGACAATAAGCTACTACCGTAATCGTCGCCATTGCGAAATTATGACTGATCGATGAGGAAGCAAAGACCTTAAATTATAATGGCCCTGCAATCTCCACGATTCATCGCAGAAGATGTGCGCGACTGGAGGAAATAGCAATGATCAATGATGCCTTAAATATTTCTGAGACATCGCATTTGACAATTTGATATCTAAAACTGCACCACGAATGTGAAATTTGGACTCCGCTAGCACATGTGTCTAGGACGTTCTACAATGTATATGAAGACCCACGTTTACTGAAGGATTGCATTCCGATACTGGAATTCCTGATACTAATTGTGTTTCGATCATATCGGTCGAGATACGTTTCCAACAGAACGGAGTGAAAATTGTGTACACAAAGAATCCTAGTGCAGGTGAAACAAATCAGTGTGTACAGGAAAGAGCTAAACAAGAAAGAACTTAACGAAGGAAACAGAAACGAATTTCAACTTTTGTATAACACTTAGTCAATTGTGCTCGCTTACACACAAATAGTTTGCATGGTTCTTTTGTCAATGCGAAACGTACGATAATGTTATAAAACATGTAGTGGCGTACAGTATCTTATTGGTAGTATAATGTGAATTTTCCTCTTTACGTACTCTAAACGTTGGAAGATCAATCGAGTTGATGATCCGTTCGCGGTACAAAAGAATATCATCTGAAACAAGTGACAACGAAATAGAAGCGGCGGAAAAAAGCTGCTCAGGAATATGGCGATGTTCTTGCAGGCCGCCAATTCCTGTGAAGATTTACTTTGCAATGTGATGAGCTAGAAGCAAATTGTTGACAGCTGTGCTTTGAATCCCGTGGTAGTATCGAAAACTGTAGCGAATTCGGCAAATGCTACGCAGTAATCTCTTTAACACATAACGTGTACGGCAAAGTAACTACGACACTAAATGGAGATGCTACTTAGTGATGTATGTTCTGACACATGACAGATGGGGTTTGCACTACTATGATCAAAACTAAGTAAAACTCTTCAAATAAAACACAAACGGCTCATTTAATTTATAAATTGATTTCATCCCCTTTAAAGTAGTCCCCATTTTATGCACTTTTGCCAACGTTTTTTCCATATCTTTAAAACAAGGGTTACATTCGATTTCCGGAATGGTCTTCAAGGCGCACAGCGATTCTCGTTGAATCTTTTCAATGGGATCAAAACGGTGACCCCGAAGCAGTTTTAAACGCCGAGAGAATAGGAAGAAGACACGTGGATCTAAATCCGGCCAATACGGTGATTGCGGATCAATATGGGTCGAATTTTGTACAATACAATGTGCATTATCGTGGTGTAAAAAGCATGATTTGTCTCACCATAAATCCGCCCTCTTCTTGCGAGTAGCTTCAGGCAAACGACGCATAACATTCACACAATATTTCTAGTTAACTGTTTGGCCCGGCGGAAGAAATTCATAATGTACAACATGTTGTAAGCATGGCAAAGATGATGCGCTTTTGTCTATCTCCGCTGCGGCGTGTTCGTTTTGTTTTGACCGTATTGTCCTTAGTTCCGTCTGAGCAGACGACCTAATAACATTATACCACTAGCCATAGCCTTCCTCACTTATTACATCCTAAAGAACCAACACAACACAACGATAATCGAAGAAAACTGTTAACATTACCTTTATTGTTGAGCGACTTTGGTGTGATTTTTTGGTGTTGGTGTTGGTTACCTTTGGCACGATATTCGCTCGATTGGTCGGTTGTTTCCAGATCGAAAGCGTAGATCCACGTTTCATCACCCATAAGAATGCGTCGTATGACCGGCTGGTATTCGGAAATTATCTCTTCGCAACTGTTAACATTCCGCTCTTTTCTCAGCAAATTGAATGTTTTTGGAACCAAACGAGCATGGACTTGTCAGAGACCCAATTTGATTTTCAAAATCGACTGAATCGACCCGAATAATATCCCGATCATGTCAACAAGATCTCTAATTGTTAATCAACGAATTTTGAGAAACAGATCTTAGATTTTCTTGACGTGGTTTCCACCGGTAGACGTTGAAGGGTGCCCATGACGTTCATCATTTTCAACGCGTTTTCTGCCTCCGGAGAATAATTTCTGCCAATCAAAAACACGTGTTCTGGAGAATGTATTGTCTCCAAACTCCCTTCTTGCCATTTCCAACCTGTCGGACGCCGAAAGCCCATTTTTGTAGTAAAAATTGGTACAAATTTGTGCCAAATTTTTTCATTCATACTGAAAATCGCCGAAAGCACTTTTTGTGTTAATAATAAACAAGCGTATCTCAACAACTACTAAAAGTACTGACATGGTACTTGTTACAGATGTCTCTTAGAATGCTGCCAACCTGACAAAAAAAAATTAACTCGTTTGGACAAGCCTGTGTTGCACGTTCTGTGAGAACGTACGAGTCGATTCCCTACCACTGGACGTATGTTGCGCAGTTTTTAACACGACTGCAGCAAATGTCGCTTTGTACCTGGTTGCTGCGGGAACTTGTCGCGATCGTGGCAGGTACCGAAAGGAATAACCAAATTTGTCTGGTTTTTTGCGTTTTATTGTGTATTGCGTGGTAGATTAAGGGGAGATTCTCGCTAGACGGTCAAAAAAATAGATTTTTTTTTGTACATTTTTAAACTATATGACATCTAGAATATGTAAGCAAAAAAATTTCCCCAAATTCTTTAAATTAAAAAAGTTGTAGCCACATATATGCAGATGTTCCTGCCGCGCGCTTTAAATGCGTTCATGTTTTATTGCGGGCTGCGCAACACAGCATTGTTTGCGTATCATATTTCAGTTCTGGCCCAGTCGACTTCTGTTGTTATAGTTGCCCGAAGATCAGTATCGTTGTGAACGTTTTCGTAGTTGGACGCAAATAATTTTATCGTTTTCTAAAACATATTTCGTACGCTTTTCCGCAAGAAAATGGATCAAAAAGGCTCCAGAGCAAATCGGGTTCATCTAGATCGTCATAAAAAAACGAAAATTCTGAGCCAATAGATTTACAATTGACCAAAATGTGGAAATTACGAGTACGTCGGCAAAAAAATTACTGACTTCCAGTAATACTGATTTTTCTGTTTCGGAAGAATTTGGTTACCGCATCGTGAATTTTTTCATCGTTTTTACAAAAACTGCATCTCTTGTAGTTTGTAAACAGTACAAAAGTGATATAACATTTTCACAGACATCATCTCGAGGCTTAGGATTCAATACTCGCGTACAATGCAACTGTAAAGAAACGTTCATCAATTCATCGCACATTGTTAACAAGGCTTATGAAATAAACCGTCGAATAGTATTTGTTTTTCGTCTTTTGGGTGTTGCAAGAGGGGGTATAAACATATTTTGTGGTTTGATGGACATTTGTCACGGCATCTGTAAAAATATAATACTTATTATTCATGCCTAGGAAACATTTACATAGCAAGTTCTTCAATGTATAATACGATTCTAAAAGGTGCCGTTGAAGAGGAGAAAATTAAAAATAAAGAAGCTGGATATGTTGAAAATCATCTTACGGTATCTGGTGACGGAACTTGGAAGAAAAGAGGGTTCTCATCTTTATTCGGTGTGTCCACACTTATGGCAAATGTTCAAAAAAAGTGGTTGATACAGTAGTGAAAAGTAGCTTTTGTCAAGGATGTATCTTATGGAATATAAGAAAAAAACCAAAGATATTGATGCGTATATTGAATGGTATGAGACACACAGACACAAGAAAACTGTTCTCTAAACCATAAGGGAAGTGCAGGAAAGATGGAAATCGACGGTATAACTGAAATGTTTCTAAGATCGGAAGAGGAGCACGGAGTTCGTTATGTGAAGTACATTGGAGATGGCGATAGCAAAACCTTCAAGGGCATTCTAGATGCTAATCCATATGAGAACAGGGTTACAGTTGTTAAAAACGAGTGCGTCAGTCAGGTCGGAAAAAAAAGGATGGGGACAAGACTCCGAAATGCAAAGAAAAATAACAAAGGTATTGGCGGCGAGGGTGCTGGGAAACTGGCGGACAAAATGATCGGCGAACTCACAAAATACGATGGCTTGTCTATTCGAAGGCACCCAAATTCTATTGAAGATATGCGAAAAGAAATATAGGCAGCATACTACCATAAAAGCTCCGCGGATGAAAACCCGCAGCATCAAAACTGTCCGGAGGGTGAGGACGGTTGGTGTAAGTGGCGCAAAGCCGAAGCTGCCGGCACGCTTGCTGGCTTCCATCACAAAAATCCGCGTCTCAGTGATAACGTATTAGAAGTTATAAAACCTATTTACAAGGATTTATCGAATGATGAGTTGCTTGAACGTAGTTTCGGTGCAGAAACGCAGAATAGCAACGAATCATTGAATTCGTTGATTTGGACCATGGCCCCGAAACACCTGCACTGTGCTACAAAAACGACAGAAATCGCGACCTTTTTGGCCGTTAGAAACTATAATGAAGGGTTTTTACCAATTTTAAAAGTTATGAACCTCATGGAAATTGCAACTGGCCAACAAGCGGAAATATACGCCCACTCCCGTAACCAAACTTGCTTCAGCCGATCGGAGCAGCGGTCTGAAAATCGGCTCTGCAAGACATGTACGAAGAAGAGGAAGGCCTCCTTTATGGTCGCGGAATAGGAAATTGAATGTAAGTGGAATTATTTGCGTGTTATCTCTGAGTAATTTCTTCAAAAACTTTAAACGCGTTTTTCTCGAAACTACATTTTCGCCATTGGTACCCACGATGTCGCAAAATCTATCGAACCGATTGCGTTCAGCACATGTGTTACTTTCCAGTAAACTACAATCAAATTCATATATTTATTTAAACAATTTTTACAATACTTTAAAGCAGAAAAAATTGTGACAAAATCGATACTTAATTTTCAAAGTCATGCTATTTTTTTAATTTTCACGATTTTTTTTTCGTCGTAGTTCTCTGGATAGCAATTGTCATATATTTTAATAATATTCTTTGTTTTTTTGTTTCTGATGAAGGGAACGGTCAGAATCATGGGTACCATGGAACTACTTTTTTTTTGTTTCATAAAACCTCTCGTAGGGCGTTCATGTTTATCATTTTGAGAGAACAAAAAGTATATTTGAATACATAATACCTGTACTAATATGTGGAAAAAAAGCCGCAATCCAAAAGACCTCATCGGGTTTCCTAAAAAAAAATCCAAAAGTTACCTAAAAATCAAGCCTCTGGACGCGAATCCCCCCTTAATGTGGTAGCGCCTCCACGCTTCACCTTGCACGGATTTTTAAAGATAGCGCAATTCAAAAACCAGTTGCAATTTAAAAACCAGCACTGTAAGTGTCCTACGTCTCTATGGCTGCCACCATCTTGAGCTTATTTTGTTTAAAGTACATACTATCTTATTTAATTTTTTTTGGCTGTCAAATATTTCAGTTTCTATGATTAACCCCTCTATACTGATGAAGTGTACTTAAGGAGGGTTATATATCGCAAAGAATAAAGCGGTTCACACAATTATGACCGATCTTCACTACCGTGAGCTCGTTTGACCCTTAATTATGTTTCACAGCTTCATTCTTTGCGATTGAGTTCACTTAATGTAGAATGTTCATAGTTGCTAAACAAAATATTAAACAAGAAACATATTTAAAAATGCAATGAGTTAGAAGGGAGTATTGTTCTGTCTTACCCAGCTGGTAAATAATGATCTCGTCGTAACAGTGTCTATTAACAAGGTACAAATATTTGTGCTTTCGAAGTTCTTTGTATGCAACCCTGCATATCTGCCCGCAGGGAAAATTGATGTTAAAATACCAATAAATCTTGTAAAATCACGTAGTTTACAGCGATTCAATTTCGAAAATTTCATTACAATTTCTTTTATTTCAACTCTTTTTTCATTTGGTAATTTTAATACCATATATACCGAATCAAAGATAAAGCCTAAAAATTTACATTAATTTTTTGGTACTAGACAGCTTTTCTCATAATTTTATATAAATCCCAAATACCTTAGCCGGTCTTTTGTATGTGTAACGGTTTTTTTACAACCGTCATATGTTTTGCCAAAGCAGGGTATGTCGTCAAGATATATTACAGCAACCATTCCTTTAGATCTTAAAAATTCTATTACAGGTTTCAAGATTTTTGTGAATACGTAATGTGCATTCGATAGTCCGAATAGTAGATAGTTAAATTCATATTATATGTTATTATATTCGCATCTGAGAAATGTTTTAATTGAATCATGCACTGAAATTGGGAAGTAGGCACGTTTCAGGTCGATAAATGCGATGTAACAATTCTTACTTATAAGCTTAGACGCTGTCCTAAAATTCTCCATTTGAAAATGGTGTGTTTTTACAATTTTATTAAGACATTTTAGATTTAATACAAATCTATTATCGCCGTTAGGTTTTTTAGTGAAAAGAATACTTGACAAAAGTTATTGATCTTCGTGATCGCAATTCGAGATGGCATTCATTTTTAATAAGTTTACTATAGCCTTTTCAAAGTCTTTAATATTCTGTTGCGATTGTCAGAATAAACTAGGATTACTAGTGCGAGCAGCCGGGGATAAGAATGGAATTCTCTACATTTATTTCCATGATAGGACAGTTGCATCTTCTGTTATTTTTCGCCAATTTTCGATAAAAAATGTTGGCGAACGGAATAATTTACCTCCGGACTTGCTTCCGCTACAACCTCTTGGCTGTCTCCGATGATGCATTCCGTGACGAACGTTGGGTTTTGTGATATTTCCCGCCATCGAAATTGATTGGCGGTCTTCGATGCAGGGGTCCGCAATTTAAACGATTTTTTTATTATTATTATTTTTGGCAGAGAAATTATTCCTATTCGATACCTGTAGATGCTGATTTTGTTTGAAAACCGCGCCAGATCTCTGTATACTTTTTGCGGTTTTAAGTATCTCGGACATATACCTCCAACCAGGAATTTTCCCCGTTTGGTATCAACAATTTCATCTTTGATATTATTATTAATGGCCGATAATATAAAACTTCTCCGCGTCTTCGAATCACTAAAGTGGTTATCTCTCAATATGCGACAAGCATCGCGAATCGGCTTTAATATTTTTGGCGCAGAGGTCTCGTTCGTGATGATCATTTCTGTAGCTTGAGGAAATGCTGCTAAGGCTATACCGACCTGCTTTGCTTTTGCATTAAGGAAGGGTCTCTCTTTATTAAGGAGTCCGGCATTGCTGCCTTGATCTGCGGATTAAGGTTAGGGACGCAATTTTTGGGATCAAAATATTCTCCAAGAAGTTTTTCCCTGGATTCTTTTTGTAATTCCTAGGATAATATTTCGTCCTATCTAGTGGCTATATCCTTAGGTATTTCTTTTCCCAGTGCCAACTCCTCTTAGGGGCGGCCCCTAATAACGCCAAAATTTCGTCATCGAATGCTGGCACGTCGTTCATGACTCTTACTTCTTGATTTATCGACACGGATGGCGTTGCGACGGTTTTAACCGAGTGTGCCGATGCGGGCTCTGCCGATGCAGAGGGCATTGCCGCGGTTTCGGAAGGCGTCGCCGTCATCTCGAAAAACGATTTAACCTCAAGCGGTGTCATAGACGTCGC
Organism: Cryptocheilus praepositus; assembly: GCA_033815515.1. Lineage (NCBI taxonomy): Eukaryota > Metazoa > Arthropoda > Insecta > Hymenoptera > Pompilidae > Cryptocheilus > Cryptocheilus praepositus. The sequence goes on along the minus strand of JAWWQZ010000268.1, from coordinate 105,339 downwards.
GATATTTCTAGATGATTCGTCCACTACCTCGGAATCATCTATACCCGTAAATACTAAATCTTTCGGTGAATACGATGAACATTATTTTCTTTGCCGTTCCTTACAGCGCATGCTGAAAGAAGACTATAAAAATGCTCTTTCCATAAAGAGTTTCGATACAGCCCCGTGTGAACTGTACGCGTAAATTTGGCGTGACGGAAATAAGCCCGCTGGTTGCCTCGCATCACGTAGGATTTTTAGGGAAATAATCGTCACAGTAACAGCCTGTAACAGGAGTACGCATCACTTTCCCTCAAACAAAAGTTGAACGCTTACGATTTGATTCATCTCCAGAAGAATAAAACATGGGTGAAGCCGATGAAGACGACGTATCCCTGCGACGACGTTTTCCTTTTCTCAATTTTCTATTTTAATCTTTTTACTTTTCTCCTTAAATCTTTATCACTGTTTCACTCTTTCCATTCTACATGCCCTTGCTTAAATAATATATTTTTTACGAACAATTACTTATGTTTTATATAGAAGGTCACAGTGATACGTGCGAATGTTTGTGCACGGGAACTCAGAATGACCTCAAGATGGTGGCACCGGTAGAAACAAGGGACACATACAGCGCTGCCATCTAGTTTTTAAATATGTACTATATTTAAAAACCCATGCGAGATGAAGCGTGGAGGCCTTACTACACAAAGTAAAATCAATCGCAAAGAATGAAGTTGTGAAATATAACATCTATCGATACGCCGTTACGCTTTGCTGCCGATGTTCCTGTGTATCGCGAACTACATGCCGTAAAAATACTTGTATCTAGACCACTTTTGAATAAGGTCATCTATATCCACCGACTTAATGTCTCTGTTGTGACTCCTTTATGTGGCCTTTTGAAGGAAATAAACAGATTATGTACTGAGGCACGTAAACCCCTAGTTCTGTTTAGAAATGTTTCTAAAGTAGATAATGGGCATATATACCTATCATTTATAAAACCAGGCACTTTTAAAACAGGTTACTTCCTGTCTACTTCCGAAGTCTTTGTTCTATCTGGAATCATTATTTCAATAATATTTTCGGATACTTTACAAATATTTCGAATATCTATTAAAACAAATGTTTGTATACAATGCCCTGTTGCGAGCGCAAAACCTGTTACTAATTTTACGGATAACTTTTTCCAAGGACAGCTGCTCATTTGAATGCCAGTCTGAATGATGTCTCAGGACCATTGTCGGATCCCAAATCGAATCCTAACGAGGTCACAATGGCCTTAGTATTGCTACACTCTTAAAAAATCTCTGAATCTTATCATCCTGTCCTAATTTTTCGCCGAGGAGTATTGAGATTACTGATCTATAACAATTTAACGTGCTGTAAGAAGCCTTCCTCCAAAAGTTTGCCTTAAGAAACAAAACAACGTCGAACGCGGAACTCATAAATGGACCAACATTTCTTTCTGTGCAAAAATGCCACCTACTTAAACCACAGTCATAGTGGCGAATCGAAGCATCGGATAATGACGATATTAGAATGCCTATGGACTCTGACTGTACGTTTCTTAATAAAAAGCTTTTCCGGATAGTTTAGCAGCAGTCAGCATAAGAAGCTTCAATAGAGGATGAGGTTCCTTGCTAGAAGAAACGAGTAATTCAATCCTCGCTTTGAACAGGGGTAGCTCGCCTTCAATTAACCACAAGAATCCTGGATGCTCCCACGAGCCCAATCTTTCGTAATAGTTTCAAAATAATTGCAAAGGGTGGAAAGCCATAGAAAAACTAATATCTCCATTCTAGTGTAAAAACATCAACTGCAAACGACCCGGGACCTCTCAGCCGCGAAACATATCTATTACATTCCGCATGTGACCTACTGGCAAATAAATCGATCTCCGGTAGACCATAGACCTATATTATATTTTTTAAAGCATAATCTGCAACCTGCGATTCTGTTTCTCTTTTTAACTTCCGCGATTTTTCGTCCGCTTCAACATTACCTCTAGATCAGATATACGATGGAAATATCCATATGTCGCGTTTTTCACCCCATCTACAAATATGTCTAGCTACGGAACTGATCTCTGCGAATCGTGTTCCTCCTTTCAGATTTATATACGCCATCACCGTCATTATCGATTGTCATTGTTACGTTACAACGTCTCCTGTCGCGAATAAATGTCTTTAAACCGATAAAAGCTGCTAACTGTTCCAAATAATTTATATAATATAAGGTCAATTACTCCTCTCTCCAAAATCTGTGACAACGACGTCCTTCGAAGAAAGCGCCCCCACTCGTACGGGACGAAAGTGAGGAAACCTCAAAGTCATAGGCAAGTTAATTAATCAAGTTATTAACAAACGATATGCTATTTTTCCACCAACGGAAATCTTCTCGTGAAACACGCGGCATTTGCGCGTTTGCCTCGTAATGTAGATTATTTTATTCCGAAGCTACCGAAAGATCCCTTTCGAATCGTTTCCTAGAGACACAACCATGTCTGGCAGCTAGGCAATATGAACCTAACGTCCCTACGAATCTCGCAACATCTCTTATGGCAAATCTCGTAATCTTATTATACGTATTTAAGAGTCCGTCAGCTTTTGTAATTTTATCTTTCGGAATCTCTTTTGTCATGGTCCTCGAGTTGAAAATGAATCCCAGGAATTTAGAATTTTTTGGAAAGGAATCAAAACGCTTTTCTTATTATCAATTTTGAATCCTAAAAAGTTTAGGAGCGATAAAGTATCGAGAACATTCTCTTGTCAATCGTCATATGAATTCCAAATTAATAAGATATCAACTAAAAATATCACGAACAAAATCCACACTTTCGTAAGTATGCTATAACAGGTTTCATAATTTTCGTAAATACGAAAAGTGCACAAATTAAACTGAATGGCAAAGAGGTAAACTCAAAACAGTCACCTGTGAATAGAATACGCACACATTTTTTATGACCTTCGGCTATTGAAACCGAACAATACGCATCCTTCAAGTCGATAGTGGCCATGTAGCATCCAGGGCAAATTAACTTTTTGGCTACATTTCAGTCCTCGAATTGAAAATGCTCGTTTCGAATTAACTGATTAAGTCTCTTCAAATTCAAAATTAACTTGTGTGTTTCATCAAGTTTCGGTACCAAAAACATTTCGACAAAAATTGATCATCGGTAGGAATACATTTTTCAAGTACTCTTTTCGAAACAAGTTTTTCAATATGTTCTGTAATCAGTAAATGTTCGCTTTCGGACCAGACGGAATCTGTCAAAACCCAACCTCGAGTAACCGGAAGTGCGAAGGTAATTCTATAACCTTGAAGCCACGCGAGTATGATGGGATCTTTAGTTATTGTCAACCAATACTGGCTGAAGAAGCTTAGACGAAACGTACCGTTGTGTATGACGTCGTTTCGCATAATGCCAATCCTCCCGTAATGGTGTCTTCTTCTGACCTGTGTTGCTGGTATAGCTGCTGCTGCGCGATCACCAGTGCCCGCTGAACGTCGTCGGTTATTGTCTGTACGTTTGTAGACGTATGTGGCCTTTTGAGTTTTTTGACATTTTCGAATTTTGTTCCTTTGTAGTAATCTTCAAATCCATTAAAGCTCTCTCGAGTGTTTTGGCTCTTTTGTTCTTTTACTGTAGATTCAGTCCAAAAAGCCATTCGTCAGTGATCGTGTCCGATAACGTATCTTTGAAGGAAGCGTTGAGGTTCGCTAATACCAAACTTTTTCTGACCAAGGCTTCTTCTCTTTGTAAAGAAACAAGAAGTCTCCCACCGTTACGCACCACCTCGAGGAGTCCGATTGGCTGCGGATGTTCTGTTTTCAGCACCGTATTTAAAGCCTTACCAACGGCACCAATGCAGGTTGTCAGACGTACCTTCTTTTCGCCAATACGTTTGTCTCTATTAATTGCAGCCCCCTGCAAAACTGTCTTAACCTCAACATTCAATTTAGGTGCAGCAATACAGACACAATTTTTGTGTAGAATATTTCCTATTTATTTTTTTTTTATCTCTTCTGCCTATAAACCTTTTTTCATCATCTCGGACTATCGAAGCGCAATATCCTTATGCATTGCCGGGCCCGATGGACAATTCGGCTCTAAACCAGCACCGATAGCATTCAAAACTTCTTCCTGCAGTTGTATCTCATGTTCGGGCTTATCCACTCTTTCGATCGATAAATCGACTCCTTACTACTCTGCGGACAACGTTGCAGCCATTGTTACCGACACGTAATTTCCTGTATCTGTAACAATTGTGGTGATCTTCGCAGTTTCATTGCCTATCTCGACATCGGAATGTCTTGTCGCCGTGCCGCCGGCTGCTTTATTCGAGTATCAACTGCTCGTTGAGGAAACAGAAACTAAACGTCTATGCCACACTGAGCGCGATCTTCATCTCGAGTGAGGTTTCGATTGAATCGATTCCGACATCGATTGTCGCCTGTCCCATTTGCGGTCTCTGTACCGCGCAGTGTTTATACCGTCCGAAACAAGACGGTCGCCTGAAATAAACAAACCGGGCAATTGTTTTTATTTTCTCGTATAAAACCTCGACGACGTTTCGGTGCAACCTTTCTGGACGGGATAAGAGCCCGACCGGAATTTTTCTCAAACACCATTGACATTTGTACTTACAAAAGCGTACGCATCAGTAAGCGTCGAGCGCACGCTACATGTCTACCTTTGTCAGAACTCGTACAGTGGTTAGAGCTGCTTCTTCGTATAGATCATAGAGTCACTGTACGAGGAAGTCAGGCTTCGTGATCTGCGGGTACAGTCAATAACATGTTCACAGTTGCTCGGAGCGAAGAATTCCTTCCTTTTTTAGGTTAAACTATCCGTACGATGCTTCTTCCGATCAGTTATCTTCCTTTTCAATTTACGAATCCTCTTGAGCAGTTTCTAATTTTCTGTGTCCTCTTCTGAATACGACTTGTCTTTTCTTTGACGTTTCTTTCTCTTCTTTTTTCCATATTTTATATTTCCTTAAGAATTTCTGCGTGTGACGACGCTTGCATAAAGCAAAAGAATGAGGATCATCACGACCGCGCATAGGCTTGGGGGTTCGAGAATAGGAAGATTAGGAAAATTTGTGTAGTTTTAAAATTGTGCGACATTAACGTGAAACAGAGGTACTAAAATTTGAATTCGAGGAAGAGGCGCGAAATACAAAAGCGCACTGCTGAGCGTATGCGAAATGCAAACCGTCCTTGACGATATTTTTTGAAATATGTATGTCAGCCATTCTACTGTCACACGGTACCTGTTTCTATCTGCAAAATGTAGTTTCTGCCAATACTTTGTTGTATTAATTTCGTTTTAGCGGAGTTGTCACTTTCTTCAATAAGAGCTTGGCGCCACCCAAGTTTCAATAAAAATTGAATACCACCATATCTTGTTTTGTTGGCGAAACTGAATTCGCAGTTACCACTCGTTTGTTCATATCGACCTCGTCGGTGGTGCTACTTCTGTGGAAAAAGTAGTCCATTCCTGGTTTACATCAAATAGAAATTTTCCGCTATATATCTCCACTTTGTCTATGAAATATAATTCGGACATCCACAGTTTCCATTAGTGCTTAATAAAAAGTCCCTGTCTCTCCGATTCTTATTATATTTTCTTAACATAATATTGGCAGCGAATGCTACTTGAAATACGCAATTTATAGAAGCATAACGAGAAACCTCACCGCCTACCTCACAATTGGGCACTCTTCCACGCATTCAGCTTGTGGAATCCGTCTCAGATAGACACATTACACATCGACCCAAGAATCCATTTAATGTGCCGGCAAGAATTAATAAAATCTCGTACCCTTATTTTGCAACTATTAAATAAAAAAAAATACATTCTTTTGATTTTTATACAGTCAGAATGTGCAAATTGATTTTTTTTCATTTGACCCCTTTCCACTTCAATGAACCACTCTTTATACGAGATAGTTTCCCATGATGAAACCTAACCATTATGGGAATTTGTATCATATTTTCTGACGAAACGGTTTTACGCTAGGTATATGTACTTCTTTTTTCAAGTTGACAATTAGTCTTTTAATCTTGCGTGATTCGTTGGTTTAGCATTCGGGAACTTTCCAATAGGTCGAAATTCATATCGCTTTAAAATAATTTTTTAATAAATTGCATATATAATAAATTAATTGTTCCTCTTCATCAGTTTGTCACCATGAAGGCGCTTTCACACCACGTGTTGCCAATTCCGCTCAATAAGGTCCTCATAAGGATTACAATTCCCGGATAGCTTCTCTATGAACGTCGTGGTCGCAGAAAAATCAGACTGTGCCAGTTTTGATTATAATGTAGTCGCTCTTTCCTCACATTGTAAGTAGATGGTTGTCAGAACGCCTAAAAATTGTTTTTTTTTTCATTTCTCCGTCCCGCAGACATTATTATCATTGATTCGCAGAACAGGAGTATACGAATTTGTTTAAGATTTACAATTAACTAGAACAGCTAAAATTTCTCGAGATTATAGCTGAGGTTTACAGTAGTATAGATAAGTTATGAACTATAAAGCAAATATTTAGTTGCTGCCGCTCAATGAATTCGACATGTTACGAAGTTTTATCTAGTGGAAAAATATTTCTCACAAAATTACGTAATTCGTACAGTCCTCCTACAATGCAAGACGTCACTTAAAGCAACGATGTAGATCAGGCGATACGGTGAGCGAATACTTGCATAACGATCCAGAGTCTAGGTTTATCGCATGGATATTACGTTTCAACATAATTTCTCTTGAATAAAGTTTCTTCCAATGTCTAAAATGTACGATGTTCCGAGTATGACAGTAATTCCTTGTCCGGAACTTACTTGGTCCCTTATTCTGCGCGTGTACACAACTTCAGTTGAAACTACCTTTCCCCCAATTAGCCACCCCTCGATGCCTGAAAACAAATTATTAAGTAGAGGGGTATTCTTCATTGTGACAATTTGTGATATTCGTTCGTTCGTCTCCTACATCCAATTTAGAGAAGGCGGTCCAAATTATTGCACCCAATACACCAGTATTGGTTTTCCGTCGATTCCGGTACTTACCTGGCTACCGAGCCGAATAGGGTTTTACGACTCGTAGGGTGGACCATCTCCCATGGCAATCCTTGCACAGTTTCTGCATTTACATATGTGATGTACAGTAATCTGTCAGAAAGGGTCTCCTTGATTTTAATTGTAGCGGCTCCTCACAGTAAATAGTATTTAAGTAAAAAGACACAATTTAGAGTTCTCTGGGTCGTACAACTCATAGAAATAAAGAAATCATGGAACTTTTTAAAACCGTGCACAAGCTCAGAAAGCTGCGACGCATGAAGTTGCAGAAATTATAGAGCTTGCGAGTTAAATCTCAAGCATATTTTTGAAATTCATTACTGCAGATACCGTTGATCGACTCGCGGTCCGCTGCGCATGCACAGACATATACCGAAACTTGAGTGCCGAACAGACGCCGAACGTGCACGGAAGTTGAACTTCTGCATCTTACTACCATTCGGTTTGTGCGGACTTAGATTTCTCGCCTATTTTCATCACATTGCAGGTAATTGCGTCCCACCTCGTCAGTTTGTTTGCTGCTCCTGCCGCAATAAATAGTGACTTCTTCTTTCCAATCACAATCTTTCATCAAACATACACTTATAACATATTATTGAGACATATTCATATTGTACAAGCATGTGCATTTATATCAGTAATGTTCTATTGAGTATTGCCCCATGATATTCTACGACTGGCGTTCCCCACAAGAAATCAGCTTTCAGCTGCGCAGAAGTTGTTTCAACACTTCCAAAGTTATGGATATTGCCTCCTTTTGGGAATTAGCTTGCTCCCATCTCCTCCTCCCGCTTGCGTGTAACAAACTTTTATACTGAGACTTTTGATTAGAACATACCGTCACACTTATATTATATTTAATTCCGTATATGAGCGTGATAAACCAGACTATATTGTGGCAAGAATTTAAATATTTTTTTAAGTAAGTGGGCACGAATCGTTCAAAACTTCTTCGACCCGTTGATAGTACACTACTGGGGAGGGGGGGGGGGGGGGAGCTGAAACTAAATGGTAATAGAAAAAAGGGGCTAAAGGGCACACAGATTTCTCTAAACGAAGCTGGACTGATAATTTGTCTGTTCTGTGCACTTTGCCTGCGTGACGATGACTGCCTTTTAGTCCTCGTCTCTGCAGGGCCTACGGTTTCGTCTTACACATAAATAAAGATAAGCGTCGCGACCGCCGTCCGATGAAAGGCCGGTGACGCATTGTCGCCTACACTACGGTAATATTTTGATATGAATTACAAAATCCCGAATATTATTTCGGTGCCAAAGTTACAGAGTGGCGAAATTTTCATATAAATGGGAGGGTTACTCTACAAATACTGCCGAAAAGGAAAAGTATTGTACCGGAAAGTATCGAGACATTAAATTCATGCCGCCTCTGGTGGAGCTGGTATTATATACCCAAGCACTATACGGGCCCCCATAATTTTCTGAGAAAACTGCTTGCTTCTTATTTCTCGCGCAGAAATTGTCGAAACATCGATTTACTGGACATCATCGCCACTGCTCTCGACACTCTTTACCGAATATATGTTACGCATCCAAGCGTTAGAACTAACGGAACGTCTCTTTTGCCGTCCATACCCGTTTAAGGGATAGAGCTACCAACAGAAACCAATTAAGCACAAACAGTTAAAAATAATGGGATAGAGGAGTGGGCTCTCCCCAGTATCGGTGTGATATTATTAGGTTTCTTCAGCGCACATTCGAACAGGCAACACGACATTTGCTCACGGAGATCTTCAAGGGTCAAAAATATTATATAATATATTCAAATGATAATGAAAGTTTAATGAAAAATTAATGATTTTTGTCTAAACAAATGGCGAATGCATGTGATTGGACACTGAAAACTCACGCTTCTGGCACTTCTGCACATCAGATACGTGTTTTTGAATTTGGAGGTCATATGGAAACTGATATATTCAAATTGATATTACCATATGTTGATGTTGTATCAAATAGTACTGTGGCATACCAGATCGCCGCTGCGATTAAGATTCCGTGCAACAGAATATGTTATTTAATTATCGCACAGATTTTCAAAGTATGCTGACATAATTCGAGATAACACGAATAACTTAGACATTTTGTAATGTGGAAGCAAAATATGCTTATCACGACGCAGAACCACTATTCTAACCAGGAAGTATAAAAATACCCTCAAAACAAATACTTATAATCCAGATTGCGAACGTTCGGCTCGAAGCTATTTCACCTCTGCTTGAAAGTGTGCGTTTCTCTCAAGAGACGCACTGAGAGTAAAAATGCACTTTGCTTCTCTTGTTACATCATGCTGCACAATCATTCCTTGGTGTATGAATTTAGCTCTTTCCGTAACTGTTGACATATCATGGTATCTTCTTCAAGGGATACTTTTTAGTATCCGTAACTGTTGACATTTCATGGCTATTACGTTGCACATCAGATAAAAATAATCCCCATAAAGAAAATGTGTTGGACTGAAAACCAAGCAAAATATATTTTATTTTTAACAAGACCCGATTACAAAAATGTACACTGTATAAAATATACCGGTACCATACCGATACCATACCTCTCTTATTTGTACATGTAAACTGTGTTTGATTTATAATTACTACTACCAAAAACCGCAAATTAGGCAAAGCGGATAAATAAATTAACCATTCCATGGTCATTCCTGTTTGAATTTTCGTAGACTTGGTCACAAGGGAATAATCCTCTGATGACACGTAAGTATGATCAATTCAGTTTGTCTACATCTAACTTCATCCATAGATTCTTAAACAAGGAAATGTGAGGGGTGGACGGGTGTGAAATATAATTAACTGGGTAAAGTGATTCACTCTTAGAAAACCGACTATTATTCGTGCTCTGGCAAAAGACTGTCGAACGTCGTCGGGCCACGCATCGTCATAGACGATGCGCCTTATCCCCACCGTGCGCCCCATGCGTCACCCGACGGTGGGCCCGTCGATGCGACGTTCTCATCTTACAGAATTCATATAGAGTTCATAAAATCCACGTTTACTGTATTTGTGCGCGTTTTCTGTCGGTGAAGTATACTAAGTGCAATGAATTGAATATATTTCCTCCCTAAGCCTGCTTTAGTGAAATGGTTCTTAGCATTTACCATCAGTTTCCATTGCTTATACGTATGACCACTCTTGTTTATTGATAATGTGACTCATTACGTCTAAAATTTCTTCATTTTTTAGTATAGTTTTTACGTTATCAAGTAACTTCATAACCACGCTATCTCCCACTATTTAATTCCATGTACACTTTCTCGGACGTCATCCGTCTTTGATTACCGGTCTTTGCTAGAGCTTCTACGTTGAAATGATTCGTTAATTTAATAACTAACGGCATATAAAATGTTATTCAACTTTCTTTTTGTAGAGAATTGCTTTCTACATTTATTTGGTGTCGTCTATGCTACTGGTTCAATGTTGCAACAGCCACTTGCTTAATCCTTGCATGAAGTCCTGCAGTAATATTTTATTCACGTTAGCAGTAATTGCAAAAATTTTGGATTTAGATGTCTCTCATTAACGGTTGCTCAGAATAATGTTCCCATCTGCCAATTTATAACATCGCGAACTACCCCCGTAACGGATGCCGTTCCATTCCGCTTGATTAATGTACGTAAAGTGAATTCAACATTTTCCTGCTAATGTTTTTACCCATTCGCAAGTTCCCCTACACGGTTCTAATGTCTTCTTTCGTAAAATATCCTTAAATGGTTTGTACCACGGAACCCGATTTTGTATGATTAGGACGTAAATCATCGCAGATGATAGTACACGGTCGACATTAAAATTCATAGTCCACACTAACCCTCTTGGTTTTAAAGGTAATATTGTCGCACGAACAAATTGAAAATGAACAATTGCCTGCAGGTGGAAGAATTTCTTTGATCTTCGGACAGAGTGTCATTATAAATAACTATAAAGATTCTCTTTTGAACATCCCTTTTGTCAATGTGTGGAAAATGACTAACTCTTGGTGGTTCTCAACATTCGACGGAATCTTGGATCTTCCTAAATATTTCATTCGTTCATCAGTGCGTATGAGATGATGTTGAAATAGGCTCCAAGAACGGCAAGTCACACTGATAAACCCGCCAGCTCTCTCGGAGACGTGTAATAATCAACTAGCTCTCTAGGAAACGTTTACGTCAATATCCTTCGAAGTCGCGTGCGACACGCTATTGTGTTTTAAATGACTCAGCGTAGCATATGCCGAAGCACGTTGTTTCATGTATCGCGCCGTCTAACACGTAACCACCCTATTACTTCTTCACAACAGATTGCTATAGGGATTCCGGATTGACTCTCTAATCCGACCAGAGGGTCATCTATTCATTACCATACGTCCGGGTGGATAGTAGTTCCTGACTGTATATAGGTTATTCATTGACTTGTGTGAAGTATAGAGTAGCAGTCATACATCACGCTAGTCAATTTGAGGAAATGACGAAACCTGTTCTTACGGTTTTTTGTATAGGAAATACATTCATAATGACAAATATCGCACGCTTGTTCAATTCGCGCCATATGTATACAGAAAAGATGCGTATCCCAGGAAGTCTTCGTTGGGAATTGAAACTTTTTATCAAATTTCTTACAAATCTTCACTATATTGAGATAAATTTCGGGATCGAATAGTCCATACTCACACACGGTTATTTACGCTCCATCTCGTGCAAATACCTCAAAGATAATTAACCATTCGTGCTAAATGACAATACCATATTCGATATTGCACAAATCGTCGATGGTGAATAGAATCGAAATGACCGGTGAACCGGCGCAAACCCACGATTCATAAGAGTTTTGTCCAACGGTTTACATAAAAGTTACATGTCACAAGAGAGTCGACTGCTGCGATTTTGCCAGCCAGATTCTGGTATGCTGGTATACTGGTGTCACGGTTCCGAAAAAATGATTTCTGGAAACTCGTAATTCGAATGCAAGGGCCACCAGTCCTTGCTTGAAGAAAGATGCATCAGAGTACAACTGGTCTAGCCTCTAGAAGATGCATTGAAGTATGAATCATTATCGTATGTGATATTGGAGCCACAATATGCAGTTGATACTGTTACAAAAGTGGTTTGATCTGTCGTAAATGTATTGTCAAGTTTGCTAATTTCTTGTGAAAATGTAAATCATTTTAATGGCGCAATGTGTCCTCGTTTCATGAAGCAGTAATCGAACTTTCACGAACCCGTATTTAAACGATGATGGATTATGGATGGACTCGGATACATGACATCCTGTAACCGCAAAGTTTATGCTGTTTAATAAGCGGAGCGAGTAACTGAGAAAATGAGCATGATGCAATTGCCACATTGGAAAGTTGTGGGTAACTACGGTTTCAAACATTTTTACCGCTACCGAAAGAGCTAAGTCAGAATAGTTTGAATATTTTGAAGAATTACCCTCGTATGAGACGTATGCCGGGTACTCCGACACTTGGAAAATGCAGCAGCGATTCTCCATATTAATGAACGTTTCAACTCCATGTTTCCCTTCTGGAAATGGGTTGACGTAAGCAGAATGTTGCGAAGCGATACTTAAAACATTGCCGACGCACGCAAACATACAGGTTCTACTGGCACAGGTCGTACTGTACGAAACTGATCCGTTTATTCTCTTTATGACCAAAGAGATTATTTATTTAACAAAGAAAAATACGGATATAAGTGTCTATAAGTTGCAGTTTCTAATTCATTTCTGTCGTACTTCTTCTCGAGCTAAACTCCATTGAAGAAAAATGATCACCTCATGGCTCGCTCATTCTGTTCACATATCCACAGCAACCAATTTGTCCCAGAATCTTCTATCGCCATTCAAAAACCTTTGTTTCTGACACTATAAAATTTCTTATTCAACATGTCCGACCTTGAACCCTGACATATATGAACCAATTTTTTTACAACAAACCAAATTATGAAGACGACCTGCACTTTACCTGGTTCAAGGATAATTGTATTTCCCAGCTGCATTCTTTACGATTCAGTATACTTTATGTAGTACGGCCTTCACTCTTCACCTTGCACGGAATTTTAAAGACGGTAAAAATGTAAAAAACAGTTGGCAGCACTGTATGTGTCCCTTGTCTCTACCCGTATTGTAAGATATATATATATGTAGGAAGTGTGCTGTGTGTGTGTGTGGGCGAGTGCTGCGACCGGGAGTGTCCTGTGCGAGTGAGAATGTCAGGTATAGAGGTAGCATGGTTTTGTTTGAGGAATGCGTGACGTATGGCTGATTGTAGCACGTGTGATCTGCGACGCATTTAGAGTGAGTGATAGAGAATGTCGGTAAGAATGAGAGGATGCGTGTTTTTATGAATAATTGGTTACCGGACTCTTGGGGGGAAGGACGAAGGGCGCGTAGCAACGGCCCGCCGAGGACAAAACAACGGATAGTTCGGTCTGAGATGGCAATACAGTAGCGTTAGGATATCTTTGTTCTGTTATACTTTTCCTGTTCAATAAAAGTTAATATCCATATCACAGTATCATCATCTTGAGCCCATTCTAAGTTCTCGCGATCAAGCCTTTTCACGCCTCACTGTGTCCGTCTACATAAAATATAAGTAATTATTCGTAAAAAAAATATATTATTCAAGCATGGGCAAGAAGGAACAAAGAGTGAAAGCTGTCATGAAGAATTAAAGAGAAAAATAAAGAGATTGAAGAGAAAATTGATTAAAGAAAAACATCATCGAAAGGATTCATCGGCTTCATCGATTCCATCCATGTATTATTATTCTGGACAGGAATCAAATCGTAAGCGTTCAACTTTTATTTGAAGGAAAATGTTGTGTACTGCTATTACGGGCTGTTACTGTCACGATTATTCCCTCAAAAACGCTACGTGATCCGAGGCAACCAGCGAGGTTATCTCTGTCACGCTTATTTTACGCGTACAGTCCACATGGGGTTGTATCAAAACTCATTATGGAGAGAGCATCTTTATGTGCGTTTATCTACATCCATTGTCAGGATTGATAAGGAAAATAATGACCCAAGAGGTTCATCGTATTCACCGAAATGTTCAATATTTACGGATATATGTGGATGATTCCCATCTAATAGACGAAACAGCTGGAAATATGGGGACGTGTACGACACTGTTTGAGGTTATATCGTCTTTCGAGAAGACAATCGTGCCTCCCGAAACCACGGCTGCGCCATGTGCATCGGTAGCTCCTGCACCGGTAAAGCTGGTTACTGGAGCAACGTCATCCGTGTCCATAAATGAGGAAGTGGCAGAAATGAAAGATGCACCAGAATTGGCCGACGAAATGTTAGCGTTATTAACCCTTTCGCTACGGCGGTCTTTTCCACAATTTGACTTTATGCTCACTCTTAAAAATGTCACGATTGTGAATTTTTTAGGAAAAGAACATTTCTGACGAGACCTACGGCCGATTGAGAATATACACATACAACAATGCTATGCTTTCTAACAAAAAAATGCAATAGACGGAACAAGAGGTCCATGATAAATGTGCCAAGATGGACTGTGGTCGGGCGACTATAGTCGCTCGTCGTACACAAGTAGCGTATCGTGGAGGGCGACTATAGTCGCCCGTAGTAGCGAAAGGGTTAAGGGACGCCCCTAAGGAGGAATCGGCACTGGGAAAAGAAATACATAAGGATATAGCCAATAGATGGCAAGAAATATTATCCAAGGGATTACAAAAAGAATCCCGGGAAAAAGTTCTTGAAGTACATTTTAATCCCAAAAATCGCGATCTATTAGTAGCACTTAACCTCAATCCGGAGATCAAGGCAGCGATACCCGACTCTTTAAAAAAACAAAATCAGGTCGGTATAACCTTAGCACCATTAGCTCAAGCTACAGAAATAATATTTACGGACGAGATCTCTGCGCCAAAAATATTAAAACCGATTAGCGATTCTTATTGCATATTGTGTGATAGCCACTTTACTGACTTAAAGACGCGGAAAGGTTTTATAATATTGGCCATTAATAATAACATCAAAGATGTAATTGTTGACGTCAAGCGGAGAAAATTTCTGTTTGCACACGATATGTCCCAGAAACTTAAAATCTCAAAAAATACGGAGAAGTCTGGAGAAGTTTTAAAACAAAATCAGAAATTACAGGTGTCCAAAAGGAGTAATTTCTCTGCCAAAAATAATAATAATAACGAGGTTCTATATCAAATACCATATGACAAGACCCAACGTTTGTCACGGAATGCATTGTCGGAGAAAATGAGGATTATAGGACAATGTCCAAGCTTATAAATGCCTCGACTAGTAAATGGAGGCTATCTACAATAACAACGACTCGTGTGGATACTGGAAAGGTGATGAAACAAATTTACACAATAATGCACTGGAATTGAGAGCCGCTTTCTTTGCACTAAAAGTTCTTGCCTGCTCGATTGCGAAATTCTATTAAGGATTGATTATCATTCAATACCCCCATTTAAACGAAATTTCAAGAGAAATTTGGCAATGGTGCGAAAAAAGTAGATTAAGAGTATTCGCATCTTGTATTAACACAAATGACAATTGTGAAGCAGATGCTTTATCACGAAAAAAAAATGTCAAGATGCGAAGTGGGAATTAAATGAGTCTGACCTTAATCAAATTAAAGAAAAACTAGGCTCTTGCTAAGTACACTTATTTGCCAGTCGCTGTAATGCAAAGTGCCCGGTCTACATAACTTGGAAAAATTATCTGGATGCATAGACAATCGATGCCTTTACAAGCTCATGGTCAGATTTATTATTCTAAGCCTTTCCGAGATTTGCGCTTATATTAAAAATGTTACAAAAAGTGGTCTTAGACAAAGCGGAAGGTACTATCGGCGTACCGTATTGGCCAACGCAACACCGGTTTCCGTTACTAGAAAAGCCAGTAATTTCAGAAATTATTTATTCTGAACCTAATAAACACATATTAACACCTCCTTTCAGAACACGACACAGCTTTCACGAGACTCTTATCATGGCTGCCGTGAGGCTATCAGGCAAACGCTATTGGAAAGGTCATGATCTCCAGGTTCGCTAGATGTTATGCTAGCTTCACTGTCAAAGAGTACTTATAAACAGTACGAAGGCTGTGTAATATTGTGGTTAGAACATTGTAAGGAAAACGATTATGTCTACATCCATCCCCATAATTTTACACTTTTTAATGCAATGTTTCGAGAACCTTACAAAATACGCTACAATAAACACTAATAGATCTGCGTTATCACTTTTGACAGGACTCTCTCAACGATGATGGAATGCAACGATTTATGAAGAGAGTTTTTAAGCTAAGACCGGTTAAACCTAAGTATAGTTTAACTTGGGATCAAAATATCGTTTTAAATTATTTAGCTCAAATATGGCACAATGAAAATCTTAGTTTGAAAGATCTGTCGAAAGAGAGTTTAACTTTATTGGCGCTAGTAACAGCGCATCGCGTGCAGACATTTTCATTCATTAATATAAGTAATATAAACATACAGAATTCGGTATAAATTACTATGAAAATTAACGACTTAATTCAAACCTCGAGAATTAACTCGTTACAACCCGTGCGAAGACTTCCATTCTTCAACAAAAGGTCAGAAATATGCCCAGCTCGATCGCTGGAGGAATATTTAAAAAGGGCGGCTACACTACGCGAGCCAGGTAATGATAGTCTGCTTATTAGTAATAGGAAGTCGTATTCGAAAATATCTTCTCAAAGAATGAGTCAGTGGAATAGAGGTACACTCTACTAGAGCGGTATAAATACCTCGATCTTTAGCGTGCATAGTGCGCGCCACGTAGCTACATCAACAGCCAATACACGGGGTGTCAACGTAAATATTATAAGAAAAACGGCGGGTCGGAGTGACGTTTCTAGTGTTTTTGCAAAGTATTATAATAGGGACTGCGTTAGCAATATAAGTCGGTTCGCATGAGCAACACTGTCTTCTAACTATAATAACAAAAAATATGTGCAGTTATATTACTTCATTACTTTTTCGAATATGTTCGTAATTTATTTTTTTTTTGTTCTTGTTTCCTTTAGCAACTCTGAACATCCTACATTAAGTAAACTCCATCGCAAAGAATGAAGCTGTTTCCATAATTATGATCCAACTTCACTAATGTAATTTCGTCTGATCCTTAATAAACTGTTCTTCCGCAATGCAGCATTCAAAAGGAAAAGCAACAATTCCACCTATGTGGATGCTTCGATCTACAAAGCGACATACGTACATTACAAATAAATAGTTACGCGAATCCTGGAAGGAGAACCATTCATTGGTGCATCTAATGTAACTAGCAGATTATTCGAGTAATGAACTATGTAAAATAGAAGCTTGTGGTGAACAAGAGTTAAAAAGACATACACATTAGGGCACTTCTCCTCTGTGAGCTCAATGGCAGCAATATATAATATTGTCCGGCGAAAAATACGTATGTAAGGAACAAGGCGACTGGTTACATATATTGAGAGATACCTAACTAACGAGCAGGCGGCATAGAATCGGTCAATTCTTGCAGACGAACAGATAAACGAATACGTCACAACTGATTAATACGACTACCGATAATGATATAATTAATTTTCAGCGAAGAACCAGCGGACTTACTTAATGGGTTACCAATCGAGCTGAAAGGTTATGGCTTCCCCACCACGTAAACGTAATAGGACTCGATGGGCTTTGGTGGTGAATGTTGGAAATATATGTCAGTATGTGGAAAACTGTCGCCGGCACCAGCATCTTTTGACTGTAATTAGTGTATTCGGCAAATTGCATTGGCGTGGAATTTACCTTGAAAATGGACAATTCACAGCAATATGGAAATGAATATATCAGAAGAATTCTACAGAAAACACTGTCCGGAGAACACATATTTAAACTCTTCATTATGTAGTTCTATGGAAGCCTCAGTAGCGTAATCTCCTAATGACGGGCTCACGAATTTTTATTTGATGCGGTTCTCATTGAAGAGCAATTGACGTTAGAGTCCCATCCTCTTCACGTTCTTCAACGAGTACAGCCTATGCGAACACGGAACCATATGGGAACGACCAATCGATGTAATACCTAATCATATAGGACGATTACTATCATTACGTACAGATTGCCTGTCACTGTATATGTAAAGTATTTGAGAATATGGAAATTTGCATGTTAAGATTGTATATAATAAAACACAACACACCAAACTGGACTTCGAAGATTTTCACACTTATTAACGGAAAGCGGACGAGCTCCGTGGTATTTTTGTTACATAATGGAAAATCTGAAACTGTCACTGGTGTGATTCAGAAAGAGTGGGTACCTCTTTATAAACACATCGCTCTATAAATGTTTGTAGACGTATTACTCTAGAATTGGATCAAAATATCCCTGAAAAAATTGGAATTGAATGGCTACAGCAACACTTTTATAAACGGAGAAAATGTACGTTGATATATTTAATTCTGATACGTCAAACTAATCCGTTATTCATACATTCCATTTCCAATTTTCAATTACCTTAATTAACCCAAATTAGATGTAGGATCGTTCAGAATTTACCATTCTCTTTCGTAAAGACACACAGCCAGTTACAACAAAACCACCAAGTCCACCCAATTGAGCAAGCATACAGTACCATTCTGTCTAGTTTTCTTTTATACGTGATTACTAGGACAACTTCTCTAATATTATAAACATATTCTGTCTGTCACTGCTGTGATTTTCGTAAACATTAACTTCTTTTAACTAACTTCTGTACGCTATCACTGCTACTATTTCAAATTATCTTATTTACAGGTTTGGCGGAGGTATTTTAATTAAGTTCCACAATCTCGGTCATAATCTTCAAATTCGTTTAATTCTTTTAGTGTCCGAGTATTTTTGCATGCGCTCGGAAATCTTCGCATAGACCTTCTTCCGTTGTTACTGAAAATTTTGTCTTGGTATGTTTTCCACCTCTGTCTATATTCTTCCCACGGCGTCTCCAATTTTACATTCATAATTTCTGACAATCTTTGTAATTATTCAAGAAACTTTCGCGTTCATGAGATAAAACGTGCTTTCAGAAAAGTGCGTAGTAGCTACTGTATTCATTCTCATACTATATTAGACATGAAGGTGCAGCTGTAATTTTTACTACAATTTAATCACACCAGGATGTATAATATATATATACCACATTTCAGGCATCGTTGAAGTTTACGATAGTATTGGGTGTATTGACACGTATCCACCAAAGTTTTGGTTTAGTTCGAGACTTAATTGGTTTGCCTTCGTATTTGGGACAAACAGGATGATCGGTGTCCGTGCTGCGAATCGCGCGCACTTAGCATGTGTCGGACTGTAAGATGTCTACTTAAGTCGTCCTTCAGTAACGAGATTACGTTGGAGTACCACAAACAATTCTCGCTGATCAACTATACTGGATATACTGCGCGGTTGGTTTTGAGATCTCACTCAATTGCACAAATTATTTACGTGGATACACATCAAATAGCTGGAATGATTCGTTGGATCACGCTAAGTTAAATACGAACTTACGTTTCTTTGCAAAAACGTGGACCAAGCCCACTGCGAATACCGATGTCAAATAAGATCACAGGTTCAGATAAGCAACGTGAGCCCGATCTTCGTATTCTCTACCATAATTCCTCATGTAAACTCGGAAGAGTATAGTAATTCGTTGCAAACAAAATTCTAATTCGTGACCGGCTGGCTTCGGAACTTCTTGCTCATGCCGGCCGAAAACCAAATGTACATATTCCTGTATAAATCACTGTACTCGTCCCAAATGTTTGCCGAAAAACATTTGGAGACATTGTTCACGTACGGACGGTCTGTTTTAAATATTTCGATGTTGCTTCATTCAAAGCATAGCACTACTAATGACGGTAAATGAGTTTGGCTTCCTCATCTTAAGAGGTTAAATCATAGTACGAAAGAACATTTTTCCATGAAAGCTGCGCAAAACCTTCTGCAGGAATGATGATTAATATCGCTCATCGCAATACGTAAATTGATGTAGTGGAGACACGGAGGTAGTGTACTGATACTTGAATTTATGAATATGATTGGTTCGTTAAAGTCAATATCCATATATCCCTTTCTTCATTCGTGGGGAAGGATTGATAACACATCTGACAAAGCTTAGCTATACGAACATCGAAAATGCCCTTTTTCTCAGAGGCTTCATTTGTGTAGCACTGTCAGATATAAACTTTAATGTTTACACTGGATCGTACAATTCATTAGTAAATTATTTTACGCGTTCGGTCTTACTGCCACAACAACGATAACAGATCATTAGATTGCCGTAAGTGGAACAGACGTAGAAACCCATGTTCTCGGCTCAATGGAGATGATACCTGTTTGTATTAGAGCGTCTACTTCCAACTTGCCATTCGTAGCCCCGGCCTCCAACAAATTTTTCAAGTCAATGAATATCATTAAATATTAGATGATATGTCCAATTTTAGAATTATTATCATCCTAATCGGAAAATGACGGGAAATATGAATCACTGTTATCGATCAAAGCAGTGAGCATTGAACTACATTGTTGAAATTATAGTCATTTGTTGGGGTCTAAAGTGCCCATCGTCAGGATTGATGCCAATCCTCCTCCTCAGAGTAAACATCCATTTTCGTCACCCCTAAATCTTGGAAACGCGTTTTTACCTAATTTGCGATATGGGAAGCGATTCATTTCCTGAGCGATTTAGAAACTTGTTTGCACCCTGCCAACTTCAAATAATCTCTTTTCTGCAGAACTTCTGCGGAAAAGACATTCCTTGTACTCACTGTAGGTATGCTTCTAAGTCTCTTTTGGAAGCTGAAAACGCGTTTTCAGCTGCTTTGCGAGCTCATAGACGGTACTTGTTCTGACCGGGTTAAACACCTATATGCGTGCGAAAAACGTCAAAACAGCTTATTCGTGCAAAACTGCTATGAAATGGACCTCAAATGTGCGAGCAACCATTTACAAATTGGAGTCGCTTGGTATTGGAATACGACAAAAATCAATGTCCTTCCTTTGAACTGTTTATGCTACGCCTCAGACTTTATATCGAGATGACAACTCGATTCCCTTCTTTTAAAACAAATGCATGTCGAATGCATGCGCATCGGAGTGTAATGCGTGGCATGAGTTGCGACGCAAATAACAAAGGTTGAACAAACATGTTGTTTGTCATATGAATCAGTCGAAGCCCTACGTTCAAAAGGGAAAGACCATCTCTCTTAAAAGCATAAAGTAAAAGTTATAATAAACGCAGAAGAAAATTATTTCACACACACTTCCAAATCCCAACACTTGGGTTTATTATAAATAAATCGAAAAGTAATTTGGTCATGAGAATGAGGTGCCAATTTTTGAGTTTTGTATTGGACTCGAAGTCTTTTAGGAACGAACTTCCGGTTGAAAAGAAAAAGATGATTTTGTTTTTGATTAAGAGGTTCCGTGGCTATAAGAAATCATCAATTAGAGATTCTGCTGATTTTTTGGGTAACATTACAGTTGCATGCACCGCTGTGTCATACAGTTGGATCTATTCGAAGGACTCCGAACCCTAGAAATACCTTGCTTTATTTGACTTGGATGGAGATTATGTTTCAACGATGAGAGTACCTGTTTCTTTAAATGAAGACTTTGTCTGGCGAGAGACAAATATTTGGCAGTCTGTAAATCCGATTGGGCGGCAAGAATTTTGTTTGAATTAATCTCAGAAACCTCCGCAATAGGATGTGACGCTATGTGTGAGGGTGAAAAGACTCACGGGTCCTGGAACAAAGTGGAACGCAACGAGCACATCAATTGTTTGGAATGATTGGCAGCATATTTTACATTAAGGTGTTTTTCAGCAGAATTAAAGAACAAAGAAATTTTCTTATGTATAGACAATACCACGGCAATTTCCTATATTGACAGAATGGGTGGTATAAAATACAATAAATTAAATGAAGTTACATGAAAAATGTGGATGTGGTGTGAACAGAGGAAATTGCGGGTGTTTGCTTCACATATTCCGTCCAAAGTAAATACGGAAGCTGATGAGTGATCGAGAGTATCTAATGTCGATACAGAATGGGAGTTGCAGAATTTGGCATTCAACGTGATATTGACTGAATTTGGAGAGCCAGAATTAGATTTGTTTGCGACTCATAACAATAAAGAATGTAAACATTTTTGTCCTTGGCATAAGCATCTAGAAGCATTTTGTGTGGACGCATCTACCTTCAAATGAAAGAAATTCGTTTTTTACGCGTTTCCGCCATTCTCGCTAATTTTAAAGTCTTTGTGGAAAATTGAAAGGGGCCAGACTTGTGGGATATTAATAGTTCCGGTTTGGAAGTCGCACCATGGTATCCATTGTGGAGGCATCTGCTATAAAATTTAGGCCAAATAAGAACTTATTAATATCCCATGCAGAAAATTTCAGCATCCATTAAGA
This sequence comes from Cryptocheilus praepositus, assembly GCA_033815515.1. Classification (NCBI taxonomy): domain Eukaryota; kingdom Metazoa; phylum Arthropoda; class Insecta; order Hymenoptera; family Pompilidae; genus Cryptocheilus; species Cryptocheilus praepositus. The sequence continues at coordinate 82,837 of JAWWQZ010000268.1, read as the reverse complement.
GAGTGTTTAACACTGATGGCCGGACGCTTATCTGGGAGGCATTCAGCAGATATAAGGTGGATGAAGACCCGATAAAGCTCCTGATGGAATCAATTTCTGAGGGAACTTCACAGCAGTATGCTAGATCGTCCGCAAGGTTGGGCGGATTTCTGTATAAAAAATGTTGGGATGTTCTTGATCCTCAACGTAATGATGTTCTCGAATGGTTGATACAGATGTTCAATCCGCGAGCTTCCTACAGCACAATAAATACATATCGGTCGGCAGTATCATTAATATCTAGCGAAAATATTGGAAGGTATCCATTAATTACTAGGCTATTAAACGGGATTTTCAAATTACGTCCTTCAGAACCGAAATACGATGAAACTAAAGGATCAAACGAGCCCGCCAAAGGTGGGGGAAGTTCGATCTCAATTATATAGACGTCTCGTTCGAGAATATTACAAAACGTAGCATCGCTATTTGCACTACAATGTCGCCACACATTCAAAGTAAAAACGAGTCCCGCAGTCTATTGCCATATTTTTCGAAGTATCCTAACTTAAAACAATAAAATACAAAAAAGAAAGACCTGTGGGGTTTATTTTTCCTTGGGGAGGGAGCAGAGTAACCTTTATGAATAGAGTCTTGGGTGGGTTTGTAATACTCTCGAACGAGACGTCTATATAATTGTGATCGAACTTCGCCCGCATTCGGCGGGTTCGTTTGATCCTTTAATTATGTGACATCTCGTTCTCGGTATTACAAAACGTAGTTGTTTAGAGCATATCAGCTGATTATTTTACTATTTTTGTGTTAAAAAAGTACCATCTCTATGTATAATGGGGACAACGCACAACCCTATAACCTTGTTTTTTTATATATATATAGATACATATGTGGGATTCTATAGTGAGGATGATATTAAATGAATACACGAATTATTAACGATACATAAAATTAAAAAGTATTTAATAAAACTAATCTAAAGAATATCGACCATTCGCTTCGATTGGTATACAAAGTCTGTCTTATTACAATTGTACGGCGGACCGCTCAGGTGCCCAGGAATGCAACACCTGCTCACCCCTTTTTTCCTCTTCTCTGTTCCAAAGAAACAATCGTAGCCAAGGAGGCCTCTCGCGACAGTTGCGCATCACAGGTATATCGATTGATTCCTCGCATTCCGCACAACAGTGTTTGCTTCAGTGCCGGGCAAACTCATTTGCATTCACACACTACATCCTTCATATACAATATGTAATGAGAATCATAGAATTTATTTTGAGAAAAAAGCTTCAGCCAGGTCATTCTCTTTTGTCCTTAAGGATCGGTTATAGAAAATGGCAAAAACTTGGACTTCGGCCATCCCACAGTTGATTTATGACGTTAATATCAACCCCTCTCCTAAATGCGGACGTTAAAACGGTTTTTTTCCATCTACTAATGACTGACTTGGAATCCCGCTTATCAAGTTTCTTAAGGGTAATCAACAAATTATCGCATTCACTTCTTAAAAGTTCGATGACTCAAATGTATCTCTCTACCGTATCATGCAATGCCAAACTGCGATTCTCTCTGATGAAAGGCGGAAGTTATAACGGTTGTTTTACTCCTTTCTTAGAGGCCTTGATAAGATCCACTGTTCCAACCTCGAAACCCTCCTTGTATTTCTTAATCTTATTGATTTTTATGAACGATAGTGCCTGAATTCTATGAGCTGTACCTAATGCCAACAAGGTCACTAGCTTATATGTGAACTCCGATAACTTTAAAGACTCGACCAGATGTAATTTTTTCAAAAAGTCTAAGACCACTTTAAGGTTCCGTGTTCTATCATACTTGGGTTTCGGAAGTCGATTTCTATACACTCCTCTAAAACACCTGTTTAACACTAAACCTGTAGATAAGTTTTCTTTGGCTATCAGCGATATTGCTGCTCTCGTTGAATTTAGGAAGCCGTGCGATGCTTCTGCTTCAATATTGTTGAGAGAAACTCTAGCAAATCGGTTTCTGTAAAACTGTACGAATCAAGATTCTTCTTAGCACAAAACAGCCACCAAGCCCTGATTGGTCCTGAATATTGTTTTATGGTGCCCTCCGATAATGACGCCAACATGATTTCTGTCATTGAGAGGGAGTGGTCCTTTCTTTTAAATTCCGTCCTGATAATTTGCCGGCAATCAAGGACAGCTGGTTGGACAGAGGGTGTCGTCACGTTCTGCGAGGGAAAAGTAAGAGATTCCATAACGATCCAAATACTAAATGCTCTTCCACAAGAAGAGAATCAAGGATGGGGAACCAATGTTGTGGTGTCCCATATCGGATGACTACAGTACTGCAAGATCTATCTGCAATAATTTTCTGTACAACCCTAGGTATTAGCGCAAATGGAGGAAAAGCGTAAAAGGATTTTCGACTCCAGTTAATTGTAAACGCGTTTACAAAGGAGCTTTTGGATTCTTTAAACCATAATCAGAAAACATGACATTTTGCGTTGGCTCCAGACGCGAACAATTCTATTTCGAGAGCTCCCAGTTTTCTGAGTATGCCCCGGTAAGCCTGTCCACTTAATTCCCATTCTGTGTCGGTGTTGCCCAACCTCGATTGAGCGTCCGCTTCAACGTTCTCATTTGATAGGATATACGACGCATGGGTCCAGATTCTTTTGGACTCGCACCATCGTCAGATCTTCCTAACCAAGTATTTAAGCGAGGATACTGAATTCCACCCATACGGTTTACGTACGATGTGGCCGTTGTATTCTCCACTCTAAAGAGAACATCGCAGTCGTGAAGATCATTTGCGAAAGTTTTTACTGCCAAACACACGGCCAGGAGTTCTAAATAATTTAAATGACAGCTCCTTTCTTTTGCTGACCAAAAACCGTGGGCTCCATTGCCTTCTACCAGGCACCCCAACCTGACTGTGGGGCATCCAAATAGCTAACTTTCTGATAATGGTGTACTTTAAGCCTATTGACTGACTATATTTTGCTTCCACCATAAGCAATATTCCTATAGATGTTCTGACAATTTCATATTTGCTTCGATATTGTCGTCATCAAGGAATAAGGCTGGGAATTTTTCCCTCTCGATTCGCTTAGTATACGGCCAACCATATGTAATAACGTGGTACGTCGCTATTAAATTACCTATAAACTGGACTAAAACCCTTATTTTGCACCTTTGTATGTCGCTAAAGATTTCGACCATCCATAAAACTTTTGTTCTCTTAACCTCTGGCAATTCCAGGGTTTATTGTTGATTGAATATTTCGGCTGCATGACAAATAGGTACGACCAATACATAAAATTTCATTTAGGTAATTCATCGATAGGATAGTAGAGAGTTTACTACGGCTTTCAGGCCTTTGTGAATATCAATGACGCTGCAGACAAGCCAAATGGCAGGCGAACAACTCCTATAGTTATTCCGCTAAATAAAACCTGAGAACTTTTCTGCCCTCCTCGTGAATCGGAATCAAAAAAAGTAGAGTCTGAAGGTCCACATGGCCCATATAGTCTCCTTGAGTAACCAGTTTTGACGCCCATCTAATAACTTCTAATTTGAAATGTTCCTCCTAATATAATCATTCACTTTTCTCAGGTTTAGTACAAACCTTTTCGTTTCGTCTGGCTTGTCCACTAAAAAAGAGGGCGAGACAATTTGGCCCTCTTCATAATTGCAAAGGGGAATAGCACCAATATTCAATAACTTTTTAACGGCTTCCTTAAAATCGTCCAGGCTCATTAACTCGTCCGTCGGTGATCCGTTTTGTAGCGAGATGTTCTGGAATGTCTCTGCTGGGACGAATACCCCGCGTTCATTTTGGGCTTTCTCGTAGAGCTGTTCTGAAAAATGTTAAGTTTGACGGTTATTTGTTTCCCATCTTCAATAGAACGGTGCTCTTCGACGATGGGGTTTTCCAGTTTGAATGATCAAGAGAACTCAGCGGGACTTTTTTTACCACTTTAGGCCTACAAACTAAAGCGACATTCTCAATCAACTTTGTCGATTTGACCTTTTTTGGCAATATGAAAAACCTTCTGGCCAAGGATTCTTTATGATGAACTTCAGTAAACAAGTATCCTGGGTCACAGACACATTTCCACAATTCCTCCCTGTCGATTACTTCCCCACCTCTCAATTCGAGCAGAACGAAGTAGCTATACCGAGAGCTATCATGGCTGGACCGGCAGGCTTCTGTAATTCTGCAACATAATTGTCTCTTTTTATGGCTGCTTCCACCATAGCGGCAAGCACCTCTGGATCAAGAACCCGAGCCTTTAAGAGACAGTTTTTCAGTCGCGGATACGCAAGCAGTAGATCCTTTTTCAATTCTATCTTTATGCTTCTGTGATGCAAATTGACCATCTAACCACCAGTTGTGGATGTAATACACCCAGATTTGGGTTTCCCGCGTGCGGATCGTCTCCTAAAATTCTTTCAGTTCCCTAGTCAATCGCTACATCGACTGTATCACCAACTGGTGCCAAAGGTTGACTAGTTGTCATAACTGTAAGGTCAACGGCCACACTGCTGCCCAAAATTCCTCTGACCTCCTGCGTCGAGCTCTTCGCTGATCGATGACTGTGTCGCCAATTGAGCAGATATGGCTCTCGGTAAGTCACCTATCTCATTTATCGACTGAGCCGGTTTTTTGGTGAAGCGCTCGTTGCCTAGACAGGCCGAGCAAATTAGGTTATCCCTGTGCCACTCGTACAAGTACTATCCTAATTTAATGAACAACATGTCCCACCACTCGTGAGGCCTCATCGCCAAATGTTAAGATGTGATGTAGAATCAGTCTTTGTTGCTCACCATATCCTGATTTAATGAACGACATGTCCCACAACCCGTGTGGGCTCGTCGCGAAATGTTAAGATCTGATGTCAGACGACAATCGCGAGAGACGCCGTGTCGGCGATGTCTCCGATCTGTTCTGCAATTACTTCTCTAATTCTTTTAATTTCTTCCAATTTCGATTTTGTTCCACCTTTGCTTCCTTTTCCCTTTTTCTTTTATGTGTTCCATACTCAAACAAGCACATAAACCCCGTAATCACTAAAAAAGACTCTGATAGAAACTCTGAGCGTGCGACGCTATCGCGCACAAAAAACGTTATGACAATAGACTGCGGGATGAGTAGAGAGGTAGGGCTATCGCTCTCTTTTTTACTCTGAATGTATGGCGACATCATAGTGCAACTAGCGATACTACGTTTTGTAACACCGGGAACGAAACGTCATATAATATAGGATGTTCAACCATTGTTGGAGGAGTTGGAGACAATGATGGCAGTAAAACGTTTTACACTTCCAGAATTATCAAACAAGCTGATCATGTTACTGGCGCTAGTAACTGCGCGCCGAAAGCAGACGTTAGCGGCTATACGAATTTCGAATATTACAGAAAAGACCGATGTATTTGAGATTAAAATAACAGAACGTGTAAAAGCGTCTAAACCTGGAGTTGCACAACCATTGTTGGTATTACCGAAATTTTGAGATCGTTCAGGATTGTGCGATGCTGCTACATTGCACGCATATTTGAAGAAGACATCGAATTTGCGGCAAAATGAAGGTGCGTTATTTATAACGACAAGAAAACCATTTAAACTGCATCAAAGGATACGATGAGTATATGATTGAAAGCTTTTCTGGTCAAATGTGATATTAGCAAAAATTTTGCCCCACATATTTTACGTCATGCTGCTATGTCTTCAGCGTTAAAGAAAGGTGTGGACTTAAGCGTTATTAACCCATTAGGCACGGCTGAATTGTGCGCGGAGCTGTTTCTCTGTACGGTAGAATTCGACGTGAATTACGCGCAAACGATACAGCACTGCAATGTGTGACGCGTCGTAATACAAGATGACATCCACGAAACCCACAATAGTGGTGAGTCATTCAAAAAGATGACATCAGCGAAAGCCACTATACGGGCGCATCGTTTCTAAGAGGTTAAATAAAAGGCAACAATTTATACCTGACATTGGCACATAAAGCAAAGACTATATATTCTGGCTGCACGTTTTTAAAACAATTATCAAACAATGCGTAGGCAAAACAAGTGTCAAACAATATGTGGAAACGATTATTTAATTTAAACGGTGAGCGAATGTGCTAGTAGAGTGCGCCACTATAGTGGCGCGTCGTTCAGAGAGACGGCATCCGCGAAAGCCAGTATAGTGACGCGTCGTACAGAAAGATGTCATCCGCGGAAGCCACTGTAGTGGCGCATAGCGCCTAAGAGGTTAGAAGCTTCGCTGGTTGATCGGAGAAATCTCAGATAATTGACCGGTTTTACAATCCGCATATTATAAAAGACAAAAGTGAATTTGGGAGAACAGTACTATTGTCGTAATTATTGGAACGGATTATTCTAATACTATATTAATCATTTTGATAATATACTTGAAGTTAATTATTTAATAATTATAATTTGAATGTATGTTGTTACATCTTTCATTAAAACATTTAAATGTTCATTGCAATATAGATTACAGTTTTTTCTATAAACATCTGCCTAGTGAATTTAAAAACGAAACACGATTCTTGATCGTAATTATGTGGAGGGTTTCGTTCGAAGAGATCACTCCTCCCTGTTTTCCAGAAAACTTTTGATGTAAAACCCACCCAAAAAAAAGAGCTCTGAAAGATATGAAGACAACGGACACGTGAGGGTGACGACCGTATTCTTTTATTATTTAGGGCTGAAATCTGTGGCGACACCATGTGAACAGCAGCGGTACTACATAGTGATCTGTCCAAACGAAACCCTCCGCATAATTAGGATCCAGCATCGCCCGCCTTCGGTGGGCTCGCTCGATCCCTCAATTATTGAGCGGTTTTGCAGCGTCGAACAGACGTTTTCGGTGGAACGTCTCTGTTGCATGAATGCTAACTTCCCCCTAACTTGCCATGAAGCAACGAATACGCGTTTTCAGACTGATTTCTTCTCAACCTGCATCCTCGAAGCACCGAAAACACGTTTCCAGCCCAACGTCTCGTAACAGACGCACTCGCTTCACCACCCCCCCCCCCCCCTCCCGCGTAGAAGCTTTAGAAGCGTGTTTACACGCTTATTTACACACTAAAAGTCATAGGCACTTCTGGTATTGCAGTACAATATTATGTTTTAAAGGGCTGGTATGGTCTTTTTGGTTATAGTGTGCCACTGTTGGACGGTGGAATGTTTGTTGTTATGAAACCTAAATTGATAATTGGGTAGGTATAAGGCATTTATTATTTTTAATTTTTTATTCTGATATACATTTTTTTCCAATATTTTAGCTGATAGTGTTTGAACTTCTGTATTCAATTTTATGTGCAAAAACAGTTACCTAATTTCCACGTACTAGGAAAGTGTCAAACCCTGAGATGCGCCTTGAATGAGATGGTGAACCTTCGTGTTGTATTTTTATCATTTATGAGATCATAGCCAGAAAATTTCTTTGTTTTTGTCTATGCTATTAATTCCTTCGTTATAACATTACCGAATGTGTAATCCAATGTTTATAACTGACCGTCGCATCATCTTTATACATTTGAGTTCCAAAATGGTATGGAGGAAAAATGTTGTGGAAACGTTCAGCAAAATATATCGCTTGTTCCTTTTATCTTTAACCCGTATTTTGCTGGGTGATCTTATAGCTGGTGATGGTATTATTGGTCTTTTTAATTGTTGGTTGCTCTCTTTAGCGAATAGTTCATGTTTTCGTCTGGAGTAAGAACTTCTAAGTATTTTGAAAATTGTGAATTATTTTACTGTTACACTAATTGAGTTCGCCTTATTTTCATTTGGTTTGTTTTATTTCGTTGTGGCTCTGGTTTGCATGTTGTACTTAACTTTTACATGTTCAAATCTAGATACATTGCTACTTTAATAAAGCTCGTTTGTGTAGTAAACTTATAACTATGTTCTGGTATTGCAAGTGTTAGATAACTTATTGCTTTCCCTATGTGGGTTGGTGTTTTTAATGGAATGTTGCGTTTCAATTTAACTCTATGAACACCTTCAACAATTTGCAGTCGGTGACTTGGTTACATAATATTGGTAGTTAATTGTATAGAACGGGTTTTATTTGATACGTTGTTGATACAGGTGATTGATCTGAACTTAATCCGATACAATATTCAGTTCTAATATGTCCATGGTTTATACTTTCACCAGTTGCAATCTCGAAAATCGAGATTTTTTTCTTAGCACATAGATTCCAGTATCTAGGTTAATTTGTCGTGACATGTAATGGACCTACATCATACATTCACATGATTAATATTTAGCCTCTGGGTGACACTTTTTTTGCACACAAATTAGGGTATTTTGCTGTGTTATCCCTTGCTACACCTTAGTAATGCATGCAATACTTTTTGTTTAGCTACCGACATCTTACATCTAGATGGTACGTAGAAGCATATTGGTATTAACATTCTGTATTGCTTTAAAGATGACATTTGTTATGGTTGTAGGTTAGAAATTAAGAGTTTTATTAACAAAATGAAAAAACGTAGATCTATGTTACAAGACGCACTCGGTCGAACTGAACACGCGGAAGAACGCAGGGCGGAAGGGACTAAAACAAAAGAGCGTCACGCTCCCCTCTCTTATCCCACAGTCGAGTCCCCAACGCATGGGTCATGACTCGCACGTTATCATGTAGAGGTTTACAATGTTTCAACAACATTTCTAATAATAACGGCAGTTCCACCATAAACTATTCTTAGCGGGTACCTTGTAGCCAAAAGTAGATAGTATGGGATTTTAGCATGGTTTTCCTGATAAAGTGGACGTTCTGCACTAAAAATATAACTATGCCGTGTATATACAAAAATGTTTTTTGTTCCCTGAATTTTCATTTTGTGTATCGTTATTATTCCAGCCAGCCATTTCAAGATAGTTTCCATTTTTCTTTATAATTATGTTTGTCATTCGTTGTAACATAGATTATGTGCAGTACTTTGACTTTTGATAATTCTTTGGTATTGTTTATCCTGTTCCACAGGCACCTCCTATCATATATGAGGAATATATGGGATTTGCTAAATAAACGAAAGTTTATTTTGTTTGGCGCGGTTACCAATGCGTCGTATATAATCTCTAACCACGAGCCACACGTCGCACGTCTTACGTCTATCTAGATGTGTCTGAAGGCGCAATGCAGGGCAACTGCCCTTTCGGCAGCGTGTGACTCATCGCCACACGTTCAATTCCTGCACATATGGATAACTTTTTCCGTTGGGTGCACAATTGATGGTATTCTCTTCATTTGACTAGCTGTATACATTAGTATTGTAACTTGTTTTTAGGTTCAAATTTTTCCTGTTAACTTGAAACACATTTTACATTATTATTGGAAACAGTTTCTCCCCAAGCTGTTTTAAAGTGGTACGTTCTATGTAACTAGGGAGATGATTTGCTATTACAATAAATGAATTGAACATTTTATATTTGACCTGCTTATGGACAATTTTTAAATACGCATTCTAATGCATACTTCGCACATCCTGGTCTAGGAGTGCAGTAATTTTTGCTCTGTCCATATGATTGAGAGCGAATGCATTATGGATTATCCCGTCTTTGGTCTTGCCAGATCTATTTTAACCACTGTATTATGGTTTCTTTCATTTTTCGTATGTTCTTGTCACTCGTCTTTCATTCCAGCCCTGTATAGAGGAGTGATGTCGGTTCTTCGATATTACGCTTTGCTATATTATTTATTGATTCCGATTTGTGGATTCGCATATTTAATTCAGCAATTATCATTGCTTTATACATTTTTCATTTCAATCGGGTCATTACAAATTAGTATCATTCTTCATCTTCAGGTTGAAGTGTACAGTACACTAATGCCTTTGTCTGTCAATACTTTTAGCCCCAAAAACACCGCTGTGACTTTGCTTTTGAAAGAAAAATGGTTTATGTTCGCAACAATGTCCTTATAATTGTTCCGGGAACGTATTTTTAATTCAACTGCAATCAATATTTTTGCTTTGCACAATAAAATAATAACTATTATATGACGTCTCGTTCTCGGTATTACACTACGTAGTATCGCTAGATGCACTACGATGTCGCCACACATTCAGAGTAAAGAAGAGAGAGATATCCCTACCTCTCTACTCATCCCGCAGTCTATTGTCATAACGTTTTTTGTGCGCGATAGCGTCGCATTCTCAGAGTTTCTATCAGAGTCTTTTTTAGTGATTACGGGGTTTATGTGCTTGTTTGAGTATGGAACACATAAAAGAAAAAGGGAAAAGGAAGCAAAGGTGGAACAAAATCGAAATTGGAAGAAATTAAAAGAATTAGAGAAGTAATTGCAGAACAGATCGGAGACATCGCCGACACGGCGTCTCTCGCGATTGTCGTCTGACATCAGATCTTAACATTTCGCGACGAGCCCACACGGGTTGTGGGACATGTCGTTCATTAAATCAGGATATGGTGAGCAACAAAGACTGATTCTACATCACATCTTAACATTTGGCGATGAGGCCTCACGAGTGGTGGGACATATCGTTCGTTAAATTAGGATAGTACTTGCACGAGTGGCATAGGCATACCCTAATTTGCTCAGCCTGTCTAGGCAACGAGCGCTTCACCAAAAAATCTGCTCAGTCGGTAAGTGAGATAGGTGACTTACCGACAGCCATATCGGCTCGATCGGCAACACAGTCATCGGTAAGCGAAAAACTCGACACTGGAGGACAGAGGTACTTTGGGCAGCAGTGTGGCCGTTGACCTTACAGTTATGACAACTGGTCAACTTTTGGCACCAGTTGATGACACAGTCGATGCAGCGATCGACTAGGGAACTGAAAGAATTGAAAGAGGATCTACTGCTCGCTTATCCTCCAGCCGAAAACTGTCCCTTAGAGGCTCGGGTTCTTGATCCAAAGGCGCTCGCCACTATGGTGGAAGCAGCCATAAAAAGAGACAATCATGTTGCAGAATTACAAAAGCCTACCGGTACAGCCATGATACCTCTCGGCCTAGCTAATTTGCTTCTACTCGATTTGAGCGGTGAGGAAGTAATCGACAGGGACGAATGGTGGGAATGTGTCTGTGACACAGCATACTTGCTTGCTGAAACCCATCATAAAGAAGCTTTCACAAGAAGGTTTTTCATATTGCCAGAAAAGGTCAAATCGACAAAGTCGATTAAGAAGGTCGCTTTAATTTGTAGGCCTAAGTGGTCCAAAAAAAAAAAAGAAAAGGTCCCATTGAGATCTATTAATCGTTTAAACTGGAAAACCCCATCTTCGAAGAGCACTGTTCTCTCGAAGATGGGAAACAAACAACCGTCTAACCCCAAATTTTCCAGAACAGCTCGACGATAGGGCCCAAAAGGAATTCGAGGTATTCGTCCCACCAGAGCTATTCCAGAACATCTCGCTACAAGACGGATAACCGTAAGAAGGATTAATGACCGTGGACGATTTTAAAGAAACCGTTGAAAACTTATTGAATATTGGTGCTATTCACCCTTGCCTTTATAAAAAGGGCAAAATTGTCTAGCCCTCCTTTTTAGTGGACAAACCAGACGGATTGTCCAGACGATTGATTTTATTAGGACGGAACATATCAAATTGGAAGTTATTAGGTCGGCACCGAAACTGGCTTCTCAAGGAGACTATATGGCCCATGTGGACCTTTAGAACCAAAATTTTTTTATTCCGATTCATGAGAAGAGCAGGAAACTTCGCAGGTTTCGTTTAGCGGAAGAATTATAATAGTTTATCGCCTGCCATTTGGTTTGTCTGCAGCACCATTGATATTCACAAAGGTTTGATAGCCGTAGTACACTTTCTACGTAAGAAGGATATCCTATCTGTGATTTACCTCGAGGAATTCTTTTGTATTAATCGTACCTATTTGTCATGCAGCCGAAAATATTCAATCAGCAATAAATCTTCTCGAATCGCGCGAAATTGCATCACAAATAAAAAGAGAAGTAGATTAATCCCCAGTAGGACTTGTCAGTTCTTGGACTTCATAATAAATTCGGAACATGTAACCCTGGAATTGCCAGAGATTAAGAGAACAAAAGTTTTAAGAATGATTGAAACCTTTAGCGGCATACAAAGGTACAAAATAAGAGTTTTAGTGCAGTTTATAGGTAATCTAATAGCGACATACCCCGCTATAAAATATGGTTGGCCTTATACTAAGTGACTCGAGAGGGAAAAATTCCTAGCCTCACTCCTTGATGACGATAAATACGAAGCAAATATGAAATTGTCAGAACATCTACGGGAAGATTGCTCACGGTGGAAGCAAAATATTGTATCACCAGTCAACAGGCTTAAAGTACGTACACCATTATCAGAAAGTTACCTATTTGGATGCCCCTCAGTCAGGTTGGGGTGCCTGGTAAGAAGGCAATGGAGCCCCCGGTTTTTGGTTAGCAAAAGAAAGGAGCTGTCATATAAATTATTCAGAACTCATGGCCGTGTGTTTGTCAGTAAAAACTTTCGCAAATGATCTTCACGACTGCGATGTTCTCTCTAGAGGGGAGAATACAACGGCAATATCGTACGTAAATCGTATGGGTGGAATTCAGTATCCTCGCTTAAATACCTGATTGGGAAAATCTGGCGATGGTGTAAGTCCAAAATTATTTAGACCCATGCGTCGTACATCTCATCAAATGAGAACGTGGAAGCGGACGCTCAATCGAGTTTGGACAACATCGACACAGAATGGGAATTAAGTGGATAGGCTTATCAGAGCATAATCAAAAAACTGGGAGCTCTTGGAATAGAATTGTTCGTGTCTGAAGCCAACGCAAAATGCCGTATTTTTTACAGAAAAGTGTTTTACAGAACATTTTTGCAGATAGAGCATGCGGTACTGTAGTCATCCCATATGGGACATCACAACATTGGTTCCCCATCTTTAATTCTCTTCTTGTGGAAAAGCATTTAGTATTTGGACCGTCGAGGAATCTCTTACCTTCACCTCGCAGAACGCGACGACACCCTCTGGCCAACCAGCCTTCCTTGATGGCCGGATGGAGGGCAACTTAAAGCAATAATCAGGACCAATCAAGGCTTGGTGGCAGTTTTGCGCTAAGAAGAATCTTGATCCGTACAGTTTCACAGAAACCGATTTGCTAGAGTTTCTCTCAACGTTATTGAAGCAGAAGCATCGCACGGCTCCCTAAATTCAACGAGAGTAGCAATATCGCTGATAGCCAAAGAAAACTTATCTACAAGTTTAGTGATAAACAGGTATGTTAGAGAAGTGTATAGAAGCCGGTTTCCTAAACCGAAGTATGATAGGTCATGGAACCCAAAAAGGGTCTCAGACTTTTTGGAAAAGTTACATCTGGTTATGTCTTTAAAGTTATCGGAGTTAACATATAAGCTAGTGACCTTGTTGGCATTAGGTACAGCTGATAGTATTCAGACACTATCGTTCATGAAAATAAGTAAGATAAAGAAATTCAAGAAGAGTTTCGATATTGAAACGGAGTATCTTATCAAGGCTTCTAAGAAATTAGTAAAGCAACCGTTACTACTTTCGCCTTTCTTTAGAGAAAACCGCAGTTTCGTATTGCATGATACGGTAGAGAGATACATTAGTGTCACCGAACCTTTAAGAAGTGAATGTGATAATTTGTTGATTACCTTTAAGAAACCTGATAAGCGGGCTTCCAAACAAACCATCAATAGATGTATAAAAATCGTCTTAACAAAAAGTGGCGTAAGCGAGAATTTCACAGCGTATTGTACGAAGCACACATCCACTTCGTCCGCATTTAGGAAAGGGTTGATATTAACGTCATAAAATCAACTGTGGGATGGCCCTAGTCAAAGTTTTTGCCACTTTCTGTAACCGATCCTTAAGGACAAAGGAGAACGACCTGGCGGAAGCCGATTTTTCCTTAAAATAAATTCTAAGATTCTCATTACATATTATATGTATATGTACAAAAAAAAAAGTGATAGGGTTGTGCATTGTCCCCATTGTACATAGAGCTGGTGCCTTTCTAACACAAAAATAATAAAATAATCAGCTCATATACTCTAAACATCTACGTTTTGTAATATCGAGAACGAGACGTCATGTAATTAAAGGATCAAACGAGCCCGCCGAAGGCTGGCGAAATTCGATTACAATTATATAGACGTCTCGTTCGAGAGTATTACAAACCGACCCAAGAATCTATTCATAAGGTTATTCTATTCCCACCCCAAGGAAAAATAAACCCCACAGGTTTTTCTTTTTTGTATTTTATTATTGTAAGTCAGGAGACTTTGAAAAATATGACAATAGACGGCGGTATGAATAGAGAGGTAGGTATATCTATCTCTTTTCCACTCTGAATGTGTGGCGACAGCGTAGTGCAACTAGCGATACTACCTTTTGTAAAACTCTCGAACGAGGCGTCTATATAATTGTGATCGAACTTCGCCCCCCTGCGGCGGGCTCGTTTGATCCTTTAATTATCGTAACACAATATTTAGCAATAACTTTTTAATAACAATATTCTCTATGAAACTTTCCAGAACACGGATTCACACATAATCCAACGTTGTAGTTCTCATGCGAATATCGCATTTGTCTGCTTTTGTCATTCTTTGCTCATACCGCATATTTTCTTGGTGGATTTTTTCTTTTCGTTCGGTTATTTACATAAATTGTCTGAAAATATCTTGCAATAAAACGCGCTGCATTAATACGGTCAGATATATTACAGTTGTTCGTGGTTTTGGATAGATGACAGTGTCTTAAAATCTATCGAATTAGTTCGGGATGGAATTTTGCAATCGGTATAAGTTTCCCACTTTTCCAGTTATATAAACTGTAAGCATTCCATGTGCATAAATCCAATAAATGTAAAAATACTTATTATAAAATTTCAAATTTGTTTTTCGTAAATAAATGGTACTTATCATCACATCTCGTTTATACACGGCTCCCACAGGACGATTATAATCCTCGACACACTTTGATTTTGTGATTGCTTACTTCGTGCGACCATGAACTTTTGTGTTAACAAATTCTTCGGTGTGCAAAGTTAACACTATATGCACCTCATTTTTTTCATACCATTCCGTGGCTAGCAAATATTTCGACGATCGGCAACTTGCCTCACCGTTTTCCAATTGTTTATCTATTCTTGACATACCTTTGCGTCATTTTCTCACTGTGCCATTGGCAGTAGTTCATTTTTTGTAGTACACGTGTACTAGTACTCGTGTACCAGTTGCCTAAGTATGTGGAATACCCTTTATCTAAATATGATCTTAAAAGCTATACATCAATGTTCCCAGATTTTCTAATATTTTCACTTGCCCTGATAATATTGAAGTGAGATCCATTGTAAATAATGAAATCCTGAACAAATCAAGATTGCATGTTGCATCACCCAAAGGATTTAATTCCAAATCTATAACTTGTAAATCGAATATATTATTTGAAGGACTATCTGCCTTTATATAACAGCACACTTTCGTTGATGAAAAAATCTTGGAAGGGATATAATGCATTCCTAAAGCTTTCTCTAAACATGTCATAGATTTTCCGAATTTTATATTATCTATCGCTATTTACTTGCATATCATTGGTACTGAAATTTAATACTTTTAGTAAATATTGTAAGATATATATATATGTAGGAAGTGTGCTGTTTGTGTGTGTGTGTGTGTGTCCGAGTGGCTGCGACCGGGAGTGTCCTATGCGAGCGAGAGTGTCAGGTATAGAGGTAGCATGGTTTTGTTTGGGGAATGCGTGACGTATGGCTGATTGTTGCACGTGTGATCTGCGACGCATTTAGAGTGAGTGATAGAGAATGTCGGTAAGAATGAGAGGATGCGTGTTTTTACGAATAATTGGTTACCGGACTCTTGGGGGGAAGGACGAAGAGCGCGTAGCAACGGCCCGGCGAGGAGAAAACAACGGACAGTTCGGTCTGAGACGGCAACAGAGTAGCGTTAAGATATCTTTGTTCTGTTATACTTTTCCTGTTCAATAAAAGTTAATATCCATATCACAATATAAGAATCCATCCCCAGGCACTATTTCGTCAAAAATTCTACTTCTTAAAAGTTGATCATTTGACCAATACTCAGAATGAAATAATCTTTTGTTCCCTGCCATCAACGTCCTTGTACAAACGCAATAATATATTTCAGCAAGAGAAGTCCCTCATGAATGCATCAGGACATTATTATTATCTACGCGTTTCTTATAATCAGTTGTTGCTTTGTCAAGGAATTTCACAAAGTTCTCGAAAAAGAATACCTGGAAACATTCAAGAATTTATATTTAGCAGTAATATTTAGGAGTTTGTTTGGTTAGTAACTAATTGGTATTTTTACTCCAGAATTTCGTCTCAAAAATTTATGAACTTTTGTTCGAACCGGTTCGGTAGTCCATGTAATATCCAATATATCTTTTTCTGGCTTTGACGAATTTTGTTTTTCGGATTCTGAGTTGCTCTATGTATTCATCTGAATTCTTTTGTACAAAGTAATTCTATGATCTTCCAATTGCGATTTATTATGGCGCTTTCTTTTATTATTTTGATATTATTGTTTCTCACCATTTTCTGGAACGAAGCAAATCTTTAAAAATATTTTGCAATTGAAGGAAAATATAAAAATTAAAAAAATAATCAGTTATAGTTTTGTGTTGCTGCGCGTCTGATACATTATCCATATAAATTCAATGTAATCATATCACAATTCACTATAGTTATATACATTTTTTACAATTTTATCAGTTATACATTTCGTATTTATCTTCTGACTCATCCGACTAACGACTAAGTGAGTATTATTACACATTTGAGTCCCAGAGTTCAATAAAAAAACAATGCCGAAAAAAATGGAAAATTGCAATAGCGCTTGCAACTGTGTGCGAACAGAGATAAGCGAAACGATAGCACTAGTCCTAATTCTGGTTTAATTTTTGTAGCCGGGGTCTACATTCTTTCGTCGTGTGCGGGTGTCGTTTTGTGGCGTGTGACTATAGTCACTCGTAGTAGATAGGGTTAAGTGTCCTTTGTATATTTCAGACATGCCAGAATTGACAATATCCTGATGTTGTTTTATTTGCTAAACTGTGTAGTTATTGTACTCAGCTACCTGGTCTATTAATTCGATAAGGGGATATATGATTTGTGTGTCATTCACATTCGGCTGTTGCACAACGAATAGCAATCTCACCGTTCTACCAGAAGTAGTCAGGTAGAACTGCAAAGAAGTCTATACTACAGGGCATCTGAATGTCGCAATCAGCTACCGGCCACCGCCACATCCAGGAAGGTTCCTCTGCATCTCACCATTGAAAAGGGTCACGCCCCTAGAAAAGATAGGAAGCCGTTCCGGAAGAAAGCAAATCATTCACCAAGGGGACTGAACAAAGCATCATATTAATCCAGCTCCTCATTCATCCTCTTTCCTTCTCATCTTCTACCTGTATTATCGTGTACAAAATAGAGACCTATTTAAGACAACTTGTCTTCGAACGTGGGGTCCTTAACGAACAATGGACTCGCTTCAAACACTTTATGGCATAGTCCGCGAGCGGTGTGCCCGTAAACGCTTCGCAAACACAGGCAAAGGTTTATGAAGATCAACATGAAGTTTGGCACGGTTTAATCCAAGGTCAAAATACGTGTAATGTGTGCGGACAATGATGGGTCGCACTTCGACGAAAGAAACAAATTAGAGAGTATTTTTTTCAATTAATTATCCGAGTGAAGAAACATATCGGGAACGCACGCAGTCCACAGCGACACACCGCGTCGCCAAATACGGTTTCCGCCGGCGCTACAAATTTTGAAACATCTCTGAGGCTACCAGCAATTACAATTATCCAATTTTGACGGAACATAGGACGATTCGGTACGTTCCCGAAATATCTGCGTGACAACGATCTACAATAGCGAATTTCTTATCGACGAACTACGTTCCCCTTATTTAACTTCAGTCTTAAAGTGCTCAATCACGCATACAATCGAATCATTGTGTGATTCTAACGCACTCTTCAAGCTCGTATGGATTAATCTGAAAGGACGATTTGAAGATCTGCGTTCAATACTCTGCCACCACCTAAATTTATTATTAGCAATTCCGAACATCATAAAGTAAAGCTGCATTTCTTTACTCGAATTCGTCAAAAAGACAAACAATCAATTGGTAGCTTGATGTGCATTAGGTGAACTGGTGAATTCATGAGGTACCTTTACTACCTTTCAAATACACGTCATGATTCCGTACTATGCAAAGCTAAACACGTACTGCAACATTGTAGTCATCCAAAGGTCTACGTCTGAGAAGCACAATACAATTAAACGCATCCGATCATGTTCTAATAGCTTCCCTCAGGGCACAGTGTCGAAAACTGGACCAGGAGAACGCGTAAGAAGTGCGGGATCACGCAACATACCTTTCTGCACCAAAATACTGCGACTGTAGATACCCCTTAAATAGAATCCACTTCTAGTGTGGGAGCATCGTACGTTTCAGGTTCAACCGGTGCCATGATTGGTATACAGTACTTCCCACGGCAATTGTGTACATTGCAGACACGCAGGGTAGAAAGCACGAAAGTCGCGCCATGTTGATCAACGGTTCGCAACCACATGTCATAACCGGAAAATTATGCAACCAATTAGGTCTACTATGCTTCGCGTTAAACTCATCAGTATGTGTCATGAAAAAAATAATGAGGCCCCTTCGATCTACAGCCAAAATCACTTCCCATTCTCGATACAGCTTTTTTCATGCAGGCCTATCATGTTAGGGATACAGAATAACACGGAAGTCATGCCCAATTTCCCAAAAAATCTATTGAATGTTCCTGGACCACCTAATACCGCATTCGCAGATCCGCACTACAGCCGACGGTCCCGAAATGATTTATTACTCGAAGGGGCAATCTATTCGAAATACATTTTGACCGCACGGCAACAAGCGGCGGAACTAGGCGGTGCATAATTAAAATTCCCTTTAATGACAATTTATTGATCTCTGAAAAAACCGTGTCTTCATGTGTTAGAGATGGAACTTATGGCTGAGCATTAAGAACAAAACCACATGACGTGGCTCACAGACGACGAATCACCAGAAACAGAACCAAACTACTATCACCTCCATCTCGCAACATTGAAACAATCAAATATTAGGTGTACAAATGAAAAATCCAAATTATTTTGAGCGGTTATGAAATCAATATTTAAATTGAATAGATTTTCCCACTCTTTTGTGGTTATGCAGTGTTGACATATAGCTATTAAAAATAACAAATAGTTTTACAAAAAGTCCAACATAACCTTTAACACTTTGACTGCCATGCGTACTTTGCTGTATTAGAACGGCGATGCTATGAAATACTACAGCATTTGATTAAATCATGCAAAATGTAAATAATGTGCAGGTATTGGAGACCAAAGAATCGCATCGCTATTCTAACAATAACTGCATTTATAAAATAATTATTGCTATCCATTGCTAATATTTTCGATCTTCAGTAAAATCTCTTGCGCCGGTCAGCAGTGACCATCATGGCAGTCAAAGTGTTAATATTATTCAGTTCAGTAGAGTCGAAAATGGCAACAGATAAGGTGCATATTCGACATTGCATTCTTTACAAATTCCAACAAGGAAAAAATGCTGCAAGAGCATGCGAATCAATTTGTTCCTTTCTCGGCGAAGGTGTTGTATCATACGATGTGTGCGCATTTTGGTTTACGCGGTTTAAAAGCGGTAATTTCAGTCTAATCGACAAACAACGCCCTGGAGGCCCTCGGAAGTGCGATAACTATGATTTGGAAAAACTGCTCGCTGAGAATTCGGCACAAATGCAAAAGGAGCTTGCAGAACAGTTGGGAGTAACGCAGCAAACGATTTCCAAACGCCTACATGAGATGGGAAAGATCCGGAAAGAAGGAAAATGGGTTCCGCATGAACTCAATGAAAGCAACAAAAATCAACAAGTGGCAGCGTGTCTTTCTCTCCTCAATAAGTAGCGTCGAAAGTCTTTCTTGTGGAAAATCGTTACGGGCGATGAGAAATGGATACTCTATGACAATCCGAAACGTAGAAAGTCATGGGTAAATCCTGGCGAACCATCAACATCGGTCGCAAACCCAAATCGCTTCGGAAAAAATGTTCTTCTCTGCATTCGGTGGGATATCAAGGGCGTACTTTATTATGAGTTGTTGGAACCGGGTGAAACAGTTACTGCGAACTGCTACTAACGCCAATTAATCTGCTTGAGTCAGGAATGGGAACGAAAACGCCCGTATACCGGCAAAGGAGAACGCCCAGTGAAATTATTGCATGACAACGATAGGCCACGCATTGCTTCCAATACAAAAGACGTCATAATGAGCCTTGGTTGGAACGTCTTCCAGCACCCGGCGTATTCACCAGACCTTGCCCCAACCAATTACCACTTGTTTCGGTCGATGCAAAACGCCTTATCCGATATTCACTTCCAATCAATCGATGAGATCCGAAAATGGCTTGACGATTTTATCATATCCAAAGACGTAACATTTTTTCGAGATAGAATTCATCAGCTGCCTGAAAGATGGCTTAAAGTCATAGAAAGCAACGGCGAGTACTTTGATTAAAAAAATTTAATTTACTTTGTTTTAAAATAAACCCTGAATTTAACTGAAAAGTTGGATTATTCATTTGTACACCTAATAGTTCCATACGAACAACGTCCAACAGGCTCCACACGAGTACTGGTATTGAAATAAATAGTTCCATACGAAAAAAAAAAAAAATGGAAAAACATGTATTTTTCAGAGGATGATTCTGACAAAGAAAATTAGGTTATGAATGAAACAGAAGGGCCTATAAATCTTACTGACAAACGCGGTCGTCAGTCAAACTCCCATACGGAGAATGAAATGAAAAATGAGACTGACAAACCTAAAGGTTTTATCTTCTTTAAAAAGGCTTAACGAAGAAATATCCACGTAAAGACGAGTTATATTCAGAAACTCCCAAAATTAATTTAGAGATCTTAACCGTACTAACTGAGATTGCGAAAGACATCAGCATATTGTAGAAAAACCGGAATGCGTGGGAACAGCGATCATATCCCTTGGTGCCGCTGTGTCTCTGCTTCTTGATAATCCGGAGGAAGATGTTGACCAAATGAAGCTTTTAGAATACATATGCGACACAGGAAAACTGCTATCAGAGGTATTCTATCAACAGTCCAACGCTAGAAAGACTTTCATCACTCCTGTGATAAAGAAAAGTGTTAAAACCCTGGTTGAGTCATTACACTCGGACGAATGGCTATATGGACAAAACTTAGTTACACAAATAAAGGAAGCAAAGACCACTGAAAGTGCCTGTCAAAACCTTAAAGCTCAAGATAAAATTCTTCCAGGGACACCAGGGCCAGGGAAACTGGAAAGGCCCGTCTACTCGTTACAGGCAGACGGGCAGTTATTCGAAAAAAACAATTTGTTCGCTTCAAGCAGAGGCCAGAGTATCGATTCAGCCTGATGAATCGGGAAAAGAATCGATCGATGAAAGGTGCAGCGAAAAAATAGATAAGGTAGGCGATCTTGCAGGAAGATTAGGTTCTTTTATAAACGAGTGGAGAAAACTAACGACAGATTGTTACGTATTAATCTATATAAGCGGATAGATAATTCCGTTTAACTCTTTGAGGCACAGGATTTCAGATCAAAAATTGATCCATGTTGCACAGGAATTTTATCGGGTTTTTAATTAAACAAATTTGGTATATTTTTATTAATAACCGTATAATATCATGTAAAGACATAACAAAATAGTAACAGTTAATTAAATTTATTAGTATTGGGCGCGACTCAAATAGTCCCACCGTGCCACATACGTTTATGAATGGTACTTGTTAAAACACATTTTTTTTTCTAAGCACAGGGGCACTTTGCACACAGTATAAGACCAGAGTGTTCGAGCTTCCTTTTTTTCTGTACTAAAAAGTGCACATCGTTTACGAGACGAACGTTTCGGTAAATGTTTTGAATCTTGCTTTCTTATTTTTACTGAAACGTTAGGTTTGTGTTTACATATTTGGATTGATAATGAGTTATTGGTACACTTAGTTAGTGCGCTATGATCTATAAATGGTTGACTAAGAAATCCTTCGGCACATTGACCTTTAAATGCTTTTAATGTGATTGTTTTACCCAATTGTTTATATAAAATATGTGCATTAACAACACATGCGTCAAAGAAATGAAACAGTATGCGGTGCCACCATTTCATACTGCGACGATCAAGGTTATAATTAGACATTAATTGATAAAATTTATCCACTGCATTCATATTATCATTATAATCCGCAATCAAAGAAGGACAAACATAAACAATAAAGAAAAATTGTTTTTTTTTGTGTCACTCCAAAAGTGGCACGATGGGACAAATAAAATCCCACCATACTTTCATCGTTTGCAAACAAATTTAACTATTTATTTTTATTATAAAACTTGTTACTCACTTATAAAGAACTAATTTTTATAAAAATTAACTTACCTCTGCGATTTTTTACATGAAACTAAGAAAACAATGTTAATGCCGTAAACCTTCCGGTTATAACAATTGGTAAACCAGTAATTGTGTGTTGAATGTTGCCAACACAAGGAATACATTTGTAATATTGTTGGAAGATACTACCAACTACTTTACGTAAATACCAAATTACCAACTACTTTATTATGCATATGCAGCTACTGCAATATTTCGAGGTGGGACTAAAAATGTCCCACCATGCCGTGAAATACATCAAAAAGGTGGGACACTTTTAATCCCACAGTGCCCCGAAGAGTTAAAAAAACCCCAATACCATATAAATCCTTTGAACAGCAAATATGGCAAAAAGGGGGAATCGAGCAAATGGATTTAGAGATTAAGAAACTTCTGACGAAAAAGGCTATAGAGAAAGGAGAAAAAGCAAAGATTGGTTTATCACTCCAATTTTTCTAGTGCAGAAACTCGATGGTTAATATAGGATTATATTAAATTTTAAAAAGTTAAATAAATTCATTAAACCTCCCCATTTCAAAATGGAGGATATTAGATCGGCAAAAGTCTTTTGACTCCTAATGCCTTTATGTCTTCTATTGACCTCAAGGATGCCTATTTTTTAGTTCCACTTCGTAAGTCAAGTAGAAGATATTTACAGTTTACTTTTAAAGGTTAAGTATATCAATTTAGATGCATTCCGTTTGATTTATGTACAAGTCCGTAGGTCTTCTTAAAGGTTATGAAACCGGTGATAAATGCATTGAGGGCTACAGGTTTATGTCAACGATTTATTTAGATGATATGTTATATATTAAGAAAGAATCCAAGGATTGCAAAGAAAATGTACTGAATCACAATATTTTTTAGAAATTTGGGCTTTATTATAAATAAAGGAAAGAGTAATTTAATCCCATCTCAAAACTGCAAATTTCGAGGATTTCTAATTAGCTCAGTTGATTATACAATCGAATTAAATGGAAAAAAGAAAAATCAAATAAAAAGATTGATAACAAAATTTAAGGTAAAGAATGAATGTAAAATTAGGTAATTTGCACACTTAGTAGGAGTCTTGAACGCAGCCTGCCCTGCAGTGGAATATAGTCTAGTGTACTGCAAAAAATTGGAGAAAGAAAAATTTGTTATTAGTTATAAATGATGGAGATTTCGAAGCCAAAATGACGGTGAAGCCTAAACTGAGAGAATATATTGAATGGTGGAAAATTAATAGTCAAATAGGGAAAAATCTAATTAAAACAGAATATGCGCTTGAAATATTCTCTGATGCGTCCCTAACAGGCTGGGGTTGTCATTGTAACAGAACATCAAAAAATGTCTGGTGAAATGAGACAGAGAGAAAACGTTACATAAATTACTTGGAGCTCTTAGGAGCATTTATGGCTCTCAAATGTGTTTCCAGCGCATATGCATAATTGCGAAATCCTCTTACGATTGGATAACACTACCGCAATTGCGTACGTGAATAAAACTGGAGAAATCTAGTTTCCATTTCTTAATGAATTAGGCAGACAAATTTGGATGTGGTGTGAAAAGCGTAGGATATGGATACATGCATCTTACGTTGCTTCAGACCTAATGTACTCGCAGACATTGCTTCGAGAATCACAAATGTCGATACAGAGTGGGAGCTGTCAGCCAAAGCGTTTGACCAAATTAACGAAGATTTCCAAATCCAAATGTATTTAGAGTCGATGCGTTCGCCATCTTATGGAAAATGAAAACCCATATGCTTTTCCCTCATTTGCATTAATTTTACCAACTTTAAGAAAATTCATTACGGATATAACTGAGGAGGTCATTGTGGTACCACGGTGGACAAGTCAATCCTGGTATCCCTTATTTACTATGCTGCTCAGAGGAACCCCGATCATTTTTAAACCAAGAAAAAATCTGTTATTGTGTCCTTGTAAGAAAGAATAGCACCCATTGGCAAAGACGCGTTCGCTGGTGGTAATAATGGTTGATTCAATTACTGACTCTACAATGAAACAGGACGAATGTTCTTTAAAGCAATGGTGGTTCTTTATAAAGAAGAAAAATTATGATTTATTTAACGCTGATACTTTCAATATAATATAATTTCTTACCGAACGTTTTCATGATAATATCAAATATGGTACGTTGAACTCGGATAGAGCAGCAATCGGGCTAATGCATCAGGGAAATTATCGGAAGATAAATTAATATCTGATTTTATGCGCGGCGTTTTTAATAAACGTCCTTCAAGGGCAAAGTATTCAACTACGGAGGATAATGATTTGGTTTTTGATTCTATAGATACAATATCTGCAATAGGTAAGCTCAAATTTAAGGATCTGGCAGAAAAACCTGTTACTCTGATATTATTGGTCACAACCCAATAGTTACAAACAATGGCATTAATTAATATAGAAACATAAAAGCAACAAGGAAAGAAAAAATTGATGTGTAGCAGAAAATGTATTGCAATATGTCAAACGTACAAAAGAACTCAGAAGAAAACATAAAAATCTCTTTGTTCCTACAGTTAAACTGTAAAGACCGGTTACTCCACAGACTCTGGCCCACTGGGTAAAATCGCTTTTAGGAAAGCAGGGATCGACACGAATAATTTTACAGCCTATAGTACGAAACACGCGGTAATTCCCAGGGCAGTTCACAAGGGAGTAGCTATTGACACTATTAGGAAAACAGAAGGTTGGTCAAAAAGGTCAAAAACCTTTGCCAAATTCTATAACAGGCCAATATCAAAACGCAAAAATTAAACATTTACTATTTCTATTCTTAAAAATTAATAAATATGTTTGATACTTCGGGATACATTCAAATTCCTTTTTTCTTCAAGACCATATCAATATAATCAACCAGCAGAATAAAACATGATGAGTGTTTTATGCAAGATGCAATAGAAATCTTTTAACTTTGGTTGGTCAAAAAGGTCAATCAAAACTGCTTTGCTTAGTTTTTCGTGGAGAGTTCAACTTTATCAGTTTGTTTGTCATATTATAATTGTTCGCTCAATTAAATAATGATGTTTAGATAAACATTTACTATTTCTATTCTTAAAATTAATAAATATGTTGCTTGAGTTTCTAACGATATTGATGTCGCAATTATAAACATTCAAACGATCAAAATATATTGGGTGTTTGCTTTAACATTCGAAGCATGATGAATCGAGGGAACTACATTCAATATGATATTGATTGAATTTGGAGAGTCTGAATTAGACTCGTAGTTTATTGTTCGCTCTTAAATAATGATGTTTAGATAAACATTGAAGCACAATCTCTGAACATCTACCAGTAGTTATTGAGAACGAGATGTCGCAATATAATTGAACGATCAAACGAGGTCGCCAAAGGCGACCGATGTTCGATCGTGATTATATGTAGACGTCTCGTTCGAAGATGATTAACCTCCCCCCAAATGTAACCAATTTCTGCCCGTAATCATCAACATCGGTATCAAATTTTTATCAAAGAAAAAATATATAAATAAAAGTAAATAGGTAAAAAAAACCTCTAAGCTATATGAGGAAGACATATGTTGCTAGGAAGACGGACGACGCTAAAAAATTGAAATACTCTAAACGTTGTGGATTTGAGCATAGCTGACGCTACTACCAGTAATCATCTTCAAACGGGACGTGTACATATAATTACGATCGAACTTCGCTCGCCTTCAGCGAGCTCATTTGATCGTACAATTTTCAGTACTGCTACTCTCACAGACTATTATAGCATTGAGTGTTAATAAAATAATACAATTTATAAGAAGTGATTGAGAAAACGCGAAAGAACGTTTGATACAAAAATATGCTCAACTTTTTTATTATCCGATACTTATGTTTTCTTGACACTGGCGAATTTACCTAATCGTGAATAACTGATGTCCTGGTGTAAAACGTATTGCAAGGAACGTAGCAAAGCTGTACTAAAGATTTTTCCTTAGCCAAAAGTCTGACTTCCGACAATTACTTTATCATTGTCAACACCAATTTTCTTCGACATAACTACAGGCTTGGCATTGTGAATGACTTCATACAATGTAAGACATCTTCCAGAAAGCGGTACAAGGCATTTGAATATGATCCAAGCTATGGTATTACAACAGCGAACCACATTCATACTCCGCTATACTGTGGAAATTTATCAGTATTTGTATATGAGAGCTACACGCAAGACTCAGATCAGCGTCGTTAATTATCCACTATGTATTTACATTTATTTGATACTGACAAAAATTTCTGAAGTTTTAAATAATAACGCTAATGTAACACTAGGTGAATTGTAACCGTGAGTGCAGCTTTAATTCTGTGTAGCAAAAGAAAGGTTAGGAAAGCTGCCAGATAATTTTCCTTATTTAATCTCAGTGCATGTTTAAATAATTGCTCATACTGTGCCTATAATGAAACCACAAAGGTACATCAATTTACGAGAGAACATTTATTTTTCGCCGAAACCCACTAATCCTTGTTTGGCTATTAGTATTGAATGCAAGCGTTTTTGGAACTAGTTTCTTTATGCTTTTCACAAAAAGGGAATATATATGAAAATAATAAATGCAATGCATTACTTACATTCCTATTTTGTATTTATTTATATCGTATGCAATCGTTTATTCGTACAGATAAATTACAAAAGTATTTACAAACTGTTTGTAATATTTTTAAATTACGCTTCGAAGTGTATTTTATACAACTCAGCGGCTCTATAAATAGTTTATCTTGTTTTCGCACAAATCGGAATTTTACAAGAAGAAAATTGCATTTTACGTTCTTAGTTCAAACTTTCATGTAAAATTAAAACCTCTTTTCAATTGCAGAGATTCTTTTAAAAATTACATTTTTTATTTGGTGAAATCACTGTATGTAATTCTTCTCATTCAGGCGTAAATACTATATTAACATTCTGATATAGCTACGTAATTAATCTTCTAAAGGACATACTAATGTGGGATCAGTTAACTCGGAACGATTTGAACGAATATGTGGTGTACTTTATTGGGAAAATAGAAACGTATAAAACTCGTCGTATATTGAGTCTCTAATTCGCACGCACTCGATTCTCGTCAACTTCGCCATACGTACTCTCACACCGAGTGTGATCGTCCTGCGTTTTTCGGCCGCGGTGGTCACGTGACCTCTTTTCCGCTATCGCTGCGCTACCTGCCTTAAATCGTCGCGCCGTCGGTACATTATCGGTTCCCTACATTCAGCCGTCCTGACCGAACATTCGCTCCGAATGTTCGTTTACTTCCGTTTCTTCGTCTTCGGCGCATTCAATATCGTCTTCGTTGTGTGTCCATGGTTTCATGTAATCAGCAGATGAGGAAGTTTGTAGAGGTCCCTCTCCCTCGCCGATTTTATGAACAACATAGCGGTCGCTTCGCAGGGCTTTTATAATCCCGTATGGCCCAAGAAACTTGTGCGCCAGTTTCAAGCCTGGGCCGCGTTGAGATCGCCGAATCGAAACAATATCTCCTTCTGTGTAGCGAAATGCCTCTCTTCTTTTGGGGTTGTAATTCTTATTATTCTCTTGTTGAATCTTCTCGATACTCGTCTTCGCTTCGCACCGCAATTCGTTTCTATCGTCATCGAAGGAGGTAACCATTTCCTGTTCCAGCAATTCTCGAATGTCAACGTTATTCCGCATGCGTGGGTGAATCCCGAACAACAAACGGAAAGGCGTCATTCCGATGCTTCTTTGAGGCGTCGTATTCAGACATTGCTGTACTGCGTCGGAATACTTGTACCATTCGTGGGGTTTGGGTCCCGATAACTTTGTTAGTAGTGGTATTAGCGTCCTATTTAGTCTCTCCACTTGTCCATTACCTCGTGGTACTCCGGTTGTAAACAGCGAATGTTAAATTCCCTCTGTTCGACAGTACTCTTCGAAATCTTTTGATGTGAAGGCACAGCCTCTGTCAGAAGCTATTCGTCGTGGACTGCCGAAAATAGTCGATTGTCTTCGCAGGCGCTCTATTACTTCAGTAGCCATCGTTGATTTTGTATAGCCAGATGAATTTAGAGAAGGCGTCTATCACAGCGAAAATATGGACGTAGCTTTTCTTCGTTGTCGATAGCGGGCCTAGATGGTCGATATGAACTGTGTCCAGCGGCACGCTTCCTTTTTCAATGCGATTGAGTAGACACTCTTGCTTGCCTTGCTTTCGCACCGCCAATATGCATAAAATACAATTCCGCACAATTTTCTCAACTTTCGCTCGTAATCCTGGTATCCAATAATTGTTTTTTACCAACGCCTCCGTTTTACCTACTGCCAAATGCCCTCGTTCGTACGCCTTCCGGATGATTTGCGATTGCATCGCTTTAGGTACAACAAGTCGCATCTCGTCACCAACACCTTTGTATAGAAGTCCGCCTCGTATAATATAGTCGTCAAGTTACCCTTGCTGCGCTTCGTCCAACTTCTTTTTCAGATCGTCATCCTCACTTTGCGCTTTTCGTAATCGGGCCGTCATTCCTGCCTCGCATTTATCGATCACTAAACATAATGGTAGTGGATTTCGGCTCAGTGCATCCACGTGTACCATGTTTTTGCCAGACCGTTGTTCGATCGTATAACAGAACTCTTCCAACAATAATGCCCAACGAGCTACGCGAACGCAAAGGTCTCTCTGATTCATCGTTAAAGCGAATGCACGGAAATCTATCACAATTTTAAATGGTATCCCAAGGAGATACACATGAAATCGTTTGAATGATTTGATGATCGCAAGTGTTTCCGTTTCGTAACTTGTGTATTTCTCCTCAGCCGGCGTCGTTTTACCGCTCGCAAAGTATACCGGATAGAACAGCTTGTCCTCATTGTCTCGCTGTAGGAGAACTGCTCCATAGCCGCACATCGACGTGTCGGTGTGCAATTCTGTCTCTGCACCTACGCGATACAAATCCAATACGGGTCTTTCACTCAACATCGTCTTTAATCGCGTGAATGCATCTCTTTCGTTCGCTCCGAAATTAAATTTTACGTCCGCTCGCAGAAGATTTGACAATGGTCGTGCAATTGTCGAGTATCCTGAAATAAATTTTCGAAAATATCCCATGAGCCCTAGGAATGCTTGTATCTGTCGTACGCTTGTGGGTTCCGGGAAACGTCGCACTGCTTCCGTCTTACGCTCTGAAGTCGAACGGAACCGCCCTCTATCGGGTGTCCAAGAAACTCTACTTTTCTTTGTAGGAAACAGCATTTCCCCCAGTTAATTATTAAACCAGCCTTGCTGGCTGTCTCGAACACCCTTTCAAGATTTCTCAGTCCGTGTGCATCATCGTCAGATAGAACGTCAAGATCGTCCATATACACTAACACTACTTCATCTCCAATTAATTCCCGAAAAATCGCGTTTACATATCTCCGAAAGACTGAGGGAGAGTTGCACAGCCCGAAGGGTACTCGCAGGAACTCATACTGACCATCAGGTACAATGAATGCCGTAAATTTTACGCTTGACTCATCCATACGCACATGGAAAAAATCCGTTTTTTAAATCTAGTGTGCTAAAAACCCTAGTACCCTGCAGCTGATCCAACTGATCCTCGATTAACGGCAATGGATAGCGATCTCTAATTATTTATCTGCTCAATAGTCTGTAATCGACACACAACCTCTGCGAACCGTCTTTTTTTCTAACTAGCACAACAGGACTCGCGTAGTCTGAGGATGAGAGTCGAAAGATACCCTGTTTCATCCATTCGTCAATTTGTGTATTTACCGTGTCTCTCTCCGACTGAGACAAACGCCTTGCCTTTTGATACACCGGTTCATCATATTTTAGAACGAGCATCATTCTTATATTAGTTTCGACAGTTTTAATCGGCTTATAACCCTCTACCAAATTCGCTATCGCGCCCCTCGACTCCGCGTCTCGAATATATGCAAAATCAGTCTCGTCCGTTTGTCTTTCGTCTTGTACATCGATTTGAAATATATCGGGCTGGTCGCTTTAACTTTCGTTTTCGCGAATCGGGCTAGTACTAATCGTACCGTGTTTTACGTTAATCTCTACCGTATCTAAGAAATCGGTTCCGATCAATAGTTTTTGTGGTGACACCGTGTCCGAAACAATTTGTATGAGGATTGGCTAGGGGTAACCGTCGATCGTGACTTCAACTTGGAATTCTCTTATAGTCGCGATATTCTTAGAACCTATTCCCAAAAAACGTATTTCAGTCGGCTGAAATCGAGGTGACTTATCGCTCCCCGTATTGATAAGCGCCGCAATGTTCTTACCATTAATCGTAACGTCTTTAGTCTACTTTTTACGCGACGAACGCGTTACGGCGCAAGCGTTCTTGGTTTTGTCACTTTACTTCGGACACTTCGAAGCAATGTGTCCATGCTCACTACACTCGAAACACTTCATGCCTAACTCCATCGTCGGGCACGCTGCACTAAGATGATCGCGCATGCCACAATTGTAACAGCGCTTCGTCCCGCCGCCGCTGCTCCTCTCGTTCTTTCCGCCGTTACCGAGTTTCTCACTTTTCTCAGATTTTACCGGACCATTACTTCGTTTGTCCGTTCGACTCAAGTTCGTGACGTTGTAATCGCGCAGCGACACCTTCTCAAACGCACACAGGAACGCCTCCATCGTATCGAATCGCTGCATGCGCGCTTGATTACGCAGCATAGCGTCTGGGATTCCATTTATCACGTAGTTTAACATTTCGTCGGGATCGATCGGTACGCGGTTGCCCATGATAAGTTTTTCGTGAGCGTATTCGCGAAAAGCTTCGTCCTTTTTCCATATCCGTCCTTTGAATTTCCGCCGCAATGTCACTTTGCTTTGACGATGCCGAAACATCGTTCCCAGCTCGTCAATAAGCGCGTCGAAAGTCATCGCAATGTACTCGGGTTTTGAGTGAAACCACTCGAGTGCTTTTTTCTTCACCTTCATTCCGATCAACACTTTCGCAAAATCGTCTTCAAGCTTATACGTCGTTTTTATGAACTTTATTTGTTTCTCCCAAGTGTCAGAATCGTTGGAAGTGCCGTCGAAATCGCTCACTAAGTCTGCAATTGCCGTCAAATTCATTCGCGGTTGCACCGAGTGTCTATCCGCAGCTCTGTCGTTGCTGTCGTTCTGTTATGCCATGATCGAGAAATCTCAACTATTTCAAGAGCGGCCTGACTTCTTAGTCCTCTGACTCTGGACTAAGTGTAGTTTAATTAAAGATAGGCTTGAGAAAACTGGTTTATTCAACTATGCAAAACACAAAATATGCACTAACTCTAGTCGTTCCTAAATTATTACTAACTCGAAAAATCCCAAGCGGCCCTTAATATAGGCTTGAGGTCAAAGTGGAAGGGATGAGAGTACGGGGTAAGGTTCAGAGGTGAAAACTTACTTTTTGGGAATAACAAGTATGACTAAGGATCAAGGGTTTTTGGGGTAGGACTGGACCGTGACGCACTTGGGTCTGTGTTTACCTATGACTAGTAGACCTATGACTAATTCACTGTGGTAGGGCACAACAATTCGTAGCGGGCACCCGATTCGCAGCGTCCCTGCGCTCACTACACTGTAACATCGCGATTTCACGTCGCGCGAGTTCAAGCTCGCGTTCAACTAATTCTTTCTCGCGTCTGTAAATCTGAATCGTATGTTCACGCAGATCGTCTTCTCGTCGAGTATTCTCTACGTCGCCTCCCTCCATCCACGCGCCCAATGGGTCGGCGTCCATGAGGCGAGCGATGAGTTTGTTCCGGATACCGTCAAATTATGCGCCTTCGCCTTTTCCCTTAATTGCGGCAACAGAAAATCGTTTGGTTGCGGCATATCGGGACGTGCTGTTTTCACTACACGGGCGACACCCAACACTGAACGCACCGTATTCATAAAAACAAAAACACGTCCGATTCTTCGTTCGTCTCAAGGTGGTTCGTCGTATCCTCGTCTTTCTCGTACAGGACGCTTAGCTGCTCGTACGCCTTCTTCTCGTCTTCGTCGTTAGACCGAATTTTGACATCGTATTCGATGTTTCTCGTCTTTCTCACACAGGGTGCCGAGTTTTTCTACTCATACGTCTTCTTCTCGTCTTCGTCGTTGCACCGAATTTCTACGTCGTATTCGACGTTTTTTCGTCTTTCGTCGTTATGACATCACACGTTCAGCGCGTCGTTTTTCCACAACACCGATCTTCGTACTTGCGAACCGTTCCGATTTTATATCCCGGCGCGAGCCCACAAAATTGTGGGATCAATTAACTGGGAACCATTTGAACGAATATGTGGTGTACTTTATTAGGAAAATAGAAACGTATAAAACTCGTCGTATATTGAGTCTCTGATTCGCACGCGCTCGCTTCTCGTCAACTTCGCCATACGTACTCTCACACCGAGTGTGATCGTCCTGCGTTTTTCGGCCGCGGAGGTCACGAGAACTTTTTTCCGCTATCGCCGCGCTACCTGTCTTATATCGTCGCGCCGTCGTTTCATTATCGGTTCCCTACACTAATACTTCATTGAATGGGCATAGAATACAATTCAAATAGGTAATTGGTTCCATAAAATTGCTGCTGCACAAAATTGTCATTGAACTGTAATACGGTGCAAGTCACAAGCGTTATCGAACAAACAAAAAAAAAAACTCTTAAACATTTTCCTTTGAATTCATAACCACTACGTGCAGAACACTTTTCAAAGTTCGCTTCCCTTACAAAATTACCCATCATATGGATTCAACAGTTCTGACTCCACAAGATACAAATAATATATAGAATATTATGAAATAGATGTTTGTCCGTTCGTTATCGACCCGGAACCTATTGGAAAATGTATTGAAGTACTCAAGTGTAGTTCTAACTCACTGGAAAAGTTGCAACTACAATTTCGGATACTGTGAATCCTTCCGGTCAAGTCGAGCCAATGAAACCCCATTCTCTGAATTTCGACGTCCGGAATTTTATAATATCTTTAGTTAATCTTCAGAAAACTGTATAGTTTTTGATTCGAGACAAAAACATCAAAATGTTTAATACGTTGAATGCCGAGTCAGTCATCGGTGACTGAAACTGAACTTTCCATTTAGGACGCATCAGTCACCGGTGACTGAGAGTGTAAAATATGATAAAAAATGTACGTTTTTTTAAGTAATTACGGAAAATATATTTAAAATTTACTTAATTTTTATCTATTACCGGCTTGTATCATTAATGCATTTACATATTTCTTATCACAACATTTTAATGGATTTTATTGTGTAGGCGATTAATCGCCCTGCGTCGATCTTTCGGTCGCATTGTTTTGTCAAGCGATGACGTAGTGGCGAACCGTGCCGTCTTTTGTTTAGGATGTGCGGCGCTGCGGACTGCAGGGCGAGATAGTCAGTTGTTGGGCAAACTTGGTACTAACCACATGTCTCGAAATACATTTTTTATTCTATCGACGTGGCTGTTGTAATTGTCTTTTCCAGAGAATTGCATAATTAGTAGTTACCGCCCCTACAATTGAAACACGGTAAATAAAAAAGATAGTTGTCGTTTGCATGTATCTTAAAATGTGGCAACTTGTTCAGTCATTTTTTTTGCCATTACTCTACCAGATTGTGTCGCGTTTTTTTAAATGTCATAACCTAAGGGGAACTTCGGCCGCAAGCCAATTTCGATGGAGCCTTATTTAGCGGGCCAAACTATAAACAAGACAAAACAGACTTGGCACATAACGTGCTGAATGAATGCTCATAAGCATTTTATTCTAAACGTAAACATCTTCTATTACGATAAGAAAGAATGGCTCTAATATATTTGCATACCTGTATCGAGTAAAATTCAATCTGTTAATAGTGCGCTTCGCATTGCTATACCACAATACGAGCGCTTCTAAGCAGCGCGCGTTACCTGACGGGGATTTCCTTAATGATACGCGTGGCGCTTAACGTGTTAAACAGATACTGATCAGCAATAGCTATGCACCGACGCTAATGTTCGAAGCACAAAAGCATGCATTAAGAACATTAAGGAAACAAAACCGACACAATAACACACATTCATAAATCCCAACACACAATGCTATAACAGTTTCACATATTCCCAAAATAAATCTCCAGTTAAAGCGGCTACTACCTTTTGGCATATTGGTCATTTGCCGAAATCCAAATAACATCCAGAAAATAATAGTACGTACGAAAGAAAAAATAAGCCACTGGGAACCATTCAACCTGTTGTACTCTATTTTGTGCAAAAATTGTAAGGCAACATACATAGGAAAAACAAAAAGGCAATTATGACACAAAATTAAGGGATACGTTTGAATATGTATTGTTTATTCACAATTAATAATTACGTATTCAAGTGTGTTAAACTATTTAAGTAGAAATTTTTAACTGTTAAACTGAACATTCTAATGTAAATTGTGACAATATCGTTTTCTTTTTAGCGAATAATTCCGCTCCTATCCATGTCATAACATACTAAAAATTGACACCCAATACAAGAAGTAGTCCTTCTAGAAATGTTAAATATAATATAGGTGGGACAAGCTACATATTATTGAATGCACACAAAACATCTGAATAAATTGCATTTGAATTTATAACGTCGAAACAGCAATAATATTTGCAAACAGCATAAATGTTTCAAGCGAACCGGAGTGATCAGTGCCATCAAACAGGACAGTAAACCTATTGATTCATATTGACCACTGCACGAAAAACGGTGCCATAGATTTTAGGTGTGTTCGACAAAAGTAACACATAATCGTTTCGTAATTCTGCCGCTCACACATATATTAGGTGTACAACTTTGCTCCCGCCGTTTTTTGCATTGGGAATCCTTCCCATACTATATTGTATACATACAATACGAAAGCAAAATTGTAACAAGGCGTAATAGCATCAATAGCATTTATTTCTATAACACAATCGAATTATAAAAAATGTTGCTCACATCAGCTTAATTCTTATACAGTCCCCTAAGAAGGATGTAAACATAAACATCGAACAATCCAAATTCAGGAAACGGTATTTCTTTGACCCAAACACTCCGAAATCTATCACGTCTCATATACATGCAGGCCCATACCTTCACATCATTACTATTTCAAACATTTTTGTTGACGTATTAGCAAACATTTAACAAGTACGGGTTGCGACAGAGACATTGCATAGAGGCTATGAGATAATTCCATATTGCACCATCCCCAATGGACATAAAACAATTTACATATGTATACCCTTCCTATAGCGTAATATATAATTTTAATTAGCGACGTAATTCAGACGACAATGTAAACGTGCAATGATGCAATCCTCGAGGGCATATATTTTTTGGCTGTAAATGTTTCCAAACAAATTTTCAATATTAGTAATAAATGCATTCACCACTACTATTTCATTAAGCATCGTAATGAAGTTATTATATTTTACCATTCATCAGCGATATACGTGGTTTGTCTTCTTATTGCCGATGCACGCAAAACACTTGATACCTAGGAATTTATTTTCATACGACATCCGGGGATGTCAAAATTCAATTTCTATGCTAACCATGATGCTGCTCGTGAACGGTCCAAATTCATTATCACACATTTTGCAAATAATGTTGATGACACGACCCAACTCTTGAGAAAGTTGTATATGTCCTGATAAATTAACAAAGACCTATTGAGAGATCCAAATCGATCCATTTTTTACTTCTTCATAAGACCGGAAGTGCTTCAGCCAGGGCCGTGTGCCATTGATCGACGTTCTAATGATTACAAAACATCCGAGGCAGGAAAATATTAACAATGAAAGAAACAATAATTTCATATAGAAGTTTGAGAATCCCTTTCTTCAGATTATAATAAATTTTGTTTAAAAATGCCTCCAATTCTGCATCTTCGATGAGTCAAAATCACCGTTCTTGAAGCGTTGAAGGCACGACTAATAGCGGCCTCACCATAGGTATTTGAGAGCATTCGATGAGCCTCAGCCGCAGATTTCTTCATATTAAAGCAGAAAATCCTCCCGCAAATGACGAGAATGGCTCGTAAGCTGAATGTTTAATCGAGAATGAATGATGCAGACACAAATCGACTAATATTTCGATGGCGTTATGTTTACAAATGCCAAGCTTATTGTATGACATCTACGATCTATTTATTTCGACTGTACACCTAATATATGCCCTGATAAATTAACAAAGACCTATTGAGAGAAACTTTCCGAGTTTGAGGACGTTCTAATGATTACAAAACATCCGAGGCAGGAAAATATTAACAATGAAAGAAACAATAATTTCATATAGAAGTTTGAGAATCCCTTTCTTCAGATTATAATAAATTTTGTTTAAAAAAGATGAGTTGAAGAGAAATCTGGAAAATCCAACTGGGCAATCGAAGTTGGCCAAGAAAGTTGAACTGTGGAACAACAGATTACTTATCGCATCAAAAATACTGTTCGGAAAAGTTGCAATCAAGACAGGCTTGAGCAAGAAGGTTGAAATGATGTGTTACGTTATGGGAAACTTATACTTATGCTAATGATTCTGTGAAATTTTCCAATAAATTACTAGTTCCTGCAATTAAAAGACAGCAATCTTATCGAGCGACACAATTGTTGGCAAATGATTGAACGAGGTATAAGGAACATGCGGAGGTGTGAAGTTCGTGCACCTCCTGTGTAGTAATATCCGGGCACGCAAACACTAACACAACAAGAAGGAAATGAAAGAGCAGCAAGAAGGAGCAGTGTGTCAAAAGGAGCGAGCGCATATGTCGAGAGCATCCTCCAGGCGAAAGAATAAATTTTATCATTTTGTTATCGAAACCTGATTGAGTTTAATATACAAGCAAGAAGGTAATGTGGGCCGGACTTAAGACAATCCCCACAAATTTGGTGCCGAACACGGAAAATACGACGTCTTGACGGAAAAAAAAGGAGCCTAGCTCAGTAAAGTGTAAAGTATGTACACATGCGCCCAAACATAGTATGCCACGAAGGAGCAGATGGAGAACATATAAGGTAAAAATAATGTACACGAGATTAGTGAGGCAAAACTGCAGAAATTCTAGACAGAAAGGCTCACTGATGATTCGACTTGCTGTAGAGCTAGTTTGCAGCGTACAACATACGTAACAACCCAATGAGATGTCCGCACTGATTTGTCATCTCGGCGCGCATATGGTGGATATAACTAGCGACGTACTTACAGCAACCTCAGCTCTAGACTCCTACGAAAAACCAAAAGAAGCCCTCATTATATGACTATCGACATCACAAGAAAAGAAACTCCGACAGGTACTCATGGGCTTGGACCTGCAACCTCATGAACAAAGCGAGCCCCTAAGAGAGATGCAGCCGTAAACCGGATCCAATGTAAGGGAGACCTTGATACAGTTATTCTATATCCAATTATCTCTGGCCCGGACAAAGAACATACTGGTCGTACCGGAAGGAGAGATCTTTGGAAAATTTGCCGCTACAACAACGACGCCGAGTGACGTCGGAGCCACAATTCAGTTAGCGAAATTACGGTAGTTACGCGGCGACTGGATCATTTAGAACGACGAAACAGACACGAAACATAGTACCGGACAGAAACGCCGATTATCAATATCTAGGTCGCGTGCAAGAAACCCCACCGGTTTGTGCGTTCTTACCAAAAAAGTTGGAAGTAATTCATACCAATACATGAACCCCTGCGTATGGGACAAACCCCGACGCTGGTAGTACTTGGGAAAACTAAACGCGCCGTCCATCGTACAGGTGGCGGAAAACGCTGCGAGACAAAACCGTTTTTTGATCCGTGGTATAACATACCGTATGTGTTTCATGGTAAATACCGGAGCGGATGTGGCAGTCATCCCGAAGACCCGTTATAATAAACTGAAGTGGGATGTGTCAATATATAACGAATAATACTATCATAGAGACACAAGGCCGGAGGACGATGACATTGAAACTCAACCTCTTACGTGGAAGTTTACCGTAACGGCCAGGGCAATATTAAAAGTGGTCCAGGCAGGCCAGATTACCATCACCACCACCAGGAATGAAGATCTGCCACCTTCCATCTTTAAAGAGTTCCTTGGGATCGGAAGTACCCAGCCAAGTTAAGCACCAAGTACAATACCATACGGTAGTATCGCGATATGAAACGGCAACATCCGATTGTGAGTATGTGTGTATGCATGAGCGATCGATCGTTTGGAAGATTCTAGAATAAGTTGGTTGCTAGGGAAGTAAATAAGATAAGCGATCGAGCGTTTGGAAGATGGTGTGATCCGCGTTTCATTTGTTTGTAACAAGAAAAGAGCGAGGGCGTCGGTCGAGAGGGAGTCGGCCACGAGACCATCACGCGGAAACGATCACGGGGAAACGATTCGACACACGCGAAATATCTTATATTGTATTCTTGTTCATTTCATTTTAATAAACATCTATTATATCACTAAATTCCCCCAACACCATAGCAATTACCCATCGGTTGCAGAGACAGCTAGACGACTCACACCAGCTCTCATGGGGTTGCTAAAACAGAGATTGAGCTGATGGAACAAGGCGTATGCCTGCCATCGTGCAGCAAATAGGCCGGTCCACTCCATATGATACTGAAAAACTCCGTCCGACATCAAGTGTACCCGGCACAATGACAAGTGGCCAAGAGATTACCTGTCTGACCGAGCTGGTAGAAACGATCCAGAACTGCAACAAGCAGCGGATAATCGATGATTGCTTTGTCGGTACTACAAATTTTTATCGAAAATTTATTCCGCACATTGCTGAGACTCACACCTCCCTCTGAAATACCTGCGGAGAACTAAAAGAAGGACAGAAGAATCTTCAAATGAACGCCAGCGCCAGAGAGAGTATGTTATAAGTGCAGAGACAACTTTACGATAACGTCACTATTATTCACCCCAGAAGGAATTTAAAAATCAGTGCCTACCATGGATATCTTCGACGTGGCGGTTAGTGTCGTCCTGGAACAGATGGAGAAGGATAAATGCCAACTGCCAGGATTTTTGCCAGGAACCTGCAGAAGGCGGAATTGAAGCACATACATACAATAGAGACGTGCTGCCTATTTACAAGGAAATCAGGTTCTTTAGGCACTTATTCGAAAGCCCAAAACTAACCATAAAGAACAACCACAAACCACTAGTGTACACCATCCAACAGGGAGTAGAAAAAAGAACCGCAGAAAAATTCAGATAATTACACCGAATAGACCAATTTAGCCCCAATGTACTCCACGATTCAGGAAGTGAGAACCATGTTGCCGAGGCACTATCACAGCTGGGATCTATTGACCTGTCAGCGGTAGTCACCACCGACAATGTGGTAGTGGAGCAGTTAAAGCGATTATCCAGGAGAACAATTCAACGTGGAAACTCCACAGCATCAACATTGCCTGTAGCGGTGCACATCTATGTTGTAACATTACGGTGAACACAGTACGTCCCAATGTCCGTGCCTGGAGGAAAAAATTTCCGACGCTGCACGCAATGACTTCCATCCAAAGAGTTTACCAACGACGACGTTAATCGTCCGAAATTTCACGTCGCTAAATATGAGCACCGAAATCTCGGGTTCGTGTAAAACTTACATCAAGTGTCAGAATAACAAGATCGATAGACACACAAAAAATATTCCAGTGAAAATTCCAAGTCCCTAAATGGAGATTCGAGCATAAACATATAAATACAGTCGAAAAACTCGCAAAGTCAAAAGGGTGTATCTATTGTCTGACGGTGATGGACCGTATCATGACGTAATCCGAAGCCATGCCAGTCACTAACATTTCCGCTGACACGGTGGCATCTACATTTTTCAATTCAAGGATTGCCATAGTCGGTCCACCATTTGCCATTACCACAGACAGAGACACGCAGTTCGCATCCTAACTGTTTGAAGCGTTACCAGAACTGATAGGTGCAACTCCCATACGTACAACGGTATTGGAACTACCAAACAAAGTAGTATATGACTTACCTATGCTTGACTGGCAGTAGGTCACAAACGACGTTAATCGTAAGCACCGCGTTCATAAGAGATGTTTGTTGAGATAATAATTACACTTTATTGAAAATAATTCGCGTGATACAAAATGAGTGTGTTGTGAGCAATTCTCGTTGTGGTTTTCTTTTTTTTACTGCTTTCCTGGGTATGAGTTTGGGCATTATAAGTGGAATTTCTAGGAAGGATGGTGGAAATCGAGTGAAGATGATGGGTGGAAGGTGGGTTTGGAAGGCGGTGACAGTAGTATTCAAATTGGAATAGTCGGTGGTATGTGG
Organism: Cryptocheilus praepositus; assembly: GCA_033815515.1. Taxonomy (NCBI): domain Eukaryota; kingdom Metazoa; phylum Arthropoda; class Insecta; order Hymenoptera; family Pompilidae; genus Cryptocheilus; species Cryptocheilus praepositus. The sequence continues at coordinate 42,112 of JAWWQZ010000268.1, read as the reverse complement.
AAAAGGAGGGAATTTACCTGGAATATTAATCCGGAGTTCGAAACGGTTTTTAATTAGTGATGGTTAACGGTACATGCGGTGTAGGGATTAGGGTTTAGGAATGGTACTACGGATTAGGGCTTCGGTAAACGGCAGTAAAATTCGATCCCTGGGTCGGAACTCTTCTTGGATCCGTTGGGTCAAATCAGGTATATCATTCAACTTCGAACGAACTGATAGAGCGGTAGCAGTGGTCCTCCAAAACAGCAATTACCAGCAGATGCACGACCGGTATGGTGCAAATATTGCCAACATTATTGCTAGCTCTCCGTAGCAGCTATAAATAAGGCATCAAAGCCTCAACAGCGGGGTTGCTTTATGGAAAAACCCTACGACTGCGAGGAAAACTTTTCCTTCGCGAAGAATGACTGACGAACATGCAAATATTTGTGAAAAAATTCAGGAATTATATCAGAAAGTGAGGCCCGTCGTAACTGCACATCACACAAGTCCCATGCGAAGTTGGATAGGATAGCCAGAAATACCTTCAAAGTCCACTTCAAAGAGAGGTCTGCCCTCATTTTTACTGAAACACTAAACCTGCTTTCATGGCGGCTGGGTCGGAAGGTCCAACCCCAGCAACAGTCAGGATGTACCCAGACCAAAGAGAGTTAGGCGTAAGTTAATTTGAGCTAAAGCTGTGAAAATATTACTCAAGATTTTTTCTTATGTTATTGCCAATAAAGAAAAAACGCGTGCCGGGAGCATATTCCGAGCAGCAGGACAAAGTTCATAATTTTGTTATCGAAACTCCACTGGGTTCAATACCCCAGACTGAACATTATTTGTGCGGAACTTGAGACATCCGCTCCACACGTTAAATAGGAGAACAGGGCGACATGGTATATTGACAACATAAATATATTATATTAAAGATAAATGTGATTAAGTGTATTTAACTCCGAGTTAAAAATCATTCTATATCAATAACAAATATTTATTTCCATTTTCTGATTTGGAGACTGAAAGAACCTACGTTTATATAACCAAATTCTGTGTTGCTGTTGTAATCTCCTCATGTAACCCTTCTGCAAACAAAAAAATCCAGGGATTCTGAACAGTATCAGGAAATTTATAACAACAAAATTCAAAATGCATACTCAATTGGAACAGAATTTTGGAGGTTTATTCGCAACAATTATAGATAAGTTAAATATGTGTGCTCATTTTAAATTGCAAGTAAACCATATCTTCCACATGAACATTCTTCGTGTTATCAAACGCATTTTTCTGTTGAGTTACAAAATTTTAGAATTGACTTAAATTTGATCTAAATTTGTTTAAATTAAATCAAATTCAACAATGGATCACAAAATATTACTACATAATTTAAAAAAAACTACTAAACACTATATGCAATTGTATGTGACAGCTCATTCTTTCCTTTATATCCACACAAATGTTTTAGACGCTTCTTTTAACTATTTATAGGACACGGAACGACGTGTGATTATGCAACTAACAAACAACCCGCCACTCAAAGCAACGGATCATTTTGTTTACTGAACAAGTAGGAAGCCCACTTCCACTAAATTGTTTTTAACGAGTTTGGCCAAATATTATTTTCATAACAACTTGTAAGTCACTAACGTCTTTTCATTTTTTTTCAAATTCCAATCTAATGCAGCAGCATTCCATGATACAACTGTGGCATCAATTACGAAATTATTTCCGAATGCATTGTCATTCGAGTTTCTAGATAAATGTGAAATTTGAATACAAATCATTTTCCTCGTTGTTTCAGTGAAAATATAGATTTTTAGATCTAATGTAATGCCCTGTGCAAGACATAAAACATGCCGTAAAGAATTAGGGGAACACATACTTTTTAATGTCCGATCTTGAACGAAAACAAAGCCATTTTTTTCCAATTAGTAGTTAGTCACAGCAATATACACCCTATAACGTGTAAACTCATGACAATATTAATTTTGAGAAAAGCAAAGTATTCCAGGGGGTGTACGATCTGTTCACTTGTGTAAAGCCTGAACCATTCTTGTATAGATTGTATGGGAGCCATCCGAGAGAAAATTTATTTTAAGAATCGGTTTGTCTCCATTAGAAAACATTACTACAATGAAAATATTTGTCACCTCAACAGAAAGATGTTTTTCTGAACATTTTCATGTCATTAAAATTATTAAACAACTTTATTATGGTAATATTGAGCGATTTATCTTTCGTGCTGCACTATGTATTACTGTCCCAAATATTTTACATTTCATGTACTGCATAAGTAATATAAAAAGAACTTCATTTTCAATTATTTTATAACATTGCCACATACTTACATTGCACAATTTACCATAATACGTATTATTTTGCACAGTATCGAAATGCTCATTGAATAGACTAATTATGAAGGGATGCCATTACTGTGCAATACGACAACGATGTTTTCATTATCTTAAAAATATATTGATTACACATTAGTTTCTGATTTCTGATGAATGTGTAGTTATATTTGCAATTTGCTTTAAGGTTACCATGCCATAGCTGTCTAAATTGATAATAAATAATTTCGCAAACATTAATGTTTGTGGTTTCTGACCGTCCATCATTAAAAGCAGTATTAACTTTCTCGCCCTTGCTGATAATTGGTACCATACCCCTTTGTAACTAAAACATTTGCATTATCAAATTTATCTGCCCCTGTAAATAAGTGCTCTCTGCACACAGAGAATCACAATATTAGTAATAAATTATTCGCCTATCACTAGAAACAGTCATTTTTCGTGCACACGATATAAATATTTCAAACTCTTATAATTATAAACATTAAAAAATCATGAAAGTGTCTTCTATTAACGAATGTTATAGTCTAGTAAGGTATCCAAGATGTATGCCCTTCCCATGGATGGAAATCTGACAATGGTTCTGTAATATTCTGTGGCAGTATAGCCAGCTTGAACGGAACCTACGGATACAAAAAAATGTTTTATGTATTCAGATCATTGTCCACAAGAACGTTGAAAGATCTAATACAAACATTTCAAACCAATTAATAATAATCAACAGTAAAGTTTCAGTGCAACTAACAGCGGATAAATTGATTGATAAAATTCGATTAACACGTTAATATTGAATCGTTATTCAGGATGACACGGAAATAGGTGGCCAATCTTTGGTATCATATTCTACTACTTGCAAGAACGAACACCGCCATATACAACTAGATCCGAGAACTCTTCCTTGCCGAGGCATATATACTTTCTGCTTATATCGAAAGTTTACATAGTAGGGTCACTCTGACAAAAGTTAGCAAATCAGGCTAACCTTTCTCTATGTAATGCCATTCCCGAACGAAGGGTTACCCCACTTCTTAGCATTGCACGTATGCTCTGTCAGTTTGTGTGCCTCCACGTGGGGACACAGATTTGGTTACTTCAGGAATCACGCTGTAGAACAACTGGAAGTGTGGAGCAGGATTAACAGATAAATTCCCCCCCATGAAATTGTTAACGTCACGTTACACCTTGTCTGATCCAATGGCGTACGTGCTCTAGAATGAACCTCTTCCACACAGCAATTTTATGCTAGGCATTACTCGATAGCCAAGTATATGTTGATCGGCTGTATGTACCCTTTTTGAGTACTGTGGTAAGCAACTAAAGTCGACACTCACACCGAAGCGTTGAAATCTTGTCTCATACAAAGTGATTCTGGCAATTGGAACACACTATAATTATTTTTTAAATGGTGATAGAGAAAAATGTTTAATGACAGTATTACATGGCGTACCAAGTTCTATCTGCCTATGACATTATTTTTGGAGCGCATTCCCCGAAACACCGTCCCGATGCAATTGTACGTTCGCGGGTTTTTCTGTTGGTGTATGACGTAAAAGTGTGGATCCAGTTACATTGTTTGAATATGTACATCGTGAACCAAAATATGTTAAATAAGTACATAAACAAAAGTGTCAGAAAATGTTTAGGTTGTAATGGTGAATCATTTGAACAGTTACTGTAACAAAATACATCTTTGACCAACAATGGCGAATATCTCGTAAAGTATTGTTTTCAAGATGATCTAACCCTAATATATACGTGTTACCATCCTAATATAATAAACGTTTGGAAAGAAAATAGAGCTGAGACTGAAAACAGAGTGCAATTACCCCAGAAAGGCCGCTTAGTACATATGCACCAAAAGTGTAATAATGTGAAGATAGTACTTAGTGCGCCATGCAATATTGACCATTACTTTTCTCTGTTACCAATTTAAGAAAAAAAAGTTGGAGCCCTTCCCAATTATCAGAATTACATGGCATAAAGTTTGGGTAGGCATTCTCAGGTAATAGAATAAATATAAATTTCTTATGAAAGTAAAAGTATAATCGAAGACACGATATAAAATATAAAGTGTACTTAATCGTATGATTATTTTTCCAAACAATGATTTATTAGACATCACAAAGTTTTATTCTTATGTACTGATTCAATGTGTCATGTATCCTTCTATCACATATATATGACGTATATTTGCAATAGCCGGAAACCTGACAGAAGGAGACACGACATAAGAATGTAAAGAGATAAGAACGAAGAGAAACAGAAGACAAGGTCGAAGAAGGGTAAGAAAAGATTACTTTCAATCTACTTTCTATCTTTTCAATGATATAATTCAAAAGATCTCGATATATCAGTATGAAATGATACACTATTGTTGTATATACTATTTTGCACATTAACATTATACGTTTCCCGTTTATAAAGACTTTCTAAATATTCTTATTTCTGCAAAATTATACTTAATTTTTACGTTCACTTTTGTACTATGCTTAACGTTCTTAAAGAGTTTACAATAAAATTGTATGAAAATATTTGCACGATAAATATATGTTTCTATTTTATATCGTATTTTCTATTATATTTGTACTTTCACTACGATTAATGATTATTTTAGTACGCGAGAATGCCGTTCCAATCTTTCTATCATGCAACCTTTAGTTTTCTATTATATTCGCCATTGGATAAAACAGCGGCAGGAGGGTATGTGACGCTTAACTCTATTCACCAGACGTTAACGACATAGTTGTTTAGTTAACAGTGAAGGGACCCCGAGAAACATGAGAAATTTCTGAGAGATATTCCAGAGACTCCCAGAGATATTCCATATTTGCAGTGGGACTGACGCAAAGCTGAAGTGTGAAAGGATTAGCGAGATGCTATAGGCTGAAGACAGGGGTCATGTGCCAACACACTGTGATGATAGAATATATTAACTTCCAAATAAGAAGTTTTAAGCACTGGTGTAATTTATATTGCTAGAAGTAAATAATATATTTACATTGAAGGCATTTGCTTACTTTAAAATATTGCTCATTTCTAGCTATGTGTAGAACGAAAATATTTTCTCATTTGGGGTGTTATGTATGTATAGCCAAAGAAATATATAACTACACTCGAAACTCCGAATCTGACAGATATTCTGGTACATCTTTGATGTAGACAAATTGTGTCTGTATCCTCGGAAAGAAGTCAAGTCAAATTTGGCAACATATTTCCGCTTCACCCAGCGTACAGAGTAACCCGGTTGATGTTTTACACAAGGTTATTACCTGAGTACTTAGAAAACATATTTCAAGCATAACTTACTTTGTTCCGGGGTGAACATCTTGAATTGGGCACAAATTTTGTCGAATTAAACACCCTCCAAGAATCCAAGGTGGCCGTTGTTTTTTTTTTTTTTTTAATGGAATCGAGGGTTTTCTCTTAGGTATACGCGTAGTCCCTTCAGTAATAAATTCATGAACCTAAATTTGTTGGGTTTCGAATGTAAATCAAAATTATTTATTGCCATTCAAATCTTCGTGAAAGATCTCCAAAATTTTGTACACCTAATTATTTCGTCGATTAATTCCAAACATAAATGGATATCATACTAATACGCATACATACATTCTTTCATTACTTCTAAAATACTTTATAATTTACCCTGGCGGGCATTTGGTAAAGTTTATATACTGCATTTGTGCTCGATAGTACATTACACTGTGATTTAGTCCGATAGATACTTTCGGTTGAGTTTCCTCTTGTTGTTCTTTTCGCGTACTTGTAATGCAAGTTTACTTCGATGATTTGGAATCATTCTTTATATCTTTTCGCATAACATCTCTCAAATTGTCCTTCTGGTCGGAAACAAATTGGCACAACTTGGGAGAGGGACACTATTTTCCCGGACTCGAAGCATGCGTGTATTGCTCACCGCATCGTAATAAGGACACCGGAAGGAAAAATAACGCTAAAATGAGGGTCTGGGTTGTGATGTTGTTTTTGTATGTGAGTGAGTAGGGATGCGAAAAGTGAGAGAATAGTATGTGTAGAGAGAGAAATGCATAATTGCCAATAATAAGAAAATATGGCAGAAGTAGCGACAAAGCAAAGTTTCGCGCAGTTGAATGAGAAGTAGTATATGTCGGAACAAAAAACGTGTGCTGTGTGCAATCAAGGAAATTTGGAGGTTGTTACATATATATTTTATTAGGAAACGTTAATTGGAATCCTAGATATCTAAATAATTCATTCAACCAATGCTCTAACACAGAAGACCGAACGCTAAAAAACGAGTTAATCAGTACTATTACCAAGATATGGCGTGTACTTTTGTAGATTCTATCTTTTCTTTACGGAAACTTTGTAACGAATCTGTTATATATCACTGTGATCAAAATGAGACTGAATATGATATAATTCAGTCAATATTTACTTTTTAGTGCTTCATGAGTAACTTATTTCGTAATAAGTATTGAACAAGTAAATGTGAAATGACCGATACGTTACGACAATTATCAGATTAAAAAACGCAAGTAATGAAGTTATATTATTGTATGATGATCACTTGAACCGGCGCTCTCGTCAAATAGACCGCAATGGACGTCTGACTATCTCCGATTAGCACAACGTAACATGTTAACACAATGTTTTCTATCAAGGCGTGGGGTACCTACCACGGCGTTATTGCTTGTAGTACCTTCATCCACCTTTTCTCTATATGGCTTCTTGCTCCTTTACCCCACACAACTTTCCGTATGTCCAATCAGGTTTTATTATAGTTTGACAAATTCTTAAATTATTCTTATGCTTACCTTGCATTTGAGAATGATTAGCCAGGAAATTATGCATTTCTTGAACTCAGAGTTTTTAGTTAATGATTTACTATACGGTTTTCATCTAAACCTCAGGTCTAAACATGACCCAATGCATTTTATTTCGTCTGTTTGTAAAATTAGTGTATTTTTTTCTTTAATACACATTGAGTTATGCTTTCGCAAAATCAAGATTATATGGTTGCATTTATTACTACTTGCCAACATTCTTTTGCTCACAGGCAGTTTTCATATTTTTGTTGTATGTTCTGATGTTTGTTTTGTTGTCTAAATATTTTACACCTGTGACTTATTTGACTCAATTGTCGACACATGTAAATAGTTTACAGTTGGAAGCGACTGGGATATTACTTATCTATACCTGTGTATAATATTGATTGTAGAACATTTTTTGGTGGAACGGCTGTATCGGTTGCCATGATTTGAGAGAATAAGTTTTTGATTCCAACCGTAGAAGTTCTGTTAGTTAAGTATGACTTTAATACATTGCAATTTTGCGTGGGGAAATTAATTGTGATAATTCGTAGCAGTCTTATATATGTGGGATCCGAATTGTCACATTAACGAATAAATCGGACACTAGTTGACGCAAGTCACAATCTTTATTTTATAATAACCAAAATATGAATCGCGATCCGGTCCTTCATCTTTGACCACCGACAGACAACTCCCGATTTATTTCTTCCACTACCTCGAGTCTACGAGCCAGGCCCATAGAGTGGCTTTCGGAGCCCGTTCCCACATTCGGCCATTCCTGGCAATCTCGGTTCTCTGGAGAATACCATTCATATGGTTTCATTTAGTCTGCTGACGATGTAGTAATTCTTGGACCTTTTCCATCGTATTCACGGTTCACCTCATAACGATCATGACCCTTTATTTCCGACATTTTGTAAGCGCCTAAGTATTTGCCTTTTATCTTCAAACCTGGACTGAATTGCGTTCGCTTAATGGCAACCAAATCCCCTAGTTTGTACTGCATGGCTGGCTTGCTGTTTCGATCGTGGGCTTTCTCATTCTCTTGTGGGATCATCGCAATATTCTCTTGCGCGAGGATTCTCAGTGCCTCGCGTTCGCTATCGAATAGAGACATCATTCCTTGTTCGACTTAAGACGATATCTCATAGTCTTCCTTCTGTCGCATTTTTACTCCAAAGAGTATCTCAAAGGGACTGGCCCCGATGTTTCGTTGATACGTGCCTTTAATGGCACATTGGACATTGTCTGTATGTCGATACCATTTGCCTGATCAATGGTAGGAGAGCTTCGTAAGAACAGGAATTATTATCCTGTTGATACGCTCCACCTGCCCATTTCCTCTTGGTACACCTGTCGTGATCATCTCATGCTCGATATTTGTTCAGAGCAATAAATCTGGAAATCAACTGATGTAAAGGTTGTACCACGGTCGCTCATTACGCGATGAAAATTTCCGAAGATCTTCTGTTGACTCTTTCATCTATCCAATACTTCTCTGGTGTTCGTCGTTTTTGTTAGGTACATCCATACGAATTTCGAAACCCCGTCAACGAGAACGAATATGTGCTTGTACATCTTCGACGTCGCTGTCATCGGCACAAGGTGATCGATGTGGTATGTCGCCAATGGAACATCATCTTTGGGAATTGACTTCAAACCTCCCTCCTTCTTAACTTGCTTCCCCTCGGCTAAAATACAGGGCACATAGCAACCCACGTATTTTTCGAGTTTCTCGGTTTATTTCGGAATGTAATACTCTGACCTTATGCTTCCTAACATTTTTTTCACTCCGAAGTGTCCATTTTCGTGTGCTTTACGCTTTATTTCTGGACGCACGGTCGTTTGTAATACGATGACGTTCTTTCCCCCACCCGCTTCATCAATATTCCGTTCTCACATAAGTAATCTTCATAGGGTTCCTTGATCAGAATTTGTTTTATTGCTCGTAGCCTTTCATTGTCATCTTGCTGTTTCCGTTTCACTGCTGTGATTTTATTTTCAAACGTCATCAGCGGATATCGGTTGAGTGCGTCGACGTGTTTGAGGCGAGTTTGTGCGCGGTGCTCAACCTCGTATTCGAATTCTTCCAGCATGATCGCCCATCTTTTAACTTTTGGCGAAATGTCGGTTTTGCCCATTGCCTTCGGCAGGGCTGAGCAACTGGCAAACAATCGGTTAAATTTTACTCCAAACAGATACACGCAGAATTCCTTCACTGCTTGTACCACTGCGAGAGTTTTCAGTTCATACGAGTGTAGTCTTTTTTCGGTGTTCGAAGTTTTATGACTCATGAAGTAGACTGCGTGGAACCTGTCTTCATGGTTCCTTTTCTGCAAAAGAGCAGCTCCATATCCTTCCTTGCTCGCATCAGTATGTAGTTCTGTCGTTGCATCTGGACGATATATTCGTAGTACCGGTTCACTTGTCAATAATTGTTTCAGGTGCTCAAATGACTGTTCTTCTTCTGCACCAAAACGAAATCTCTGACCGTTCTTCCATAACTCAGAGAGTAGTCTCCCTATCTTAGCGTAATCGCGGATGAATTTGCGGAAATAACCCGTTAACCCAAGGAAACATTGCACGGTCTTTTTAGATTTCGGCACAGGAAAATTTTTCACTGACTTTGCCTTAGCGGGTGACGGACCGACATTACCCTTTTCGATGATGTTACCGAGATATTCGACGAGCATTTTCAGAAATGTACACTTCTTCCAATTGATTTCAAGTCCCTTTTCAGCAGCAACAGTAAGCGTTTCCTTCAGGTTCGCAAAAACTTCTTCTTTGTTGTGATCCTGCGCTATCAAGCCATCGACGTACGTAAACACTACATTTTTCCGACTAAGTTCATGGAATACTTTGTCAATAAAGCGTAAAAAGGAAGTCGGGCTATTGCACAATCCGAACGGTGTCTTTAAAACTTCGAATTTTCCATCTGACGTTTCGAATGAAGGGTATTTACGACTTTCCGGCAAATGGAAAAAGTCATTCTTTAAGTCTAATACCAAAAACACACGAGCGTTCGCGAGCGCGTCAAATCGATCATCGATCAGCGGCATTGGGAATCTATCTGAAATTATCTTCTTGTTCAACTGTGAATAATCGATCCACACGCGGTACTCGCCATTCTTTTTGGGTACAATTACGACTAGGCTCGAATACTTCCTTTTACCAGGCTGAATGATTCCGTCTCGAAGCTATTCAACGACTTGCCCATCTAAGATTGTCTTTTCCTTCACAGGTAACAGTCATGGTCTCAGGCACACTGGTGCGTCATCTTAGAGCACAATTTCCGTTTCAATGTTCGTTTGCACTTCTTTACGTGGCTTATGTCCTTGAATCGGTCTCTCAGTTTCCTCACGAAACCGATGAACATGGCAGTTGATTCAGTGCGACACTATCATTTTTATCTTAATGGTCCTCTTCAGGCTGGACGTTTTCTTTCTCGCTCTCGTTTGTCTTCCATTTCCATTTGTCCATTCGTCTCCAATGTTCCAATGTGCTAATGTCCGTTTGTCTATTCAAATCTCCCGCAAGGGTGCGGGTGGCCTTAGTGGGGGTCCTTAACACCACCCACGGAAGGATACATCCCCCGCCTTGGAGCGTGGCGACTCCACGGCCCCAGCTGGTACACCAGTTTTACCGAGCCCCCAGGGGTAACCACCGGTACCATCCCTCCTCGAAGGTCCCACCAGAGACAGTGCGTCTGGGATTTCACGGGGGCTATGTCCGCCCATGGCATAGCCATTTGGGTCGGCGCCCGTTGAGTCGGCGTCCGGAACTGTCCTGGATAGACAGCGGAGAGAGAAAAGCTCTCGCCTCCACCAGTAGGGGAAGGGGCCTGCAACCCGAACGAACTGGTAGCAAGGTCTTAGTACATAGATGCTTCGATGTTGCGCGTTTATTGGGCGTATCCCAATGCCTCGCCCATGGGGGCCCTCTTGATAAGCCGCAAGGCAGGAGCAGGAGGTAAAACTACTGGACTTAATGTCTATTCAAATCCTTACCGAGGAACATCGGTTGACTCAGCGCATAATCGGGCACAACATACACCTCGACATTGTACATCTCACCGTGGATCTTCACGTTGGCTCGGAACGCTCCAATCGCCCTGACGATTGCACCCCCAAAACCCCGAAACGTAACCGTAGTTGACTGTAACGAAGGGCTACCGATCCTCTCATACACACAGCGTCGCAGCATCGTATGACTTGCACCGGTGTCTATCATGGATCGTATCAAAACGTCATTAATTTCAACGACAATCGTATCGTCTGTTGCTAACTGTTTAATCACATTCACTACTCTCACGTTATTGTCTTTTCCCTTCGTCGATTTTTCATATTCGTCACATTTTGTCGCAATATGTCCGAATTTGTTGCACCGAAAGCATTTGGGTCCCCTCTCTTTGTCGGGACACTCACGCGCCACATGTTCGGCCGATCCGCATCCAAAACGCGTTGTCTCCTTTCCGTTTTTCGTCTTGTTTCATTCTCACCTTTTCTACCCTTCTCTCACTTTAGTTTTCGAATGTTCCTTTAGCGGCTTCCTACTACGTCTGTCTTTTATTCTGTCATAGCGCTCTAGATTTTTTCTTAACTGTGATATCGTACTTGAGCTCTATAGGATTGTTGTAGCATCTTTATCGTCTGAAACTCCGTCGATATTATATTGTTTCAACGCTTCGTCTTCCACAACAGCCTGACTCGCAATCGTACTCAGCACGTATACATACTGTCGTGGCGTTTCATACGGTAGTCACTTACGTTTGAGAAGCTGAGAATGGACTGTAGCACTGTTCACTTCCGTCTTGAATTCACGCATGAGTCGTCGTTTTATCGTTTTCTATGTAGACACCCTTCTGTAGCGCGATAAACTGTTTTGCAGATCCTCTCAATAGATTTTACCGTAAATTACTTTTTGTAACTCATTCCACTCTAACAATGCATTCGTGTCTTCGAACTCTTGTCGTCTCCCGAAAAGTGTGAGATAAAATTCAGCGTCTCTAATCATGAAAACGTTCGCTGCACCGCGGGGTAGTCTCGTACTGACTCACGTACTTCCCCGCCACGATCCCGATCTTCGATCGACGTTGCGTGTGTTCGTTTCTTCGTCTCTATCACTCTCATTCGTTGTTTCACCGTTTGTTTCATCATCTTCTTCCTTGGATTCGACCTCTTTCTTAGATTCGCTTTCTTCGTATTTTTTTAAATCACCGTCCTTGTGTCGTTTCAAACGTTGTTCCAGTTTGGCCTTCTAACCCGCCGTCGGTAAGTTTAATAACTGTAATTGCCTTCTGAGTTCGGCGACCGTCATCTTCTTCGCCGGCGTCGAACACACCATTACTTATTTCTCGTACTCATATATCTCATGTATTCTAGTCGTGTGTGGTCGGGACCCGCGATCCGTCTCTACATCGTTTTCATCGCCTTTATTCGAACACTTTTCTTTATCTGCATTTTTTCTTGCCTCTTCGTTCGTTTTCTTTATTAGGCTGGACATCTTCTTCGTCTTTCTCTTTGTCGTCTATTACAGACCTCTCTACCACAATTTTTATTCACTCGCGAGTATTCGGTTTCTCTCAAATTCTCGAACTGTCTTTTTATCACCGTTCGTTATTAGAGCTTAACGGCTCAACGACTGACAGTCTTTGGACTTCATGACTTTCTGACGTTTCACCTTCACGGCTTCGCGACTTGCCTATTTCGACTTTTCACAGCTTTACGACTTATCGTCCCGTTTCCCTTTTTGCCGATTTTAGCACTTTGCTCTCACGACCTCAGACGAACCCCCAATTTATGTGGTATCCGAAAAATCACATTAACAAATAAATCGGACATGAGGTAACGGAAAACAGAAACTTTATTTTATAATAACCAAAAAATAAATCGCGATCCAATACTTCTCCTTTGACCACCAACAGACGACTCCCGAATTCTTTTTTCCTCAGTCTCGACTTTAACAGCTAGGCCCGTAGAATGGGCTTCGGAGCCCGTTCCCACATATATTACACATTATCAAATGGTTTTTCTATGTTGGCGAATAATATTGTACAATCCGACTTATTCTTCATTGCAGATAGTAATTAATTTTTAATTTTATGTACTCGTTCCAGACACCCCTGCTTATTCCTGGAAACCTAACTTATGATCGCGTATTATATTTTTTCCGCATTTATAAGTCTCAAGAAATTATACAATTTTTGCAAGTTTTTTTTTTAATCTCCGGTATTTGCTTGTTTGACTTTATTGTTTGTAGGTTTTTCATAGATTTAGGACACATTTATTTTACGCTCGAGTTGCCGTACCAGAATCGAGATTGTTTGTCCTTTTACTTGGTCTGGTTTATATTTTTTAATAATATAGTTTTCTCGAAATGCGGCATTGTGTAATTATTCTCTTGGAAGATGAATCACTTATGCATCGATATGTACATAAGAGAATGTTTTGCAATTCTGACTTTTGTGATGGATTTGATACATTATCAATTTCTTTGGTGAGCGTGCTGAAGCCATTAGAAAATGCCCGAGCCAGGAAGGTATTGTTACTATTGTCTAAGATGGATTGGCTCTCATTAACATTAACGTTGATTTTATGTTCCTTGTTTGTGTTAGTAGTTTGCCGAATGCAGATTTTCGCTTATTCGTTTATCTACTCGGTTATTACATTTGTAGCTATAATAAATCATTGCTGGTTATTAATTTCTCTTATAATATAAGCCTGCAGTTGTTGACAACTCTTTCAACCGATGGTATATGATTATCGATACTTTTGTATAACACAGTACTAACAGCAAACGCTAGATGAGGTCATCCGCTTTCAAGTATATGATTGTATACACCAGGGCTGTCGAACTGGTGGCTTCGGAGCCAGAGCTGGTCAGTATAGCGTGCATCTTCGCCGCCTCAAAGTTCCCTCTCCATATCCACGTGTCAGCGCTGTGCGCAGGACCCTGGAGTGCGATATAGCGTGAAACTATATTGGGGGTTTAGTAGATGGAGCATGCGAAGCACAAGCGAGTAGCCTAGAGAGTGATTTATGAGCTATTATTCTGCGATCCAAGTATTGTTATTTCTTGCTTTTCTTCATTATTTGTAACATTTTGTTAATATTTTTTCGTCTTTGTTGTCTTTTTCTTGTTATTGTTCCTGTTTCCTGTTTTTATTCTATTTTTTTAAAAATGTTAATTTCTAACTAAAACGATGAAACGGTGTGAGTTGATATCGCATGTTACGACACTGGCAATGCGCTCCAACGCGTCCTTCATAATACGAGTGGGACTGATCGCGCGTAGGACAGAGGGTACCTCATTTCTCCTCTTCCCAGCGTACGTAATCGAGATTGACAGCCCTGGTATATACACACAAATCATACAGTTTACTCTGGGAGGTAGGTATAATATGTTCATCTCTCCACATTATTAATGTGACTTGACATTTGTATTACTGTTGCTTCAAAGCAATCACACAGAAGTAAAGAGTTGCAAAGAATTACAGCGACATAATTTTCAACTGAATCACATTTTGTTCCATTAGACATCACCTGACGCTAACAATGCTGCTACACTACGATTTCGTCAGTTACTTCAGAGCCCAATATTACGTGATCCTATTTACAATTTTCTAACGAAGCTAATTCTAGAAACAATGAGCGAGTGAAGCGACACACTGCCTATTACTGATTTAACAGAATCAGCACACATACCAATAAATTAAATTTTAACTTTAAATGTCAGTTAACGTCTGATGTGGCAAAGTAGCAGAATATTTAATACGATGTTATTTTTAATTGTACACTACGAGGAGTTCGGTTAAATGTTCTTTTAATCAACAAACCGCAAACTCTTTTGAATAATGGGCACTTACACACCGCAGTACCCTTGTGTCGGCGTAATGATTCTGTCACCAATAATAAATTGTCAATTCCAAGCAATGTTAAACATCATGTTGAACAATATAAACACAACGCGTAACACCTTCCGATTTTTTTCTTCCCAGATTTTATAAATGGATAATTTTATCCAAACGGACTCGCTATCATTAATAACGTGAAGGATCGTATCAAAAATGCTTATCAGCAGATTTACTTTGCAATCTTGAACAAAGTTGATCTATGATTTAGAAATGGGACGAATCACTGTACACACGCGCAAAGTCATCCTTTTGAATGTAGGAACTATTGATCAATTTATAGACATCTGACGAAAGTAAGTTGTGAACAACAGTAAATGATCATGAACGATATTGAACGACTAACCATATTTAAGGTCAAAGAATCCAACACAGAATGAGCTACACGTCTAACTGAAAACATATCGTCTCATTTAAGAAGCAAGCAGTTCACCTTAAAATCTAGGAGGCACGCATACCTGCACAATAAAGTATTTCCCGCGACACAAAGATTTCCATGAGACATTTTTTTGAGTAACTGATAATTCGGGAGTTTATTGCATGTAAATTGTAAAACTTCAGCAAAACTTCAGCACCATATGCCGCATAAACTGGAGAATGTGATCAGCTTAGATTACTCGGTTCGCAGGGAGCAACCGAAAATTTGCTTGTCTAGTATGCCCTGATTCGAAACGGGCTTTAAGATGATTATAGTAAATTTTCTGCCAGCCTTCAATTTCAAGGTCACTCTAGCGTTTTGAAAATACACCTATAATTATTCACACCCCAATTTTAGCGAATTTTCAAACGAATTCGACAACTATTGCAAGAAGTATTTTCTTTCTCATTTGAACCGACCAAAATTAGAAAGACATCCTTTACCTTCATCAAAGCATCACTTAATATAGTGCTCCTATCAACTATCATCAACTCGTATAAACCTACGTATACAGAATACATAATATACGACCAAATATTCCCACTGGAAGCGTGAAGCACTTAAAGGTTTTCTCTATAACGTCTTGCCAATTGCTGTTCGGACTACGTTCAAATTTGAAATACTACCCTCGGGTAATGCCTTGGAGAAATCGCTCCGTGCCCAGAAATCATTACGAACCGAAGTTTGTTCATCATTTGCACTATCAATGTTAGTTTGCAATGGCTAACGAATAGACTGATCAGTCGTGGTGAGTCTCTAATATCTCCAAGAATTAAAAACATCATTGCCCGGCGAGATAACAAGAAACCTCATCCACTCACGCAGCATATCTCATGCAGGTCAGTCTACTGTGACAACGTTTCGCCACAGCACCCAAAAAGGAGTAAAATAAGGATTTGGAGTATGAGAGGAAGTGACTTTATACCTCAGTGATGTATAATTTCTCCAATACAAGTCGTACATACCCTCCAAGGAATTTTTAAGTCTGCTACCCCTCAGACTGACTGTCAGCTCTGCATGCAGACAGCTGCTCGACTTTAAACAGCCCTAAGTGGTTCAAATGTGCAGAGTATAATTATGACCTTCACCGTAGCGTGACATTAAAACAATCCCGCATACTTGGTGCAGCCTGAGACGTCTGATCCGTGTTTCAAAAACACTGAGTGCAGCAAGTATGTAATCAGTGCAGCTTTAATATCATTATGGACGCCGTAGCAAACATTCAAAAGTCTCGTCTTTTAGGTGTAGATCTAGTCATACCGTTTTCAGTATACTGTGTATTCTAACATTGGGCACACCAAAACGGCAAGTGTGCTATACCAACGGAATACACTAACCGTAGGAATAGCATGTTTCCATTCTAATCCACCTGCCATCACCACCTGGTATCTTCAGTCTTTATTTCAGAACCTTTCCTCACGTCGAATATTCAATGTCTTGGGCACACTGTAAGAAGGCTTTTAGCTCGAATACCCCGAGTCGGCGCGAATGCGCTAGGGCCCAAGAGCACCCACAGCCCCGGGGGGAGTATACACAGCGTGTAAATGACTATTTTGCTCCACCTATGATTGAGCATTTTAGTACCATTCTCTATCGCATATCTATCAACGCCGCTGGACCGTCCTCATAAACATTTTCTCTATATGTGTTCCATAAAAAGATATTGAACGGAATATGATAATGAGAACATGCTGCCCAATTTACGTTACATGTACAAATGAGCCAACGTCGGGATACGTTCTACAAAGTGCTAGGTACACTACCGCAGGGTAATATGCAAGGCAAGTATACTACAGATAGTACATTTTATAACATTTCAGTAGTGGTGTTTCGTCTAATATGAATTGTAATTAATTTTCCAACAATGCAGGATGTTTCTAGCCATGCAGGGGACCGGCGACAATGTAGGTTTCAATTAGTTAGTGCTCAGACATAGCACATTTTTCATTAATGCTTTATGGATGTTGTCTCTTCACGATGGAAATTTTCTACAGACTCATGACGCAAATTCCTGATGCTAACTTGATCATGATTCATGAATGTCGTAAAGTAAATTTACACGTACGGACGACACCATTGGAAATAAAGTACCAGTGTGTACTTATTGTAATTCTCATCTGCAATACACCACAAACCAATGAAAATCATCCATAAGCCTATCAGAATTATTCAATCACATGGGGTACGGATTATTTGTTGTCGTGTCTAAAATTGCACGTGCAGTTCCGTTATATATTTTGGTTTTCGGACGGTTTTTTTCCGAGAAATGAAGCTGTCGTTCTTCCAGAGGGTGTTAAACCTTTGGCTACGGCAGTCATGTCCACTAGAATCGTCCCGCTGAACGAGGCGTCATACATCGCGTTTATATTTATACTTGCGCTAAAAAACGTTCTGATACAAATTTTCTTTTTAAAAAGAACATTTTACACGTAAGCTATGACTGACTGAGAATAAGTTTGTTGCCAAGTTTTTTAAAAAAGCAACACAAGAAAACGTTATGTGTCCATTATAATATGCATTCCAAAGTTTGGCGCTATCAGATTGTCGTAAAGCATGTAATTGGAGTACCAGCACTGAATCTATTCATCATTCTCCTTAAATGAAGAGCGTTTGAATCGTTTCGTCGACAGGGTAAATTGTGTTTGAGACTCGTAATGTACGCAATCAAATGTCGCAAAAGACCTCTAAAGGTTCACTTCATCTGATATCATCACAAATGTTTCAATACAGAGAAAGGACTGTTTAGAAGCAGTATGCGAAAATCAACCCAATAACAATCCTTATTAATCTATCAGTAATTTCATAAAGTGTGCATTAGCGTCGCAAACGATGTTCCTTCTTAATAAGATCTTTTCAATTATAATATTGTCTTAGTGTTCCGTTTGTTCACCAAAGAGAAGGAGTGTTCATGATACTTTCCGAATTTATTTACTGGCCGCTGAAATATGAGTACAATAAAAGGTTTTATTATAAAGAAAAAACAGAATGTGACCCGGAAAACTCTGGAAAAACGTGGAATTGACAAAACATTTACTATAACTATCTTAGAGATCTCTTTGAACAACACAGACAAAACATACTCAACAACAGAGTAATTTAAGCTAGTCACATTCCTTGATCAACTCGATGTAAGTAGAAGCCCACATTTTTAACCGTACGCGAAAAACTAGCTGCAATTACTTTACCAAAATCATGTTCATATATGAAATGGCAATATCTTTCATGATCAGATAGCCAAATCGTTAGAAGTCATAGATGCTAATTAAAAAAAGTGTTTCTGGTTGGAGCACCATGATGCCACCATTGTTTAAATACGTGGTTTTGTAATTGCCTTCACAACGTAAGTTGCAGATTGCATCTTTACATTTAACGTGATTATTAGCAAAGTATTTCAGCAAACAAAACTCTAATCTGGAAGAAAGTGATTTGCACAATTTCATATTCAATTAGTTCGGTCACATGTCGAGATCTAATTATAACCTCATCTAGCTCTGACTAAATCTACTGTAATTAAAAAGAAAAAAATGGTGCAGTCTATAGATATAAAAATTATACTTAGGTACTTACGCAGCTAATGCAACGCTGGCGCTATGATCCATTAATTCTTGACCTGGCCAAGTATTCAGGAACAACCGAAGGCTCTGTGTTAACAACAATCCTCCAAATTTTACAACGTATTCTGGTCGATTTATGTAAACCATGATCTATATATTTCATAATTAACACAACGTGACCACTCTTAAGTAAATCAACGAAGCAGATAAATTCATACTTTGATTATGGGTATATAATAACATTTAAAAGAAAAGTTCGTAGCTATAGGTGTTTCAATATCCCAGTGGGGACATTAGAAGCACGAAGAAAATAATGCACATAATTTTACTTTTTTTAAGTACCGATGTACTCAAAATTCCAGAAAGGAAGATGCTTAAGAACAGTTTCCGTCGCCTCAATAAATTTATTTCTTCGAAATGAATGACTGTACCATACTTTTATGCGATTGTAAGCAACGGAAACATATGCGCGTTTTATTTAATTCCGCTCTACTGTTCGCACATGTAAATCCACATACCATTACACTCGCAACACAATGCATCACAATCCCAATAATGATATCCACCGATAGGAAAGTTGTAAATACAGACGCTATTGATTGAACAAATCTAAAATAGCAAATATTGTAAAACATCACAAGGTTAGAGTAGTCTTGTAGCGATTTGATCATCGGTGTTCAGTTTTACAGCACCTTTTGATTTTTATGTGTAATCGGATACATTGAACAGTATGCCGATATTCAAGTTTATCCAATTCTGTCCTTGAAGTGGCATATTTCAGTTTAATCTCTTCTGACAATGCATACTCTAGACAACAGCTGAAAATAGATGAATGTTGTTACTAACGTATTTAAAGTTTGATTCCGTAAAACAGCAGTGCAATTAAATATGATTGATTGGAAAATCTTGTTAAAGATTTATCAAAATCGTAGCATCACTTGTCTTCGAATACAAATGTGTTACAAATAAACATCGAAGTTTATTCAGTTTTTCATGTTGCACGACAAAACTTCCGGAAAATCTTACACTGTCCCATACATAGTGATTTTGATTTTCTGTATATGATAGTTTTTCCAAAAAAAAAATAATTAAAAAATGTAATACCAACGAACACGTGGCCAGCATATATTACTACAAACATTATTGTCTATTGTAGCCACGTCGACAAAGCATTTTTACGTTTCAAATCTATTTGCATAAGAAAATAACCACAAAATTGAATTATTCGTGAAATTTACAATATCGAATTAACATTAAAATTCTGGGATTTCAATTCATTTTACAGGATGTATATCATACTTTGCAGTCTTTTTATCATTATTAACTCTCCGAAATAATCCATTATTTTTGTTGACGTATATTGAAATGGATGTGTATGCTACGAAAAGGTGATAAGCACCTGGATACAAAGTAATTCTTGGAATAATGTATATGTACATTGAAGTATTAATAATATATCACCTTAAGATCGCAAACATCCCACAACAATGTTGTATAAGAGCTATGTACATAGTGTCGGATCCGAAGACAGTTGTTACTGCTATGAAATATCCAATACATTCACTACACATCAAAAGATAGAAATATTTGTCCTGGTCTAGAAAATATTCCGCGGGATGCGGTAACGTTCGCGGTCTCGATACATTTAATGGCCAAATTATATCAAGAACGGGTGCATTAAATGGATATAAGACCATGACAACGACTGGTGAAAAAGCGAGAACTGCAAAAATATAAATACGAAATTTATGAGTTTATGCGTTGGGTTTACTACCATCGATCAATTTAAAATAAAACATTATCAGAGGAAATAGTACATATAATACTCTTGTATGTTATAAGGGGACAAGATACAATAAAATGCTGGAAATTACAGATGAATGGCGTACAATATGAATACAAAATAACAAAAATAGGGCAAATATAGGAACATCGCATTTATCATTAATTATGGAAATATTTTGTGCTTCAGTCATACATCCGTAACCCAATGTATATTTTCGACTATATTTGGCGTAACTCTCCAAAATTCTCATTTCCTTTTTCGTTGCAAACATACTCCAATCTTCACGCATTTCATCGAGTATTTGTCTCATCTACATTAATTGTATTTAATTTGATTACTATGTTGTTTAAGAACTCATATGTTTGATATACACTATTTTGTTTACACTATATATTGTTACATATTTATCTCACCTCAGTTGTCTTACGTTCAAGCGTGAACAATTTTGTAATGAGAAGAATAGCACCGAACGATGTAGGCATGGAAGTAAGTAGATTATCTAAGTTGTTCAGGAATTTCAGTACGTATATAACCTGACAAACACCAATTTCAATTCAATAACAATCATTCCAGCAACTTTCTTACAGATGAACAAATAGCTACAAAATTTAGCGAAACTGATGCAGTTATGTTCAATTTAATTACAATATGTTTCCAAATACGAAACATCTCTCAAATTTTGTAACTAATGAAAATTGTAATGCTCATAAAACGAGAAAAGCGGCGTAACAGAAGCAAATTACGATTCTGTTAACAGTTAACAAACAATTAACAAACTACAACGGTAAATGTGAGTTTCTCCGAAAATGGAGACAGTTTACTGTAAAGCACCCGTGTACGGAGTCTCAAGAGTCTGCATCGTTGTCATTATTACCAAGTTGTCTCAGTCCCACTAACAGTCACTACGTAAAACTCCATGCAGAACGTCAACTTATTCAAGAAACCACAGAAAGACGAAACTTTCGTGTCATCATAACGGTCGCAACCCGGAAGTGATGGAGTAACCGGAATTGTAGGTGAAGTAGATTTTGGCTGTGCATCCCTTGCACCAGTGTATTCCCCGTCATTAACACCGATTTGTAGCAATCAAAAATTTAATGTTTGCTATTCTCAAACATTAAACTGATGCATTATGGCCGTCTCTACTTCCGGAGTGTACCTCATTGGGTCAGCGAACCCTCGCGCTTT
Source organism: Cryptocheilus praepositus (assembly GCA_033815515.1). Lineage (NCBI taxonomy): Eukaryota > Metazoa > Arthropoda > Insecta > Hymenoptera > Pompilidae > Cryptocheilus > Cryptocheilus praepositus. Next base: position 20,131 of record JAWWQZ010000268.1, on the reverse strand, counting down.
CGATTATGCATCCATAACATAACACCGGGACGTCGTGCGTATCCGAGGTGGCGGCCAGTGCAACAGCCGGAAGGACTTGCTAGTAGACCCGATTGGCGCTTGCCGTCGCAGTTATCCATCATCACCTCGGGCGCGTTATCGACAGATTCCAGAGAATGTCTCTGGTTCGCAAGCACCATATTGGGCTGGCGCTCATATGTCCATTGCGCGGCCTCCTTCTGAGACGTGACATCCTTGTCAAAAGAGGTAAAAATCGGCCAGTATCCGCCGCCCCGGAAAATTTCAGGGAAAATTCTCCGAAACGGAAAATTCCAATATACAACTTTTAGGAGGATACGGAGTTCATGGACCCACGCCAGACACAACTCGAGCTGTTACCCCGCCAAGTCCCGCTCTCCGCCAGAATGGTGACATGGTTTGGACGGTGTATACATGTGTATTCCTGACGGCTTCATTCATATCCACCGTCAACCAGAAATCTTTCACGCACAACGTGGTTATAGATCGCCGATTGTTCTACGGCAAACAGGACAATTCCCGCTGGTTTTCTTCCGCCCTCAAGTGAGACTGGCTGTTATCACCGCGCTATATAAATACCCATACAGCAGTGAAATTTGATCCTCGTTCTCTGACTAGTCGAGAACAGATCCATTCCACATGCTCAGGCGCCGTATAACATCATCATCTGCACGACATCCGCATACAGACTACCACGTTTGGCCCATCATTGTTTGACATCATGATCCTGAAAGCCACTACCGTCCGCTATATCCGCGGTACGTGGAATCGAAAGTGCCGGTCAAAATTCCACGGCGAAATGAGGTCGTGGCCCAGTTAGCACGCTCCCGAGCCCACTTCAATCGCAGCATCCGTGCAACGTAAAGCATGATCGGTGAAGACATGGGACTTCGAAACCAGCGACGGTGAAACCACATGGCCTTAATTTTTTCCGGGGCCATCCACAAACCAAGAACTCCGGTCAGCCGAACAATGCACACGATAACCTGTTCCGCCAGATGGCTGATCCTCCCCCAGAATTCCCTTCCCGCGCTGAGAAGCATGTCGACCGCATAACAAACGAAATTTACTCCTTGAAGACGCGCGCGCAAAATCACATTGTACCCAATGACCCCCCGATTGACTAGTGGCTGATTGTCCCTGCCTACTAATGCGATTTGTCCCCCCCCCCCCCCCCCCCAACGAGGTATGGCTGCACGAGGATCCATTCGAGAGAAAAGTTTACTCAAAGGGAATGTACCACGTACTCTCACCGCACGATTTTCGTCTCAGAAATCAACGATACCAGGGATAATGATCTAATATAGCCCGCTACTTTCTTCAGTGACCAAGATTCTTCAATTACCGGAGGCACTATCATAAATGAGCCAAAGTAAGCTGGTTCCGAATTGGTTCGTTGCAATGAGGCAACGCTTTTCCGGGCATCTAAATTGCCGAATATCATTTTAACTCTTGCAATGATTTAACATATATAACAGTACTAGAAGCATCATGGTGCGAGTGAGGCAGTTTATGCCCTATCACACTACATACAGTCTAACAGTGAAAAGATCAAACTTGCAGATTACCGATTTTGTTTTACTGTAAAGCTTCTGTAACCGAAAATATTGGACGCGTTTTTTAATAAAAAAAAAAATAGATACGCTTTGCGGTAAACAAAATAGTATATATGTACTTAAGTAGCCTTAGAATATATTGGATCTTTTTAAAGCGACTTTTAGAAGTCAGTATATCTGATTATGAATGTTATGAACAGATTTTCGTGTCCTTGCGGTTTTGTACCCTTGCTGGTTCTTCGCATAGGAAAGTGATTGCCTCAACTGAAATTCAACGAAAGGAAAACCATTCATCGCCAAAACCGTAACGCTTTAGTAAGAACGAAATGTCACGATTACCTTTTACTAATTAACAATCGGTGGTATCATAAACTTTTTAAATAAACTTCAAGATTTTTGAAGGAGCGCCGTCAAAAAAGAACAACTATTGTCTTGCTCAACCACGACAGAAGGTTCTTAGATCACTGATAATAGTGTACATCCAATGTAACAAAAATTTTCCGACGTTATATATCATCTTACCGAAGCTCTTCGTGAGTAGAATATTGTGAATGACACTATGTTCCGTACAATGCTTAGGCGGACAAAATTTCTGGCAAATGAGATACACATTATTCTTATTGACATACACAGTGAGTATGGATTTATGGTGAATGGTGATTCTGCGCTGATTAGACAAAGACAAAGAATACATAAATAAGTAAGCGAAAAGTAAATATATTGGTTATTTTTATATTGCGTTGCCGATAAACAAAATAGTGAAATTTCAGCGCAATAGTTTGACAGAAACAATTAAGCCGTATTGGCTTAACCACTTGCAATACTTCATCCGACATAGATCTTATAAACATTAAAAAAAAACGGTCGGAACGATATCATGTAAGAAGGAACGGCTACATTCCCAGGAGTAAAAAAAGTTCACAAAAAATAAAATAAATTTATGTATATGCATATAATGTAATTCCTTACACATTGTCACTAGGTGTTGTCTCTCCCATTGTCATCTACCCTCTACCTACGACACTAAAAACATCGTCTCTGCGCCTAAAGCACATTCATTTGAGTCAGAGAAACGTGTGACGCGGCTTCTGTGAAGCAATCTAACTATATGACCTCCGGCGATCTAATCCCACAGATATCGGAGAACTAATATAATTTATGTTTTCTATTTACAATTGTGTTTAATTTAGTGCTGATATTTCTCCGATTAAAATGAGGCAAGCTATGACATGAGTCGGCTTACATTTGTTCCTATATATTGTGAGACCGAATATTTGAAAATTCGCGCCGCGTGAAGCGCTCTCGTTACGGGCAGCGTTTTTGTATCGTGCGTTTGCAGGCACAGCAGTCGCGCTTATAGGGAGTTCGGTGTAGCATGTGTTTCGAAGAGCGCTGCGTTTTTGTGTGTGTCGTGTCTGTACCCTTTCTTGAATTATATCTTAACTAAATTCAATAAATATCCATGTTTAATTATCATAATTTAATTAGCACCTGGAACCTACAAATTTGGGGGCTCAGTGCCGAGATTCGGGACCTCTCGCACGACGCGGAACAGTGCCGAGAGAGAAACCACGTGCGTGTCCTTCGCGAAGACGTACATTTTCGATAAGACGAATCGAAAGTGGAAAATCGAACATTCGGACGTGTCTAATTTTCGATAAGACGAGTCGGAAACAAGAGGACGAATGCGGAAAAGTGTTCAATTCTAGACGTAGAAAAAAGAAAGACGACATTTCGAGAAGCCGGAGGAAGCGTGAAAGACGAGGACAGAGAAACAAAACACGACGTTTCGAGAAGCCGAAGGAAGCGCGTGAGACAAGGATAGAGAAGCAAAAGACGAAGCTTCGAGAAGACGAAACAAGTGAGAAAGACACAGAAAGTGACCGAAGCTTCCAGAACGAAGCGACGAAAAAGCACGTGCGTGACAGTGAAAAGCGAAGACGACGTCGAAGAAAGACGGACCGTTTGAATCATAGTGAGAAGATTTTGTGCGTAAGTGCGAGATCAAGGACATAGAGCTTGGTGCAACCGAATTCGCGACGAAGCACGTTGCCGGTCGAAACGTGTACGCATACACGAGCACGTTGCCTAGCAACACGAGATCCGCGACGCCGTACCATTGGTCGTGAGACGACGCGCGCCCCGAAAAGCGGGATAACGCGCGCCACGAAAAGTGAGACGACGCGCGTTTGATGAGTGAGACGACGTGGGTTTGAAAGACTGAGAAACAATTCAAACGTAAGTGAGTGAAACGCGGTACAAAAGTGCACACGATCGGATATAAATTGACGATTTTTACCGATTTATACTGCGATGCTCGTTGAAGTGATTATTACAGTGACTGTTTAACGTGATTGTTGGAAAAGGTTTATTTATCATTCGGGAAAAGACGTTCATTACCAGAGATAGATCGTGATGGAGAATCTTGCCCAAATTGATAAAGTTGCGCAGAAAATAAAAACGGCAACGACCGCGGCTATTAAAGCTCTTCATAAATTGGCCTTCGAGGAAGATGGCGATAGATTCAATCAGAAGCGTCCCAGAGCATTCGAAGGCTTTAAATTTGCCGATGATCTTCCGTCGTGCTGCAATATTCGCGGGTCGATTACGGAGGAATTAAGGAAGATTTGATACAACGCGGGTGTCACGGATTAATAGACTTAAATAGTCTTATGAACTCGCATGAGAGTAAAGAAAAAGAGGAAGAAGAAGGTGGAGAAGAAAACAAGGAAAAAGACGACACGGCCAGTGTAGCCGAGACTGGTGAATGTGCACCAACACGCCGTGACCAAAGTCTAAACCTTGCGATGAATTATAGAGACATCGAAGATTCTATCCGACATTTCAGCGGTGATGATTCTTATCCGGTTGAACGATGGGTTCGTGACTTCGAGGATACTGCGCTTTTATGCGGATGGAACGAGTTACAAAAAATCGTTTTCGCAAGAAGATCGCTGACAGGACTAGCGAAGCTATTCGTGGAAAGCGAGGGTGTCGTCAAAACATGGGACAAGTTAAAAAGTACTTTAAGGAATGAGTTTTCGTCTGAGGTAGACAGCGCTGAATTACATGAAATGTTAACTAAACGGAAATTGAAGAAGGACGAGACAGTACAGGAGTACTATTTAGCGATGAAGGAGCTTGCGGCTAGAGGCATGATCGAACCAAAGGCTCTTATACGATACATAATAAACGACATATAGGATGATTCGAGTGACAGACTCGCGCTGTACGAAACAAAAAACTTGGAAGACCTAAAAGAACGATTGAAAACGTACGAGAAGATTCGGGAAAAACCCTGTGAAAGGGTGAAATCTATTCAAGGAGATAGCCGGTTCAAGAAGACCGGGTCGTCATCGAAGAGAACAACATCGTCGAAAAGGACAACATCACCGAAGAGAACAACGTCGCCGAAATGTAGTAAAAGTAAAGACGCGAAAGCTGAGCAGCGATGTTTTAACTGCGGAAACAAAGGACATCTATCTAGAGACTATAGTGAGCGAGCGCGAGTTAAGAAATGCTTCAAGTGCCAAGAATTCGGGCACGCTGCGATTGATTGTCATGCGGCTGAGGGCGTTAAGTCATCCAAAGAACGATGTAATGTTAATAGAATAGAAATATCATCGTCTAGTAGAATGGTGAAGAAAATAGTCGTGGAAAATGTCCCGATAGATGCTTTAATAGATACTGGTAGTGAGGTAACTATAATTCGTAAAGACATATATGATATGTTTAAATCGCGTCGGTTGCTTGGTCCAAGATTACGTTTAACGGGCTTTGGAAAAAATGAAATCGTGACGTTAGGTTGCTTCGAAACTGTTGTTGATATTGACGGAAAAGATTTCCCATGTAACGCATACATCGTCCCGAAAGATACGATGAATCTGCATATGGTAATAGGTAATGATATTTTAAATTCTGCGGAGGTTACGATTAACACCACAGGCGTTACTGTTCGCCAACTATCTCCTACTGTCTTTTTGGCTCAAATTAGCGTAGAGGAAGATCCGGTGCTACACGTAGAAGCGCCCGTTGACGAAGAAATACAAACAGAGTTGAATGAAATGGGATCGTCGTATAAACCACGTAAAAGCAAAACGACCGGTATAGAAATGCGTATAGTGCCCAAGGACCCGACGCCAATTTACCAAAAGCCACGAAGGCTGCCGTTAGCTGAGCGAACTATCGTTGAGAAACAAATTCAAGAGTGGATCGATGAAGGGATAGTAGAACCTTGCGTATCGGAGTATGCTAGTAGATTACAGGAAAATAAATAAAATTATTCTGAAGGATCGGTATCCACTCCCGGTGATTGAGGATCAGATCGACAGACTGGCAGACGTGAGGATCTTTAGCACCATAGATTTGAAGAATGGATTTTTTCATGTGCCAGTAGAGACAGAAAGTAGAAAGTATACCTCGTTCGTTACGCATCATGGTCAGTACCAATTTTTACGAGTTCCATTCGGACTAAGTACTTCTCCCACTGTTTTTCAACGTTTTGCTCACGATATTTTCAGGCCATTAATAAACCAGCAAATCATTCTGCTATACTTAGACGACATCATCATTCTGGTCCCTGATCCTCATGAAGCCATCAAACGTTTGCGTATAGTATTAGAAGTAGCGAGTAGCTATGAACGAGAAATAAACAAAAAGAAATGCAAAATTCATGAGAGAGCGAATAGAATTTCTGGATCACGTCATTGAGAAGGGTAAAGTATATCCTTCACCTGATAAGATAGCGGCGGTTATGAATTTCTCGGAACCTAAATCGGTCAAAAGCGTACCGAGTTTTTTGGGACTCGCAGGATATTTTAGAAAGTTTATACCCGATTATATACCCGAAAGTTTATACCCAAATCATTCCAAATTACCGAAAAAGAGAGGCACGCGTTTCAAACGTTGAAGCTGATTTTGAGTGAAGATCCCGTTTTGAAAATTTATAAACCGAGTTTGGAGACGGAGTTGCACACAGATGCTAGTCGCGATGGACTAGGTGCCGTGTTGCTGCAGAAAGATCTCGAAGACAATAAATTTCATCCAGTATACTATATGAGTTTTAAAAGTACAAAAACTGAATAGAATTATCATAGTTATGAACTAGAAGTTCTTGCGGTTTTTCGTGCACTAGAGAAATTCCGAATGTACCTATTAGGGCTAAAGTTTAAAAACGTAACCGATTGTTCCGCCTTTAAACAGACGATGGATAAAAGGGATCTTAACCCAAAATTTGCTAGGTGGGACATGATGCTCCAAGAGTATAATTTTATTATAAAGCACCGCGCGGGGGCTAGGATGAAACATGTCGATTCGTTAAGTAGATACCCTGTTATGACAATTAATCAGAGCGAACTTAGTGCGAGGGTAAAAGAGGCTCAAGAGGGCGATGACGAATTGAGGCTATCATAGAGACACTCAAAGAAAAAGACTATGACGATTACCTTCCGCGAAATGGTGTTTTATATAAGTATAAGGAAGGCAGAGAGCTATTAATCGTTCCGAAATCAATGCACAACGAAATTATTCATAGGGGTCACGAAAAGGGCCATTTTGCTGTAAAAAGAACAGAAGAAAACCTCCGAAGTGAGTACTTTATACCGAAACTGAGAGAAAAGATCGAAAAGTTTATCGCGTGTTGTATTCCGTGTATTTTGTCTAATAAGAAAGAGGGTAAGTTAGAGGGTTACTTACATCCGATACCGAAAGTCGCACTACCATTGCATACGTACCACGTCGATCACCTTGGACCTCTTGAGAGCACGTGTAAACATTATAATCATATTTTAGCGGTAGTTGACGCGTTCACAAAATTTATTTGAATTTATCCGACCAAGTCTACCACGGCTAAAAAGACGATCTCAAAGTTGGAGATACAAAGAAATGTTTTTGGGAATCCTGCACACATTATTTCCGATAGGGGGACAGCGTTTTCATCCCAAGAATTGCAAGAATACTGTAAAACGCAGAATATTAGGCATTCCATGATTACGACGGGTTTACCCAGAGCGAACGGGCAAATTGAGCGTATGACCCGGACAATTATTCCGATTTTAACAAAACTTTCGTTAAACGATCCTGCTAAATGGTGCCAACACGTAGCTATGGTACAACAAGCTTTAAATTCGACCTATGTGCGTAGTATTAAGATGACACCATTTGAACTACTTACCGGTGTAAAGATACGCCAGAAAGAAGATTTACAGTTGAAAGAACTTTTGAAGACCGAATTTCAGAATCAGTTTGAATAGGATCGCGACAATTTGCGGGAACAAGCCAAAGAAGGCATATTAAAGATTCAGGAAGAAAACCGTAAAACATATGACCTTAGACGTAGAAAACCGACGAAATATAAATTAAACGATCTCGTAGCGATAAAACGTGTACAGGGAGGACCAGGCCGAAAACTCCGAGCTAAATTCCTAGGTCCGTATAAGATCACTAAGATGAAACCCAACGAGACTTACGATGTCGTGCGGGTGTGTGACGATGAGGGTCCTAAGACTACAAGTACATGTGCTGAGTTTATGAAACCGTGGGCCTCACTAGGTCAATCATTCGGGTCGAATGAGTGAGTCGAATGGCCAAGTTGTGGGACCGAATATTTGAAAATTCGCGCCGCGTGAAGCGCGCTCGTTACGGACAGCGTTTTTGTATCGTGCGTTTGCAGGCGCAGCAGTCGCGCTTATAGGGAGTTTGGTGTAGCATGAGTTTCGAAGAGCGCTGCGTTTTTGTGTGTGTCGAGTCTGTACCCTTTCTTGAATTATATCTTAACCAAATTCAATAAATATCCAAGTTTAATCATAATCATTTAATTAACACCTGGAACCTACAATATTATATACCTCAATTTACTTTGATATAGTATTTATTACATTCGAAAAATAGGTCGATGGTCACAGTTGGAATAATAGTAGTATAAATACTTAAATAATACCCCCGTACACCAAAGTATACGGGAAACGGCAAACAAAATAGTCCCCACAGTTATATGTATTTGAATACCTGACCGCAAGGTAAATGTTTAAATATGAATGGAAGACTGCTTTGATGGAATGGAAACGAGCAACCTTAAATATTCACTGATGTCTCTGCAAAGTATGGTATCCATCTCTTTATATAGATACTCCTGTCCGTGTAATCACATAACAGTTTCATTGACATACAATCTTGCTAGGATTACATAGTATATAAAAGACACGGGTTCGCAAATAAAAATACGATAACTTCACAAACTTTGTTTAACTTCCATTGCGCTCAAAAATGAGGGAGAATCTGGAGGAGTTCCATCTTTACCCTTAAATTCGAGCCATATAAAATGAACACTCACAAAATCGGAAATGGAAACAATATATATGACTGGTGAATATGGGACGTTAAAATCTAATGAATAATCTTACTATTCAGGTTTAACCCTTTCCGTAAAATATATTCTAAATCACTTCTACGCATAATTCCTTATTTCGTCTATTGAAACTATTCGATAACTTTTTACTATACATTGTCACTGTAATAATAGTCACGTGTACATACCACAGTTAATTATGCCGACTACAGCTAGGAATTATCAATCATCTTTTCGATTTCGCTGTTCGTTTCCCAGGGGTTTTTCATTTAATATTTTCAACGTCCCCATTTTTATGGTATCCATGGAAGAATAATGAGAACATTGTGATAAAAAAGATGGCAAAATGTTTTTGAAACTCCCATCCTACGTTTGCTAGACCTAAACGAATAGTTACATTTCCACACATGTGTTACGTTGTACATAACAAATCTTTGCTACAAACTTTCAATGAAATATAAAAGCGTAATACACAAAAAATAACACAGTGTTCTGCATTGTCCATTGAATGTTTCTACATTCCTTCTAAAAATTATCTAATAAATGACTTGCCTTCACATTTATCCGTCGAATGCAATATGACTCCACAAAGCGTTGAAAAATCATACGCCTGCCTTGTCACGTAGCACTGTTTTTCACGTTGTTTGTGAGTGTCATTACACGTAGACTGTTGCTTTGCATTCGCCAGGTAAACGTGTAGATATTTTATGTGTATGTATGCCACATGAATATGTAATTCGTTTAAACCAATAAAAAGATTAATTGCTTTTATCGGTATGTAAATTTGGACTAAATTTTGTTATACCAGTCTCCTTTTTATCAGAAACATCTAATCGACATGTTAAGAACTTTCGGACACAAAAATATTAAAAACGTTGTACTATATGTTTTACATCCTGACTTTTTAATCTTCCATCGCACAATTTTTTTGACAGTCCACTTTGTTCGATGGATTTCGAAAGCAAGCTCCGAAACTCCACAATAGTATATCAGTTTCCCAAACGGTTACGTTCCTCATCCACGCTGGGTGACAATGAAAGAGAATTCCCCGTATTGATAAATAAACAGACATTGAGTTGTGGACGTGAGGAAGCACTTACTTTCATGTCAACGAGGTCGCTACAGAAATTACTCTTTGCAATATTAAAGGTTTTTTACAAACTCGTATAAACTGCAATGTACGTTTACCATAATATAATAATTTACTATTATCATCTACATAACCAGTTTTCATAATAAGTATCCCAAAAATGTTAATATTTTCGTAATACAAATACCTTTGGAGAAAAATCCGCGTGGAATTGAACTCCCTGTCAGGTCATTCGTAATCGGGAATCATGTATCCGTTTATTTTAGAATACTTATGAATATTCTGCTTTTGTTAAATAATGTTTCGATATCAAATCAAAATACGCGGATCCTTTAGTTTTCAATTGTGGACATATCAATGAAATGTTAGTCGGATCCGTGAACTGAAAATTTTTACCTTCATGTCATAAAAAGCTGCAAAATGTCGCTATTTCTGGGAAAATACGTGACCAATGTTTTTGGCTGGAGAAGCTTTGTATCTCTGAACAAAATTATTCAATCAGACGTGTAGGCCTTACCTTGACAAACCGCAACAACCATACATTCTGTGAGTCCCACAAGAGGTACATATTGCGCTGAATTTACCTACATATTGGAACAAAACTTACTCCAATAACAATGTTATCACACCTTTCAGAAATTGACTCCCCATTTCAAAGGCTCTGTTCCACCTCGAACGCCTGAATGCATTTGTATCCTGCCAAGAAGGTCTATGTATAACTGCTCACGACAGTGGGATCGATACACCCCATCGTTGCATTGTGCCGTACGCCGTTCATTTTCCCCTACGAGGCAGCTCCGTGCAAAGTTCCAATATTTAGCGAAGTGGAACCCGAAAAAGAAATTGTGATACCACTTACGCGTATGGAAACTTTCCGGACCTTAGAAAACGGAAAAGTCACCACAATAGTTGAAGTAACTAACTATTGCTGACCCATTCAACTCCTTCCGTATATCACCGTTACGGTTGGTGAGTGATTAAAATTTGATTAACTTGGATATCCTCTAATCCCAAGATACTAATTTGATAAAATTAACGGTCCTGATTAACTCAGAAATTAAGTAGATACTTAATATACCCCCTTTGTTGCGTTTTTCCGCCAATAAAGGAAGATATCTCCTGCCAGTAACTAAAACTTTGAAATCAACCTAACTTTATTATATACGAAATTAATTTTCTGCCCGAAATCCGACCAAGCCCAATAACTAAAACTTCCTATTTGTAGAATACCATAATTTAATGGGGCAAATTCTTGTCAAATAAAAAACATACCTACTTCTGTAGATATTAGCCCTTTTCCCACACCTCAATAGCCTAATCGTAACCCTTTCCAAAGGGTGCATGTTAAAATATATAAAATTTAGTTTTTCCCGGTTTACCCAGTATATTGCGTGGAAAATTCGTAGCGTCTAAATACAACTGTGCTTTTGGAAGGAACCTTGGAGTGTATGACAATGTGGTTCGATCAGGTTAGTTTCACGGTTTGCGCTGGATCTCACGCAATGGTGTTCTGAGACTAGATGTTCTAGTGCCAGTAACGTACTGTGGATGCCCCGTATTAAACTTTTTCTCTTGAACTGTGAGGTGCAAACAATACCAGACGAAGTGAACGGGATGCCATCTGACATTGAAGTGTACGAGTACGCGTCGTAACGTGTGCGGGTAGGATTAACGCGACATGTCACAATTGGGGAAACAGTCAGATTGAGCGGAGGACGTACTTCTAGCCTATCGCGGCGGAAAGCATTGGGATCACCAGGGACATGTATGAGCCGATAAAACAGACAGCACGGGAGCCAGGCCCTAGCAGCGTAGATTAAAGAACACAAGCCGCCTTACATGGACGTGAGTAACGAGAGCATCATGCCTACATGACACCGGTTTTATGCGTTCAGCAAGAACCCCCCTGGCCCGTAGCGGCTCCTGATGAAAAGCATGATGGCGCGCAGGTCTCGTGGATCTTTTCAACGGGGGGAGTCGCAATTGCTTTGACGCGATCATGCTCAAAGTGCAGCGGTCGGATGGCGTAACGCGCGTCATTATACTTACATAACACGCGACACAGCTGCTTACTGGGCATTGGCGTTTCGGAATTTACATGTGCCGAATAGGAAAGGAACCGACCAAACAGTGTCATCCCTGTGGGGAGCGTCGGGACAGCGCAGCGCACACACCCAAAATGTGTGACCACGTTAACACCGTGTGCTTGCGACGCGATAGAATGGGACTTTTCACATCGGAGTATTTTGCGGGAAATGCTCAAGAGCGGGAGATCTCGCTCTATGTGTCTCAATGCAAGAGATGACGACGGATAACTGTAACAGCGGACAAAGGGGCTTCTGGATGCAAACGAAACTCCGCTTGCTATACCAATAAGTTCATCACGAACATTCACTCCCGCGTAGTTAAGTTATTAATAAATATGGTTATGTAAATTAATTGAAATGTATAACCCTATAATCTAATCTCCTGAGTGTTAACCCCTTGCCATACTTTTACGGGTATGTCTAATGATGAGAATTTTTAGCCCAACTTGAACGTCACGAGTCAGGCGCGTTGTGTAAATTCAAACAGGAATCCTGTCAAACAGGAATAGCATGAGCGGAACTCATGGTCTTAATCTCCGGTTAAGTATGAATATCTTGAATAGGGTCGTTTGTCCCAATACAGACCATGTTCTATCTAAGAGACATATTCGTGGTACAGATAACTGCTAAAACGTAAATAAATATACGCACTCGGAGAGACTAAGACAGCTTCAGGCGTTCTTCAGTTCTTGCCATTCCATTGCACAATTTTCACACGTTTCTTACAGTCTGCTCTACAAAGATTGATATTCTTGACGATTTATCATTTTGTCAACCCTACATCATGTTTAAACAACGGAGCGATATTACCAAAAAAGCAAGTAGTTTACGTGCAAGTAAGAGTAGTAGAAAGGGTGTCCAATGTTTCAAATTTTCAAATCATTGATACTGAAAGAATTATAAGCAGGACGAAGATTCTAATGACAGCGCGAATCACGGATTGGTACATTTATTTTTTTGTTGTGTTTGACAAAAATGTCTGGGTCATGTTAATTACGCAAACAAATCTTTACGCGCATCAAATAATGAACAATGAGAGAAGAAGGAAAGTGGATGATGCCTGGTTTCCAGTTACCCCCGATGAAATTACGGCTTATCATGCTATATATAGACAACTTCACCAATCAAATCAAAGCAGGTTTGAAATGAAAGTATGTAAACTATGTGAAGGAAATACTGGGTTTTGCAGCAAGTGTGAAATATATACTGGTTAAGATAAAATTCGGTCAAATGATAATGCATCAGGTAATGTTGCCATAGAATTGGCAAAATCTATAGCAAATGGAGCATACACATTGTTCCTTAACAATTGGTATTACTCACCCGCTCTCTTTCTAATATTACATGAATCGAAGACAAATGTTATTGGCACTGTACGAAAGTTCAGAACAATATGCCAAAGAATCTTCCAATCAACAAGTTTATAAAAGGAGAACATGTACACAGAACGTGTAATGGATTGTTAACTCTACGACGAAAGGATAAGCGGAATGTCTGTATGATGTCAACCAAACACGCAACTGTGGAATTGACCGAAGTGACAGGCAAACAACATAAGAAAACATTGAAGTCCAATTGCACGGTTGAGTATAACAAAGGTGGGATTGATCTCAATGACTAAATGCTGGCATGTTTCCGCTATATGAGGAAATTCCTTAAGGGCTGCAAAAAACTATTTTTTCTACATATCTGACATAACTCTATTTAACATATATTTTACGAGAAAAAAAAAACAATTGTGTAATCAAGGGTAGATATCATTGAAGCAATTTTAAAATATGTACAGCTACTTGATTGTACAAGACGCTGGAAATCCATAGAAAGTACAACACCAATACGATTACAAACACGTATTGATGGAACGCCAAAGAAGACACACCAAACTAAAAAGTATAAAGTGTGTTACACACAAAAAAAAACGAGACGAAACGACCTGGGAGTGCACAAACTGTAAGGTAGCTTTGCATTTACCAGAATGTTTTATAATGAACCATACCATGCAGGATTATTAATTGTTAAACTTGTAAGTATTTTTCAATAAAATAGTTATTTAGGGCTTCATATAACTAAATTGTTTATTTATATTTTGTTTTCCGTTTTTAAGTATCTTGATTATGACACAGTCAGAAAATGAATTCCAATTAAAATATTATTGTCACGGACCTGCTTCAAATTATTTATATTCCGTCATTGATTAATCACAGTATTATTACTTATACAGGTTTTGCTGTAATCATATGCACTAATAAAAACATTTTTTAAACATTTTTGATCCAAAGTCATTTGAATTTTACAAGATCACCATCGCGTGAAATGAACATGAGCGCGGCTGTCACGCACTCAGTCGCAAGATATCATATTGCAAGTTCCTACACACTATCTCCGCCGCTTCGGCTTCTTTCCCGACCACTCAGATGCATCGCTTGGGCCTGGATTCTTCCGAGTTAAATTGTATGGCAAGGGGTTAAGTAGTTCTTGTGGCATAGCACCCATTCGGCAGTCGTATCGACAAATCATAGCAGTCAGCTGTTCCATTTCCTGCAACCTACCCAAATTTAAATACATTTTCCGAATTGACAGACCCGCTCGAAGAATGAAGTCAATTGTGCAACCTCGAAGAGATGTTTTTAATTTAACAAGTATCCAAAAAAAATTTGGAAATGTCAAACAAAAATTAAGAAGTTACAGACTACACATAAATAATATAAATTTCAGGCTGTAAAGTCTTATGGAATGCCGCGTCCATAATTATGCGGCAAATTATGAAGCAATCAAAAATACAATAAGATGACCATTTTAAAAAAAATTCGCACCCATGATTTTGACACATCATATGGTGTATGTCTTTGACAATCCCTAACGCGAACCACATTAATACGATACTACTGACTGGAAAACTTCCAATCTCTTTACTGGCAACATTCGAATATTATCGCGAAAGGCTCGAAAATGGTTCAGAGAACTAGTAATTTATATTATAGCGTGAAAAGCCAAGATCTCTCGGTAGCCATCATCAAATATGTATGAGCTATCAGATATGAAAAATGGAAAGATGTAATCCCTGCCACCACCATGACTGATACGATCCTTCCCACGTCCCAACTCCATCACCACTCAAAATACGAAGGCTATTTGAAAAGTTTGCAGCCTTCTTAAGATAAACACATATTTCGATGCAAAACAAAATTTATTTCTCGACGAAGTCTCCCTGCAACTCGATACATTCGGTCCAACGTTTCACCCATCCTTTTAAACCATAAGAAAAAAAAATTGATCGTATAAATCTAAAAAATACTGGTTTACAGCGTTTTCCATCTCTGTACTTGACTTATATTTCTTTCCCCGAAGATATTTTTTCAAATTAGGAGACAGGAAAAAGTCGCTAAAATCTAAATCTGTTGAATAAGGTGGGTACGGAAGCAATTCAAACTTTAATTCGTTCAATTTTGACGTTGCGATCATGCACGTGTAAGCCCGAGCGTTATCTTGGTGAAACAGGATTTTTTTCTTGGCCAAATGCGGACGTTTTTTCTTAATTGTGGCCTTTAATTTATCCAGCAATGCACCATAGTACTATTCGTCGATTGTTTCATCCTTTGCAAGATAATCGATAACAATTATTTCACGGCTATCCCAGAAAATTGTTGCCATCACTTTTTCTGACCTTTGTCTTGATCGGAGTTGGTACTCCCACCGCAACCCACTGCAATTGACTTTTGTTTGATCTCAAGCGTATAGTGGTGTACCCAGGTTTCATCGACAGTTATCACTCGCCGCAAAAACTTGGCTGGATTTTTTTTTATACAGGCTAAAACACTCGCGCGACATGTCCATCCGTATGCGCTTTTGGTTGCGAGTCAACAAGCGTGGTACCCAGCGCGCGGAAAATTTTCTTATATGCAAATCTGGATGTAAAATCTTATGGACCCGTTCAGATGATATGCCACAGGCTTTAGCAATATCGTTAACAGTCAATCGATGATCTTCCATTACAGTTTGATGCACTAAATCGACCATTTCTTCAGTTGTCGCGGTTTTCGGGCGCCCGGAACGTTCCTCATCTAAAATCCTCGTACAACCACGTTTGTACACGGTCACCCAATGGTTGACCGTTGTAAATAAAGGAGTGGCTTTACCGTATACAGAGTCTAACTCATCTTTTACTTCTTGAGTCATTTTTCCTTTCAAATGAAGGAATTTTATCACTGCACGATACTCAATTTTCGTGACAAACTTTGAAAGAGTGCCGTACACAAAGTAATGATCAGAATGACTTCAAATTTTTACGTTTTGCATATGTCCACGCTATATATTGGACGGCGAAAACTTTTTTTCTACAGTTAATTTGTATCGATAAGGCCGGACACTTTTCGAATGGCCCTTGTAGTAGACCTGATCACAATCTCAGATCACAAAAAAGTTGAAACATTTCCTGAGACTTATTCTGACATTCATACCCACGTAACCGTAACAAAATTAACATTTCATGAACTCATAAATAATTCGTCAACGACGATAAAAAATGTTGTTCGTATTAATGACACCGACAATCATTATAATAATATTTCCCCACAGATTATGAAAAGACATATAACCAACTTAAAAGTAATGCTGTGTCGAACTCTGACTTAACAAGTTAGCATTGCACACATGCAGGCATCCTCAAAAGTAATGTTCCAAATTTATTACATTATTCAAGAAGAAATTGGCAATATTTATGTTCCAAATCTTTGGAAAATTACAGAGGTTACCCCAATTCCTAAAACGGGAAAGAACCTACCGAGACTAAGATTTATCAGCCAATCGGCTTGTTAAGAATAGTGACCAAGTTGGGTAATAGGTGCCTATTTGAGCATATGAACACTATTTCACAAAAAAACGAAATATTAAACTAGGAGAAATGAAAATACAGAAGAACGATTCATCAAGTTTGGCCCATCTCATAAATGGTTACACATGATTGAGTAATGAAAGGAATGATGGTACTGTAGAATCTGATGGCTTTGGTTCTATCTGTCACGCTGTACTATTGCATAAAATGAACTCAATTCGTTTGGATAACAACACTATAAACATTTTCAAATCATACTGAAACAATGGACAACTGTACGTCCACTTCAATTTATTCAAATCTGATCTTTATCGAACGATAGCTGGCACGTAATGATCTGTGCTTGGGCCCTAACATTTTCATATCTACGAAGACCGTCCAAACATAAACGAGCCTTTTCGTACCATGCACTCAACCAATAAAAGGCGGTGCATATTTCATTGCCCCTAGTACAGGAACGATGTCCCAGTTACTTCATATTATCACATAAACTTGTATGCCGACAATGCTATAATTTTTGTTCATTCTTGGGGACGCGTTCCGCTATTTACTAGAACTAAATGTGACCTAGACACTATAACAAATAATGTACAAAAATACGAATTACAATAACATTCTACCAAAATAGCCAAATAGGGTCGACTTCATGTAAAAAAATAGACGCTTCCAAATAAAACCTCGAACTCAAAATTCTTCCATGTGAATTTTATTTAAAACGAATAAAGGCCTACGCAGCCTAAGCTTATCGGATAGCCCCCTCCCCCTAATTCACAGTTTCTATCACATGAGTTCCCCGATTGATTCAGTAGAAAATATTAACGTTCATAGCTGACTCTAACAGATTATAGCCAACGAAAGAACTACATGAGAAAACTTACAGACACGTGTTTCAAACTTATATGGAAAACCTGTTGCGAAATTACTCTAACGCATGCGTAAAACCCCATTAATCTCCTAGTACGTCACAAATGTGTAAGATGTATTACGAATAAACTCTGGGTGTCCATTCTAAAGAAAGATAAAGGGGAACCGTGCTCATTATCATCGAGTCTTCCATATCTGCCGATAGCTTGCCTATTCTACAATTATGACCCCGACGAAGATAGCGTATTTGAAAAAGACAAAATAAATGTAGCACGAGGAAAAGGTTGTTGCGGTTAGAGTTTGAAAACGGCGAGAATTTGAAACTTTGATAGACAAGGAGTTATTCATTTTACACCTTACTTCTTACGGCAATCTTGACAAACGTGTATATTTTTATCTTTGAAAATTAAATAAAGTCTTAATATTATATATATACATATATATATATATATATATCCACAACACTCTCTATCTTAGATGTACCGCTTTAATATTATTTGAGTACACTAATTCCCTTAGAATTTGCATATGATTTCAAAAACATATCGCATAGACATACATTTCCGTTCCGATTACAACACATAATAACAGTTAAACATTAAAGATAAACTCACCTCTTCTCCTACATGGTACTTACCCCCAATTACCTTTATTCATATCTTTAAATTCTCAACGGTTTTTTCTTAATTTTATGTTGTCAAATTCATGTAATCAATAATCTTACTACACACAGACAACACCATTATCACAAACGAAATAAGTATAGACCTATCCCCCAATGCGCAATTTTCTCACGCCTCTGGAGCACTAGCCTTATGATTTTCGTATCACATGCAACATCTACAACTGGATACGGTGCAAGATGACAGCCTTGCTATTACCAAGAATTACCACAAAATTGATGAATGGAGATTGGTTTTCAATTCGGTTAGCAGTGCACTGCTCGTTTATTAGTATTTCAATTAATTTGTATTCATAGGAAGTATAATTTACTAATTTTATGTAACTTTTTATGAACAACCGTTTACTTTACTAATATGCAATTACTGAATTCAGTATACATTTTAGCAAGTACCCATTTCATTTAATAGATGCCCAGATAATGGCAACACTATATTAAAAAGCAGTGTATACTGCTGAGTTGAAAACTTTTTTATACATTTAATCTATTGAAGATATAGAATTCTACGTACTGAGTTTACATTCACAACAACTTTCCAGACTGAATCAATTTGTGTGAATTACAACTGAATAAAATGTGTCTGCAGTCAACTTTTGCTGAAGAGCAATTTTTACAAAATTTCAGGTTCTGTAACAACGTAATTTCCATAAAATGAGCTGCCCACGGATTACATTAATATCGATAATAACATAGATCTTAAATTTGGTACTATTTGACTATCAATGCCGAATTGGTTAATTGGTATGCCACTGTCAATGTAACGTTCCTTTCTGATCGTGAATACCCACTTTATAAAAATTTGCATGAATTGTAATTCTGAGACGCCTCAGTAAATATACGACAGTGAGCAAATTTTACATATTGAGCGTAAAGACGCATAAATCAATCAAAAGTTATCTGTATTAATAAAAATAGAGACCATTGGCTTCCATATATTCTCCTCCACAAGAAATATGTTTTTTTATTCTTACGGGGCAGGATTTTCGGATACTGAAATTAAGGAATTCATCTATTGAGACTTTACATACGTGAGTTGCCACGATAGTCGAATACTCTCAAGTAATGTAGGACTATCACTAAGGGCTGTGTAGCCGCATCGACGTGTCGGCGACAGTCAATCGAGCGAGGACCGTAACCAGCATTACCAAATCGAGAAATATGAGGAAACGTGTAGGTAAAGTAATATAGGGCGTGTAATCGTGATGCCGGGTCTGATACTATAGAAAACTGACAGCGGAGGACAGTCCTACTATCTAAATGCCCACCTCGACGCAATTTCGACGTCACATTACAACTTGTTTGATCCAAAAGCGTACAAAACTGAAAATTAACCTCTTCAGTACGACAGTCGTCTGTCAGGCGTTATTCAATATTCGAGAGCAAGTTAATCGGCTGTATGTATGCATTTAGAGGCTGCCGACTGTAGATGACTCTACATAGATCGTACTGTTGTGCCGACCTGTTATCACGAACGTTTAACTTAGCGATACAACGGAATAACGTGAGTGGAATAAATTATCGAGAGCTTTGAACAGCAAACAGTACAAATTTTAATCCGTTTAAACACAACTTCTCCTTACAACTCGGGATTTTTGTCTCAGCTCTTGTGGAGCACGGGGCCTAGTAATACAAGTACCTTTCGGTGCGGTGAGTGGATA